>QNUK01000222.1:0-600000 GCA_013621035.1 Clarias magur
AGCAAGGTCAAAACTACTGGGATATGAAAAGACAGAAAAGGAAATAGAGAAACAGGAGCCTAACATGCACTGACTCACACGCTCGTGGATCTCTTCATTAATGGTGGGTTTTCTGTTGGTGCTCCGAGGAACTTTGAGCCATTTCACCAGAGGCTTGATGGTCAGACCCTGTGTGCAGGAGAGGAAACAGCGCCAGGTCTAACATCACTTTATGATAGTTTATATACAAAGTATTCATAAACCAAGCAAGCATGGGGAGAACATGCAAACTCCATGCACACAGACCCCAAGGGGGGAATCGACCCCAGACCCTGGCGGTGCGAGGCAACAGTGCTAACCACTAAGCCTTTAAGCTTCATTTCTCCGATATCTTTTATAATATCCACATGTTATTCTAAACTATTTACAGCTAAGAATAAAATGTCAATATTTTAAACATGTCTATGTTCTGTTCAACAGAAAATATTAAAATGTAATAATTAAGAAGAGAACCCTTTAGGCATGAGGCATGCTCGTACAGGAAACTAATCATCATCATGAACATCTTCCTTTGAACCTAATGATGGACATCACATTTTATTTGTTATCATGTACTGTACAATTGCATTTTAAGTTAGTTCATGTTACCAGTCACACTACAGCAGCTCTAAACCGTTATTCCTTCATGATTCTCTCTCTTTCGAAGAGAATAAGACAAAAACACAACTTTGAATTACCTAGAAACCCAATCACTCATTCTTTATCCTGCTTATCGTGTACAGGATCACGGGGGGCCTGGAGCCTCTATCTTCCATTGCAGGGCACACACACATACACACACACACTCATACACTATGTGGAATTTAAAAACGCCAATTAGCCTACTTTCCACGTCCTAGAAACAGAAAAGCACAAAATGCTAAATGTTCTGCCACTGAAGACAGGAAATAGACCTCAGATTACAGAAAACCTCATGTCATGCCATGTCAAAGATTGTACTGCTTTATTTGGTAGATAAAATTATTATTATTATTATTATTATCTTCAGATTATATTCAGAGCATCCTATGAACAATTCCATGTGAATGAGCTGTTACTATAGAAACGGCAATGTATTACAGCCAGCCCATTAATACAAACCTGTGATTTGTCTTGCAATTGGCAAGTCCGTCAGGGCTGCTTTTACAGAACATTAACCACACTAATCAGTATCAAGTCTCACCGTCACAGTAGAAGTACATTTTTGATAGGTTGGTTAAAATCCACATCACAAGCGGTGCATTTGTGCCATCACAAAACTCTGGAATCAGGGTGCATGGTTTGTCTTCAGTGTTAGTTTCCCTTTCTTATCCTTTTGTGCACCCTACTTTTATCAATTAACACTCTATAGCGCACTGCACTTTGATTTTCAAAGATTAATCGTGAGTTGGGTTCAATCATGGTGCAAATGCACTGCTTGTGATGGAGACTATGTTGAGTAGTACTGTTGAATAGAGAAAAGATTCCTCAACCAACACTTTGTAGTTACTCACTCATCATCTATATTGCTTAATCCTGTATTCAGGGTCATGAGGAGCTTGGAGTCTATCCCAGGAGACTTAGGGCACAAGGCGGGGTACACCCTGGACGGTGTGCCAATCCATTGCAGGGCGGGCACACACACATACACATACTCATTCACACACTACGGCCAATTTGGGAACGCCAATTAACCTAACCTTCATGTCTTTGGACTGTGGGAGGAAACCGGAGAACCCGGAGGAAACCCACCAAGCACGGGGGGAACATGCAAACTCCATGCGCACAGAGACGGGAATCGAACCTATATAATTTATCAATAATTTATCCACATTGCATCACATGCATTACTCACATACAGACTAAGATGATGTACAGGGTGGCCCAAAAAACTGCATTCATAAGCCTGTGTCCTTACAAAGAATATTTTTCTTTTTATTTCCGACCTAAGATGGAACCACCCACATGAGATTGAACGAAACCCATCGCCAAGACAGGAAAACTTGCTGCTACATTTAAGAGTATTTGCTTGTTTGTCTATGGCGGCACGGTGGCTCAGTGGTTATCACTGGCGTCTCGCATCTCCAGGGTCTGGGTTCGATTCCTGCCTCTGGGTATGTGTGCATGGAGTTTGCATGTTCTCCCCATTCTTGGTGGGTTTACTCACACAATCCAAAGACATGCAGATTAGACTAACTGGTGTTCCCAAATTGTGAACGTTGACCTGGAGGTCTTACCATGCTCGTAAAATGGGAATAAATACAGTGGTCACCGTTGGCCTCCACGGTCTCTAGTTGGACTACAGAGGTTCCTAGATGGATGGCTTGTTTGTCTATGGATCCGAACCTAAGGGCCACCCTGTATGAATATAATTCTGTCAATCTGATATTGCAGGGCTTTTTGGATAAAAGTTGTAGTTTGACAGCTGCCGGTTTCTGACTAACATCCGAAGACACTATCAGCTAGTCATTAGTGAGAAACAGGCTTGTTTTCTTTTTTATGGTGACTGAAAGCTCTCTTATTTTTTATAATGATGCAAAACAGACTCATTAAACCAAAGGCAATTCAAACACCCCCACACACACCCACACACAGAATCAATTTTTTTTCGTATCTGTTACCGGCACTGACCAGAAGCACCTCACGTTCACTCACACACAAACAAACACACACACACACACACCCACACACCCACAAGACATTATAATAACTCTCCCCAGTCGTCATAATTAGGTTCAGCGGACTGATGGCAATCACAATTTCTCACTCCGTGCTACGGTTGCGCTACAAGGAAACTGATTACACTCACAGCCATGCACAGTCGATAAGAAACGCATTTACATTTTATATTGTTTACTGAATACAACACAACACAATACCTGAAACATGACGGTGAAGAAAACCACGATGATGGTCGTGGCAACAAAGTAATCCTTCGCCTTCACATGCTCCGCATCCAGCAGCACCACCAGGGCGAACGCTACTGCACCTCTCAGGCCACCGTATGACATCACCACCTGGTCGATCTTTTCCAGAGGAACCAATCGAAACTTGTTCAGGATCCAGGTCTGTCCGACAACACCTGAAAGCGCATGGCAACAAATAATAACAAATAACTTCCTGTAAGACTGTGTACAATTACTGGACCGTTAAAAATGATTGGCCATTCTTTCATTCATCTTTCTTCTTGTCAGGTTATAACGCGTGAACGTTCACCGGGAATACATGCCGGATGGGACGTTCAATTCAACACATGGCACGATGTACTACACACACATTAATTGCCTGCTTTTGGAAAGTAAGATGAGACTAAAGAACCTGGGCGCGACCCATGCAGACATGAACAGGACTAGTGCAGAATTCCACACAGACAGTAACCCGAGTCCGGGACTCAAGAAGTGAGACGAAAATGCTGTTGGTGCGCCCTGTAATACAATCCGAGTCTCATCGGCCTCCGTGTTCAGTTTGCGTACCCGTCATTAGTGCCAGCTTCTGCCCACTGTTGCTTCAATATTATAGGCAGCTGGATTGTTTCTAAACATAGCAATGACATTTAGATGGTTAAAAATCCCTGCAG
The DNA here is from genome assembly GCA_013621035.1 of Clarias magur. Taxonomy (NCBI): domain Eukaryota; kingdom Metazoa; phylum Chordata; class Actinopteri; order Siluriformes; family Clariidae; genus Clarias; species Clarias magur. Next base: position 3,575 of record QNUK01000222.1, read on the forward strand.
CACTGATGTACGCACACACACACACACACACACACACACACACACACACGCATAAAACCATGTCAGTGTCACATCTGTGCTGAAACCATAAACCACCACCGAAATATTACATGGTCAGCACCTCTGCACCATATCTGGCTGCTAATGTGATGGATTTATGCACTGCCATTATTCACAACTAAAAATCTTTGGACAAAAGATATAAAACTGCTGCATTTGAGAGAGAACCTTTGAAATTTCCTCTGGGATTAATAAAGTATCCATCCATCCATCCATCCATCCATCCATCCATCCATCCATCCATCTCTACTATAGATGCTAGATATCAGAAAGCATCAGGATGGGATCTGATCTGGATATGTTCTTATGTCTTCATATACAGTATGTGGTTTAATAGAAAGAGTGCATATCTATATAAGTGTTTAAAACATGCTTTTTTGTGCTTAATGTTGCTGTATCATTCTTCTTTTCATCAAGTTACAATAAGCATTAGACGTCCCCAAAATGTGTCCGTTGATGTTTCTGCTAAAATACCACTCGGATCATACACTTTGACTGCTTCACTCCTGTTCTACGTTCTTCACTCCGAGCTACGTCCCTCCTGTACCCCTTTGTGGAAGTGCATTTTTCTAGCCAATCAGAACTAAAGAAATATGACTTCATTGAAAAAGTGGCCAAGAACTGAACTGGAGGACCAACATCCACCCTAATTTTTTCCCTCATGTCTGGAGTGATGTCATACCAGGGAGGAAATCTGCATAATATCTCACTCACTCGTTCATCATCTCGGCCACTTTATCCCAGGAGACTTGGGGCACAAGGCAAGGTGGGACACCCTGGGTGGTTCGCCAATCCATCGCCCGGCACACATGCATACTCACAATCACATGTTACAGTATAATATATTTAATAATACATGCTCCAATCATCCATCTAGGAACTTCTGTAGACCAACTAGCAACCATGAAGGCCCATGGTGACCCTTGTATTTATGTATCTTTACCTATAACACGAGGGAACAATCGTGCAATCTGTTTAACTTGTACAGTATGTTCCCCGCTACACACTGCTGCTATTTGTTATCCATCACATTCATGACTCACACACTCCGCTCTCGGATCTTAAAACACAAAGCATTATAACAAATCACAGACTTTTGAGCTGGTGACAGATTTAACATCGCCGTGCTCCATTCTTCCACCACCAATCCAAATTTCAGACTTGTTTCCCGCCGTCTTGCTCTGACCGTTACTTCGCTACTTTTAATTAATTCGCAGCGTTTGGGACACGCCGGCGATAATTACTTTCAGATCATAACTCACCCATGGCTCTGAAGACGAAGATGAAAATCAGAGTGCACACGATCAGGCCAGTGTCCCAGGCCCATTTGGACTTGTCTACAGCTGAAATGCCGAGGAAAATGAAGATGATGGTCTCGGCAATACTGGCCAGAGTCTTCATCGTGTACTTGACGGCAGTGCGGGACTTCTGGGATATGTTGGCCTCCACGTACTTGTTGCAGCCGATGCCGCAGAAGGTCATTCTGTGGTTAGAGAAACAAAAAAATATATATTATATCATCAGCAAATGTCACGCAGATTGTGTCCTGCATCTCTATTGAATTATGAAGCTCTGCAATGCATATTAAAGACATTTCGGCACTGTATGGACATCCATTTCGCAATTCCACAAATATTATATACATCACAAATAGTCAGGCTGCACATCCTAAGACATGTCATCACCGATACATCACAAACATACCTTATTCGGATCGCTTGCATTTCAACTTAAGACAATTACGGACAATAAACAGCTATAGAGCCTCTTATTCAGAGTTAAAGGTCAGACTCATCTGTACAACACCAAGCTCAAGTGGAGCGATGTAAATAGGAGAAGCCTGCACTATGCAATGCAACGGTGAGTCACTGTTTAAAAGGACGATAAAATGAATACGTAAAGAAAGACACTCCTGCCATGCCATGTCTGACGTGACTTAGGATAAAGTACAAATAACACTCGGCCTCTTTTGATGCTGTTGGGTTCTTCATCCCGGGTGAATACGGGCTCCATCCATATTGTCACGCTCCTCTAAATATAATGCTGTTTATCATTTATGATAGTATTATCATATATTTGCATTGGGAACAGGTTTAAAAATGCATCAACGATTTCATCATGAATCAGAAGTGAAGTGAGAATTGAGATGCGCGCAGCTGCGCCGATCTCACATGAGATTTCTATCTTAACACCTGCTCCGGTTACGTACTTAAAATTTCCATTCATTATTCGCCTGCCAGACTGCAGCACTGAGTAGGTACATAAGCCACCATAAGGGGGCACTCTAAACATTATTTTAGTTAACCAGATTTTCTCAGTGCTCCTGAGTTTCTTCTGAAAACAATTTTTGTTTTCATAATAATATGTGATACTAAATGTTAATTATGAAGAGTGCTGGACGGGCTTACACACATTTAGTCCTCTAGGATATTTAAGGTTAACTGGGTTAAACAGTGTAATTATAGTATTACACCCATTATCTCATGCGGGATTTATAGTAACTGTTTAATCCTGATTCGAAAAGGATATAATTGTTAGGAACCTCCACTAGAGGTCACTGTTCATGTCTGTCTGTCTATGTAGTTCCTGGTGGTTGACTCAGTTTCCCAGAAGGCACCTCAGTCAGGTGATGAGGCTCACCTGAACTGAGGTGGCTCATTAAAACCTTCTATAAATAGCAGTTTGTTCTGGGAAACTGGGTCGAGCATTGTTTGTGTCTGAGTGTTTGTGTCTGATTGTTCGTGATTGTCTGATTGTCTGTTTGGATTACCATCATGTGGGCATTCATTTGTTACTTTAAGTTTATATTTGGTTTATGTTTTGTAACCTTTTGTTTTCAGAGGGCTCTAGTTTTGTTTCCTTGATGTTCCTTGTGTCTGTGGATTCATGGAGCTGCTCTGTTCAGTGTGTAGTTAGGCTGTGTCTCCTCCTGTGTCCTGTGTAAGTTCTGTTTTGCCTTCTGGTCTTTTCCCTTGTATGTGTAGCCACATGAGTGCTTAGCCATTAGCAGGGTTAGCCGCTAGTAGGCCTTGACGGCTAGTAGGGTTAGCCCCTAGTAGGGTTAGCCTCCAGTAGGCTAATCTCTAGTGGGAGTGACTGCTAGTGGTTCTGGTCACTAGTAGGTTGGCCGCTAGTTTGGTATAGCCTCATGTGTGCCCTGCCTTTTGTCTTCCGGTCCCCTAGGTCAGTACTAACACTTAGCCACTAACCCGGTTAGGTCAGCCTCCAGTGTCCCCAGTACAACATGTAGCTACTAACCTCACTAACCCAGCTAGTCTAGTTCCTGTCAGTCTCTGTGCCCCTAGCCTTGTCTCCTGTCTAGCCCTGTCTCCTGTCTCGCCCTGTCTCGCCCTGTCTCGCCCTGTCTCGCCCTGTCTCGCCCTGTCTCGCCCTGTCTCGCCCTGTCTCCTGTCTAGCCCTGTCTAGCCCTGTCTCCTGTCTAGCCCTGTCTCTGTGCCTCCAGTCTCTGTGCCTCCAGTCTCTGTGCCTCCAGTCTCTGTGCCTCCAGTCTCTGTGCCTCCAGTCTCTGTGCCTCCAGTCTCTGTGCCTCCAGTCTCTGTGCCTCCAGTCTCTGTGCCTCCAGTCTCTGTGCCTCCAGCCCTGTCTCTCCAGTCTCTGTGCCTCCAGCCCTGTCTCTCCAGTCTCTGTGCCTCCAGCCCTGTCTCTCCAGTCTCTGTGCCTCCAGCCCTGTCTCTCCAGTCTCTGTGCCTCCAGCCCTGTCTCTCCAGTCTCTGTGCCTCCAGCCCTGTCTCTGTGCCTCCAGCCCTGTCTCTCCAGTCTCTGTGCCTCCAGCCCTGTCTCTGTGCCTCCAGCCCTGTCTCTGTGCCTCCAGCCCTGTCTCTCCAGTCTCTGTGCCTCCAGCCCTGTCTCTCCAGTCTCTGTGCCTCCAGCCCTGTCTCTCCAGTCTCTGTGCCTCCAGCCCTGTCTCTCCAGTCTCTCTGCCCCCAGCCCTGTCTCTCCAGTCTCTCTGCCTCCAGCCCTGTCTCTCCAGTCTCTGTGCCTCCAGCCCTGTCTCTCCAGTCTCTGTGCCTCCAGCCCTGTCTCTCCAGTCTCTGTGCCTCCAGCCCTGTCTCTCCAGTCTCTGTGCTTCCAGCCCTGTCTCTCCAGTCTCTGTGCCTCCAGCCCTGTCTCTCCAGTCTCTGTGCCTCCAGCCCTGTCTCTCCAGTCTCTGTGCCTCCAGCCCTGTCTCTCCAGTCTCTGTGCCTCCAGCCCTGTCTCTCCAGTCTCTGTGCCTCCAGGCCCTGTCTCTCCAGTCCCTGTGCCTCCAGCCCTGTCTCTCCAGTCCCTGTGCCTCCAGTCCCTGTCTCTCCAGTCCCTGTGCCTCCAGCCCTGTGCCTCCAGCCCTGTCTCTCCAGTCCCTGTGCCTCCAGCCCTGTCTCTCCAGTCCCTGTGCCTCCAGCCCTGTCTCTCCAGTCTCTGTGCCTCCAGCCCTGTCTCTCCAGTCTCTGTGCCTCCAGCCCTGTCTCTCCAGTCTCTGTGCCTCCAGCCCTGTCTCTCCAGTCTCTGTGCCTCCAGCCCTGTCTCTCCAGTCTCTGTGCCTCCAGCCCTGTCTCTCCAGTCTCTGTGCCTCCAGCCCTGTCTCTCCAGTCTCTGTGCCTCCAGCCCTGTCTCTCCAGTCTCTGTGCCTCCAGCCCTGTCTCTCCAGTCTCTGTGCCTCCAGCCCTGTCTCTCCAGTCTCTGTGCCTCCAGCCCTGTCTCTCCAGTCTCTGTGCCTCCAGCCCTGTCTCTCCAGTCTCTGTCCCTCCAGCCCTGTCTCTCCAGTCTCTGTCTTAGTTAGCTCCAGCTCCATGTTTCCTCATCCATAGTCCCTGTGTCAGCTCTTGGTTGGTTCCCTGTCTCAGCTCCTAGTTCCCATGTCAGCTCTTGGTTGGTTCCCTGTCTCAGCTCCTAGTTCCCATGTCAGCTCTTGGTTGGTTCCCTGTCTCAGCTCCTAGTTCCCATGTCAGCTCTTGGTTGGTTCCCTGTCTCAGCTCCTAGTTCCCATGTCAGCTCTTGGTCCCCTGAGTTTAGATCCCTTCCAGTTCCTGTGTTTCTCCTGAGCCCTAGTTTTAGTTTGAGTTTGTTGTTTTAGTTCCTTTGTTCTGTTTTTGAGTTGTTTGTTTAAAATAAAGACTCTTTCTGTTACACCCCTCTGCGTACATGCCTACCTTCATGCCCACGACAACACCATCAGCCGGTCTAGCACTACCACCAGCTAGACCCCGTGACAATAATAAATATATTGAAAAAAAAAAAATCTAAGATACAGTATAATGGTGGCACGATGGTGTAATGGTAAGCCCTGCCGCTTTGTACCTCCAGGGTCATGGTTCGGTTCCTGCCTCAGGTCTGTTTGCATGGACTGTTCATGTTCTCCATGTGCTTGATAGGTTTCCTCTGGGTATGCCAGTTTCCTCCCACAAGTCCAAAAACATGTAAAGTACGTTAGGCTAATTAACGTTCCCAAATGGCCCATAGCGTGTGAATGCACGTGTGAATCTTGACCGTAGTTAATACCATGCTCGTAAACAATGGGAATAAACACGATAGTCACCATTGGCCGCCATAGTCCCTAGTTGGACTACAGCGGTTCCTAGATGGATGGATGGAATAGGTATATTATATTTTAGACATGAGGATGTAATAGATACTCCATCCATTCATCAACTGCTGTAATTCAACTCATCAACACAGACAAACACGCCATCCATCTAGGAGCCTCTATAGTCCAACAAGGGACTGTGAAGGCCAATGGTGAACATTGTGTATACTCATTTTGTATGACTGTGGTAGGACACTTACATTCACACACTATTTTAGATCGCCAATTAGCCTAATCGGCCTTAATGTCTTTGGACTGTCGGAGGAAACCGGAGAACCCGAAGGAAAACCACCAAGCACGGGGAGAACATGCAAACTCCATGCATGACCCCAAGACAGGAATTGAACCCAGGGCCTGGAGGTGCAAGGCGTCAGTGCTAACCACAAAGCCGACGTGCCTCCATGATAGATATTGTTCACAGTCAAAATGCAACTTCTATATGACACAGTGTTGTTATTATTACAGCTGCTCCTTCAAGGGCTATCCATAGTGTCCCATCCAATCTGCATACAATTTGGGACAGATTTCTTTTCTTCAGCTCATCCCGCATCCAGTGGCTGGAAATCGAAGCCACTGAGACGCAAATGCCCCTTCTTACTTGATACAATGTAAAAAAAAAATTAATTATACTGTATGAATCCTTCACATATTTGCATCTGTAATATGCAGGTGTTGCATACTCAAAATATTTTGGTGGAATCGTGGCTACCTGGTGTTCATGGAATAGTCAGACTATTCTGACTTTAAAATTTTTTTTAAACATTCCTTTGGTACAAAAAAAAATGAAATAAACCAGCAAAGTACATCCTGTACCAATTCACCAGATACCCTGCTTTCAGACCTATTTATAACGTTGAAGTCTGTAAATCTTTGAAACCTACTGATACAAGCAACCTGGATTCGCATCTTCTAAAGCTGCACCTTTTTTGCTGAGCCTGAAGCTCATATTTTTATACAGAGCCTCAAAGACTAATTCAGTTTCCAAAATCTGGAAAGCGAAGCAGTGCATGTCCGCTCCTTATTAAAAAGGAGGGTATCGTTTTGATTTATATTATATTATCACCCTATATTGTACAGTTCCTGAGATTTTAGAACCTCAAATAAACTTTTAAATAAAACATTTAAATACTAATTTTTCTAGACAATAAAGTCTGCATGTTGAGTTATTGTTAGAGGACGGTAAATCTGTACTGCTATACAAAATATATATCCAATTTTCAATTCTATAGTATTGTCTGTTGAGAACAAAGTGGTTGCTGAAGTGTCAGGGGTGTACTAACTTTCGTGAGATACTGTATATAAAAATACAGAGATTTTATCTGATTTATTAGTATCAGACCTGTTCAAACTGTCTCCCCCTGATGGCCTTTTATGCATTTTCTTATTTTACACTGAACAATAAAATGATTTATTATGCGTTATTTAAATAAAATATTTCAACACTAGTCAAAGCGTTCCACCTTGCATTAGTCCAGAGTTGTAAATAAACCCTGCCTGACAGACTAGCTACAGTAATCACCCCTGTGAGATGTGCCATCACACCTATATACAGTACGGCGTGCACTGGTCCCCACAGAGGTCGCTGCTGGAAAATGTGAGTTTAATTGCATGCATGCACACGTGAACACGTGCGCATGTGACTTGCTTATCGACCTGAGGTTTATAAACAACTGTTGCTTGTTTGTGGGTATGATGCAGTATAGGTATAATGTTTTTGGTTTCACTCACTGCTGTACAAAGGCATAGAAAACAGCCCTGAAAGTGGCTGGCAAGCAAACTCCAGACAGAAGACACCGACAGACCAAGAGCTCCACTGCTAAACTCGGTTAGCAAGAGAGATAGAAATCCATATCAGCACATCAAATTAACCTTACTGGGTTTTTAAAAAAAAATTATTACAGTGTTTGCTGACATCAGTGTGAAGAGGAGAAAACACAAGCTGACCTGATTGCTCTTCCTGCAGTTCATCCTCATAATGGCCTTATGTGTGTGTGTGTGTGTGTGTGTGTATGGGGCATTGTGTGATTTGCAGGAACTATGCAGCTTGCTTATTGAGCTTATAGAGCTCTAACTTAACTATAGGATACATTATTTACATTCATGCTGCTTCCTCTACACTGCACTGTCCAGACTCTGTGTATTACGTTTACATGTGTTACTGTATTTTCCCCCTATCCACTACATCACTCTGGGGACAGGGTGGCTTAGTGGTTATGACAGTCGCCTTGCATCTTCACATTTCCAGATCAGGTCTGTGTGTATGGAGTTTGCATGTTCTTTCCGTGCTTGGTGGTTTTCCTCCTGGTTCTCTGGTTTCCTCCCATGTAGATTAGACTAATTGGCGTTCCCAAGTTGCCCGTGGTGGGTGAATTAGCGTTTGAGTGTGTGTGTGTGTGTGTGTGTGTGTGTGTGTGTGTGTGTGTATGTGCCCTTTCAGGGTGAACTCAAAGTCTCCTGAGATAGGCTCCATGCCCTCTGCGACCCTGTACACAGAATAAAGCGATATAGATGACGAGTGAGTTCTGTACTTTACTGTGTGATTTGGGTTGCCTTCATTAAGCCTATTAGCATATCTTCAAAGCCATATTGAAAAAACATGTAATCTCATATCGCTCACCAACAGCTGTTATGATTTTCCTTCCTCTCGATGGCTGCCCTACAGATTACCTCGGACTTGCTAAAACGCCGTACTTCCATTTTGCACCCTGGTGATAAAAAATAACCTTCAACAAACACTGCAGCTTAATGATTTTAGTCTCCCTGGGGTAGTTCAAAGCACCAATAAAAACACTGTGTGACTGAAGAACGCAATTGCCTTCCCTGAACTGGATTTTCTAAAATGTTTTTGTAGTCCTTGTTCTATTTTTACATGTTAAGGTTAAGGTTAAGGTGAAGTTCACTTTATTGTCATTGTGCTAATGCAGCAAAATTGAATGCAATCCTATAATTGCAATACACCAAAGTATTACTTGCCACGACCATTTTTACAAACCATCCATACATCTACTGTATCTATGAACCTCTGTAGTCCAAGTAGGAACCGTGGAGGCTAGTGGTAACCATTTGTACGACCTCCAGTCAGTTTGGAAACAGTAAGAAGCCTGACCTACATGTCTTTGGAAGGTGGGAGGAAACCCACCAAGCAGGGGGAGAACACGCAAACTCCATGCACAGAGAATCGACAGTGCTAACCACTACGCCACCGTGCCGATACACAAAAATACTAATAACATAAAAAAACTGAGCATTTACAAATAAAACTCACTCACTCACTCATCTTCTATTTCCACTTCATCCTGTAATCAGGGTCACAGGGCCGGAGTCTATCCCAGAGACTTAGGGCACGAGGCAGGATACACCACGGTCAGGGTGCCAATCCATCACACGGCACACACGAGCAATCTGGGAACACCAATTAGCCTAATCTGCATGTCTTTGGACTGTGGGAGGAAACCGGAGGAAACCCACCAAGCACGGGGAGAACATGCAAACTCCATAGACACAGAGACGGGAATCAAGCCTGGACGGGAATCGAACCCATACCCTGGAGGTGCGAGACGACAGTGCTAACTAACCACTACACCACCGTGCCACCACAAATAAAACTAGTAACATACTGTAGAATAATAATAATAATAATAATAATAATAATAAATATAAATTTTAATATAAAAGTCAGATAAAACTAATCATGTAACCATCAAAACTACTCCATTAAAAACAAAGACCCATCTGCTAATAACACACACAGAATAAAAAAGGAGGGGGGGGGGGGGCTAAAACATTCTGCCTTCCAATGATTATTGCATGGTAGTAGATTGTATTGCACACATATTTTTCTGACTCTTCCGATGGTGTTGTATCACTGTCTGTTGTGGTATTATATATGTAAAGGTACTTGTGGTGCTTAACACAGTGATGGCTCTAGGATAGAAACACTGATATTTTTTTTGATAGTTCTGTAACGCCTACCTGAGGGCAGTAGCTCAGACAGGTGATGACCTGAGTGGTCTGGGTCCTTAAGGATTCTACGGACTTTCCTGAGACAGCAGGAACTGAGGAAAAGATCTTCCAGGGACGGGATAGGAAACTTTGGTCAATTTTATACGTAATGCTTTCTTGGCCAGGTCTCCCGGCTAAGGTCAAAACTTGTTTGTGTCAGTGGAAAGGGAAGTCATTGAAGTTTACGCATTTACGCTAACAAATTTTTGTTTTGCACAAAACCTTTATTTTGTCACATATACATTACAGCACAGTGAAATTCTTCGCATATCCCAGTGTAACTGGGGTCAGAGCGCAAGGTCAGCCATGGTACAGCGCCCCTGGGGCAGTTAGGGTCAAGGGCCCAACAATGGCAACCTGGCTGAGCTGGGAATTGAACCGCCGATCTTCCGATCGGTAACTCAGTGCCTTAGCCCTCTGAACCACCACTGCCCCAATAGACATAGCATCCCAAGGATGTTATCAAGGATGAGAGAAGGAAGAAAAAAGAGTCACTTTCAGTTTCACTGTTAAAGCAGCCGGTGTCAAGAGAAATCATAAATTAAGGTTAAGTGAGGCTCAATGTGCATTATTTCACATTTTACTTTATTTACATGTTTTGGTAAATAAATTGGTAATATTGGCAATATTTTTGGGAGGCTGGAATGGATTTACATTATTTCCATAATTTCGCCTTAGGAACTCGTCTCCGAGGTTTGTCGAGAGACCATTTATAAGTACAGTGGAACCTCGGATTGCGAGTAACACGGTTTACGAGTGTTCCGCAAGACAAGCAAAGATTTTTAATAAATTTAACTTGAAAAACGAGCATGTCTTGGTTTACGAGTGCCGAGATTTCTTTTTTTCCCATTAAAACAGTGTTTCCGTTGTGTGTGTTTGTTGTGAAACTTAAAAAGCGAGGTGGGGGGAGGGAGGAAGAGTTTTACTGTGTAAGACGAGGCGAGGGAATTCCACACACACACACACACACACACACACACACACACACACACACACACACACATACATACACGGCGCCTGTGCGGCACAAACGGAAACACTTATCTGTTGGGATTTATTTTAACTTTTTTTAAAGGGAAAGTGCAGGTTAATTTGTTTTATTTTTACATTATATATTGTATTAATTATTTTTCTGTATTTATTTTTTTGGGCTGTGGACCGAATTATTTGCGTTTTCATTATTTCTTATAGGACGTTTTGGTTTACGAGTGTTTTGGAATATAAGCCCGCTTCCGGAATGAATTATGCTCGTAATCCAAGGTTCCACAGTACATTTATAAGCTGAACTATAACAGATGAACTATTGTAATTTGCCTAGTGGTCCAGCAGAGGGCCTTCTTAAAACTGCATGCTCTGTTGACTTCTCAGTAAACTAAGCTAGTGCACTAGGACTCTACCAAAAAATGGCTCTACCAGAGCAAAGCACCTGAGGAACCGGTGTGTGGAAATATTTTAGGTTCTCCACCAATTTATCAAGAAATGATCAAGAAAAATAAAGCTGTTAGCCAATTCTGCAAAAAGCAGTTGCCTTAATCCATGATGATCAGAGGACTCGCGCGGACCCAAGCTTGGAGAGTTTACGTTTGCCTGAGCTAAGTATTAACGTTAACATGTGATCTAAAATTTCACATGACATCACTGTGAGCTTCCTAAAAAGGCAAAGATAAATGAATGAAAATACTTTAAAATGCATGTTGCTCTTCCTTGTATATCATAATATTTGACATTTTATGAAGGGTGCTTACTGCAGTTTAGGTGAATGTTGTATATTTCATGCAGCACTTTACTCATCTTTGTCTCTCCCTCATCCCTGACCTTGTCTTTTTCTCTGTCTTCGCACATTCATCTTCTCTTATCCAGATTCCTTCATCTCTCTCTCTCTCTCTCTCTCTCTCGCTCTCTCTGCCGTGAATCACTATGCTCTACTCAACACTCCTAAACTCTCACTTAATATAAAAGGTGAGTCATACAACATGAACACAAATGTTTTGACTTATAAACCTAATTGTTTTCTTGTTTGTGTACATCTGTGTGTGTGTGTGTGTGTGTGTGTGTGTGTGTGTGTGTGTGTGTGTGTGTGTGAGAGAGAAAGAGAGAGAATCTGTACTTACGAGAGAATAGCTGAGAGAGAGAAGAGTTCGGCTGTGAGGTAAGCCAGATACACCAGCAGGAAGACAAACAGCGGCTCGATGATGCGCACCCTCTTGGTGAAACGAGTGATGAAGGCCAGGATAACAGCAAAGATCAGACCCACCAGCGTCCCCCCGATGCTGACTATAAGGAAGGAGGCTGAGAAAAAGCGCAACTCAGGCATTTGTCCCCCAGTTTTCCTGTTAGTGTTTGACTCTATAGTCTCTTACTTCACTTATCTTCCAGCATCATGCTTTTACATTTTGTCTTCTTAAGGTTACAGTTGAAATAGACTATTACAAGCTTGAATATCAAAGTTAACATCTGTATCTGGTTTAATATGACTTCAATAAAATGACAAAGTATCCTCGTATAAAATATTCATACAAACAATTAAAATATTCTACAATGAGTTCATTCTAATAAATACTATAATCAGAGGGCAGATAATGTTTGTTGCATTAATGTATTATTAGACAGAACTGACAATAAGTTCCATCATAAAGAGTAAGGCTTGTCCTTTTTTTAAAATTCATTTAATGTATTAAATATAGGGAACAAAACATGGATGCACTTGATCTGTCTAAGGTTTTCAATAAACAGAACTACTGTATAGCGGAAAGTGAACTCACCGACACCTTTAAAGTAGTCTGCCGTTTGGACGTTTCCAGGGCCGACTTCTACAAATGAGATATAAACCTTATACAAAACCTACAAAACAGAAAAAAAAAAAAAAAACTCTTACCAGTTAAACATTTCTAAAATTTATCAGTACGCAGGTTATACTGTAAGTACTGGGTTATTAAGGACTGGTTGTGGATTGATAGCAAATCAGACCTGACATATTTTCCAATCCAATCCACATCTACAGTATGAACAGAAAACTAATAGTACAAGGGAATATACTGTATATGATATGACCCATCTTAAAGAAGTCTACCATAATGTCTGTAATGATGGGCATAATGTGGCGACAGAATCTGGCAGACAGATGGCTCTGTTAATGGAAGGATGTTGGAATCAGAAAAGTATCAGTTATACATAGAAGCAGATTTTGCAAGTAAGGAAGTAGAACTACTCCGTTGCTGTATTTAAGTATTTGTTTTTTTCAATGTGATACTTTTTACTGCTACTCGATACATTTTTCATGAACAACCTGTACTTTTACTGTAATGTTACTATATTCTTAATCTTGTATTAGATTTGTTGTAATATTATCTTAAGAAATTATATCATTTTTGGTTTGGCTAGAATGAAGAATATTTCACTTGCTACTGTAAGAGGTAATTGTTTGTAGAGTAACATGCTGAGATCACAAGATATTTGATTTGTGTTTCACAAAAACAATGCAGTTTTTCTTTTCTTTTTCTTTTTTTTTTTTTACAATATCTTCAGTTATATAAAGTTTTGGCATAAACCTTCTGGGTGAAATATATTTTATTCTGTATGCTCGCAGTATGCCCATGTTTAACTGCGCAGACTACCTGCATTATATAGGGTAACACTGGTAGCACTAGCTAAGCTATAAAAGTAATGAAATATGCTACTGTAGCTAAACACCATTCCTTTAATTAATATCAAATCTTGTCCTTATCAATAGCTACTAGACTTGAACATTCATGCTAGCAACAGCATCAACTTCTATTGTGTATACGTATTTGTACATTTGTATTTAAAGCACATTTTAGGGCATGCACTGTACTTCAACATGTGAAAAAATTTGAAGTGGTTTTTCAAATTTTTTCTAGTATTTTTAGACTAGACTTGTACTTATGGCGGCACACTGGCTATTTGTTAGAACTGTCATCTTGCACCTTCATGGTCCAGGTTTGATTCCTGCTGTTAAGTGTGTGTATGGAGTTTGCATGTTCTCCACATGCTTGGTTTGTTTCCTCCAGGTACTCCGCTTTCCTCCCAAAGACATGCATTGGACTACAAAGGCTTCTATATACAGTGGATTCGGATTGCGAGTAACGTGGTTTACGAGTGTTCCACAAACCGAGCAAAGATTTTTAATACATTTTTATTCGGAAACCGAGCAAGTATTAGTTTACGAGCGCCAAGTATCATGTATCATGTATGCGACTCTTATTTTGACACAGAGTGTCACTCTCTCACCTCCCCCCCTCCCCCTCCCCCTTTTCCCTGTCAAAATGGTGTTTCTGTGTTTACGTATGTCCGTTTGTTGTGAAACTTAAGTGATTCCGTTAGTATGCTCTCATGCCAGTCTTGCTTTTTTTCCGTTAAAACGGTGTTTCCGCTGTGTTTATGCATTTGTTGTGAAACTTAAAAATTGAGTCCGTTAATAGGCGCTCATGCCAGTCTCAGAGAATTTTCTTTTTTCTTGTTAAAACGGTGTTTCCGTTGTGTGTGTGTGTGTGTGTGTGTGTGTTTGCTGTGAAACTTAAAAAGCGAGGTGGGGAGAGGGAGGAGGAGTGTTGCTGTGTAAAATGAGGCGAGGGAAGGGGCTAATTCCACACACACACACACACACACACACACACACGGCGCCTGCGTGCACCAACGGAAACACTTATCTGTCAGGATTTATTTGTACTTTTTTAAAGGTAAAGTGCAGATTAATTTGTTTTATTTTCATTTTATAGATTGTATTAATTATTTTTATGTATTTATTTTTGGGGGCTGTGGAACGAATAATTTGAGTTTTCATTATTTCTTATGGGAAATGATGATTTGGTTTATGCGTGTTTTGGAATATATGGAGTGTATATTGTATATATAGACTTGTACCTTTAGTAGAGTATTGACTTTGTGTACTTCCATCACCCCCACTATTTAAAAGTAAAAACATTTACAATATTATTTCACCAGTATAAAGCTGATGTTTGCCCATGGCTTACAAAGAGACAAGCCCAAACATTTATTACAAGTAGTAGAAAAGTGTAAGAATGGGGAAAGTCTATTGACTTGGGGAAAGACACTGGTTTAAATATAAATGCTTGTATGGATTGTGAATGTATAAGAGGATGGTCTGAGGCAGCAGCTTTGGGTAAGAAGAAAACCTATCTGCAGTTCTCACAACATGTTCCCTGCAGCAATTTAAGCAACATGCTTGCATTCTTACGAAATCTAAATTTTTTTTTAGACATGAGTAAAGTCATAGTAAGAATATATATTTTTTTCTTTCTAGGTCAGATGACACTTTGCCAAGAAAGGCCACATGCTGTAGATAAAGCTTCAACCTGAGGCTCAGTGGACCTGCACATGAACCCATTTATTCAAGGCTCAATTCCAGCCAAACTGCCTTAAATCCAGTATTACATTAATGCCAGCCGAGTCGAGTTAATAAGATCTGAACCTGGCCGCCACCCACACTCGGCTGACTCGCTCCGCTACTTTCTCCTGTCTTGATACGGAACCATTCATCGTCCACAGGAGCATGTGCACTCTGTTTGCTAGAGATTTATACTTCAGCCATACCACATAAATGTTTATTTATTTATTTTTTATTCCAGCTCTAGAACAAGTATACTATTAAAAGACTAAGAGAACTTAGGACTTTCCAAGCGATGGTGCTAAATTGTTCAGTCTTTAAGCTTCTCGTTGAACAGCTAAATTAAATAAATCCTAATTAGTCATGCAATTTCTCTAGTCATGCTCAATATCAGATGCCTAATCAAATAAGGCAGGCTGGCATTCTCTCAGCAACTTTAAATTGGTTGCATTTCGATGGAGTTGTAATCCCATAATCCAGCCCTTAATCCATCGCACGGTGGAGGTTCTCATTCCCTAAAGCTACGTGGGAATCTAGCAACAAGGTTCAACAAAGGCAAAGTTCTCTGACTGAGACTACATTAACTTCAGTAATCTCATAAGTGAAGCAGTTGCAAAGAACTGTTCCTGTGAGTATTACTCAAGAGAATTTCAGCACCTACAGTATGAAGCTTGGATTCTGACCTCACAGCTATCCATATAATGAAAGATTTTGGGCATTTGAAGCCAATCCGATTAGACACTGTAGCAACTTGGACGGCTATTCACTTTTCTTTCACTTATGTCTTAGTCACACAAAAGGATGACTTATTCTTGTTTTAACACAAATATGTACTTTATGTGTGTGCTAAACATACGACAACAATGAAGCATGAAGACCCAGGGTCTGTACTAGTTATATTCCAAATCAGATTTCCAGGAATATTGGAGAGGTTTCTTAGCCACTCTAGTTGTAGAGTTGCGGCAGTGGTAAAGTGCTCGTCCTATCATCTGGAGATCGCACGTTCGATTCTCGGGTGGTGCTGTAACCTCTCGCAGCCGGAGGTCTAGAGAGAGCTGATTGGCCGAGCTCTCTCAGAGGGGAGGGATGAGAGGTACTTAGTGCTCCCACATTAATCACGGCTCTACAGCCAATCAGAGGCGTCTGTGAGTTCACGCAAGCGGAAGGAGCGGATAGCGCTGTCCTCCGAGTGTGTTACTCCGCCCCCAACGGTGCGTGAGTGAGCAGATGCGGGCGGCTGGCGTCACGTGGTTCGGAGGAAACATGTGATAGTCTTCGGCCCTCCCGACTGAGTGGTAGTAGTAGCAGTAGTAGTAATGTGAGTGCCCCCTAGTGACAGGGACGAATTGGACACGACTAAATTAGGGAGAAAATCTGGGAAAAAGGTTTTTTCAAATCTGTCTTAAATTAAAATTGATGTAAATATAAGTACAGGACCATAACTCATGGTCATTATATGCTCACCGTCTATGAAGTTTGTCACCCGGAACACGAGTACAATGTATTAAAAAAAGGAGAATCACCAGTTATCCACCCGATACAGTATTATCACGATACTTACAGTAGGTGCCGCTTCAATTAAAATTGCGATTCAATAAGTATCACGATTTTATGAATACGTCAAGTCAATATCATATTTTCCCTCCGATTATGTTTCAATTTGAAACATTTAAAAAAGTTTAATGAGTAATTAAATGTAGCCTGTTCCTTCTAACATTAGTTTTCTCACTTAAAAAGCAAGCGCAGCATTTAAATAATACAAACTGACTTCAAATACAAGAGTTTAACATTTAACAGAGCAGCGAGTATCTCTGTCATCTGCCATGATTATTATTTCTAAACATACTTACAGTAGCAAATAATTCACTCCTACCACACAGGATGAAAATGTATAAATAGTTCAGAGTGCGCCACCTGTTTATATCTGAGACTAATCAGCTAAGCACGCCCAATCAAACTGAAAACCAGCCAATTCTGGTCACTGGCCGATCGACTGTTTTATATATATATATATTTTGGAGTCGACGTGGCAATAATCAACGTAATAAGGGCCAAATTCCTCAACCCTCATTCTGTGCAAAAATGCATTCCACCTGCAAAGCTTTTCAGCTTTGAACTCATAAAAGGCTTCTGCAGTCCCACTGAGCTAAATCAAGACGGTATCTATTAAGTTATAGTTGAGTTTAAAAAATTAAATAAAGGAAGAATTACATGCTTGACATGCCCACACGTCCATATGCTCATTGGCCAGTGTTGCACACGTGATCTGTCTGAAGTGTTTATTATGATCAAAGAGAACATATGTAAGCTTTTGTCCAGGTGCCCTGTCACGTACATCAAAAGAACAAAAGTCATTAACATGCAAGTCATAGAGAGACCCTGAGACAGACAGACCATAAGAAATAGATTAGCATTATAGGAATAGCATTTTCCGGTTTGACAAAAGGGTTGCAGCTAACACAAGCTACTTTTATGTATATTCATCTGGACACAGGCTATAGGAAGTATTACCATCTAAGCAATGAGAGGGTTGTTTTAAGGGCATAGAGGCATGGGAAGGTTCACAGAATATCAGAAAACTTAAAAACTTAACTCTTTTCTTTCCCCAGAACTAGCTATATGGCTAAGATATAGTTAAAGTTAAGTTTGTCCTGAATACTTTTAATCTCTGACATCTTTGAAAGATACCAACTCGATTTAGCTCAGCGGGACTGCAGGAGCTTTCTATACTGTAAGTCTCAGCTGAACCTTTGGAATGCATGGAGCGAGGGTTGTGGAATTTCGCTCTGATTACTTAAATTGTACTCGCGTTCGGGCGATTTCAAGGTCAGCATGCGGAACACTAAAATTTGACACATGGTGAGGGTGCTTACTGTACTGTATATGCACCTTGTTACGTTCCAGAACATATTTGGGTGGTTGTTTTGGTTGTCTGTTGCCCTTTTTCTTTTGCTTCAGGATTCTTAGTGGTTCCATCCATCGTTTGCTGCTTCTGATTGGCTGGCTTAAGTTGCATTATATCAACCAATCTCGTCATTCCACTCTTCTGATTGGCTGCAGCACATCTTTGTACTTCAACCAATCTTTATCCACCAGCTGGCTTAAGAAGCTGTTTCAGGACTTGAAGGCAGTCTTGAGACTCACTTTGTTTGGGTTATACTTTGAGAGACTGGTTCAGGGAAGTAAGCCACGTGGCATACATTTCAACATCTAGGTAACTTACTGTCTAGAGATACACTAGGAAAGAGGGTGCGTGCCAACCTATGTATCCCTTTTGAGTTAGTTAGTGTAGCCAGCTAAGGTGTTTTGTTTATCTTATTTATTTTTAGAGGAGATTAAATGGGTGGGAAAATTGTGTTTAGTTAGCCTGGGTTTTGTGTTTAGTGTTTATTTTCAGCCGTACCCATTGCCAGTCTTCCTATTAGTGCCAATTCTTTTCATTTAAAAACATTTCACTTGGTACTACTTCCTTTGTTCTTCATGTAAATAAACATCTTTTGTTATCAAAGTATTTGGTAATCACTTTGGTTCCTACCCGTGCTGGGAATTCAACTTGCCACTGTCTCACAAATTTAAATGTGCGACCCGTATACCCCTAGACCGCCAAGGGTCGTAACACACCTCAACACTGATTCAAAACAGACTTGGAATAATCCGAACTACCCCTTTAAGGTGAACTACTGTATGTAGGAAAGCTACATGAAAGCAAAGTCAGAAACGACAAAAGGTCACGTAGCGCAGCCCTGCAGTAAGTCGTGTTTATGAGAGTAAGATTTCCACCCTTTACAACTGACAGCTTTGTATTGAGCACTTTAGCAGGCCTAAGCCAGGCCCCGTGCTGCTGGAGTCGTACCTTTAATGACTCATACCTCCTGAGGATCTTATATATTAAAGTCTTTGTTGAGCATCTGCTCCTGGCGTTTGCGATTTTCGTAATTTCATCTATATCAAAGCATGGCAAATGGCTCAATAACAAGGCACCGTACTGTGCTTTGGATCAGCAGCACCAGCACATTTACAGTAGGAATGGTAATGCTGGTAACATGATCCAGATGGTAGTACACACGGGCCAGGTTCATTTGGTGAATTAAGAATTTCAGGATCTCATTGCATCAGCACAGTTGTGAAATAAAGCTGGTATGGTTTGACCATTATAGGACCACTCTCACCATGGAGTTTGAGAATCAAATTCACAACATGCTGCCAAAACTCTAATAATCAAATGTAACAGTATTATAAAAAGGTATTTAGTTGGCCCCTGTGGAGGCACCTACGTCAAACTAAGACTGCTTTGTCTATCCTTTGTGCATGTCTGTCCAAGTAGACTAAAGTTCAAATTAAATACTGAGGTCCTGGCGATGATCCAAGCCATTTCCACATGTTTGAGCCATTAAAGGTGCTCCTGGGAGGCCAGCGTTTCAGATGTCATGACATGAAGCAGGCACCATCACAAGTGTACTAAGAAAGTTCTTTACCTTGATGGTATGCATTAGTGTATCAGGGGATTATCTAAAGGAAATGACACAATCAAAAGTAAGTACTCAGCTGGGTTACTCCCTCATTATTCTGCTTGCAAGTAAGCAGATAAAAGTTCACTACTAGAGTTCAAGTGTGGAGTCTTTTAACTCTCAATAGGAAGTCTGCCAATGAAGCTAGACATCATCAGGATGAAAAAATCTATATACCCATCAGGCTAGTAGAAGAAACACAGGTGTGGTTAAATTACTAACAATTTGGTCCACTTTAAAGAAAAAAAAAAGAAAGAAAGAAAGAAAGAATGCACTAGAGAGCACAGGAACACCAAAAAGCCTGGAAAGCCATAAACAACTGATGAAGGAATAATTATTTCCCTGGTGAGGGGAAACTCTATGCAAGATGTGGGAGTATCTGTGTAAAAGTCATCAATAAAGACATGTCTTTACCAAAGAAATGACAAGGCATTTACAACAAGTCAGAACGCCGATGGTTAGCATTTAAATCCTTAAATGTCTTAAAAGCATACAGTACCACCTCATGTTACGGAGCAGACATTTATATTTTATTTAAAACTGACAAAATTACAGCGCCAAATTGTTACAGGGTGACAGCAGCTATGTAGATTGTACAGTCCGTACAAAAAGCCTGGCCAAGGTCAATGAAGCAGCCCTTACAGAAGCTATTACCTTTCTAGTTTGCTTGTTAGGTATCTGTCTATTGGAGATCATTGAACTTATTTGTACTTATTATGGATGTTTGTCACGCTATTCCCTCAGTGAGAAATAAAAGTGCATAATTTCATATGAACCCACTAAATGAGATTTTTAAACTTTCTATTCCAGTATTCCCGAGCATGGCTGGTGGGATTTGTGTTCAATCAGTCACAAGAGCATTAGTGAGATCAGGAACTGAGGTTAGGAGGTCTGAGATGTATTCGGTGCTCTGGTTCTTCTGAAAGTGGAGTTGAGGTCAGGGCTCTGTACAGGACACTTGATTTATTATTTTTTTCGTAATGGACCTCAATCTGGACATAGTCATGCTCGAACAGGTTTGAGTCTCTTTGGTTGCAGTGAAGGGAAAATTTAATGCTAGGGTAAAAAACACATAGGGGTGTTATGGTGTTAAGGTATTGGGGTTGCTCAGTGGTTAATGCATTGGACTACGGATCAGAAGGTCCCAGGTTCAAACCACACCATCGAGTTGCCATTGTTGCGCCCTTAAGCAAGGCCCTTTACCCTCAGATGGATAATGGGATAAAATGGGAAGTCACTCCGGATAAGGGCGTCTGCCAAATGGCATAGTGTTGGCATCCACGCTCATTTGGCCATATACAGTGGAACCTTGGATTACGAGCATAATTCGTTCCGGAAGTGGGCAAGTATTCCAAAACACTCTTAAACCAAATCATCATTTCCCATAAGAAATAATGAAAACTCAAATTATTCGTTCCACAGCCCCAAAAAATAAATACATAAAAATAATTAATACAATCAATAAAATGAAAATAAAACAAATTAATCTGCACTTTACCTTTAAAAAAAAGTAAAAATAAATCCTGACAGATAAATGTTTCCATTGCTGCGCGCAGGCGCCATGTGTGTGTGTGTGTGGAATTAGCCCCTTCCCTTACCTCGTTTTACACAGTAACACTCCTTCTCCCACTCCCCACCTCGCTTTTTAAGATTCACAACACACACACACACAACGGAAACACCGTTTTAACAGGAAAAATAGAAATCTTCCTGAGACTGGCATGAGCGTATATTAACAGACTCACTTTTTAAGTTTCACAACAAGCGCATAACGGGGTAAACACCGTTTTAACGGAAAAAAGCAAGCCTGGCACGAGCGCATACTAAAGGATTCACTTAGGTTTCACAACAAACGGACACACACACAAACACGGAAACACCGGTTTTTGTCACGTTCCTGCCACGTACTGCTGTCATTCATGTCTCCATTTTCCCACGCTGTCATGCCTTTGCGCTCACGTGCTTATGTTTTCCGACTGGCTGTCATGCTCTCTCACACTCACCCCGCCCCTTTACACACCGGCATCCCATTCACAACTAATTTCTCCCGGCATGAAGAACTCTCGCTCTGGCTCACGACAACTTCTCTGCTCGCCCCCTTTTTTTGGCACACGCATCGCTGACTGATTTAACCGGCTTCCGACCCATTGCACTGGCTTTGTACTACGTCACCAGGATTCCCCCTCCGAACACGGAAGTGTTCAACGGCCAGCGCGCCACGCCCCCCTCGTCCAAAAGCGCGTCTAAAGCCACGCCCCTTTGGTGCTGTAAATCTGCACTTGGGTCCTGCTCCTCTTTTTCTCTTCATTGCGCTGCCTGACAGGTTTTAACAGGAAAAAAAAGAAATCTCTCTGACCTGGCGTGAGCGCATACTAAGGGAATCACAGCTGTAAAAAAAAAAGTTAAAAAAAACAAAAAAACAAATGAACCAGCACCTTACCTTTGAAAAGAATCGCGACAGAGCAGAGTTTCTGTGTGTTTGTGAAGCCAAAGAGGGGGTGAAAAGCGGAGAGAGCGTCTGAGAGCGTGTGTGTCAGTGTCAAATTGCACGCGCACGAGCAGAATTTCTGTGTGCTTGCGAAACCGTGGGGGAGGGGGGGAGGTGAGAGTGACGCTCGGTGTCAAAATAAGAGTCGCATGTGTGAAGCATTATACTCGGCACTCGTAAACTAATACTTGCTCGGTTTCCGAATAAAAAATTATTAAAAATCTTTGCTCGGTTTGCGGAACACTCGTAAACCACGTTACTCGCAATCCGAGGTTGCACTGTACTGTAAATGTGGTTGAGAACCTGCGAACATGTCTGAATCTCTATTTGTGTTTCCACATGTTGTGATTTCATCATTATATTACACCCTCAATGTGAATGATGTGAGATCGACAGACTCCATACGTCATGTATATGAATGCATCTCAAAGCATGCCCTTATCATGGCATCTACTGTATATCCTCCAGGGTCAGGGTTCGATTCCTGTCTCCTCCTGATTTTGATTTCTGAGTTTGCATGTTCTCCCTGTGCTTGGTGGGTTTCTTCCAGGTACTATGGTTTCCTCCCACAGTCCAAAGACATATAGGTTAGGCTAACTGGCATTCCCAAATTGGCTGTAGTGTACGAATGAGTGTGTGCAAGTGTGTATGTGTGTGTGCCCTCCGATGGATTGGCACCCTGTCTAGGGTCCAGAGTGAGTGAGTAAAAACTGAAGATTGTCAGGCGACCCTCCTACTCTATAAATCTGAGCACTGAATCATTTCTGGCATCGATCAATAATATTGACACTGATTACACAACATAAACGTTTGTAAGAAAGTGCAACCTCATAAATAAAAATAAAAGCTATGATATTGTATAACGTAAGGCTATATGATTTAATCGATCATGCAACTTAATCAATCTTTTATTGATTAAATAAACTAAATCAATGGATCAGTTTTTGATTTGGAGACTTCATTTCATTTGGAGACTTCATTTGATTTGGTGAATTCATTTCACTTAGAAGCAATACCACCACCTACTGGTCTGGAGTGTGGTGCAGAAGATTGGCGCTAAATATACTTGCGGTTTTTTGTTTCGTTAGCTTTTTTTTTTTTTTTTTTTTTATAAAATATGCAATTTACACAGTTACACTGCACTTCAACGTTGAATAAATATGTTTAGTAATTTGTAACTTTACAAATAAGGAATATGGTATAGTGTACACGAATATAGCGGCAGTATGGCTTAGTGGTTAGCATTGTACGGGATGGGGTGCCAACACATCATAGGGCACAAGTACACTTACCCACTTACAATCAAACACTAATCAACATAGACCACATGTCTTTGAACTGTAGAAGGAAAACGAAGTAGCCAGAAAGAAACCATCAAATTTAGCGACTGACGGAATCTCCACACACAGACCAAAGGCAAGATTCAAACGTCTGAGCCTAGCAACAGTGCTAACCACTACGCCACCATGCCACATCGATGTAAATATGTGGACGAAATATATAAATTCGAGCACTAAGCCATATAATGGTGGCTTAGTGGTTAGCACTGTTGCCTTGCACATCCAGGGTCCAGGGTCGATTCCTGCTTCAGGGTCTGTGTGCATAGAGTTCGGATGTTCTCCCCAGGCTTGGTAGGATTTCTCTGGATACTCCGGTTTTCCCCCACCATCCAAAGACATATAGATTAGGCTAATTTGCGTTCCCAAATTGCCCGTAGTGCACGAATGCGCGTGGGAATGTTGACCGGAGGTCCTACCAAGGTCGAACAGTGGGAACAGATACAATGGTATTCACCATTGGCCTCCATGGTCCCTAGTTGGACTAGAGAGGTTCCTGAAATCAAGCTTTCAGTGAATTTACACATTTAAACTTCATGCAGATAGTACATTGTTTTGTGGGAGGTCATGTGACTTACCACAGTGACCGCATCATTGACGAGCGACTCGCCAAAGACGATGATGAACAGCATCTCGTTGACGTGGACCTCCTCGAACACGGCGAGCACTGCGACAGGGTCCACGGCTGAGATCAGCGCTCCGAAGAGCAGGAACTCCATCAGCCCTGCTTCCACCTTATCGTCTACAGCACACACACAGAAACAAACCCAGTGTAAGATTCTGTGCAGTATTGCTTTTGGCAAACACACTCTTTAATTTAATATAACCTTTACACTCCTGTCCGCTTTCATTACGACTCACCGATGACCCCTGCCTGCTTCACTCCATAGAGACAGAACCCTGTACAGAACGCGTTCCACAGAGTCCCCACCACGGCATACATCAAAATGGCACCGAGGTTGTCGAAAAACAGTCGGGCGGGCATGAAATACCCGGCGTCCCCTACTATAGTGGGGAGAAGGAAGAGGAAGAAGAGGCCTGGATCCAGCTGGTAGAGCTGCTTCTTGCTGGCGATGAGCACCACACCACCCAGGACCAGACCCAAAAGAATCAGCATGCAGCTCTCTGGGACGACCGTGGTGAAGCGCTGTGAGAAGTGGAACACTGAAATACACATTGAAAGAGAAAGGAGCTTTTATAACTCACTGTGGGACACTGAACACGTACTGTGAATAGAAAGGCAGGATTCGCGATTCAGATAAACAGTTACAAATTCCACACATATAACCAAAAGAGCGTTTTCAAGATGAAAACGATGCTCTCGATTGCTAGGACTATTAATTTGCAGAAGATGACAAAGCACCTTTTTAATCCTGATTGTAGCAAGATGGCAATTCCGCTACTTCATTTTTCTTGCTGTTACAGTATAAAAAGTGCTTAAATAACACTTTATCCTGTGTAAGGTCACTGAGGGCCTGGGTCCTATACTCACTAACTCACTCATCTTCCACACTGCTTTATCCTGTATTCAGGGTCAAGGGTGGCCTGGAGCCTGTCCCAGGAGTTTGTCCCAGGAGACTTAGGGCACAAGGCACGGTAAACCCTGGACAGGATGCCAATCCATCGCAGGGCACACACACACACATTCATGCACTATGGGCAATTTGGGAACGCCAATTAGCCTAATCTGCATGTCTAATTTTGGAGCGGCAATTAGGCTAATCTACATGTCTTTGGACTGTGGGAGGAAACCGGAGTACCCGGAGGAAACCGACCAAGCACGGGGAGAACATGCAAACTCCATGCACACAGAGACAGGAATTGAGCCTGGGCCGGGAACCGAACCCGGACCCTGGAGGTGCAAGGTGACAGTGCTAACCACTACACCACCGTGCCAAGGTCCACCAGGGACCAAGGAACTTAGGGCAGAAAGCAGGGGATACCCTGGTGTCATCACACATTAGAGGCAATTTGGAAACAGGAAGATACAGCAAGAAGTTCTACACATAGTCTACATACAGACTTGATGCGATATTAGGTAGCTTATTGGTTAAGGCATTGGACTACGGTTCAGAAGGTCCATGGTTCAAATCCCACAAACCGCCAAGTTATCCCTGATGGGCCCTTGAACAAGGCTGCTCCTTAACTGCTCAGATGTATAATGAAAATACAAATGTAAGTCGCTCTGGATAAATGTGTCTGCCAAATGCCAAAATGTAAGTGTATTTGAACCCCCAAAAACCTGTCGGGCACCACGATGAAACTGGCTCTCATGAAAACCTTCCCAGGAAAGCAAAACCAAACCTTACTACTGCTGCAGAGGAGACGTTCAGAAATCACCAATTAACAAACAGCACCTCAGATTAGAGTCATTATGGAGGCTCACTATTAACTGTTCATTCAACTGATTATTGCATCTTGGACGCCTTCAGCATTGTAAAAAGAAATAAAAATCAGGGAAAACCACGGAATTCAGAGGTGTGTCCAAACTTTTCACTTATAGTGTAGATTAAATACACTAGAAAGAAAAGATACCATTTTAAAAATTGTTGTTTATGTAACAACCTCAGCAGCAACCTCATTTCCCCTCTCGTCTGTTCCAACCACTCAGCATCACCGGTATACTGATCATGTCTCATCATCATCTGCACCTGTTTCTCACTGGTTCATACTTTAGGTTCGATGTTTTTTTATACATGAATGATTCATAGTTCACCTCGTGGTTTAAAAGACAAAAAACATTGCTCAGGGACTGGAATGAAATTTAAAGGCAAAAAAAAGTTCTTCAAGAAGCCTGGAGAAGACGACATTAATACACTAAAAGAAAGTCTGGCTCTTTGGAGGCAAAATATTAAGAAATCAGGGGGTTCATGACTTTTGCACTGTACTCCTGAGCGGATGATAAGGTTCGGATACTCTTGAGAATATAATGTAAAATAATTTTTTCAGTACGAGAATAAACTGCTTAATATGATTAAGGAAGCACAGAGGAAACTGTTACAGGTCATTAGAGCTCATGCAACTAGCAAAGCAACAGGAGGGGATTCATGTTGATTTAAATACACTGAGCCATTGAGCTGACAATGTTATCTAAGAAGAACATGCAGTGATGCATGTAGTGGAACTAAAAACTTATTATAAACTGATTTGCGCTGTTCTGCACAGCATCACAAGTGGTGCTTATTAAACAAAAGGCTTACGGCTGTTTGGAGAAGAAGAGACATGAGTGAGCAGCCATAAGCATAAACTCAGGCATCATACTGCTGTGCAGTATGCATGAAATGAAACACGAAAAGGCATGCTGTTACAGGAAAATAATTAACGTTCAGGGCGGTTTGAGCTTCAGTTCTGGAAGTGTCATAAGTTACTGGAACTTTTTCAGAAAAATCTACAGTCAGAGCTGCAGAAATAGGAAACTAATCAACACCTTCTGATGGCGGGGTACACCCTGGGCAACGTGAACAATTTACCACTGGACACACACAAACAGCGGACAATTTGGGGTGCCGGTTAGCCTAATCTGCATGTCCCAGAAAGCACAATGAGAAAATGCAAATTCCATGCACACAGACTCCCAAGATGGGATTCAGACCCTGACCCTGGAGGTGCCAGTACGCCACCGTGCCGCCAAGGATTCAACTGCACGGTTGTTTCATTACAAAAACGGCATCGCGTTCCAGCTCTGTCGGGTGTATGTGTGTGTGTATGTTGTCTGATAACTCTATCCTTGTAATACAGCTACAGTAGTTTGTATTGGTTGTAATTCCAACGTTGTTTCCTGCTCTTCCTGGTGTAACATTTTTCACATGAGCAATTATTCATTATTATCAACTGGATGTAAATTTGATATTGAAATGATATTAACTTAATATTCTCATTTTACGCTTTTATATTGTTGTTTTATGGAGCCCTAAGAAAAATGAAATATGTATGTGTGTGTGTTTATTAATGTACACAGAAGCTGATAATGTTTAATCTTTATTATTTAACATTAATTTTTTTTTAGATGAGATCTACACTATATGGACAAAAGTATTTGGCCAAACCCGTTAATTATTGAATTCAGGTTCAATTATCCCCAGTGAAGGGCAATCTTAATGCTTCAGCAAACCATGACATCTTGGACAATGCCATGCTTCCAACTTTGTGGCAAAAGTTTGGGGAAGATCCTTTTCCATTCCAACATGACTGTGCCCCAAAGCACAAACTATAAAGACATGGTTTGATTTGATGAGTTCGGTGTGGAAGAACTTGACTGGCCCTAACACCGAGCCCTGACCTCAACCCCATCGAGCTCCTTTGGGATGAACTGGAACGGAGACTGCGAGCCAGGCCTTCTCGTCCAACACCAGTGCCTGACCTCATAAATCCTCTACAGAATGAACAGACACAATTTCCCACAGAAACACTCACAAACATCTACAATCTACTACACTTAAGAACTAGCGGAACGCCGATAGATTTCACCGAGGCTTCACTTATAGTGAATGATTTAGGACGTGCACTAATTTGCACGAAAGCCAAGTCCAATCCACACCCAACTGCCAAGTAATGTAATTTAAAGCATCCTAAAGCAGTTCACCTTTCACAGAATGAATCCGATCCATCATGACTCTCTACATGTATAGTGTAACAGGTAACCGTGTGACATCGTGATCTACAGGCGGTCTCCGAACGGAAAGAGAGAGATAAGAAAGAAAAAAAAAAAAGAGTGTGAGAGAAGGAAAAGAAAAAGAACTAATGTGCCAAGAGGAGCAGGAGGGTAATGGGAGCGTCTAATGGCAGTAATTATTCATGTTTTTCATGGACAGAGGGACCAGAGCACGACACACACCAACACGCCTCCACCAGGGCCACATCAATCAGCCTTGTATTGTGAGTCATTCATCAGAGCGCAGGATAACACTCTCTATGTGTCTCTCTTTCTCAAACACACACATACCACATACTGTACGTTTATTCCCATCCTTCATCCAAGATACACACATGATCCTGAGCGTGTGGATTTGAAAGCCAGTGTTTCCAATTTCAAGCCGGAGAGAGTGAAAAGGAAAGGCAATCTCCATCCATCACACCAACTGCACTTTCACAAACATAGCCAGGCTTTTAGATTGCAATTGTTCTGAGGCAGACGGGCCATTAATGCTCGGTGTCGCCTTCCTCCAATCAGATAAGAGCTATAGAACTGTAATAAACAGCTAAGTCATAATTAAATACCCGATTGGCTAAACTGTCTCTTTATCATCATACGATAACAGAGCGTGCAGACGAGACATGATATATCACTTATAAAGCACACTAAAACAAAGAGATATGGGTTTGTACTGTATACATATATACACCTGAACGAAATCTTAAGATAGGGGAAAATATTACAAGTATTCTCAATTCGTACTGGTGGATCGTAACCAGGTGGATCGTAAAAGAAGAAATAAGAGCAAGAGACAAAAAATAGAGAGTACTGTAGGCAATTTACTGAAAACTGCTATCCGTGAAGACACAGGCCGATCCTCAACCCAACTTCAAGCCATTATTATAAACCATAAGACGGCCTCTGCGAGAGAAGGGCCACGTCCCCTACCACACCACAAAGTTGTCCGTTTGGAATCTGCAAGGATGCACCAAACATGGGACAGTGTAAGATGGAAGAAAGACTTATTCTTGGACGGGAAAAAATTTTATCTGGAAGGTCCTGATGGCTTTCAATGATACTGGCATGACAAGGAGATCCCACTGGAGATCTTTTCTACGCGCTACAGTGGAGGAGGCTCCACCATGATCTGGGGTTCATTTTCCTTCAATGGGAAAATAGAGCTTCAGGTTGTGCACCTCGGCTGCTGGCTATGTGGACATGTTGCGGCTGGCATCCCTCTTAACTCAGGGTCCCTCATTTTCGTGGTAACGACCGAGTCCTTCAACTCCTGCCCAATACTGCAGTTCACCATGCCCGTCTGACGAAGGACTTCTCTCAGGACAATAATGTTGCACTTCTGGACCATCCTGCATGTTCTCCTGATCTAAATCCCGTGGAGAATGTTTGGGGATGGATGGCAAGTGAAGTTTACAAAAATGGATGTCAGTTCCAGACTGTGGATGCCCTTCATGAAGCCATCTTCACCATATGGAGCAACGTTCCCACCAGCCTCCTGGAAACAGTCGCATCAAACGAGTGTTTGAAGTTACCAACAAGAACGATGGTGCTACTCACTACTGAGTCATTTTTTGACACTTTTAGTTCTGTTGTGGGTATTTTGGGGCTATGGACTTTTGATCAGCTGATGAACAGCCAGCAGTTGCATTTTTAAATAAATTGCCAATCTCTGTTTTTCTGTCTCTTGCTCCTTTTTCTTCTTTAGACATTTTCAAGCAGTTTTTACAGCCTGGTTATGACCCTGCAGCAATGTTTCCGCCAGTCTTAAGATTTTGTGCAGGAGTGTATATATTCAGCACTATTCAAGGCAATTGTACTAATAGTACTATAGATGTATGAAAATCCTCTCCATGCCTGTTAGCGGAGCTTTGATGTATTCTACAACAGGTTATAAAACACTAGTCATACAGTATATACCACTTAAAGGCTCTCATTATTACCAGCACCAAAGGAACAAACTTCCCCCCCCCCCCCCACTTCTATAGCAAGCCTCTACGTCTTACATTTTCTGAGAATGAGACTGCCACAGGAAATCCCTTGGAGGACACTGTTGCCCAGCAGGGGGTACTACGTCAGTCCCGCGAGGCAGCAGACACAGTAAATATTGACCTTGGTTTTGATTTGTAATAACTGCTGTAATGAGCTGAGCAGTTTGTGGTGCCTTACAGAAAAATTTCCTATAATAACAACAACATGGAAGAAATTCGAGAAAACTGGAAACGCTCATATGTGACTATGGAAAAGGATTAAAAAGATACTGGGAAATAAATCAAGTGTTAAAAAAACTAGAGTTGTAAATAAAATGTGGGTTTTATAGACATTGTGATTTTTCTATTCAAGTTTTTAAAGTATTAAAAAGTAGTCAAAGTATTTAATAAACATCCACTGGACAGTGGACCGGTACCGGACCGTGGAGGATTTGAAACAGAAATTATGAAAAAAAATATACAGTACAGTATATTTGATTTTATTTCCAACTTATCTTTGTGAGACAGGGTCGTCTGCAGTGACTGCAACAAAAATGAAATTACAGACCAGACCATCACTTCAAGATGGGAACGTCAAGCTCAGTGCTCACACTGATTCTGTGTTATTAATTTCATTTTCGGTTCTTAACTACTAAGCTAATTCTGCCAACAAAAGGTGAATTAAATTGCATAATCAATTAAATCGCGCAGCTCTAGTGACTACATAACGTATCATCAGCTGGGATTGATAGTACCCTTCACTTTATGATGTGAACAGTTGCTGTAATTATGTTTCATAAATAAACATTTACTTTAAAGATATGGCTGAGAGGAGTCACTGATGCAAGCAAGTGAGCAATGTCCTATTTGGTAAGGCTGAAATTTTTATTTATTTTTTTACTTGCATGGTTGATTATCTGTTTTATGGGTGACAGACAATGGGACTCACTAAGACGTGAGGACAAAGCTGAGCTGTGACTGAATGAGTTCCTCAGTAGAAATCCTCTGCACACTGCTTTTTCCACTTCATCAATACAGAATCAAATCTGTCTGGATTAGATTTTTGGGTTCTTTTCTTAAAACCACAGACTTCTAAGTACACTAGAAAAAAATGCATAGGACTTGAAATGTTACGCATCAACAACAACCTAAATAACATTTGGACACAAGGAAAAAAGAAATTAGGTTTACAGCAACAATAAACATTGTGTCTGTTTTAAAGATGTTCATTTACCATGCCTCCTACTAAGGCAATCTTCTTCTCTATACTTCAGTCCAACAGGAGCGAGATTGCACCAACCAACCAAAAAAAAAACAACAACAAAAAAAAACAACATTGGTGGAAAACTCTTTTGATTTGAGATCATGCTGAAGAATCCTGAGTTAGTCCTGCTTTCCGCTGCCAGCAGAACAGCCCCAAAGCTACCACCACCATGTGCTACAATGTTCATGGGGTTGAATGTCTCACTTTTACTCTCTGTTCAAAACATTCTTCTGGAAGGTATTTTCTTTGTCCAAGGGGTCAACTTTGGGGGTTGAGGGGTTCCGTCTCTCCTGTCCAGTCTTTCCACTCCACGGTCATTTACTGTACACCTCTGTTGACTGTAGACAGTGCGACTGGTGTTCCAGGGTTGTTTCTGACAGTACAAGCCAAGTTTCTCTCAGTTGAGTGTGTCACTTTAGGTCTTCTCCCAGACCTTGGAAAAGTACACACACCTCCAATAACTTGTAATGTGTAGCTGTTTAGAAATACAGTACCTCCAAAACCTTTTACTTACACAAGTAAATACCCGTTGTGTAAATCTACCATCCTTTTTCTCATCTCCGCACTGAGCTCCATGGACTTTCCATTTATACTGTGAGCTGGTCAATACAGTGAGTGCTGCCAAACCCAGAAAAGCTACCAGCTGTAATTAAACATGACACCTAACAGGAAATTGCGAGGCTTTGGGTTTGGCCAATTAAAAGACATTTGGAGAATTTCAGCACAAGTGAATTAATAATCTAAGTGTAATTATGTTGTTGTTACGCTTTCAACTGCTCCTGTCGAGAAGTCACCACAGTGGACCATCCGATCCACACGCAACTTGGCACAGGTTTTATGCCAGATGTTGCAACCTCCCATTTTATCCGGGCTTGGGACCGGCACTGCATCCAGTTACTGGGGTTATTGGGGTTTGGGTATTGGGTGGGAACTGAACCCACCCAATGCCGTAAGTGGAACTATGTAGTGTATAATTTTAACTCTATTTGTATAATGTGCTCATGCAAAAAAACAAGAAACAAATAATTTCATATCTTAATTGTTATAATTGTGTAGTGTATCACTTATTGTTGCACTGTAATGTAGTATGATTTGCGGCTTTCTGTCATCACCTGCTCCTGATGCACCATGACGCATGCTTGGCAATATAAGGACTGATGTATTCTTGTCTTTTTTTTTTTTTACCATAGTATAGTATAACGGTTATTTAGTTACTTGACCTTAGTTTATCCATGAAACCAATATTCGGATTAACACAAACCATCATCATGGTGAGAAGCATGGGAGCCTGATGTGTTGCTGTACTGGCTCTGCACTGCATCTGGGGTACCTTGGTTACTTTGGAATAAAACATGGTGGATACAACTGTCTGCCCGAAACTGTTTGTGTATTCAGCTCTGATATTCAGTGGGAAACATTGAGGTGCTTTAGGGATTACAATTTCATGGCCTGCGTTTCCAAACGCAAAGCAAATATTCACGGTGAATTTTGATGCGGTTGCCTGTGCAAAGTCTGGAGACAGAGAGAAAGAGATCTAAAATAGAAATGTCTCTGTTGGCTTGTGGAAACGGAGTGGGCTGTACGCCCAACACTCCCACACGAGCAACATGGCTCACCAGCAACAAAATGACAAATTGGAAATGGAGTTAAGGTAAAAAGCCGCGAGGCAGGTGATGGATGCATGTGGGAGATCACGTGCGACAGTGTGTTTATTTTTTACTTATTGTACACCAGTAAATAAAAAGACAGACGGCGTCCATCATCATGCATCTGCTGTAATTTGCCAATGGCTTTTTCTCCTCCAGATATCCTTCTGTTCCTGTATGACGCATCATCAGAAGATTAAAGCTGTCCTCGCCGTGTCTGATCTGCCACTGGTTACCTGTTGCTTTGAGCATTTGCATGTGGTGTGTACATAGGACGAGATGGAGTGATCGAACCCACCGTGAGCACCTCCGCTTTTTTCCCAAACGAGTGACGATGAACCAGCAGAGGACGAACAGTACAGTATCCTCTTTGTCTATGCACAGCTTGGACATTTCGATAATTATTTTTAACTTAAAACACCTTCCACACCTGGGTAAAAACTGCAGAGCTACAGGAAAGCAGGTGTGTTTGAGCACATCTATTTTTGCAATCGCTGTAGTTGCTCATGCTCAGTCTACTCCCTTTTTAGACTAAATTATGATGCAATTACACACATCATATGTGTTTGAATACGTGTTGAAAGGGTAACCACCGACACAGCTACAGGTCTATACATTCAGTACCGTCTGGTCGATTCTGGCTTACGCACAAGTTAGTTACGAGGTTTAATAGATGTGTTAGTGCAGAAAATGACATACAAGTATGTCCACTTGGCACAGGTTGGACAAAGAAGATTTTTGTTTCAGTTAAGGAATTTCCGATTTCCTTTTCATCCTCATGTTTTCTTAACCCGATTTGAGCTGAGCGGGAAAATTATATTTGCTACCACCAAAATGATCCACTCTTTCCGATCATGCCGCAGCCGTCTGTAGTAAGACGTCACTGTGATGCGGAACGAGTAGCAGTTCGGACAAAACACGCAGTTCCCTCTGTCTTCTTCTTCTGTCTTAAGGGAAGCATGTCACCTGTTACTGTGCATAATGAAGTCTCACGACGATAAATCGGCTAAGTAAATCTGATCTCGCCAAGCCTCGCCGGCAAAACACACAACACTAAGTGGTCGATAAATGCGAAGACAGAAAAGCTAATTATTCTTTATCTATTTCATTAAGCCTTTCTATCGACCAGTGAAAAAGACGGCGTTAATAAAAACAGATTTTATTAAAGTTTATAATCTTGTATGCTGTCTAAATATTTAATTATGCTATCATTTTTCATGATTAAATGTTTTACTAATGTCTACTCCGTCTCATTGAAACTTTACAATTTGATCCCGCTAAGTCCACAAGTATACAGTGTCTCCCGGTAAAGTGTCTCTGCTGACTAAGCATGACTCATTGCCATTAAGTCGACATGTTGTTTAGTGTGCTCAGTTTTGTGCCAAGGAGTGAGATTCACTCGATACAGCTCACGTAACGTCCACCTTGTCTACAGTATTTTCTCACCGGTGGACAGACTCTAGTGTTACTCTATATAATAAATAATGAGGCACTAAGAAAAGTTAATTAGTTTCGGAAAATGCCACATACTGTACACCCGAGCTGTCAAGTTATTAATTTCATCCGTCTTATTAATGCGCATCATAGGGACATAAATGATTCCCACTATCCCGAGCTTCAGCGTTAGGGGATCACCAGGTCCCTTTCTAACTACATGTAGTACAAACAATCTCACTGCAGCTGTAAAAATGCATACAGTATATGTTAACTGTATATTTGTGACCATTATTTAATCCTTCGCAGGTCTTGTCCTGTGGTCTGAAAATGCAGAGGAATGACTGGTGCTATGTACTGTAGGGTGCCACAAAGACCACCGCTATACAGGTACAGATATTTACATGGTGGTTTATTCTTAGCACTGACAGGATAGTTTGTACAGTGATGTTACTGTATGTTCCAGTGCCAGGTTAACTATCTTTTTAAACACTGAACTGCACAGTTAAGAATAAACCATCAACCAAAAATATACATTTTTCCTGTGGTTAGAAGTCGACACCAATGAAGGGTTAGCATGCATGAAAAACACCTACAGGTTGCACACAAAAATGTAAAGTGACTAGTAATCATGGAGTTTGATTGTTTTCCCCGTGCTTGGTGGTTTTCCTCTGGATACGCCGGTTTCCTCTAACAGTCCAAAGACATGCAAATTGGCGTTCCCAAATTGCCCGTAGTGTGTGTGTGTGTGTGTGTGTGTGTGTGTGTGTGTGTGTGCCCTCTCCAGGGTGTACCTTGCCTCGTGGCCTAAGTCTCCTGGAATAGGCTCCAGGCCCTGTGTGACCCTAGATACAGGATGAAGTGATATAAACAATGAGTGAGTGAGTGAGATGTATACTAATGAGACAAAACATACATATTACGGTACAATTTTATAATAATTGAAATGTTATAAGTTTATAAGCTTGTGCAGATCATGAGAAATAAATTTGACAAACACATAAGATGGAATTAGATGGACAAGATCCATCTTTACTCCTGTACATTACCAAAAAGCATGTCAAAACAGTTGATATCTATCTTAATATTTATGGAAACTTACACAAGGAATGGAAACTAAGTAGCTTGAGTGTCGCCATGTTTCTTTTCTTTATGTAAAACCGTCTGACTCTCTAGGAAACCACCTGTTACCTAGATATTTGGGTTAATTGTTAAGTGTTTGACTGATGGTACTTAGTAACCTAGTAACCAGTCTGAGGATCTAACCAATGACGGAAACTTTAAAGCACTTTTGTTAGACACTCTGGATACGAACATCTGCCAAATGCCTAAATGTAAACGTAAATGTGATTGAATTCTCCACTGTGCCCCCTACTGGAATCCTCCAGCAACATTAACACGCATTTACGCATGATGTGAACAAATACGCTCATGGCATTGCTAGACGACTACAGGAGAGCATAAAAGTACAGTAAGTATATTTCCGTTCTTAGGTCCTCACCTGTTCAGTGGAACTCTGGATAGAACTTTCTGCCACGTTATAATGTAAGTGTAAAATTTATCTGAAGCAAGTACAATAAACACAACTGATACTCTAATAGCATTATTGTGTCCTAAAATGCCATTTATTCAACCAATCTCTAGTTTGACCTCTAATCCAGTTGTTATACATTCAGTTAAAATCTGGAACCAGGTCAGGCCATCGTTTTCCCTTAAAGAGGTACCACAGGCTGCCCCAATTCCTAAAAATGACATGTTTGTTCCATCAATGATGGATGATGCTTTTGAAGTTTAGAAAGGGTAAAAAGGGTTTGGTCTCATTGTCTGAATTTTTTTATGGAACTTTTTATTGATGGAAATTTTGCATCCTTTGAACAGTTGGTACAGAAATACGACATTCCCAAATCACATTTTTATAGATACTTGCAACTTCAGAACATTGTGGCACTGAATTCTAATAATTTCCCATCATGCCCTCCACTTTCTTTATTAGATTCAATATCTGAATGTAAATCAGTCCAAAAACAAGCTATACGCAGGATTTATGAATTATTCAGTATGTTGGATTCAACACCTTTAGATTTATTCAGAAATAAATGGGAGACAGATTTTGATGAACCAATTTCTCATCATCCATTTGCCTTAGGCATGCTATAATACAATTTAAAATTGGTCATCGTCTACATTGGTCAAAAGGCCAATACATTGGTCAAAAGTATAGATACCACACGTGATAAATGCAGGCAGGCTCTTGCATATGTTTTGGACATGTCCAAGACTTTACATGTTCTGGACCAATATTTTTGAGACCTTTTCTGGACTTTTTGGAGAGATAGTAGAGCCATCTCCATTTATTGCATGGTTTGGTGTGCCCCCAGAAAACACAAGGTTTAACCAAAGAAAAATATTGGCCTTCTGTTCCCTTTTGGCTAAGAGACTGATATGGAGTAAATGATCCACCGATGTTTGGCCACTGGATGAGGGAAGTGATGTACCATCTTAAACTGGAGAAAATTAGATATACAGTTAGAGGGTCTACTGGCACATTTTATAATATTTGGCAACCTTTCTTAACTTTTGCTGAGGGCATATTGTACAGTAAAGAAAGGTTATGGAGATGATTTCTTATGTTATTTTTATTTTATTTTGTTTTTATGGACATCTGATTATGTTATGGCATCCTCGTTTGTCTGGTGTTGGGAGTAGGGGGGAATGGGTTTGTGTTTTCTTTTATGTTTTCTTCTGCATTTTCTGTATAGCTTGAAAATAAATAAATAAAAGAAACTTTGATCAATAAACACAACTGATTTATCATCAATATTCCTTGCCCTTTTCCACTTCCAGAACCTTAAAACCTCTTCTAATCAGCAGCTTTCAAGCATCCTACGCTCTCAGAAGACGTGACCGAGCGTTTTCTTTCAACGGCTCCATTTTGTGAAAAAGCTTACGTTTGTTTATAAAGACATCCAGTACAACAAACAACTTTAAATCAGTTTCTGCAGAAAAGACATTGGAGTCCTTGAAAGGCCTCCATCATCCACGGATCTGTTTGTTTAGTCTCGTTATTGATGGTGTCTTATTTTTTTTTTTCTTTCTATTTCCCTCTCTCTTTGCCTGTCTCTATTTGATTTCAAATAACTAACAGTGTTGTTTTCATTAAACTTTATTTTACTGATCTGATCCGGATTAGTTTTTACTAGCCAGCGCTTTGGTCTTTGGGTGACGTGCTGTTTTTAAATGTGCTACAGAATTAACCAAAGCTGATGTGACTTGATTTAACGATCAGGGTACGTACAGTATGTATACCAAAGCAAAAACTGTGCTGACCTTGCACTCTTGTCCTGAATTATAAGTTTCATTTCTGGTCTATTCAGCCACTTTTTTTTGCAAACACTGTGTGTCCAATACAGAAATATAAATAAAAATATATATGATGAAGAGTATCAGATATGTGTGTATATGAAAGCAGGAACCGGGTGACCTCGTGCTCTCGTCCTCACCTGTAGTAATGGGACAGCCAGAGGTCTTTCACCGATTGTGCTCCCTGAAACCTGCACATGGAGGTCAGAATCTACTAATCAGAAGAGTATGAATTTAAAGTTCTTTTTCAGTCCTTGAATCAGGCTGTCATCAGTTCAGCTTGATTGTAAATCGCTTTGAAGGAAACCGCCTGAATAAATGAATAAATGTTAACATAAAACGAGATCTGATGAAGAGGCCAGTAAGTGTACTGTACTGTAGGTGTTCCCGCGGTACCACAATTTGGTGAGTTATATGTTCATGCACGCCTGATTTTCTTGTATTTTTAATATGGACTTGATGAATAGTTCTACTGGCTGAAGGACTTTCTGGCTCTTATATTTGGCAAGTTCTTGGCTCTAACTTTCCAGTCCGTTTACCTGACCAGTCTCAGAGAAATGTTTCTTTGTTTGTTTGTTAAGCCACACAGGGCCCTATGAATCATTCAAGCATTAAAAATCTAAGGCAGGAATCAGTGAGAAACTCTGTGCTGAGTGATTGGAACAGACAAGGGGAGAAATGAGGTTGCTGCTGAGGTTATTACATCACTGAGCAAATTTTACATTGTATATCTTTAGGGACTTTTGCAGCCTGTTCCAGTAAAACCCATTTCTTTAATTTAATCTACAGAATTGATTAAATGAGAAGTGACTCTAGGCGCATATCCTGTACACCGCCTGGCCGGGGGGCGGTTGCACGCTCGAAAATTCCATTTACTGTAGTCACTTTTAGCTCTGTTTACGGCACACAACGTGGTGGCCAGGAAGAGGACTCCTCATGCTCACAGAGACACTCTTTCACGATCTGAGTCATGGAATATACCCGTGCCATCAGGAAAGGAAAAAAAACTCCATAGATGTGATAACCTGGTCATTCAATACTGCTGTCTGCTGACTTCATTGTATTGTCACATAACGTTGCTGAGGCTCGACCTGACCAACTGAAGCAACCCTAAATCACAACACTGCCTCCAGAGGCGTGTACAGATAAGGGTCAGTCTAAACTCATCAGACCACATGATAGTTTTTCCATTGCTTTGAAGTCCAATCTTAATGCTTTCTAGCAAATCGGAGCATTTTTCGGGTGAGGCTGACTAACAAGTGGTTTTCTTATGGCCACACAGCTGTTTAGTCCCAATCCTGTAGCTATGGTTACATAGCTATGGTTTTTAGTTTCTGTATTTTTTTTTTTTTACCATGAAACCTTACCAAGTGTTTAAGTAACCTCCAATCATCTTTCGTTTGATCACATTTCTTCCATAAAGTTGATGGTTCAGGACTATCCTTCCAGATGTTGAACAGTTCATCATTTCAGATCTCCTTAGTTGTTGCCTTTGCTTGATGAACCTTTCTAAAACGGTGATTTCTTTTTTTTAAAATACATGTATATACAGTATATGCATGTACAGTGTGTATATACTGTACATCAGACGGATTGCTGCGTGCCCTCCACAGGTTTTGCGCACACACTTTGTAGATACATGTACAAAAACGATCTCTCTCTCTCTCTCACACACACACACACACACTCAACTTTTCAGATATATGAAAGTATCCAGACGAGCGCAGCAACCTTCTAGGAAGCATAAAACGGTGACGCAAGAACAAACTTAACACAACTTTTACCTGGTGATGATCCAACACGCCATTTTTAAATTTTTTTTTTTTTACTCACAGATTTTGGCGACGCTGGCGAGCAGGAGCCAGATGGCTATGATGTACGGTGTCTGCACGTAGCTCCATTCCCACTGCACGATCCTGTACCCTCCGGCGTGGTGGTGCTGAGACGCGTCGTGGTGCTGGACCGGAGTCGGCGTCGGCTGCTCTGCCGAGCGGGCCAGAGCGAGCCCGGGACGCGCGGACTCGTCCTCAGCACCGGAGCGGGACGCAGCCGGAGTCAGAGCCGGGGTCGAGGACGGAGCCTCTCCGCCGGCGTCAGCAGCGGCAGCAGCACTGAGCCCGAGCAACACCACCAGGGCCAAGCAGACCATCTTCCGTCTACGCGTCCGCTCTCAGCGCTCGCTCGTCTCCATCGCGCCTGTGTGCCGGCGAGTACAACCTCAGCACCTCGGTGACCGCCGGTAACTCGCCGCCGAGGTAGCGCCTGCGCATGCGCACTCGAGGCCACTAAGCGGACCGCTGCGCGTGCCAAGCCTCGCACGAGCGCCACAGTGTTCGCGTGCGATTCTCTCATCCTACCGAGTACGGAAGTAGAGTAAAGACGTACCACAGTAAAGTAGTCAACATATTTACATATTTCATAGATGTGATATACAGAGCTTAACAATTTCCCCGCGTCATTGTACGCATCATTAAAATGTCTAAATAGCCTTAACATCATTAAAATAATAATTATATATATATATATTTTTTTTAATCGCTGAACATTTTCAGGAAACATTTTCAGTATAACTGAAAAAAAAGAAAAGAAATAAAATACAGCCTGTGCTTAAGACTTCTTTTTCGTTCAAGTGAAGGTTATGTGATTAAATCGCGACCCCTGGTGGACAGACATGGTAATGTCAGTCAG
Source organism: Clarias magur (assembly GCA_013621035.1). Lineage (NCBI taxonomy): Eukaryota > Metazoa > Chordata > Actinopteri > Siluriformes > Clariidae > Clarias > Clarias magur. Next base: position 43,926 of record QNUK01000222.1, read on the forward strand.
TCAACGTGAGGTCAAATGAATCACACTGTAGGCAAACCCCATGCTTTCAAACATGCTTTCGTAGGACCTCCAGTCGATATTCACACATTCTCATTTACCCACTACGTGCAATCCGGGAAAGCCAGTAACCTGCATGTCTTTGCACTGTGGGAGGAACCTGGAGGACCTGGAAGAAACTCATCAAGCACAGGAAAGAATATGCACACAGACCCTGAGACAGGAATCCAAGTCGATAGTGCTAATCACTACAGCGCCGTGCCAATATTACAATTTATAGAGGGGAAAAAACGTTTTTTTTAAAGCTATATTCATGATAGCAAGCCCCCCCAAAAAAAGGGAGGTGGTACAATAGAGTACCAGAGTGCATGTACAGTAAGATAGAGGAAAAGAAATAGCTTAGAAACCACACTAAATATTTACTTGACTAGTTCAACTATTATATAGTAATCCAAAAAAAAAAAAACACCATGGCTTAGATTCTGTACATTGGCAAAAACATCATAAATAAGAATTCCGATTTTTACATGTAAATAAGTGGTGAACTTTTTCAAATGGCTCAACTTACAGTACCTACTGACCTGTGAAGTGACTCCTGCAAACAACTCGGTACTCAGTAAATGAAAGCCGAAGGCTGTTTTCTCCATCATCGAGGATTTTTCCCTTAGGCCTGTGAGTATTAAGTTTGCATATTGTCCCTGTGCAGATTAGGCAAATTGTCCTTTCTAAATTACCCGTAGTGTATGAATGAGTTAGTGTGTGTGTGTGTGTGCCCTGCGATGAACCGACACCCTGTCCTGGGTGTAGCCTACATCATGCCCAAATGTTCCTTGGCAGTTCTTTTGTTTTACTTCATTCTCATTTTTTGTCACTTACAGTATAGTAGACTTGTTGTGCCGCACACCGCTTTACGACTGCGTACAAAAGTTTGGATCTTCTTTTTTTTTTTTTTTCTCATTAAAAAAAGAGCAAAATCTACCACTATTCTATGGTTTATCTACCTAAAAAAATCTAGGTCTCCAGAATGTAAATTGTAACATGGCAGTGTAAAAACAGACTTGTCTGAGAGAATTAGAGAAGAAAAAAACTTCAGAGAAGAATATTGTAATTTGAGATTTGTTCAAAATTTTCTTAGACAATATTTACACTCAGCGATCACTAATAGGAACTCCCGGACTCCTGATGATTCATGCAGCCGCAGCAGCACCATGAATAAAATCATGCATATACAGATGGAGTTTCAGGTAACAGTCAGTCAGTCAGTCAGTTTTCATATATTCATGCATAATGCTCCGGTTGTGGTGAACCTGCTCCCACCGCAGACTTGGATACCGCTTCTTTGTGTGGTCAACTTTTAAACTGCCTCAAGTTTTGACGTTTGTAAAGAAATGGGCAATTTCTGACTTAATTTCTTCTTAATATAATGTGCATGATAAAAAAAAGTTTAAACTCTACAGACTGTTGTGCATAAAATTCAAGAAGACCAATGGTTTATTAAATAATAAAACCAATATTCCTAACAAAGATGTTACTTCACATCTGATATTTTCAGGAATTAATTTCATTCCCTCTGTGTTGCTAAATTTTTTTTTTTTTTTTTTTTTTTTTACATCTTCAGCACTCAACCATAGATGACTTTGAAGAAATCAACAAGAATCCACTTGATTAAAGCTCTGTTAAGACGCTTTACTTTCTTTGCCTTCAGAGTCAATTATTCAGGTTCATACATACACACGCACATCAAATAAAATATATATTGAATTTGCAGTAAGGAGCTTGCATGCATGTGCTTGAAGTGGTTAAGAGTAAGGACTCGATCTCTTAACAGTGGCGCACACACCTACATTAATACATTCAGGATGAAACAAACATGCATTACTTTTCAAAATGAAGGTCACAAAACTACAAAATCTCACACAGCATCATAATGATAAAGTGAGCGTGAAGGACAACAACTTAGCCGAATACTCTTCATATAATTTCCTGTGCAAAAAAAGAAGAAGAAGGAAAAAAAAAAAAAAAAAAGCAGTGCCCTTCAAAAAGCATTTTTTTGAACTTAACATGAACTTAACATGACTAATGAACTCAACAGGTGTCACAGTGGAAGTTTAAGAAGGAAAAAACAACCTGTTTTGGTGTAACAATGACCCTTAATGTGCAATGTGGTTTTATAATAACTACAACCAAAATGTAAAGTATCGCAGCATTCAGAAAACTATCAAGTGTCGTGATAGATAACGAAAAAAAAACACAAAAACAAAGGAAAAACATGACCAACATTTTATCCCATTAAAATTAATATCTTTGGGCATGAAAATCTAAGTAAGTGTTGCTCTAAAGAATTTACCCAGATAAGTGGTTAATATTTTTTTTTTAAGTCTGGAACAGCTAAACAATATACCAATTTTATCATTTTTTATTTATAATAATGGATATCCTGCCTCAAGAACTAATTTCAGTGTAAAATAGCAATCTGAATGAAATTCCATTCTATAGTGTCTATACAGTCACACTTTAACCCCTTTGAGTTCACTCTTCTCTGAATGTGCTACGAGAAAATATACTATATATGGAAAAAAATAAAAATAAATCTTGAACCTGTACAAAATACTCTGCTAATATGTGCATCATCGTTGAGTTGTATATAAATTATTTGTAATAAAATGTCTGGAAATTTAATACTTTATTCACCAAATATATATATATATAAAAGTGGACAGTATAATTAGTTTGTGCTTTCTTGTAAAGAGTCTCAAGTGTCCATTCATTATTCCATTACAGGAAGATGAAGTGCATCCGCAGCAGGGGTCTGAGAAGCATGAGTAATATCGCATCCTCCGGTTCTTAGTTCTTGCATCTTGTAGTTCTCCACGGCCAATTCTTGATAAGTCCTTAAATATTTCTGGTTCTTTCATCTGAGACTCAGTGCCTGCACCACCTCCAAGCTCAGACCACTCTTCAGCGTTCTCCGCACTGAAACAAGACACAAGCTATCAAATTATGTAATATACAACAATATTATGTTATAAATTCTTCAATCTTATTGTTAAGAAGAGAAGGTGTTGATTTATTTTCCATGACAGACGCTCTCGGAGTGATGCAAAGCACAGGTTTACAGACACACCAAAAAAATGCTGGGTTGTTTTTACTACCCAAACGCTGGGTTGCCTCTGTTGGGTAATTTGTCTGGGTTATTTACAGGGAATTGGGTACTTTTTGACAGCTAACATCACAGACAAGACCACCCCTCCCCCGAAGTTCACCGTGTATTCAGTGACTGCGTCATCTTCGTGTCTTTTTTTTTTTTTTTGTCTTCGTCCTCGAGCATTTAAGAGGAAATGTAAATGTACAAGGTCTGTATACACACTTTCACTCACCTATGACTGAATTTGTTCACTGTATGTAACATTTATTACTGTTACTGTGTTAATGTTACACTCAAACTTTCAGCCTGGTCTGTGCTATAGCATGCTAGTTTATCTGACAATGGCTGCTAGCTGGCCAAACCAAGGAACCCCACCGGTGTATGAAAGAAACTGCAAAAATGTCTGAGCTTTTTAGCTTTCTTTGTAGAATGCTTGCAGGGTGTATGAAGATGGTGAAGTGATGAATGAAAGCTAAACTGTTAACTGTAGTGCCAGCATGACGCTAGCATTTAGCTAGGTTGCTAGCGTTAGCAACCACATATAAAAAGCTGAGGTGTTACAAAACACTAATCTTCTTACAAATATGAATACTAGCCAACCCCCTCAATTTTTCCATAAACGTTTACTTTCTTTAATTTCTTTCTTTCTAAGGTTGGAACCGACACTGTGGAACATCTCCAGCAGGCTGAAGTGTCGAGGCCGAACCCCTACATCCTGATGTGGGGAGATAATGACCAGCACTGCTCTCAGGCATTAGTGCTTCTGAGTAATGTAATATCGTAATAATGTCGCTGTTGAACTTGTTTTGTATTATCTGATCTTGTGCTTTTGAAAAATAAATATAAATATTTTTTCTATGATTTGTACAATTAATTGTATGGTTTATGTATGGTTTACTTAGAGTTTTTTTTGGTAATAGACCAATATATCAAAGTAATTTAACTGTTTAAACTGTTTTACCCATAGACATGGAAAACATAAAAATAATAATAACTTATTTGTGAGGTAGAATTAACCCAGCATTATAGTTAAATATGACCTAGCATTTGGATTGAATATTTTACCCATCTTGCTGGGTTAAATAAATAACCCATTTCCCTGGGTATAATTAACCCAACACGTAGTTGGTCCAATATTTATCCAGCATTTTTAGGGTGTACAAATCAGAGAGTTTTCTAATGTTGAAGAATTTCTTTAAAGTTTAACGAATGTATGATTCTTTGATTGATTCTAATTTATTACAGTTTTGGAAGGAGCCTCCAGTATTAGTGCTTTGCAACACTCGGATATAAAAGCTACTTCTTCTCCACCATTGGACCTTCTTCTGCACAGACAACTTGGTATTGTTTAGTTTTTCCCTACAGTAGGAACAACTAGAAATTTTTCTATGGTTAGTGAAAGTGTGGCATGGCAATGAGTACTCTTCAACATTATACAGGTAGCAGGCTAGACGTTGCAGCACAGATGTTCCACAACATTCAACATCACTGTAAACAGACCAAATGCATGATGTGTCATCATTTAATAAATAGAAATTGTCCTTGTTGGCTAAGAGCTGTGAAGTAAGACTTCAAGAAGTGAAACAAACTGCAGTGTTGCGACGGTAAATCCGCTTTCCATCATGGTCTGTCACGTTACCAGTACATTCGATTTTTTCCGAAACAGAATAACGCACTTGGAGGTGTGCTGTTTAAATATACAACATGGTTGAGGAGGAACCACAAATTTAAAATGTTTTGACAATACTACACTTATCTACTGCACGTTTCTACATAGGCCTCTTCATCAACTCTTTTGAGCAGCTTGTGGAATGTTGTTCTCTTCTCCTCAGATGATCTCTCTGGTCATGAGCCACCTTTCCATAGCCTTCTCATAGCGGCCATGCCCATGCTAAATCAGTCAACAGTTGATAACCTCGACAAAGTGGCCTTCTTGTTAACGAAAATGCATTTCCAGTTAAACAACTGCGCCATATACTGTAGCTTGCAAGTAAAGAATGGGGTTAATTATCATAACCATATCTGGTAGAGCAGAAGTCAAATGAGGGCGAGTTTCCTATTGAGTCTGGTTCCTCATGTTGTCTCAGGACATGAGTGTATCTTCTCCAGAAAGGGCCAGTATGGTGCAGGCCAACCAAGCAGAAGCCACGCCCAATTCCACCTGTTCAATTAGTCATTCTAGGCTTTCAATAGACTATCAGACGCAGCATCAACTTGGCTGGAATGAAAGCTGGCCGTTTATGGAAAAGATCAGACACAGACGTTTTCTGGCCACTGTTACCTCCAGCTTGTTCATTAGGGACCAACTGTTGAAACCAGACATTTAAAAATCTACAAAAGTTCTAGATTAGATTTTTAAATACATTTACAGAATTATAATTCCTATAAAGATGCTTTGTGACGATGTCTACTGTTAACAGTGAGCTATAATTAAAATCTAATTAAAGTCAATAGTTGCTGGTTGGAGATTTTTCGTGAAAAAGAGAAATATATATTTCGCCATGTCCTTTTTTTTTTTTTTTTTTTAGTATTCCAAGCCATACAGCAGTGTGGAGAGTATAGTTTCACCTTGGTGTTTATATAGATGAGAGAAGAAAAAAGAAAGCCTGAAGGCACACCTACAGTAATGGATGTCCTTTGTCGTTTCCCTTCATGTCAATAAACAAAGGGCAATGGATGAAATGGATGAAATGGATGGACTGGATGAAAAATGCTTGCACTAATAACTTTGATCCAATTGATCAGAAACAGTGACAGTACAGCATTTATACCAACATTGGTACTGTACCTTCCCAAACTGACCAACACCTGAGCAGGTCACGACACATACGCTACAGTACATTCAGCGCTGATGACCTGTTCGTATTTCCAGACGTCACAGGGCTTTCTCTCCCTCTCTTTTTTTTCTTCTTTTCATTATTTTATATAAACACAACTGAAGAAATGACCCAAATAATTTTCTTTTATTCCTGTTCCAGCCTACTTTTTGGCCACCATGTGATTAAGCAAAGCACAAAAGAACGTAGAGGAAAAACTGTGCTTGAAAACTTGTCGTATTACATGCTGACCGGGACAGAAATAAACTGTTAATGTTAACTGTAAAGGTTTCCGCTTTCTCATCAAGTTGAAGCCCAGCAGCCATGGAAGCCAAACGACCCACTTTAAAAAGAAAGGCAACAAGAACATAAATGAACTTTGAACCTCAGTGCAGCTTTTCATTGGAGGTGTAAAAAATGCATGAGGCAATCTATGTAGCTTCCAGCCTAATAGTCCTGAGGGCATAAGATAGTTCTGGTTCAGTTATTTCTTTGGTGTATTTAAAAAAAAGGAGATTAGGAGATAAATGTACATGATAAAGAGTCTATATGATAAAACAAGCTTGACAAAAATATAACAATTACGAATGCATAAGAGAGCATGCCTTTTTTTTTTTTGGACTAGTCAATAACGATATTGATCCCAAAATGATCAATAAAATTGATCCAAATGAGAAATGTATAGTTCATGCGCATTTCCATGCTCATTCTTTATCATGCTACTGTAGCTAGCTGATTTAAAATTTTTCCATGCCTCCATGCTCTGGCATTAAAATGTTAAAACATTATTTAATTAGTTAAAAGTCGAACTTTCATTAATGGAAAAATGTGTGTCTTCTCCGTTTGTTTCACTTGGTACTGGCTTATCTACAGTATATAAAAGCAGCTCTAAATAAAGTAGGCTTCGAGATATTCATCAGAAAATCTTCGATTGATATTAGATGATCATCAAAAACAATATACTGGATAAGAACTATTATTTTTCACACACCTAATATTCCCTGTTAACATTTCCTATCACCTAGCTATTATTGATTTCACCGTTATTTATTAAAAAGGCCCAGAGTGATGTTTCTTGTTCATTCATGTGTCCTATAATATGTTTTATTATAGTAGTAAAAATTGCTAAGACTACAAACACTTCTTCCGTAAATGTGTTATGGTGATTGATAATGATCATCAACGAGAAACAAATTTATTATTTATACATACAAGAGATGCCATAAATAAGGTGGAAGTAGTACTCATGTAATATTCAAATAAGAACAATATCAGCCTTTATCCAGCTCTCCAGATATAACCGGAAAATCAGGATTTCGTGAACAATCGAGTCTGTTCTGCGTGTGTGAAAGTATTGGGTTACTGGCAGAGAAAAGCAAGAACAGACTCGCGTTCAATGAGGGCAGAGCTTACTCGAGCATTGCTTATGAACAGGATCACCAATTTAGACTTAGAGCTTCGAAAAAGAGGTATATTTGTAAATGTATAGTTTGTAAAGGTTTTCCTGTTCTATCTAGTGTGTGAGCACAAGACCAAGAGTAACCTACAGTAATAATGATGCTTTCACACTTGACCTTTTTTCTCCCCTCAACCACAGACAAAAAGGTCCATGGAAGGCCTTTCATTGGCATGATGTCTGTACTATCATCATGACGGAAACATCACGAAACGAATGTGGCCTCTTCAAAATCTAAATTACTCACGTGATTTCCTGTTCAGCCGTGATCGTTTTCTTGTTTTAGGGCTAGATGGCCTCTCTGTAGGGTTCTGAGTTACAGACTTAACCAGACGATCCATGATCTCGTCCGTTGCGTCATCCTGTGAACTTGCACCGTCCTCTTTGCCTGTAGACATCGGCGATGGCACGACACCTCCAAAACCTATGGAGCACCATTTAGAAGCAAAAAATCAAAAACAGTGCAGACATGTCCGAGACCATGGATCGTGATGCCAAATCACAGCAATACTACAGCGAGAGAGCATCTTGGCTAATTATTTAATCATGTTCAGCTGTTAGAGGAGCAACTTCGTGGTTAGTTTGCAACACAACATGAGATCAACACTGCAAGAAACGGCAAAATTAATATCAACATCTCAGAAACGCTTGGTCATTTCACACACGTTATTCATGCCACCAGCCTTATACCTTCTTCATCACTCAACTCCTGCGTTTCCAAGCTCTCTACAGGTTCGTCTGGAAGACCAAATAGTCCAGTTTTAACGCACTTTATATTTATACCTTGGTTGAGGGTTATTTAATAAAGCTCCAGAATGTCGCTTCTGTGTCCAACACTACTCCTTACATGAACAGCTTTAAAAATCAATTCTTTGTACATACAAAGAACGTTTTGTAAGTTCACACCAGCAGCATGCGCTACGTCTGCTACCTTCATCATAAGAGTCCTGATTCGACGAAGTGGGAGTGATATCAGAGCCAGCAGTCACCAGCTCTGTTAGGATAAACATGTTCCAGTTAAGATGCAAAATCTAACCTCTGAAACCGTTAGTACAGATTTATATCTTTAATTCTGTCTTGCAATATGTTTTCATGCAAAATCAAATCTGATCTTCTTCAGTATCTAATTCTAAATTGAAATCTTATTATATCCAAAGAACAAAAAGTTCGATGTCGTGTCCCCTTACTTCTTACGGCGCGTGATCTGCGCAGTTTGCCGCGGTCGTCATTGACGATTAGAAGGTTCTTCATGTTCTCGTGTTCCTCTTGGGCTGGCTCGGCTTCTGTTGCCACAGAGACCGGGGAAGGACTCTCCTGGGCGATGGATGGGACGGCTCCAGAGAATTTTTCCGTCTGAGAGAGGATGAGCAGTGCGAGTTAGTTAGAGAATTATATTGTAACACTTTAGTGTCTTGAGCTCCATTTCCAAATGTTCTGGGTCTAACAGGATCATTCCTAGGCCTAGAAATCTTCAAATAATCTACCTGTACACATGCTGCTATTCTAGTAAAATAGGTCAAATAAATTGGTGCTAATCTATTGTTCTGACATTCTGAGCTTGCGTACAGGTAAGATTTAATATTCATTAATAAATCAATATTCATTAATATTCTAAACTATAAACATAGACCTATGCATATCCTGTTAGTGTGAAACAATATGCATGCATATTTATACAGGTTTATACTGATAATCTACAAAACAAGGTGTACAATAATAAAGTGTGTAGGGCAACACAACCCAGGGCCATTTCTGTCACCAAGCCTGCCCAAGTATTTTGCTGAATGCAATGACCAAAAGCAATCAGACAGTCATGCTGGCGTTTCTCTTACCTCAGTGATGAGCTTGCCACGGGTCTTGGTGCGTTCCCGGTGGGCTGCGCGTTTGCGTTTTTGGGTGAGGACCCGATCTCTTGTGGTGCGGTACTCCAGAGAGAACTCGCTAATGATCTTACAGAAGTGAGTTATCTTAATTTCTCGGACCGAGTAGGAAGGCTGGCCCAGGTACAAGAGGAACGAGTGAAACCTTGAAGAAAGAGAGGGCCATAGATAAGTGCCCATAGTAGACGATGCCCATTTAAACAAAAAAAGCAAGTTCCTTGCGATCACTAAACAGCAACATCAGGATAGATTAGAGATGATTTAAGGGCTGCATAAGCAGTAAAACACAACAGCAAACAGCCTAAATTCGAAGAGGAAGTCAACCTCACACGCCCTCACATCACCTGTTGATGATGCGTCTGTGCACCACTTTAAGAATGATGATCCTCTCTGTGCAGTCTTTGAGGAACTCCGTCATTTTGCTCTTCAGCTGGGGTTTGGTCTCGTGCTTGGCTATTATCTTCAGGTTGTCCCAGGATGTCTTGCATTTCCTCTCCAGCTGAACCAGGTTATCAGAGAGCTGCTCGAAATCCACCTTGAAGAAACAAAGAATGGATTTAAGGATTCTAGAGTTTAAATCCTAAAAAAAATAATAAGATAAAAATCATCGTATTTTATAAATTGTCCACACTGTGCGACCTACTTTAGCAGCCCGGGTGATGGCCGAGATCTCAGAATAGACATCTGTCGTGTCTGGGAAATTCTCAACCACAAAGTTACAGCAGTGATGCAGCAGAGATTGCCGGTGTACAGTATCCTTCACCTCAGTCACTTTCTCTAGATAATTCAGCTCAAATCCCTTCGCCTGGACGTCAGACAGAGACAGAGAGAGAGAGAGAGAGAGAGAGAGAGAACAGGTATGAATTATTACAGTAGTAAGTCATCAGCACCATGATATACAGTACAGTCACCTCAACCTGTGTGTCTCTATATAATCCTCTGCTGCACTAAAGCACTTACACTAGCGTTTCAATAGTGTCAGGATACTACAGTATTAAGGTTGAAAGACTTTTTGGTACGCCTGTCCCATGATCAGAGTGCCTGAAACACTAGCCTCCCAGGAACCCCCTTAATGGCTCAAACATGTGGAAATGGCCAGAGTTTCCAAAGACACGCGTCTTGTCCACAAGTTTTGCGACAAGATAAGTCAAGTTTCAAGAACAAGGCTTTCCAACTCATTGAAAGTTTATGGGAACGACTGCAGCAACCTCGGTCGGGATCGTCATCCACCCGTGTACAGCCTTCTCTAAAACGCTTGCACCATTCAAATGTTCTACTGCGGCTAAAGAGTGCTCGAAGTCTTCTGTAAAGGTCAGTCAGTTTTACACCCTACATGCTCTTGAACAGACCAAGATGGGCAGAGCCTTAGATTATTGCAATCAATTCTGTTGACTGGGATGTAGGTTTCTGAAGTCGTTCTTGGACAAACATCTATTATTTGTGTGTCCAAGTCATGGAAGCAGCCTGGTTTTTGCAGTTTGGTTTGGCTCTGCCCATCTCAGTCTGTTCAACATGAGCATGTTCTACATGGGGGAGGTTCAAAAGTCCATCTATAAATGTCTCCATATTCATTGAACATTATAGGAAGAGGTTTTGTTCATGTCTTAAATGGAGATATGACCAAATATCAATCGTGGGGCATTGACAAAATTTTGAACCAGTAATCTATAGAAAGAACTATACTACATTACTACAATACTGTACCACTACCACGTATATATATGCACATGCATAACATTACTGTGCTTGTAGTCCCATTGCTTTCAACCAATTTAAAAGTAGCAACCATTTAGTTGCCATGTTGAAAGGTCAGAGTGGTTAAGTAGTTCCTAAAAGCATGAATCAGAGAGTGAATTGAAGTCACAAGGTCATTAGATTTGACAAAAACACGCGGCAATCCCCCATCAAGACTATCAACAACTAGCAATATCGCAGCATACATACTGTACAGAATTAGAATCAGATGAAGCTATCGTACACCTGAGAACACGGGTTACATCTACAGTATAGCACGATAGTCTCTGGGGTTTTCGTTGCGCACACCTAGCCTTGACGCATGCATCAGATTTCTCACATGGCTTGTTAGTACGGCTTGTTATCAAAGCAAATGAGACGCTGCACTTACGCTGGAGCCGTTGAGAAAATTGCCAATAGCCAACAGTGTTGCTAAGATACGCTTGAAGGTCTGGTTCCTGGCGAGTTGCTCCATACCGTGCTTTAAGTCGAAAAGGGGCTCGGCTATCTCCTGTAGAAGAGACCAGACATCGGACCGGGGATTAGGATTGAAATGATCAAAAAGAGAATCACGCCAACTTTATAATATGTCCTTAATTCCATAAAGTCGTCTTCATTGCTATTTGGAACTTTAATCATAATTTCCATTACAAGCATGAATATGATTTTTTTGTTTGTTTTGCTGCGCTATTACTGTAAGTTTGACAAATTCTATATACAAAAAAAAAAGTCATAAAACCTTCTCCAAGCTCTCATAGTTGAGTTTAAAAGCCCAGAGCTGCAGGCGTGCTGTGAGGCCACTGATGGAGGACAGAGTGAGCAGAAATTGCTCGGCTGTACCCAGAGGCACGTCAGGATTGGCAAGCTGAGCCTCCTGGATCCTCTGTTTCTCCTCGTCTGTAGGAATCATGGTCAGGATTTTCTGTGTGTGCATAGGATTAAGAAAACGAAAACTGTGACAAAGAACAGCCTACTCAAACTGCTGACTGACGGCTAGTGCATGATTCCTGCCCTCTTGTGGATATAATAAGTGGTGCAGTACCTCAATTCCCTCTTTGTTGATGGCAAATTCATCAAAGCTGAGTATAGCAGATTTGATAACATGTACAGCAGGTAAGACGGTCATGCCAATGTTAATGGCGTTGCTTCTCTTTGGATCGAGAACGTGAATTTCAGGCTTCTTTACTTCAGGTCCCTTCTGCAAAACCAGGATGTGGAGAGGGTTAAGAGTTCCTAATCCATGATAAGAGCTTATAACGTGTTGTTCATTTTATGATACATACATTAGGTTATGCAAGTATTTTCTCAAAAAGATAAATAAATCTACAGTACAACCTCAACTATCTGTGGGTTGATCACCAAAAAATAAATCAGTTTTTCTATTTGCTCCATGAATATTTTTACCAAATGATGTCTCAAAGATGTCCGTTACCTTTGCTACAGGAAGATCTTTAGCCTTAGACTCAAACAAATGTTCCAGCTTATTGGTATCTACTGAGACCTTATCCAGAGACGCCCAGACGGTTCCCCGCCCAAACTTGCATTTCCTCGGGCTCTCGGACTGTTTGAGCTCCTTCCAGAACAGCTTGACCGTCTTCCGTTTCTTGACAAACGCTGGGTCTGCCATCAGAGGTGGTGCGAGAGAAGCCATGACTGGAGGTGGAGGTGGTGGTGGTGGAGGAGGTCCACCCAGATTTCCAGGAAATGGAGGAGGAGGAGGAGGAGGAGGAGGAGGAGGGGGAGCCAGTCCTCCATACCCAGGAGGTGGAGGAGGTGGTGGAGAGAGAGATCCCAATCCTGGAGGTGGAGGAGGAGGTGGAGGAATGCCGTTACTCATGCCTGTGTCGAAAGCATCCACGTCGAGGACATCAATATCCTCCTCTTCTAACAGGTCAGAAAAGTCCAGGTCTTTAATGCGTAGTTCTTTGGAGCTGGGTTGCAAATGTTCCCATGCGTCCTTGCTGTTCCTGGCCAGCGGAGTCATCATCGTCTTCTCGAGTGTCCGAGAGTGGGTCTCCGCATCGATGCTGTACTGCGGGCGCAACCGTTTCGTCTGCTCCTCCGCCAGCCTTATGCGGGCAGCCTGGGCACTGCCCTCAAGCCCCTCTAGCTCCGCCCGTCTGGAGGCATCCCCCCTTTCCTGAGAGGAGCGAGATTGTAGACTGCAGAGACGACCAGCCAGGTTGGAGATAGGAAGATCTTCTACACTGCTGTCCTCAACACTGGGGCTCTTCAGAGGCCCAGAGCTGCTGGCGGTGGAAGACTTTGAGTAAAGCATGTCCAGCATGAACTTTCGGTCATTGGAAAGAGTGCTGTGTTCATGCACACTGCCCCCTGCTGGCAAAAGGTTAGAATAGAGAAGTGAGTTGTACGGACAAAACTAAATCCTAAATCTAAAACTAAAATATTACCTAAAATACCTTAGATTAGCAATGATTAATTTGCAAGACCGGGTTTAAAGTGAAAAAAAAATTTTGGCACAGTCTAATCTAAAATATTAGTCTAATAATTATTTATTCAAGACTTAAATAATTTATTAATCGCAGAGGGAAATTGCTTATTCTAAGTTATAGTTGCTCACTGAATAATATACTATATAATATAATGCACACTAAACATTTGAATACATTATTGCACTATTAATAAGACCCATTTTTATTTCGAAGGACTTACATACCAACTAACCATGAAACTATATACAGTACAGTAAGCCTAGCTTGGGTGAAGGGCCACTGACTCCATGAGTTTGTAAATCTGATACAAAATTCCATTTCTCCATGTTATATTTACAAAAATCTCTGACAGAATAGAATGTGAACTTGTAGAAAAATAAACTTGTAAATTTAAATTCTACCGCCTCTCCTTCAAAAAGGAGTATGCACACATAAACCACACTCTTTAACCTACAGACTTATGATTTTCCATGAACAAGTCACCCTGTATAAGAGCACAAAATATCATAAGTGACAAAATCCGCCTACCTTTAGAAGCATCAACTGAAGTGCAAAGCTCTATTTTGCTACACGCTACCATCTTAACACCTCACTGAGAAGTCTAACTGTATTCCCCTGTCCTGCTTTCTGTCTGAACACTGAAGCCAGAACGGAAACTTGGAGGGAAAAAAAAAACAGATCTTGATCTGTGTCCCCACCTTTATACAGTTGTGGATAATGTTTGGCCCCTGGAGGTTACTTAGTTGGTGGTGCGCTTGGACCGGAGGCCACCAGACAGAGATATGGATCAGAGTGTGGTTTTTACGGCTTTGGGAAACACTGAATGTTCGAGCAAAAGAGGAAGGGTGGAGAGAGAGACTCCCTACTATAAAAATCTAAGAAAGACTATTTCAGGAACAGAATTCTGCCTATGGGTTTTTTCATCCTTAAACATCCTTAGCACACTTCATTAAGAGACTGCAAATGTATTATTATTATTATTATTATTATTTTAAAGATATATATTTTTTAAACATCATTCTAAATATGTGGTGATTCTGAAAAGAGATTGCTCAAAATGACTAAATCCTGTAGTGGCACATCATACCCTGGGAGCACATGCCAGTGTTACAGACAACTCCAACACAAACCTACAGTAAAGCTGTGCAGGGCTCATTGTTTTTAGACAATATCCAAGTGTATTTGATTAAAAGTCACGGATTCTTGTTATTTGGATTTCTTGTTTCCTAGGATGGTTACTATGCAAGCAGTCCAAGCGCACAAGGATATCGAAAGTAAATATACAGAACTGTGTAAAATCTAACGTGCCATATTATCTGTACAGTGGAACCTTGGATTACGAGCATAATTCGTTCCGCGCCGTGTGTGTGTGGAATTAGCCCGTTCCCTCGCCTCGTTTTACACAGTACACAGAGAGATTTCTTTTTTTTCCTGTTAAAACGGTGTTTCCTTTGTGTGTGTGTGTGTGTGTGTGTGTGTGTGTGTGTGTGTGTGTGTGTGTGTGTGTGTATGTATATGTGTGTGTGTGTGTGTGTGTCGGTGTCAAATTACGCGCACGTACACACAAGAGACGCTGAAAGAATTCCGCAGCGGTGTAAAATAAGAGTCGCATCCGTGATACATGATACTCGGCACTCGTAAACTAATACTTGCTCGGTTTCCGATTAAAAATGTATTAAAAATTTTGCAAATGCTCGGTTTGCCGAACACTCGTAAACCACGTTACTCGCAATCCGAGGTTCCACTGTATTATTATGTCTGCATTATTATGTAGGAGACCATTCCCTACAATGACACACTAAAATTAATTAATAAATAACATTACAGAAGAATGATAGCATGCCTGTAAAGAAAGCGACATATTACATGACAGACCAGTTTCAGAAAAATGGGGGGGAAAAAATGTAATGTAGACTCCTGGGTTTTGAATAAAAATAGAAAGGAGCGAGTGTGACAACGTTACCGAAAGAACTCCTATTCTCCAGCATGCTCAGTAAAACCTAACAGCTGTTTTATTTAGAATTCTGCACACATCTGTATCGAACACTACCGCTTATGTTCAAGCACAGAGTTTCCACACCAAATACTGACTGTTTATTGCTTATATTATTATTTAGTGCTTTTTCTAAACGTTTCTTTTAATGTAGAAATGTTTTCAAAAGCATCACTGCATATGGCTTTTGTTTGGATGTTCTCAAAACTTTTGCACAATACTGTAAATAAAACAGCTGTTTGGTTTTACTGAGCATGTACTGCTCTTCTGCATCTATTTATTCATTCATTTTAGTGCATCTTTGTAGGGAATGGTCTTGCACATACTGTAATAATGCAGAAATACAGTAATAAACTTGTATAACAAAATTTGTACTACAGGTAATATGGCGCCTAAGACTTTTGCACAGTACTGCATGTTTCAGAAAAAGTTGTCAATGAAATTGGTACTGAAACAAATTAGCATTGAACCAATAATTAAAAATCCAAACCAACAATAAACGTCCTACTGTATATGGACGACCAAAACGGCCAAAATTAGATCAATTAGAAGACTCAATTACCAAATTAAAGTGCATGTTAATTAAAAAATAAATATGCATGAATTACAAAAATATAATAATAATAATAATAATAATAATAATAATAATAAAGTGCACGTTCATTAAAAAAAGTACTTATTTGTCTGAAATTATTATTTTCTCCATGTATTAATTGCCTTCATAAATGTAATTAATTACCCATTTATTAACTTCTATATTCATTTCTTTACATATTTATTCATTTCCATATACATTCATCTATATATTTACCCATTTATTTATTTAGTTCCGTATATCTTCACACTTGTATTAAAGAGAGATGTACAGTAAATAGGGGCATTATTTGGGAGTCAGCACCCAAACAAACACGGCACACTGTAACCCAGAAGGTGGCAGTAATGCCCTGTAACGCTGGCTAATCTTCAAAATCACAATCTTCATTTCATTCTAAAGTCATCTGATTTAAAATCGCACATTTAATGCACACACGTGCCTTGTACAGTATAGTGCTGGAACCAGATCTCTTACGATTACTTCTGACCGCTTCAACAAGAATTTGCTTCTATTCAACAAGAACTTCACGGTTTCTATTCTTTGATGTGCATAAAAAAAACTCCCATGTACACAATACACATCTGCTCAGCAATGATGAAACTCAATTCCAAACAATACACAAATGCATGCTCGAATAGCAGACTACAAATGATAATAATAAGCTCCACCTCAGTGCTCTCTGGTTCAGACTCTGACAATAGATAGCTTTTCAAAGCAGGAGTAACGTTAAAAGCATGTTATTGTCCGAGTCTGAACCAGCAGAGAGGATCAAGAATTGTGTTATTGAGAGAGACGGGATCGCTTGCCTGGTTCATTATTATAAGCTGCTGCTTTTGGGTCTCCTGGCTGCTCCAGGGTGCTCAGGGAGATGCTCAGACTGTTGCTGGAGTTTCCCCCTGGAGTCTGGGGTTCCTGAACGTTCTTCTGATCCGACCCTACCACACGCACACACACACACACACACACACACACACAAAGGGCGAAAAATGTGAGTAGTTCGACAAAAAGGTACATTGATAAGCACATAGAGTACAAGTCGTAAAATAGGTCATTAAAATACATACTTAACATTGCGAAGAATTTTTTTTACGGAGAAAGAGACAGCATCAGGGACCACACAGGAACAGAAACAGACTAATTTACCAAGCTACATAACTCAGTGAAGCAAGTGTTCTGGCCAAGATGCATCATTTTATTCACACCACCTCAAAAACTCTCTGGTCTTTTCAAACACTCTTACTGCAGCCAAACACCTTCCACACATCCCCCCAACCCCCAGCGTATGTTTGTGTGTGTGCGCATGCACGAGAGTTTGTAAAACGTTTGGGCCCCTGAATTCTTTTTTTTTTTTTTTTTTTTCCTTTTTGGCCAGAACAGAAAGCCTGTCTTTTATAAACTGGTGATCACTGTGATGTCGAGCTGAATGTGCCTCCCATGGGAAACTGAAGTATTTTCTAAAAAAGAAAAAAGAAATAAATAAACCGGCCCCATATTAAATGCGCTCCACGGACCCCTCTCTCTGATCTGAAATAAGCTCTGTCCTAACAACGGCGGAGTTTGAAAGACAGGGCACACTATGGTACACCAGACAGTTTGTTCAGCCAAAAAGAGGACTAGAATGATGTATTGCTCTACTGCTCATGCTTAGCATTTATTCAAGGTCAAGCAGTTGGTCCTTATTAACTCGAATGTGAGAAGCTTGGTCCTTATGTGTATTCTGCACCATGGTTTCTTAACTACACATGATTAGGTAGAAAAGTATTCCACATCTCATAAAGACAATCCTGTGAATTAAGCAAATTCAGTACATACCATCAGTTCTGTAACAGGCAGTACTAAACATTACAGCAGTATCTATCATTATCACACACACAGACACCCGCTCTTTAAGCTGCCTTCCTTGCCACCTCGTAGACTGGAAAAGTAAGATAAAGTTCTGTGCTTTATGTATCTTTATAATCAGTGTCAGTTATATAAAGCACTACAGTCTGCCCTCAGCCAATCACAGCGAAGATCCTGCTGACTTGGCCACTGACTCAGTGCTGAGAGTCAGCAATGAATCCTGATTCAGAAAGTCTAGGCTGCTTAAGCTTTTGATGACACAAAGCACTTACTAGTGAGAATATGTGCAATAGTTCATTTATACGACAGCTAAGTGAAAACAGTTTAAAAGAGACATCTCAAGTGTTTTGAAGCGATCTATAAATTACAACGTGGATGAAATGAAATATAAAATAAAAACATCAATAACTATGGAACTATAAAAAAAGTCTACAAAATGCACATACATGCATATGCAGAACACACACACACATGCGCATTTTGTTAATATTTATCAAGTCTCTTTTCTCATTATAGTTACATAGTTATTGATGTACATCAAGATATATGAGATACCAGCCAAAAAAACACTCTTCAGAAAAAGAAAAACTTAATTATTAAATATTACAATACTACATATTTTTTTGTGTTATACATTATATATACGTATATGCGATAATACTATAGTAATGCTCACAACACACAATTAAAATAATGTGTGTGTGTATATATACATTTATACATGTACACACATACAGCACAAATACACACAAAATCTAATAAAGACAGACATCATGTACAGTATGTATACACAAACACTATTTATGGTTTCATTAGACAATGTAGATTAGCTTTTGGGAAAGTAAACGAGAAGCCCGTCAGTCATCACCTTCTGGGGTTGGCTGCTCTTCTTCAGTAAACTGAGAGGAAATGTCTGGATCAGGAGTAGTACTGCCGATCAGAGATGTCACATCTTTACTATTCCTTTTCTCCCACTCCCTCGCTTCCAGACGACGTAAAAACTGATCTCTAAAAATATAGAGATGATAAAAAATAAAAAAATAAAAAAAACAGAGTTACAAACCTCACATGGTGGACTTGATCAACCCTAGTAACGAACAAGGAGAAAGCCAGGACAAAGTAGAAATTTATCTAAAAGTGATTATAACATCAGAAAAAAACAAACAAACAAAAAAAAACACTAACTTCTGGTCATAAAACAAGAAACAATGCTGATTGAACAAAATGGAGAGCATATTCCTTATTTCAGCTTGCTACTAAAAAACTCCTGAATATCCCCCCCACACACACACACTCTGAACAACCACAAAAAGCTACTGTAGTCTCCCAGCTCTGCTCATAATGAATATTACACTGTACATAAAGAATCTCATTTATTTTGTATAACCATTTAAAGTAAAAAACAAGAATAAAACAAATTGTATAATGCACAATGTGAGAAGTGGTAATACCATGCAAATCAGCGTTAGATTTAGTCAAAAACACCAAAATAATCATTCTATTAGATTTCACAGGACAATACAGTTCTAGAAATAATCTTAAATAATGGTAAATAATGGCTTCAACACAACCAGCCACAGACAAACACAATAACCCAAACAGGCACTTTCTGAAACCGCATCATCCATTCAAGTCCCAGCCACCTGATCTGCAAAACACAAGCAGTGACCAAGCATTCGTCCTTAAACGCTAATTCAAGACCGGGCACGTCATCCAAAGCCTGGCCTGAGATCAGCAAACAGAGCAGTTCACCACCACCAACACCCTCCATCACCACCATGCCGTCAGGATCGACCTGTAGGTTACTTACGCATACTTCCTGAGCACGGGCCGGTCCTTATTCACAATATCCTCCATACTGGAGAAAGACATTATAGTATATATATGTAAAAGAAGTAACTCTGTGTCTGGCAGCTTGATTATCTAGGACACTGCACCTAGATTACTGAACATATTAACTGTATTCGTTTTACAATACCACATTAAATGTATACATTTCAGCACTTAAACCAGCAAAGGATTTATAATAATAATAATAATAATAATAATAATAATAATAATAATAATAAAATTCAGGAAAACCAAATCAACAGATCATCTGTTGTGTCCAATCATGTGGCCTCATTCTAATGTTATCTAAACAAATAAATAGTATTTTAGACAGATTTCTAATTTAATTTAAATTATTAAAAGAAAATATTAAATATGAAGTGCATAAAGACCACTGAGCAGAAAAGTACGCATTTGTTCTTTTTAAAAAAACAGGTGTTTAATCTGTTACAGACTCTTCTGTAGCTCTTTAAATATGGTAATATGAGGATAAGATATCCCTTTATTCGAGGAGCCACTATTAAAAAAAAAATAAAAAAAAAAATAAAAAAAAAAGCTAATTGATGCTTTGATCATTACTACATGTATCATTAATGGTTAAATGTAAAGCATTGAGCATTGAAATATGAGCGTTAGCAGCACTTATTCCTGTTAATAGATTATCTAGTTTATATTTCTATAAAAATAAGTTTATGTACTGTATCCAAACCATCAAATGTATATACCCTGTTTTTTTTTTTGTTTGTTTTTTTTTAAGTACATCTAACTTGAACTAAAATGAGAAAGAAACTAAAAAGCTTTGTCTTTCTGGTTATGAAGTAATTCCATGCGGTTCATCCTGTACTACATTGCTTTCCTCAACCGTTGTCTTGTTAATGGTAAATTATAGGCATTTCATTCACAAACATTCCAGACAACCTGAATCATTTACGGTACGATTGACTTATCAAAACAGTTCAGATGGAGACTATCCGGAAACTATTCACACGTCTAAAACAAGGAGATCAAAGGAGTGAAGATGAGACGGGATACAAAGCAGAGAGTCAGAGTGATCGGGCGGTTATCGGAAAAGACGTGCACAGGACACACATGAACGACTCATCCTTTCGGTGATGGTGAAATATTATTACTATACATCGCCTGACTAACGTGCTGGACTAACACAGCTAACTCTCCTGCAACGCTTGCCAAAATGACTCATGGTTTAGACTGGTAGCAAGTGAAGGCTGCATTCTTTGGCCGTGCAGCAGCTACTCACCAAACAGAGTCTGCCTCTTGCAGGCTGAGAAGAAAAAGAAGGAGGGAGGAAGAATGTTGGAAGCCACAGGAGTGAAGAGAAAGATTAGGAACCGAGCCAAACATTATGGATATCGAGGCAGAGAAAGAAATAGAAAATTTACGGAAACAAAAAGGAAAGAGTTGAGAAAGACTGAGGATTCCCAGAGCTACAGGAGAATGAAGACGGAATTATAAATCGTCTTAATAAGTCTCAATCCTAATTAGCTTGACTTTCACAATAATGTTGCACGGAAATGTGCATTTGTCTGCATAATAATCATTTCGGTCAAATGAGCCTAAACTGTTGGTGGTGATAATAATAATAATAATAATAATAATAATAATAATAATAATAATAATAACTGTAATCACTATAAATATAATAATGCCACCCTTTTAGTTATTCTCTGTACAATTACATACACACTTCTATCACTTACTACCATTTTTAACATCAATACAGACATTAAACAATATCCAATGAAAATAAATTTAGCTTAAAATCTTTCATTTCGATCATCGGGTAAATTCTACAAGTGCACATCGACACCTAAACCTTTTCCCTCTCTCTTTTTTCTAAAATCACTATAAATATATGTTATTATACCCTTCTCCAGCCGATATGAGAAAAAGAGAGAAATGATACTCACTTAAGACGTCCTTTTCCGTCAGTGTGGTTGTGCTCTTTCTCTGCTGTCTGGTTCTCTTGAGGCGGAGAAACTGCAGGAGACACGCTGAGGCTGGATGGGGAAGAAGAAAGAAAAAAAAAATCCAACAAAACACTGAAAACTCTGATCACAGCCAAGACAACAGAGACAGTCTGCTTCCCACATCGCAAAACACTTCTGTTACCAAAATGGTCCACAAAAGCTGTACACACCCTCACACACCTACAGTACGAGATGTTTTCTACACGTTACAAATAAGCTGTTAGTTATCCATTTGTAAAAAAACTAAACAAAAAACAAGATCATTTAAAACAGGAGAATTTTGGGTGTCTTACTCATGGTCCCTTATATTCCATAAAAAAAGCAAGCTGTTTTAGGTAATTTATAACCATACTAGGGCTCAGGAGGTAAAAATAACCCATCTGGCTACCAGAAACAATACTTAATGCTACAAGCACACATCATTTAAAGTATGTACAGTCAGGTCCATAAAATTTGGAACAAAGATATGCCTTTTTTTTTGCCTCGTAAAACCCCACATTGAATTTGAAATGAAACTCTCAAGACGGAGGTTTGGCCATTAAACATTAGTTTTGACACAAGTGGGTCATTAACCATTAAACCCATTTTCATAGACGTACACCCAGTCTGGTGGTTCATAAGTAATGGAACAGACACAATGGAACAAGTAATTGCAGGGCCAGGTTTGACCTGTTCCTTCATTACATCATGACTAACATTCAGAACCACATTCAGGCCGATAACATTTGCATTCGGTAGGTGTTCACCCAAATTCAACAATGCAAGTGAAGGACGCCATCATTAAACTGAAAAAAAAAAAAAGTCAAAATAAACCCACCAGACAGATCAAAAACGGTGGGAGGGGCCAATACAACGATGTGGAACATTCTTGAAAAGAAGGAAACTGGCAAGCTCAGCGACAACAAAATACCTGGAAAACCACGAACGACAGCTACAATGGATGAGCACAGAATCCTATCCAAGTCAAGAACACTCTTGAGGAGAAGGGCGTCATTATCAAAGTCTACAGCCAAGAGATGGCTTTATGAAAGAAATACAGATGCTTCACAACATGGTGCAAACCACCGGTAACGTTCAGGAACGAAGTCCAGATTAGACTTTGGCAGAAAACTTTCCCGGATTCTTTGTTCCGATTATATGTAGTGATTTCCAGAGGACCGACAAAATTCTGTCTCAAACTTGATGGACCTGACTGTATTAAAAATTTATCAATACCTCTTTCAAATAACCAGACTTGTATTTAAAGCAGTTTTAATCCCGACTAAAATTCTTTTGGGAAGCTTAAATGGATCATTTTGCATTTTACAATACTTTTAATATCCAAATAAAAGTTTAATTTGGTTGTGAATTAATATCCGCAATAATCCATTCACTAATTTTAAACCGTAATCAGAATTAACCTCAGGACAGCAGTACAATCAGAGATCCAGCAATATCTGATGTGATAAATTCATGATTAAAATAATCGCGAGATGCTAAATAAATGTGAAATAAAACTTGGACCAGCATAAAATATTACAAGCTCTAAATTCTGTTCAGTTTCTTGCATCTTTAACGGAATTGACATTAAGTTTTTCCTAGACTTGTCTTAAAATAAAGTATAACCTCTTTTAGTAAGGAAAAAGTAAAAATAAAAACTAATCAGAATTTCATAACCTTTCTAAAACATTCTAAATCATTATATTCTGCTAATCACACACTTGGGAGAAATGGTGTGCTAATCTTGCTTCCTGTTTGTCTGTCTTGTTGAAATGTTCTAGAAAGTTCCAGCAAATTTGACTGCCTAGCTCTCAGACGAGACATCCATCAGAAAAAGTTGGATGATTTTCAGTAAGGAGGGACGTCCTCCTTTAGAGAAGACAATATTAGTCCCTTCTTTTCAGGACGACAACACAGACACACACAGACATACACACAGGGGGCAATGTTACCATGCCAGCACCACGCTGAATTCAAAAGCTACTCAAAGTGTGTTTGGGATTGTTTTTTTTCCATCTTGCTTAACATTCCCAGTTTATATTGTGCAATGTGCAGACTTATTATTCCATAAAAATTCTTCATTTTAGACATTAATCATTGTATTGTGTTTGAAAAAAAAAAAAAATCCCAAATGGTGCATAAAAAGAAATATTTGAAGTCTGCCTGAAATACCTGGATGGCTACCCAATTTAGCCAAATTCCTGCTTGCAAAACACTTCAAGATTGGAAAAAAATAAAAAAATGGCAGCTATGATCACTGGGTCTGACCTCATCCTGACTTAGCGGTTGATGATGGGAATTTTTTATTTTTTTTGCTCAGTAGATTTTGTATGAAGGTTCATTTAACGTGAACATTTATGTCCTGGAGTACGCTCTGTCCCGAACATATCAATACATGTGTTTACATGGACTGTAATATTCTACTAATAAAATCTGATTAATAGTAAAATTGGAATGAAAGTAATATTATGTAACTCCGTCGATCTGAATAGTCTGGCACGATGTGGCCCAGGAACAAGAGAGTTGGTGTAAATCATTTAAGTCAATAATCCATTTCTTATGCAAACAAACTTTATCTGATAATTTATCTCTTCTACATACAGACATGCGCAGAAAGATTATATTTATTCCTACATAGGGGTACCATTAGGTAATGACGAGACTCCAGAAAGGAATTTCTCTTTCCATTCCTGATTGTTAAACCTCAAGAGAACAATCTTTCTTCAACCTCTCTTTACTTTCACCCGCTGGGTCTCTGGATGAGGAAGGGGCGCTGATTAGCTCCTTATTTCTTGCGTCTCTGAATTGTCGTGACTGATCATAACGCTAAAGGTGGGATTTGTCAAAAAAAAGATGAGGAGCATAACCTAACCTCAAATTTGGAGAAAAAAAAACAATGACTTCTTCTTTGGTTATCTTTCCGGCAGAATTAATGCTTCATATTAAAGATGTTTGGCTGAGCTCTCTCAGAGAGGAGGTTGAGAAGTCTAGTACTTTGCACTCTCTCATCAATCACGGCTCTACAGGCAATCACGGGCGTCTGTGAGCTCATCCAAGCCGAAGGAGAGAATTGTGTCATCCTCCGAGTCCGTTACACTCACCGCACCCCACCCTGGATGGGGGAAACGCACCAATGATGGGTGGGAATTGGATATGACTAAATTAAATCATTTGGAATCTACAACCAGAATTGAAAAAAAGAAATAATGTCCAGGTAAACGGCACTAACGTTATCCTTGTTTCAACACTTTCTGGCTGGAGTATCGTACAAGTATTTTTTAGTTTCCCAGAAATGAGGAGTACGTTTAATATTACAATGTTGGTCAATTCCTAAAATTGGCCATTTTTAAGCATTAAGAATTTATTTTAAGAAATAGTTCTTCTCAGTCACCTGATTGCGCCATTTCTGGATGAAATAATCAAAATATTGGATCAGAAATATTATAATAATATAATAATAATAATAATAATAATACAGTGGAACCTCGGATTGCGAGGTTATGCAGAGTTATGCAGTTTACGAGTGTTCCGCAAGACTAGCAAAGATTCTCAATAAATTTTGATTAAAAAAAACAAGCAAGTCCTGGTATCACGCATGCGCTCTTGTTGTGACATTGAGCGTCACGTGATCACAACTGAGCCAATGATTTTTATCTCTTGCGCTGCGGAATTGTGGGTAATCGTCTCCCCTGGGTCTTAGTGCTCGTCTCTTACTGGTAAGACACCGACACACGCACAGACACACGCACACAGATACACTCTGCTTTACACAGAAAACTGGTCTGCCGCGATTCTTCTCAAAGGTAAAGTGCTGGTTCTTTTGGTGTTGTTTTTTTCCCCCCGTTAGTATGCGCTAACGCGAGTGTGATTAGAGACATTTCTTTTTTCTCTCTCGTTAAAACAGTGTTTCCACTGTGTGTGTGTGTTTGTTGTGAAACTTAAATAGCGAGGTGGGGGGTAGGGAGGAGGAGTTTTACTGTGCAAGACGAGGCGAGGGAAGGGGCTAATTCCACACGCGCGCACGCATGCACGGTGCCTGCACGCACAAACGGAAACACTTATCCATCCGGATTTATTTTTACTTTTTTTAAAGGTAAAGTGCAGCTTCATTTGTTTTATTTTTACTTTATATATTGTAGTCATTATTTTTATGTATTTATTTTTTTGGGCTGTGGAAGGAATAATTTGAGTTTTCATTATTTCTTATGGGAAACCGCGATTTGGTTTACAAGTGTTTTGGAATACGAGTCCACTTCTGGAATGAATTATGCTCGTAATCCAAGGTTCCACTGTCTTATAAACCGAAATATTTTTTGCTATATTGTGCAAAAAAGTTAAGCAGTACAAGGCTTAGATAAATATAACGTACAAATTAGATAGCTGCACATTTGAGTGAATCTGAGCAACCTGTTGAATGCTTACATGTCACACACACAATAGAAGGAACAATATACAACTGTACTATTTATAATACTACCAATTTTCTTTTTTTTCATTGACGGTTGCAGCTGAAGACTTAAATACTTAGTTGAGCTGAAACTAAATCCTGCAGGAAATCAGGACCGTAAAAAGACCCTTGTTTGTCAAGAGAGGTGTTAAAAAGTGGCACCATGTGATGTGTGGTGTCGGTTAGTTCAGAGACGACAAGATTAGTAAAAAGTAAAAGTTATTCCTTACACCTGAGGATCTCAGCAGAAGGAGTGACTTGTACCATTGAGATGAAAAGCTGGTGAGTTATACAGACCTCTTCAGGGGAGTGGAGGGCTCCTGTGTTACGGACCCCGCCTTTTTTAACCTCCGCCTAGAAATCCCCATATGAGCCAGGTACTGACCAATGAAAGTGCGTCCCCTGCTGGAAGGAGCAGGAAGTGACACAAAAAGAGAAAAACAGAGAGAGAGAGAGAGCTGTGGAATAGTGGTGGTTACATGAGTAAGCAGAGGATTAAAAACAAGGACAAGGAGACCCACGACACTGGCAAGACCGACACCAAACCACCAGAATATGCGACCAAAAGCAGAAGCATGTGAACATTGAAATTGTTTTCCTGTTACCATGTCCGTCTCATCAATAAGAAGATGCGTGATGACGGCATGATGAAATGTTTATAATTCTTTATATAACGGTGGAAAACACTTCAATTAAATACATTAAATAATATTAACAAGAAAGCGTGATATGCTGCAGCAGGCCAACATCACAACCCCATGTGTGAAAAGACACTAAAACTATGTGCATTTAGTTAAAGAGAAAATGGACTTCCAAATAAAACATTAGCTTTCCATATATAGGTACTGTGCGGCCTGTCAGAGAGAATAAATATGTCTTGCTTTAGCCAGGAGCTATACTTGGAAAGGCTCATAGCAATTTGGTTACATGGGTTACAAGCACTGAGCCGGCAAAGAGTGTCTGATGGAAGTGGTGAACTCGTACTCTCGTTCTCTTACAATTTCTGGTCGATTCATAACCAAAATACGCATCTGCCACTCATCATTTTGTACAGTTATTTTATTAAGAGCTGCTAATTCATGTGTGCAAAATACTGTACTGTATGTCCTACTCCCACCTGATACAGTACATCATTCTCCATTTGTGGCATGTCTGGGTAAATGTTATTGTTTGTTGATCAGTTGGTGAAGCCAGCCTGCTGTAGAATAACACATTGCTAGCCAGCACTGCTTAAGATTAGTGGGTCAAATAAGGCCGTGCAATATAACAGCACGAGTCTGTGAAAACCTCAGGATAAGCTCTCCTTAAAAACACATTAACAATAGATTATAAAGTGCAACCTCTTGAATTCAACATCAAAATGTCTTCGGTTAACATCACAGTTGGTGTTTTATATCGAAAGCACATTTTTCACAATAACGTGCTTCTAAAACGTTTAGCATATAGATACAGATGTGTAAGGTTATACAGATGTGTAAGGTTAAAATAACTAAGTTTTTACTGTTTAAAAATAACCCTTAAGACAATTTTTTTACTTCATATAATACAGTAATTTTTAATAGCACAGCAGCAAGTGAAAATATCTTGAATCTAGTCAAAATCTATATCTATATATATATATATATATATAAATTCACGCACCACGATGAAACTGGCTCTCATGAAGACCTACAAGAACAAATCATACAGTACCTCCGCTGCAGAGAAGTTCATTTAGAGTTACCTGCCTCAGAAATCAGAATCAGCAATTAACAACCAGCAACTCAGATTAGAGTCGTTATGAAGGCTTTCGCAGACTCAAAATCAACTTTTAATAGATTATTGCATATTTTGTATGCATTGAGCATTGTTTTTACAGTGTAAAAAGACAGAGTGGCGCAGTGGTAAAGTGCTCGCCCCATCATCCGGAGTTCGATTCCCAGATGATACCATAACCTCTCGCAGCCGGAGGTCTAGAGAGAGCTGATTGGCCGAGCTCTCTCAGAGGGGAGGGATGAGAGGTACTTAGTGCTCCCACATTAATCACGACTCAACAGCCAATCAGGCGAGTCTGTGAGCTCACGCAAGCGGAAGGAGCGGATAGCGCTGTCCTCCGAGTGTGTTACGCCGCTCCCAATGGTGCGTGAGCGAGAAGTTCGAAAAGATGCGGTCAGCCGGCTTCACGTGGTTCGGAGGAAACACGTGATAGTCTTCAGCCCTCCCAGCTGAGTAATAGTAGTAGCGTTAATGTGGGAGCCCTGTGACTGGGAGGAATTGGACACGACTAATTTAGGGAGAAAATCGTGGGGAAAAATCCAAAAGAAAAAAAAGAAAAAAATATCAGGGAATGTTATGGAACTAGAAGGCTGATTTAAATTCTTTTTTAATTATTAAGTTTTTATCATTTTACTTCTTGAATGAAACAAAATCAGGCTTAATAATAATAATAATAATAATAATAATAATAATAATAATAATAATAATAGCAGCATAATAATCTATTTGCTTAGTTAAATATTTATATTAAGAAATTCTAGATAAAGATATCTTCACATGCTGAGATGCCATTTTTGCAGTATATATTTTAGTGAGTACAATGATTACTCCATAAAAACTGAATCCTATTCGTGCACTTGCTACAGGCAGCACTTTAAATCTGTTCCCAGCTTATAGCCCCACCATGTGGATGAAGAGAGAGGAGACAAGTCTCTACAGAATCACTGCAGTTTAAAAACAGACTTAAACAATCACTCAGGCTCTACTTACCCATCGCTGGCTGGAGTTTCATTTACTACGACAGATGGCATGACGGGGGTAGAACTGGGCTCAGATTCACTCAAGGAGATTCGTACTGGGTCACTGCTGACCGGAGGAGATGGGAAAGGGGAAGATGGCGTGATCGAGAGGACAGGAGAGGTGTTGCAACTTGAACCTGGAAGAGAAACAAGCTCACCATGTTTGTTCTTGTATTTAGAAAAACAGGTGCAAGTGTGTGACAAGGTCTCAGATTAAAAAGCAATCTACAGTTTAAAGCACAGATAGAGCACAATCTAAATCTGACGGGAAGTTTTCTTTGGTTAATGAGTGACTAATGTACGGAGCCCTAAAGGGACATGGGTGAGGGGGAAAAAAAAAATAATTGAAGGAATATTTTGAAAAAACATAATTAAAAAATAAAAAACAGACATGGGACGCAAAAAAAAAAAAAAACTGGCGTCGGGAAAAAAAAATGAGGAGGGGGGGGGGGGGGGGGGGGGGGGGACCCGGGACATAGGAGGAAAAGAAATCGAGACCACGTGACTCACAGCTCCAAGTAATAACTTTATATTTCTTTATTATCTTCTATATGTCTTTGTATTTTAGTAGCTGAGTAGAATTCTACTCAGTAATTCTCTCCATGCCTGTTTAATAACGCACATGTACCTCTAATCCAAGTATTAGCTTTCTCCGTATGCTTCTTCTTCCTTTATTTTTTTAGCGGTTGGCAGCCAGCTTTTAGGTGCATTACTGATCCTAGCTGGACTTGATCGGTATTGCACGGACGAGGACCAAGCTCTTAGGAGCATTGCTGCGGACTTTTGGCGAGATCTCGCGGACTTTTGGCGAGATCTCGCGGACTTTTGGCGAGATCTCGCGGACTTTTGGCGAGATCTCGCGGACTTTTGGCGAGATCTCGCGGACTTTTGGCGAGATCTCGCGGACTTTTGGCGAGATCTCGCGGACTTTTGGCGAGATCTCGCGGACTTTTGGCGAGATCTCGCGGACTTTTGGCGAGATCTCGCGGACTTTTGGCGAGATCTCGCGGTCTTTTGGCGAGATCTCGCGGACTTTTGGCGAGATCTCGCGGACTTTTGGCGAGATCTCGCGGACTTTTGGCGAGATCTCGCGGACTTTTGGCGAGATCTCGCGGACTTTTGGCGAGATCTCGCGGACTTTTGGCGAGATCTCGCGGACTTTTCGAAAAAAAAATTCCTATCTTAACTGTTTTACCCATATCATGTTAGCCTATTTTTTTTTTTTTGCCTCAAATTAAAAAAAAAATAATAAAAAAAATTCTCTTTTTTTTCCCATCCAAAGTTTATTTTTTCCCACCCAGTACTGATGGGCTTTATGGTCTGTTCAATCATTCCAAGAATATCACAATTCCTTTTCAACTGACGCTGCATACAAACGCCTAAAAGTAAAAGCACATCTGTTATTTAGATTTTATACGCACAAAGTTTTTTTTTTTTTTCTCTACTTCAGTTCTGAATGATCATCTCTGCTGCATTAATTCTGTCTGCAAAACATCTTTGAATGCTTTCCTTTTCCATGTATGCGAAATAGATAGCAAAACGGAGGGGCCTTAAATATGTACACACACTTCAACATGAAAAATATATGTCACTCATCTAAAGGTCACATATAGCATCCACGATGGTGCGACTACTGAAATCTTTGGAGGAAACATAACACAAATTGCTGCCATAATTCAATTCGAGTTGTAAAAAAGGGCAACTGTTAAATGTGTATACATTTTATGGGCCCCTCTGTATAAAGCAGTATTTTGAATATGAATATAAAGTGTGTATAAAAGTTAATATAAGGGGTCCTCGAAGCATGATATCTGGTGGAATCCGTGTCGCACCATCAAAAATCTGATATTTCTTACAATTCTTAGAATAAAATAGCTCTTATAATTATCAGTTTCAATCAAATAGGTTTAGTCTAATTTCAAGAACTAAATAATAATAATAATAATAATAAAATAATAATAATAATAATAAAAAAACAAGTCTAGAAATGATGTCAGCATGGACCCAATGTGTCCTGTTAGAGGCAAGTTCAAAAATGGAAATCAAATAAATAGTCATTTACGATGTAACCCGAAACAAACAAATTCCTGAACTATAATTTCTAAAATCTGTGAACTAGGAGACTTGATGTGAGAAACCTGTAGTGGGACTGAAGGAGGAAGGTGCAGAAACAGGCAGAGAGGAAGAGAGCGGAGCATCCAGAAGATTGTGTGCCGAGGACCGTCGGCTCCTCCTGCCCTCCTGCTCGCTGTTCGTGGCTTTCCTCCGCTCCTTACGGATAAGCGTAGACGATTCGTCTATCTCTCCATCCTCATGCTTCAAAGCGTTCTAAACAAAAAGCATACATCAAGGCACGAGGATAAGTAGACTTCTCATATACAGTATAGCACAGTGATTGTACCTGCTGGTGTTAAATATCAATTATGCTGCTGTTCCTGTACCTCGTATATAGTAAACTGGTGTTTGAGGTCAGGGTCGATGAGTTTGCTGTTCACGTGTTTCTCCATGATGTGCTCCATCCCTTGCTGCTCCAAGGAGTCGGTCACATCATAGAATGAATCCTGGTCAGGCAGAGCCGCTAGAGTCTGACAAGGAGAGAGGTGGATGCATTATTTAAAAAAAAAATTTTTTTTTTAATCTGTGGTTTGCGTAAGTATTTACCCCTGTTTCTGAGATACGTTTGTATTTGTAGGTCACGAATCTACATATAATTGGAAAGTCTACAAATTATCACGGAAAAACACGTTGCCCAAAAAAACTAAAATAATGTAATGTATCGACATCACTTAAACATTTGGTGAAATTGCATCATAAAAACATTGTGAGTATAAATCACAGCTATGCTTAAACAGTGATGTCTCTATGGGGCAGTGGTGGCTCAGTGTGGAAAGGCTCCGAGTTACTAAGCTCTAGCTCCACCCGGTTACCACTTTTGGGCCCTTGAGCAAGGTCCTTGACCCTGTCTGCTTGACCGTGCAGTCCTATACCAACCTACTAACGAGACACCGGGATTTGCCAAGAATACAGAATTTCATTGTGCGGTAATGTATATGTGACGAATAAAGGCTGAACTGGATTAACAGCAATTTCACACACAATGCGACGAGAACTTAAAGCAACTATATGCCAGAAAAAGGGGGAACAAAAAAACAACAACAACAACAACATGCACATCAGGGAAATAAGGAAATCACATGAAGTGGTGCTCCCGTCATGCATAATTCCCACTAAATGAGCCTCTGGAGGCAGTGAATGACAGTACTTCGCACATGTTACGCAGTACATCATATTAATAGAATGCATGTGTGTCTCTAAAAATCATCAAAACTGACTGCAAGTCTACAGGGGGCACAAACTTCTGCAGCTCCCATTGTACACTCTCTAAGTTGTCTAAAAGTTAAAATGCATGGAGATTATATGCATATATGGGTCACGATGATGTTACTGACTGTAGAAGGTGGCGCCGTGGTGGCAGTGGTTTAACAGCAGGACAGTGGCGTACAGGGACGTGACGGTGCATGTGGTCCTGATCTTGAAAGGGAGACTACCGAGTCGTAAAGCTGAATTTCTGTTCTGCCTAGCGGTCATATTTTTTTCTGACTGTGCCATGGACTGTAAAACAAATTAAAACCAAATCTAAATAACAGCAGACCTGTACTCTTGAGCTGTGTGCAGTCTGTGTAAATTCTTACTCTGATTAAGGTCAAGACATGGTGTACTGTATGTGCTACCTTATTAATAAGGGTCATAGTGAAGACCAGGAGCTCTGTATCAGATCCATTCTTCTCCTCTAAAATAGACACCATGTATGACCAGGCCTTCATACCTGCAACAGAACATCCAGAATGAACCTCACTGAAAGCGGGTACAGAAAAATAACATTTCCTCTGAATTTGTGTGTGTACATCATGAGCTTTTTACCTCTTTTGCTATCCACCGTGTTGACAGCCTGAATAAGCAGCGGGCTGTTCGACTCCGTGTATTCAACAAACACTATGAGGAGCTTCAGAGCCGTCTTTACGACCAGCCGAGACTGCGAGAGAGATAGAAAGAGAGAGAGAAAAAAAAAAAAAAAAAGAGTGTAAGAGCCTGTATTTGCATCCCTTGTACACTAGGCGGCAGTAACAAAAAGAGTTCTTACTGAACTCAGTTTTTTTTTTTTTTTTAAAGAATAATAAGGAAGCATGTGTAATGGACTCTTAGCACCCTTAGTCCTATCCCCTTACAGAATTTCCTTAACATTGACCTTCAGGGAAGTTCACACTAACATGTAAATGGCTCCTTCGCTATGAAGTTCACGCAGGTAGAGTTTAATATAAAGGACTGGCAAGGGATCGTGTTCAGGAGAGGGTTGGGCAAAATGATTGTATAATATAAATAGTATGCTAAATTACTGTATGTCACAAGGCATGTATACAAAAAATAATAATGTCTTATTGGAAGTAGTTTTTTTTTATCTATATAATGTCAAATTTTCATTTGTAAACTATCAAGTTATTGAAATAGGATACAATCATTAAATAAAAGCAAACCATGATGTGAAAACTTTCATCTTGTCCACACAAAAGCTGCCGAAAAATCTTGACACAATTAAATTTTTAGATCAAAGAAATGTTTGACGAATAAAAAAAAAAACAAACAAACAAAAAAAAAAACATTTTAAAATCCACTTCTAATCATCACCACCTCCTGTTGTAATAGAACTTTTGCACACTTCTGAGTCATGAGAAGAAATCTGAAGCCAATTTTAAAATCGGTCCTGAAAGCCGGGAGATGAAGTTCAGTGGTGTCGCAACATCTGTTATTTTCACTTCCTTAGTGAAGGCGTGACCTCGGTGAGGAGAAGAACCTCGGCTGAGGATGAACTGCTCAGGAAGCTCGGCATGAAGCACTGCACCGTTGTGTGAAAAACTACTCCAGAGCTGTAAATAAACCCTAAGCACCACGTGCTTTAGGTACGAGCATCGACTAAACACCAACATGTCGAGCTTTATGCTGGCAACGAAGCATGAAACGTTATACATTGACCAAACAAATGCACAGATTTTGTGAAATGTTACCTTGCTGGTTTTTATGAACGACTTTATTGTAAACCTTCTTAAAATGATACGCAAATGTCACCTTATTTAACAGATATAGTGATTCATAAGATGCAGTTACAGCATCTTGCTCAATACCATGAAAGTGGAAGATTGTTGTTACACTAATAACCCTTTTCTTAGTGCTTCACCTTTTCTGTTTAGTTAGCAGCTTTGAACACGGAAGTATTTAAACGTTGCTGCCCACAAACTAAGCACAGTCAACCACCAATCCACCACTAATTAGACCGTGTGTGTGTGTGTGTGTGTGTGTGTGTGTGTGTGTGTGTGTGTGTGTGTGTGTGTGTGTGTGTGTGTGTGTGTGTGTCTGTTATACAATGTGGTTACTCACCATGCTGCCACAAAGGGTGTACAGCCACTGCACCGTCTCGTTATGGTTTATAACGCCATTCATCCCATCCACGAACAACATGATTTGACTCAAAGCTGCAACATAACACAAACACACACTAAGCAAACACTTATTGATGCTCCTTTTAGATTCCAATAACTACAGAGAAGCAGAAGGTGGGAAGTTCATCAGCAAGTATCAGGCTTCGTTCTGCTATATATACAGATTTGTACTAAAAGCTGTTTGTTGTTCCAGTATAAACTTCCTGTCCCATAACCCACGCCAAAGCTACAGCACACACGAGGTTACTAATCTAAAACATAAAACAGCTCAGCGTTTATATGCACTCGACATGAACCCGGGACATGGCAGACTGATTACAAGACAAGCTAAAAAACAAGCAGCATGTACAAAGCTTTATGAGAGCTTACACTCATCACATCACGGCACTTTAGCTGTGTTTGGAGCATGAGATGCACAGACATAAATATTCTTGTTTAAAAGCAAACTTAAAGTTTATTGGGCTATTATCTTTTATCACATTGATATAGAGTTTCTTTTCTGTAGCTTTATATGCATTTATATGCATAACAGGACACGTTTTAATGCATAACTGGTAAAGAATGTAATAAATGGCACAAAATTCTAAAATGAAATATAAAACTGTACTGTATATTGAACAGGAGATGATAATTTTACATGGTTCATCAAACTAATAAAGCAAAGGTTGTTGTTCTTTCTGCTGTTCCCCTGAAAAAGTCACCACACTGGATCACTCGATCCAAACATTGTAATTGGATCTTAAAATGTAATGCATTGGCTGGAACATGAACTCGGGACTTCTTCGTGGCAGGACAGTAGCGAAACTTCTTACCAATGAGACACCAATTTGCACATTTGTTTCTGAAATAGTATTTTTCTTCCAGGTTGTGTCATGTGTCTGAGATATGCAACCTGATAGACAAAAACACCTTAATTTCCAATTTGTCATGTGTAATCCGTACAACCCACTGTTGATTCGTAGCCGCACAACTTCAACTAACATCCCCTTACCTCTTTTCCATGTTCCAAGCAAAATCCGTCATCCATCTCGTCCTTTCACCACAGTTGATATACCCACTTGTTCACCTCACCACTGGCCACCCCACCCGCTCGACCACTGTCCACACACCTCCTCACCCGTCCGAACACTGGCCATACCACCCCGAACACTGTCCACACCAATCCCCCCCCACCCCACCCTTCCTCCTCACCTTCCGAACACTGGCCACACCCCCCCCCCACCTCTCACCCATTTGACCCTTAACACTGCCTTGCCCATCTGGTTTTACCCCTTTATCACACCCCCACTTTCACTTCAACCTTTGCCACACTAACCAAAAAAAAATATTCAAATAAAATTATTTTTCAAAACACTCATTTGTATTCCGCATTCATGAATTCCTTTTTCCTTTCCTGATCCCTCACCTCGAAGAATGTAGTTCTGGTAGTTGTGGTCCGCCTCTACACCAACTTTTATAAAGCAAGTCAAGCCATCAGAATTCACAAACTCTGGGACAAGATCCTTATCATCCTATAAGACAGAGAGAACAAACAAACGGTTATAAACACTTGTTTATATTAATGGTTTATGATTCAGTATAATGTACTCTCTGTGTTTTGATAAGATACTTCAATCATAAATCCCCATTAA
Source organism: Clarias magur (assembly GCA_013621035.1). Lineage (NCBI taxonomy): Eukaryota > Metazoa > Chordata > Actinopteri > Siluriformes > Clariidae > Clarias > Clarias magur. The sequence continues at coordinate 79,978 of QNUK01000222.1, forward strand.
TCAAAACAATATACTGCAATTATTAGTTCCCCAAACACAAGCGAACAGAAATTAAAATAAACTCTGCACAAAGTAGCAAAGCTTTGGGGTGAATATAGATGCACGAAAAAACAGTGTATAAACATGACGTCCAAACATAAGCGCAATGTCTTGCACACTGATGCCGCTTTATCAAAGAAAAAAGTCTGGGAAACTGTAATTACACATAACCTTCAGATAAACTCTCCACAAGTGCCAAGATGCACGACAGCTCATTAATTATCATAAAGTCTTGCCAGTGAAGATAAATAAATGACACTTCACTGTAGAGTTCTTCCATCGGTAATCGATCAAGCCACAGCTTTTATCCATTTTATCAGTACCATTATGTCACCTCACTGCTAACTCACCTGAAACAGTTGCTTTAATGAGAAGAGTGAGCGACGCAGTTCAGGCCCGTGGGAGTTATACAGCTTTTCTGCAAGAGACAGAACAACAACAGTGTTGATATGATATCTGGTGAAAGATCAAATAAGTCCTTCACTGGAAAGGGGTGCCGTGCACATGCATGAAATTTGTTTTTTGTCAATAAGAAAAACATTGTGCATTTTCCCTTAACACAATCATGGCCTGCTGAGACAATGCCAGCAGAGAGTGAACTAAAAGTTTTGTAGATGCACAGTGCCCATAACTAACATTATAATAATAATAATCTTTTAAAATCACACAGTATGACATCACAAAACATATTTAATAAATTCAGCAAAATCTGATTATGATGATAGTCTACACTGCTGTACCCAAACATATAAATCAACAATTTAGCTATAATATATATATAATTTTGCAGGATTTTGTAACTGAAATAAAAATATGCAAGAGGCACACACACTTTGCTTGTGAAGGAATCCCAAAATTAAAGTAAAAGTAAAGAGACCCATGCACAAAGAAACTATAATCAACTATAATAAACCTTCGTCATCAACCATAATTAGTTAATCGACACAAGGTAAAAATGTAAAGGTGTGGTTTGTCATTTTAAATCTATTTTAAACCACTAATGAATCGTATAATTATAGTGTTAGCGTTAGTAATGCGAGTAATAATACAGTTACAGAACGGACGTTGCTGGCTTCTTTATTCTGTTTATATTATTTCCGTCCCGGAAATTTGCTCCGCCCCAAGTTGAACTGGGATGTGCAGCACTGTGCATCGCAGGATCTACAGTGCTGTGAGAATGACGACCTGCTCTTTTAACAGATCAAGTGAATACATGGAAACCTCATCAAGAACTTGTATCTCTAATGGATTTTTTTTTTATTAATAAGTAATAATGACTAAGAAGGTAAAAAAAAAAAGCATGCCAAGCTATCAAACTACTTATATAGTATATAGTATAACTAATATAATCATAAAAGATGATGCATATAGATTGCACCATTTATTTCATTTCTATCACAATTAAGACTTGAGATTTTTGTTCGACCTCATTTGACATGGGAGAGGTGTCGAAAACAAGCTACACATGACAGCCTGCGGCCTTAAATAAAAATAAAAAATAAATAAAAATCAATCAATCAACACCATTATCCATACAAGTTGCTTTGTAATAGAAACAAATAATCATAATAAAAAAGGCATATTTAAGCGGTAATCCATACAAGCAGCAACATGAGGCCTGTTGCAATTTCTTCCACAGACAGCTTTTCGGTTGCACTACTTTTCTTTTCACTGGAACCGTTCTCTTTTTACGCTAAACAATGCCAAAGAGCTAACGTGTCCTGGCTGAACTACACAACACAGGTCATAACAACAGCAGCAGCAATATCCCAGAACAGCACTAGCAATACCTCCACTTTTCATAACTCCGTCCTGGGCTTGTTTAAGCAAAGCACCTTCACGCTTTGTCTTTTTCATGCCAAATTAAAATGTGAAGTCTGCTATGTGAAGTCTTTGGCTGAAAGGAAGTGCAGAAACTGCAGTTTATTATGCAGGAATTTTGATCGCCAGATTGATTATAATAAGCCAGTTTGATCATGTTAAGCCTGGTTAACAGCAGCAGGCCATTTTAAGTTAAAGCTAAGACATTCGATAATCAATTAAACTGTTTTTATGGACAGCCCGTTCCAACACAGTCACGTTCGAAAGCACTAGCATCTTTGGTATTTTTTCCCTGAAAGTTTACACTGGCATGGCATGCTGGCCATTGGGACACTATGGGACACCATGTTTCTGGTCCCAGTCTATTTGTTTCAACAACAAGAAAATGAGAAACTCTTTCTTGCACTTGCCAATACTGCTTGCAGTTTCTTGCACTTAAGTTAAAACGAAATGTACCTAATACTGACCGCAGATCAGCAACACAATAGGTTTAATTTTGGAAAGCAGAACTATAGCAAAGCTTTTTGTTGTGTGTGGGGTGAAAATGCCATTTTTTTATGTGAAATGACAAAAACTAGACAAGTAAGTGGTGCTTGCCGTGGCAAAACTCGGGGCCTCTGGGTCTTTTATACAGTAATGACAGTCTACGGGATCAGTTGCTAAGGTGTTCTAAAGTGGTTGCTAGGGCGTGGCCCGACAGCTTCACAATGATACTGAGAGACTGATTGGTTGCCTGAGTAAAATGAACCTACCCCCAGGTCGCTAGGACAATGGGATCCACCATTGGGTTCAGTTTCAAAGTTCATGTGGAAGTTACCATAGCAGAGAATGAAACTGTTTCAGTGGGGAGTATCTTCACCAAAATATGTCGATGGGGCAAATTTGGGCCCCTTTCCACTCCAGGGGTACAACTTCTACCCTCTTGTGGGGTATGTTCTGACACAGCTTGCAAGCCTCCTCAAATGTGCTTCGTAGAAAGTTTATATTTCTACAGAATTCTTACTCTGTCTCAACATTAAGTCTATAGGATTTTGGGGAAGCAATTTACCCCCCGTCCCCCCCGTCCCCCCCCACCCCTTAGAAAAAAAGTCATAGCACCCCATTCCTGAATAAGCCGCACGATTTGACACCTCTTTTATGAGTCTATGACAAACAGTACAGGATTGTTTTTTGCGGCAAAAAAATGTATGGAAGAAGCTCAAGGATTTAAAATTGATTTACAGTCACACTTAAAAAATAAATAAATAAATTTACTGGGCCCGTGCCATGCCAGCAAATAATCCCACACAGGACAGCAGTTTGTTCTGTTAATTTGTTCCCTTTATTTTGGATGTAGGGAGGAAAGAACAGATCACAATCCCACCCAGATCTCAGTATGTTTGTTTAATCTAAACATAAAGTCATGGTTTGTTCACTGCGGGCAGATGTGTTTAACTTGGAAATAGGAAATCATAAACAGAAGGATCCAGCCCATAGTTATTCAATTATTACCTTTTCCTAGTTATACTCCGAGCGAGTCACTTTCATTTTAAGACCACTTTCACCAGCAGGTTTTAGGTCATGTCATGACATGAACACAAACATTAGAGAAGTTAAAAGCTACAAACAACCTGACGCATCTGGAGTGTACAGACAAGCTCCGGTGATCACCTGAACTGCTCCACATTACAAATACATTAACACCTTGTCTAATTCATTTATAACCATTAATACATGTACATTACTCAAAATATTGCAACAACAAAAGTTATGCTTTATGGCACAATAAAATGTGCATGAATTCATCCAGCAAAATATTCCTGGATAATCTTTTTTTTTTTGCATGCCGAATTTGTCTTGGAGCTTAACATCCCTGAACTCGATAAAGTCTATGCTAATGACCCATAACAATATTACACATTTTTTGGTAGGTGGATTCCTTATGGGTGAGCAACCCCTTAGCCCGACTTTGCACTGAGCTTTTTCTGACATGCTTTTCTCCTGGAAAGCATGGTGTTGTTTTGGTCGACTGCTTTGACGACCAGCAGTCTGATGGTTGCTCATGACAGCTATGTGAGGTAATTACTGTCCCTGCGTGCATTTTTGCACAGAAATAAGAAGACGGAGGAAGAGCGGGTCAGGAAGATGGTGTCAAAGAGCTGTTGTAATTGTCCGTGTGTGCATGCGGGCATGTCCACAAACAGCAGCGGCACGGGTGTGTTACCATGTAAGGATGTTTTAGGTTTTATAATTAGTGTATAAAATATTCAGGATGCAGCAATTCAATATGGAGCTATGAGGCTGTACCGTTTCATATAAGAGTATTGTACAGTATAGATATGTACAGTATATAATAGTTTGTACATGCTATGTACTTTCCTTATGTTGAACATCCCATTCCAGATCAAGTTTCCTTTTACTGTATTAATAAGTTCCACTCTTCTGGTAAGGCTTTCCACTAAATTATGGAGCAAGGCTATGGGGGGTTTGTGATCATTCAGCGCCAATACCATTAGTGAGGTATCAGTAGCTTCTGAAACTCACCCAGTGCTGTGCTCCTGTAAGTAACGGGAGTAAGCTAGCTTAGTTGGCTAGCTAGTCAAAGTTAGCTAATGTTAGTCAAAGTTAGCTAGTCAACGAACAACAAAAAAACAAAAACAGACAAATAAAAAAAATCTGTGAAAGTTCTCAGGTATATTAATTTCAGCAGGTCATTATTATTGGAGAATACTAGCAAAGCACAGCTAGCAAAGTTTGAGTTCCCCTTGTTTATGATGCTAAAATTGTTACATTTTGGATCCAAAAATAAATCAATAATAATAATCTCCTAAATATTTTGGGTTTAGGAGCCAAAAGCTAAGCGTTCCATGTAAAATCCTGCAAGAGAATGTTTTGCCATGACAAAGGATTACAAGTAAAACTGCTTTAGCAAGGTCAGAACCATGAACATTCAGTGTAAGAAAAAAAAACATTAATAAACAAAAATTATACACACATCTCTCGCCCCCTCTCCCTCGTACACACACAGGGAAATTCTTTAAGTTTTCCATAGATCGCATGTTTAGATTTCGATGGTAAAAGTAATCCTAACAAAGCTGTTATTCTGCAGCCTATCCTAGGAAACTTTGGGGACAAGGCAGGTAACATCCTAGACGTGATGCCAGTCCATCGTAGGGCACACCCACGCACACACTCATTTCACGTACGACAGGGCAATTTGGGAACCTGCATGTTTTTGGACTGTCGGGGGAAACCGGAGTACCGGAAAAGAAATCCACCAAGCACAAAGTCTACACATACAGACCTGAGATGGGAGTCGAACCCCCATCCTGGAGGGGCGAGGCCACAGTGTGCTAACCACTACACCACCATGGCGCCAAGTGTAGATCAAGTATAGATGATTTTTGTTTTTATTATTATCTTTTTAATTCCAATTGTGCAATCGGTTGCATGCAAATAATAACTACTGTTATTATGGATTACAATTAATGGATTGCTTCTAGCCTAACAACTGGAGATAAAAGTGTTGACTTATTGAAATTATGCTTTTAAAGAGAGGAAGGCTGACCTGCTGAATCTGATCAAGACTGTAGATACGTTTTAAGCACTGACAGAAGAGGCACTGTCCAAATGTGCAGTCTTTACCAGAAGGTTTATCCAAAGCACAAACATAAAAGCCAATTTCCTACATATTCTGCTGAATGTGCTCATCTGTGTGAACATTTGCAGTGAGGAGAAAACAACTGACCAACAAGGAGGCAGTGGGAAAGAAATCACATGAAGACAACAAAGTACAAACATTTACAACCAAAGGCAAATCAAAAGCTTTTCTTTCGTCATACACGACAACTGTTTTGTTCCAGTCCAAACTACATTGGCGGGCTGTTTTTTTCTTTTAAACGAGTAAATGAGATGAAAATGCCTGGGGGGAAAAAAAAAAAAGAAAAAAAAAAAGCACCAAACAGAACAATAGGCAAGTTTCCACCCAAAACATGTACAAAAGTTTCTTCTGTTCTTGCAGATAATTCCCAGATCGATCATTTTATTCTATGTCTGTGTACAAGATCATTGTAAAATATCATCTTATTATCTTGCTGCCTTCACCAAAGATACTGCATGGAAAAAGGACATAAAAATCACTGCTAGATTCGTTACATTCCTGCAGGCCAATTAGTTCTGCCTTCTGACTCTGTAAACACGGTAAATAAGCCATGTCCTAGAACATGGGATGTCTTTGCTTCTTACATTTTAAAAGATACAAACCAAACAAGCATAAAAAAAACAATTATAGAATAAAAATGTGCTGGAAAAGTGCCATTACAAAAAAAAAAATTATATATATATATATATATATATATATATATATATATATATATATATATATATATATATATATATATATATATATATATATATCAGTTCAGCTTCTAGTTTTCGACATCAGAAAAATAACTGTATAGACCCATTGGAGTCAATCTATCTATTTGTTGTACATTAAATAACAAAGGCGGCACAGTGGTTAGCGTAATGGTAGTGGTGTCGTACCCCCAGGGACCGGGTTCGATTCCCGCCTCGGGTCCGTGTGTATGGAGTTTGTATGTTCTTTGTGATAAAGCAGGTTAGGCCAATTGGCGTTCCCAAATTGCCCTGTAGTGTGTGAATGAGGGTGTGCGTGGGTGTGCCCTGCAATGGATTGGCACCCCGTCTACGGTGTTCACTGCCTTGTGCTCCAAGTCTCCTGCAATGAGCTCGAAGCCCTTTTCGAACCTGTACACAGGATAAAGTGGTATGAAACCCCATACCACCCCATGGGGTGGGGTGCCAGCCCATCGCAGGGCACACACACAATTTTTTGAAAAAGCCAACACGCAAATATTTAGGATACATTGTGCAATTACGAATTTTTGGTCAAATCAGATTTACAGTACATGTCATGACCGTTCACATTCACAACTGACTTTTATCTGATTGGAAAGTGGCTGCGTCTGTCCTGGGAAACGGCACGCAGACATACATCGATACGTCTTTGCTCACGACATCAGGGCTAAAAACACGTCATGAGTTCATGCAACCACTTATTGATTTTAAACAAAGGATGTGATTTCAGCAAAAATATGCACAGGATTTTGCTCGGGAGGACGTCAAGCAGTGAGTCAGCGGTTTTTGTTGCTGTCCAGAACAAGGAAGGAGGAAGCCGTTTTAGCAGGTATTGATGGCGTATTGATGTATTGATACGTATTACGAGGTATTGATGGCGCAGTATGAAATCTTAGACAGTGGGAGGAAACCAAGGACCCGAAGGAAACAAATACCTGAAGGAATGAAAAAAGTTTGCATATGAACTACATGTGGTGCCTGGCGCTTAATGTTAACATCTGTATGTATATTTCCCATCACAACAGAGCTCAATATACAGTAATGGATGATTAAGTTCAATCCTTATATTACCTAGGAATCTGATGAGGTAATTTAAAGTCTTCACCAAAAAAAATCACCAGGTCAGAGTTTAGCTGAAACACATGACTACTAGCAAACGGGACTGACACTGGGGAAAAATGCAGTCCAGAATTAGCCAATCAGCAGTGATTACTGGTAATGTCTATGACCTTGGCATTTCCCGTTCTGAACCATGTTCTATAATAATTAAAATTGTCTCCAGCTTGTGCATTAACAGCTTAACACCATGATGTTAAGTATTTATATCAACAAAAACAACAACAGAAATCATTTTGAACAGCTGATGCAAGACTGCAGACTCCTTACTTAACTGTGGTTAATGTAGTGTAACAGTGGGTCAGCCAACAAGGTGACTAGTGATATAAGACTATGAGGGGGAAAAAAACAAAACAATACAAGCTCACTTCCTCCAAGGAAACATGACTAAAGCCGGACTGGAATCCCACCGGACAGGATTTTTCAAACAAACAAAAAATAAAAAGGACGTCTTGTCGTCTTGTGTACTGAGCTTGGATCAGGTTGTAGATTTTTATTTTAAACACATACAAACATTGATCCAATTAAGTTGGACATGAATGATGAACAAATATGTAAAGTTTCACCAGACCTGCCTGATATATTGACTACAATTTCACACCAGCTATGAAAAGTTCTTCTGCCTCTCTAAAAACCATACAGCTGTATGGATGTACCGTACAAGCAGTATTTTAATTCTTGTCGAAAACTGGCCCTTGTTCTATCTTTAAATCATATGTCTACACTGAGAGGATTGTTATGACTATCCATTCTGTTTCAAGCCAGGAAACATATCCCGTATCTCTTCTCAGTGGGTCTAGCAGAGTTTATTGTCCACCAATCTCTGACACAGGATGTCATTATAGTCACAAATGAGATCAAATAGGGGAAACAAAATAGCATGGACGCACTAAAAATAGCAAAGCGAAAGAACCCATTAACAAGACCATCTTTGAGCGATGAGGTGCTTGAACAAAATTTTGAAACATTTCATATGCATTTTTGAACAAACAAGTTCTTTCAGATTGACCTTTTTGCACCTTACATAGGGACGTTTGTCCGCCATGCTCCTGTCCCCTTCTAAATGATGAAGGGGACATTATTGAACGGATGAGGGTGCCAAGGCACACACTCAAAAACAGTCACTGAGGCACTGCAAGATGTGTAAGAAAACACATCTGATAGCATCGTCATCATAAACATTATTAACTGCATCCAAGTTGTTCTGAACTGCCTCCGAACTGTCCATCTTCAAGCTCCAACTAGCTCCTAACAAGGCTGAATCCCTCTCTAATTCATGAGCAAGGACACTACTTGGTGTGCAACAAGGGACTGTACAGTACATCCTACATAGGGCACTAGCTTTCCATTTCATACCATACGACCCGGAACAGGTAGTCTTTAATTAGAAAGCTTAAAACGTCAGTATTAGTTACCCGAGTTAGTTACCTGGGGAATCACGTTAGGTTACCAAATCACGCTCACTCACTCATGTCTATACCACTTTATCCTGTATAGACGAGAGCCTATCCCAAGAGACTTTGGGCGGGAGGCGGGTGCCAATCCATCACAGCGCACACACACTTGCAAGAGTGCATGCACACACATATATACATTTTTTTTCTTGAATGCAATTATCCATAAAATAAAACAGTATTCTAATGTAGGTTAGCGGTACTTCTGCCATCCACTGTTGTCAATCTTGTCGTGTTTGTCACTTGTCTGCAAAAGGTCAAAAGGTCAATTTCTTGGAGATTCATTAAACGGAAGATGTAGTTAACGTTTTTCTGACTAGCTTGCAGGGTCTCATGGTTCCTCAGATGGAGCTTTAGGATTTTGTGTCTTCGCTAGTACTGAGCGTAAAAGCCTATATTTATCCATATGGGAAAAAAACTTTAATCAATGCTGAATCTGAATGGGAAAAAAAAAAAAAAAAAAAAAAAACTGCAAGCACTCAGCATTTGCATTTCAATTCTGCAAACGTTAAAGTCTACTATAGCACCTGTTGTAACCAATATGACAAAAACAGTCGAAACAGGATGCGAAAGCATCAGAACTTCCTTAAGAATAGGAGTATTATTACATCGACCTCAGCACAGGATGCTGCCTTTGAGTCGACAGAAATACAGGACGATACAAATATCAAGACCCTGACCTCATTAAAGACGCATTTCTGAAGATGACCCAGATGTTACACAAAACAGAAACAAAAATGCTTCCAAGTCTACTCTGTTGGAGGCGGCACGAACAATCACTGAGGTATTATTTCCTTTTTAATCCACCTCTGTCCTGAAGCCAGTTAAAACAAACAGGTTTGGTCTTTTAGCAGAACAAAGCGCATGTGGAGAACAAGTCAGCACCTCTGACCTTTCAGTCCGGGCCTTATTAACAATGTGCCTGTAGCGTGCCCAAAGGTTAACTGAAGGATCAAGAATCCTGGCCCAAAACTCACCACCTTATAAGGAAATTTAGGAAAAACCTGTACAAAGAGTACTCTTGTACAAATTACCAATGGCAGCACAATCTAAATTATTTCCAGAATCTAAGAGACATGTGGACATGTTCAGCTAGTCCGGGTCTTTAAAAAGAGCCAGTGCACACCATCGTACGGTACATAAGGGGCTTTAAATAACATCGTACTTCATCATGATCACTAAATTAAATTTAGCTCAGCTATAGATAAAAGACAAAAAAGTGAGACATATCCAAAATGTTCTAGAGAAGATGAAGTTCAAAGGATTTTAATGGCTGTTTAAATGAAAGCTTAAAAAAAAAAAAAAAAAAAGGAAAGGAAATAAAATCATTCTAACGATGGATGAAGCAAAACTTGTCCAAGCAACAAACAGGTTTCAAGCACAAAACAAAGCAGCTGAATAAAATTGAACAAAACAATAAATCTAACTTTCATTAGGGAATATGACTTATTGGTCAAAAAGCTCATTTCACAAGAAAAGACATCAGGCACAGAACTTTCCCCATGTTTCATCCTAAATTCTGCAAGAACATCCATGCAGATTTGTCCCCAGTGCACCGTCTGTCACACGAACACTTCTATTATGTAACAAATTTATTACATTTTGGATTGACCATAAAGTCATGACCAATGCATTTGACGCCGACTCCTCCACATTCCCGTAGTCTCTGTACAGCGATGCTGAGAACTGATGAGAGACCTGAACCGTTAGTCAATCTGCTAAAGTACAGTCTAATGACAGAAAGTGACTCCGATTCCACCTTAATAAGCAGCACTTGGCAGCTCAAGAGAGCAAATGGTTATCATCAGCCTTGTGTGTTCGTTACAATCCGTGAGGCTGAGGAAACGTAGCAGTTTGTAGCAGCTGACCTCAGTGCTGCTGTCGGCATCTGGATCACCTTATTGCCTCTTTGGTATTCAACACTGATCCACTGATCCTTATCACCTACGGCCTTGTGCAGAGGCTGGACACCTATTTAACCAAACGTCTAATGAAAACCATGAACAAGCTACAGGAACAGCATCGAATGAGTTTAAATGCAATTGTAAGGAGGCATCAGTAGACAAAGCAGATTAATAATAAAAAAGTATTTCATCATTTAGTTCTTTTGTTGTCATTTGCATTTTGACTTATTTATAGGCAATTAATGAATCAAATTAAAAGTAAAGCACTACATTAAACATTATACAGGGCCATGAAAAAGTATTTACACAATCCGGAATACAATTTTTTGCATATTTGTCACACTTCAGATAAATCAATCAAATTATATTATTACATTAAGTTCAGCTTTTATTTGTCTCATATACATTTCTGCAGGGTTAAGGGGCCTCACGCAAGGGCCCAACAGCGGGAACCTGGCAGAGCTGGGCCTCAAAACCGATCACCTTCCGATCGATAACTCAGAGCTTTGCCACACTACGTTTGGACGGCTTTTGAAATGAATCAAATCATCATATAAAAACTGCATTTTGTATTTACATGGGTTATCTTTGTGCAATATTAAAATTTGTTTGCCAATCATACAGATCACTTAACTGTGATAAAGTTGCAAAAAAAACAAACAAAAAAACAAACATACAAGCAGGAAGGGGCAAATACTTTATGGCACTGTACATCAGTGTGCATGATAAAATTACCAGACCTGTATACTGTATATTCATTTTCACACTCATTGTGTATACTATGATATTTATGGAAACCACCAGGGATCACCAGATTCAATATCATCACAATGCCTCGGTGCCGATTTGATTTGTATCGTCATTGTATTCTATAAATATCCTGATTCAATGATTTATTTGGACAGATTCTCCTACAGTTCTAAGCAAATCTATTTGCTCCTACCACACTGGATGCTGTGTTGTGTGAAAGAAAATCGATTATGGAGTTGACACATGAATTGCAACACAAAAGAATCACGATATGTAGCCTGATCAATTTTTAAACTAAATAATATAATAAATGTGTAAAAATTATCGTCTGTTCAGCATAAGTCATATAAACATTTCACTGCACATCTCCAATTTATGTATAGAGAATAAACTCTATAATAAACAGAATCTTTAGCAGAAAAAATAAACATGTGTCATTGAAATTCAATATAAAAAGTTATTTTGGGACTTTCGACTTAGATCATACAGCAATAAGTTAATTTTGAATTTTTGCGAAGCTTTAAGGCTAATGCACATTTTTTCCTGATGTTGCCATTTACAACAATTATGAATTTATCTACTTAGGCAAACATTGTACTCTATGTGCCCATCTTCCTGATGCAAATATGGAGGGTTTGACAAATCTCCTCTACCCTTTATTCCAGTTATTATAAACATTCCCTAATACAGTAATCTTTTTCAAATTAAAACCTAAAATGGACTGTGTTTACTGAAAATAAGGCTACTTTGGTTAGAGAGACTGAAACCTAAATCCAGAGAGTTTGTGTGTGATTACATGGCAGCAGGCAGGAACCTGTTGAGCCAAGAGCACTACAGCATGTAAGAATGTAGTGAACACTGCCAGTACTTTAACTTCTGATAAGCTATTCGGCCTGTGCTTTCATTTTTGACCCCTTAACTCTGCTAACCTTATAAGCCAAGCATGCATGATATCTCCGTAATGAAATAACCCGAGGTCTCGTTTTATAAACCCTTCACGCGAGTGGCTTCGGATTATGATGCACGCGATATGAAAAAGAACAACTGAAGGATCGAAATATGTGGTCATTAAAACTTGGGGTCAAAAGGGGTTCGCGATGTGAAGTGAAAGTGCTCGTACGCATGCGAATGATGATCGAGTAACGGCATTCTGTAGGTCAGACTGTAATAAACTCTAGGGCGAATGCATAATCATATTTTCATTCCAATGTAATTACAGAATAATTTATTCAGAGTTACTGAATGAAGTGCTTCAAGACAAATACTGTGCCAGGGATGTAAGGAATTGAAGAATTCTGATTAATACAACGAATTCTTAGAAAGTTACATAATGCATGTATATCCAACTACAAAAACATACAGCATCACCGGCAATTTAACATAAAATAAAATTAATTAAAAAATATATATATGAATGAATGCAGGTACTCATTACTCTCGGTTGTGATGACCTTTGACCTTTACACATTATTAGTCATGGATCAGTAGCTCAGCACTATAGGGTCAGTGTTTAATTAAATATAATGCTTACGAAGAACAAATACAGTTTAGATATGTCAAGTAATCTAAAAATGTTAAACAGCTACTCTAAAACTTTAAAAAATTATTTAACAGTACAGCTTTCTTTCTTTTTTAATGCCATGCCAGCTTCTATGATCATTATTCAATATTAAAACTAGATAAGATGTTTAAAATGTATTTTCCCTAAAAACTTTAAAACTACATTTGGATTTACTTGTTTAATTTTTTTTTTTAAGTGTAAACAGAATAAAAGTTCTTTAACTGTACAAATAAAAAAAATAAAAAACATATAAATTTTATTTCAGAACTATACTATTAAAATTAGCCACATTTTAAAGTATATATATATATATATATATATATATATATATATATATATATATATATATATATATATATATATATATATATATATAAATAAACTTTTCATATATACATATACACACGTATATAAATTTTTTTTTTTGTTTTTTTGTTTTTTTTTTGTTTTAAATCACAGGTGTGTGTTTTCACCATCATTTCACCCAAAGTGTACGTGAAGCCTCTCAGACCACCTCAACAAGCAAAACACTAGGCCTTGACAACTGGTTGATCTGTGCAGGGTTCGTAATAAACACAAACACACAACACATTTATTCCAGGCTGATGACTCACTGAACATATGACCAAGTCTTGCCAGTTCTTCTTCAGCCTTGGCACTCATATGGATTCACCCTCATACACACACACACACTCACACGATACCAGCCTTAAAATGGGCTTAAGATGTGGCAGGCACAAACATATCTTTTGTATCTCTGAGAAAGGCCTTGCAAAGAATTCCCAAGAGAGAGAAAGAGGAGGAGGGAACAGAGAGTCAACGCAGTGCATCACTGTTAATAGAGAGCAGGGAACTAAACCAAGAAATTCCCAAGAGGGAATACCGCGTACCAAGCTGTGAGTCAGAGCAGATGAGAAACGGAAAAAAGGCTTTGGGACGAGTTTACGGTGACTGAAATGGCCAGTCTGTAGCTGGGAATTTAAGAAAGAGGACCAGGAAATCGTGCACAAACAATAGCAACCGTGCACCCTATTTCCGATGCACGGCTGTAGGTTGGGGAGAATGAGACAAAGTTCAGACTGTTAACAGGCTATGTATGGCTTCTCACACAGACGTACACAAAAAGCCTCTTATAAGCCGGCATGCCTGTGTTAAATCACCCCCATCCCTGAGGACGGACTGTAACAGACAGTGGAGCGCAACAAATGCATTTCATACCATACTCCTACAACCATAAGCACACCTTATGCAGGGAAGCTGGGCATGTCCATGAAAACACTGCAACGCCACAAGAAAAGACAAGCCTCGAGGGAAGAATGATATCAGATAAGCGTCAGCGGCCCCGAGTAGCTCATTGTAAGGATTCCTGAATAATGACCCTCTTCAACAAAAACGCTTTGGCAAATTCATGACATTTTCCAAATATACTGTACAGGTTGCATTCTCAGACACGATGCATTTTCCCGTCATTTTCATCGGCACATCCGACAGTAGTGTCATCTACAGGTATAATACAAATAAAGCGTTAACCCTTTACAGAAACTACTTGGGAACATCCTTTTTTCATCAAAAAGTGTGTGTTTTGTTTTGTTTTTCACCTTCAGGTATTGCCATATGTTTCTTCACCCTATTAAGGGTTAAAGCACATGTGATACGTTATCGTTTCTATAGTAACAGCTCAAGTCACTGGAACTTGTGCTACACAATCCAAGCTCAATAATAAACAAGGAAAATAGTTTAATTAGCAAAGAAAACCTCTGCACGGAAAGTCTGTTCCTTTCTCCCTCCGCTATGGGAAAATGTCCAGAAAGCAGGACTTTGTACTGTATTTTCCGGTTTCTTCTTTGCCTTGCTCATGAAGATGATGTGAGGAAATGACCAGTCATACCTGCTTTCCCATAATAGTCTACAATGCCGTGAAATGTACTACATTATTTCTAAGAAATGCACAAAAGTGGACAAACAGTTTAGGGATTTTCTCTTCATCTCATAATAATGATTCACGTAAACATATTTTCTGATATAGATTACACACATAGCATAGCACTACTGTACTGTATATACGGATTTTGATGTCCATCTTAGACGGCTACCAAATATTATAAAATTCATGAATTGAAATGACGAAGTTTCAATAAATTAATACAATTTCAAGACAGAAAGGAAAGCCTTCATCCAACGCCGAGCGCCTTCGGAGCTGGAGATCTGCACTGAAACTTCTATTCTATTCAGAACTTGTACATAAATGTGGGCAGAAATAGAAGCGCAGTGTCCTGAGGGATGACCTATCTGCAGCATGGCATTTCCTGTTAGCCACTGTAAATGATACTGTTCCGCTTTGGAGAGAATTTCTAGAAGTAGAAAGATTCGACAAAGCACTGGCTGCTTGCGCCACTCTTTGGTCAATGCAGATTTACCCAACTTATATATGATGCCCTGACGTGTATCATGATGTTATTTATTTCCTATTTAAATCATTATAACGATATTTAGCTTCCATCCTGAGCTCGAGTCTGTATGTGGTTTTGTCTCATCTCTCCATGAGTTTCCTCCAGGATCTCCGGTTTCCTCCCACCTCCCAAAGATGGCCTGTAGATTATAAATTGGTGTAAATAGATTTTAATATACATGTACACGAGGTGCTTTGAGACATCTCGGGCTCTATAAAGACTGTGTCTACTGAAGATGAGTAAGAGAGTATGATTTACCATGCAAATGGTGTGTCAGTATTGGTCACTACATAAGTAATGAAACAGTACTAGCTACATATTTCACATTTTCCAAAAACGTATTATAGTCTAAATAAAAACACTTTTTTTTTTTTTCACAATGCAGGTCCTGCTTGTGTTTGTGTTCATATTTCCTGTGACTCAACAGAAATGAATGCAGGGTCACCGAAGACTCTACATACAGGCATTCTCAGTCACTTTAACTGGTCCAAACAGACATTCTTATTCACGCACATGCACCTCAAAACAACTGCATTTAATAAAAGATAAATGAATGACACAGCTCCCTTTGTGTAATAGTGACCTAGAGCACATATGAGCTCAGACTGAATGGGAACCGGATCCTGCATCAGCACGTTATAACAGGAACAGACAGGCAGATAAATACAGAATACAGAAATACACAGAGCCACACATAGCTTTCCAGAATAGGAAAGTTTCTTCGTTCCCACTACAGCACATACACTCACACACTATAGCATTAACTAAGCCACAGTGTCCTTGAAACCAAGCCCTGGTGTCTAGAACCTCTCCTAAAATTACTGTATGTGCGGCCTCCTAGAGCACCACGTGTCCGTTTCCGGCATTGCAGGATCTCAGGACGATGTAGAAAAGAATCCTGTTGGTTTTTATTCTGATTCCCCAAACGACAAACAAAAACACCATGATTACTTGACCACCTAGTTAAGTTTTGATAACAGCATGCTCTGGAATGACAGCCACCCAACTTCCTGGTAACAGCATGTCCTTGTGCGCTGATCATCTTTCCATCAGGTTGCGTTATGAACCAGTATCACCACCTGTCTTCCTAGTTACAGCATGACCTCGCATGATGATCATCTGTCCAAAAGGTTGCATTATGGTCCAGTATGATCATCACCTAACTTTCTAGTTACAGCATCCATTACTATGACCTTGCTCTAGCCTTCCATCATGCCGCATTATGGTCCGGTACGAGGACCATCTGACTTTCTGCAGACTAGAGGAGAAGCTGAACACAAAATGAATATTGTGAGCCGAGTGAGGGCTGTATGACGGAAACAGCACTGTACTAACACGGGAAAACACGACGGTGCCAAATGCCAAAATCAGCAGTGAGGCAAAACATAAAACATGACTCATGTACTATTTCTACATATAGGATTATGACATGCGGCCATAAGAATGCTTTCAAAAGACTTTCCCTTAAAAATGACTCGTACGTTACAGTAGGCTGTGAAAACGTAGGCATGTCTCTCTGTCCATGAAGAAGACACTTCAAACATAAATGTGCATTAGAAATGTATTAATAAGAATTAAATCATAAATCAAGTCAATAAAACTTTTATTCATTTTATTTTATTTTTTACTTTTATGCCTGTGTGTCAGTGATGCATATTACTGTACATTCATTCCTTTTCCCTAACCGTTTTATCCTGGTGATTGATCTTGGGTCTATCTCAGGAGTACTAGGTGTCAAGTTGAAGGTAATCACCTTGCCATCATGTCATGTGTACACTAATTCACACCAAAGGTAAACTTCTAAAAGCATCTAGTTTAACTACCGGGTACGTTTTCAAACATGGGAGGGAACCAGGGAACCTGGAAGGAACCCACATGGATACAAGGAGAATATATAAATACAAAACGCCACCCATGACGTAACCCGAGCTCAGGGACAAACTAAAGCTCAGACACCGGGAACTACATGGACACGGACAGTGAGTGACCGTGACGCCCGTGCGCGTTACAAATGCACATACAGTACATACACAAAGCATGATGCATATTCTCGTTATAGCCAAGTGACATAATGCCATATAATGTCTATTTACAATGGAGTCGTGCATTTATAGCTTATATATTTATAGCTCCATTCTGTTCTGTAGTTAGATTAATCATCCTGTCGTGGCTAAAACAATCGGGTTGGCGAACTGGTCCGTCTTGTTAAGGTATGCATTTTTGAACGCAGTAAGCCAGGGTGTGGAGGAGTTTAAAACAAAAACATACACAGTAACCACTAGTGCCATCATCTCATTAAGCGACAGAAATTATAAAAATCACTAAGCAAACACAGTGATCATTTACAGATATTAAAGAAAAATTATTCGCACCCCTATACCGTCAACTAACCTGTTTTTTTTTTTCCAGCTGATATGCAAATCTCAAAATATATTTCAATTCTGATAGGCAAGTATAAAATGGTTTTATTATGGTGTTATTTTAATGATTCAATCACAATAATTTATTCAAAATGCAATGTCACAGTACTGCTCTAATGAGTCCTATGAATAGACGAGGACAAGTGACACTTAGCACGATTGCGCAAGGTTTCTAATGCGCCATTTCGAAAGACACCGTGCCCATGCCCTAATCAGTGTCCCTAATATTTTGCCTGCAACAGATCTGTGAAGACACACACCAGCCTCCTTTTCCGACATCTTGTGTCCATTTGCTTTGTCTTATAATCAACACAGGCTATTAAATACCAAAACCCATACAGGGCAGCCTACTGTATTTATGCGCTTTAGAGATTACCGATCAAGGCCACGTATGTTACAGAACAAGACACTGAACACACCTGTCATACAAGTAGCTAAAAGAGGCATGGATTTAAACATTTCAAACTTTTAGAGCTCAAGGATAAGAGACACAATGCTTCCACAGGAACTCCTCCTAAAAGTGCATTCTGTTAGTATACGCTTCAACGTGTCCTAGCAATAAAGACAAACCACACACACACACACACACACACACACACACACACACACACACGAAACCCACAAGCAGTGACGCATTTTACACTGAAATGCCAGAAAGCCAATATGATCCCTTCTACGCCACCATGGAGATGAAGGCTACACAACAAGCACCAACTACACACACATGGGTTATACTGTAATAGGAAACTCTTAGAATTTATACATTTTTCAGTCACATATTTCAAAAGGTTTTAGCATCAACACCTAAAGATAACGTTATATAACGCGTATAGATGGCGAACGGCTATAGAAACGCTTCCTAAAGATTCTAGTTTCCCTACAATCTGAAAAATGGAATTATTTTCCATTTCAAATTGTCTTGCTATTGCTAAATTATCCAAATTAGCTAGTGTCAGTCAAAAGCATTTACTTTTAACAAAGATGCACAGAGGTGATACCGATTTCTGAGTTGCATCATATTATACATACTGTACAGAAAAATTGTGGTAAGCATAATAAGGACTATACTTTTTTTTTTCCCCTTTACTCCAAAATTGCACAGGGTTACAGGACTTTCTCCAGGTTACTCATCAGAACTTTTTTTCTTTGTACAAATAATATTCCGATTGAAAATGAAAATTCAACAGGGAATGTACAGGAGATCACATGATTCCTCCAATACATGAGCTGCATATGCAACATTAGGGGCGGGATTAAAAAGCACAGATGCAAGCGATTGGCTAGTGACACAACTGACGCGGATGCACACTTTCCCTTGAGTGCTCCCTGCTAAAGATGGACGTAGCAGGATTTGCTAGAACGCTAGACCTCTGGATGATGGAGCGAATGCGTTTTTGTTCGCACCACCCAAGACCATGGCTGCAATCAGCAAAGAACGGGTTACAGCTGAGGCTGATCGGATGCTTGGGTGGAACGATCAAACTTTTTGCCCGTCATGGTCCTTTTAAATCAATCTGTCTGATGTTTTTTATTATTATTATTATTATTATTATTATTATTATTATTATTATAAAACCTTTGATATTTAATCAAGATTTTAGAACTGCAAGTCTTATGGGATTGCATATCTGGAGTCTATCCCAGCAAAAAAATAAAAAATAAATAAAATAAAAAAACACATGGATACACACTATAGCAAAAATGAAACCTTTTATTATTATGAATGACCAAGATCACTTCTCCAGTTCATGAGATGCTATAAGCAGCTGATTTGAAGTCAGCATGGATTTGAAGGGTAAAATGAAATAAAAACCAAAAAAGGGATTTCATATAAATATATTTTTGACCACAATCCCTTGGGAGCTTCTTGAATAGAAAACTCTTTACTCCAGTGGAAAGACAGGGATCTTATTTTCTTTTGCCATCTCAGCACTGTCTGTCTTCAAAACTCATAGCCAAACCTTAGTTTTTTTTTTTCTTTGTCTTTTTTCTTTCTGCAGATTGCACAGTAGCTAAAAAAAAAAAAAGAAGACATTCTTACCCAGGATGGAGTGGACCCGCACTGACAGCTGGGTTCGCAGGATCAAAATGGGTTTTTTGCCAATGCTGAAAACAGAGAGAGAAAGAGAGAAACGGTATAGGGTGAGCTGGCAGTCAATTGCGGGTCATTTGGTAGCCAAAACACTTTAGAGAGACTTTTAGGGAGTGCTGAGCTTATTCACTGCTTGTGTCAGCACTGTAGCATCGAGTCGTCTCCAACGCACTCGAACCCGACGCACTCGTTTAAAGTGGAGTGTTAACGCAGATGACGGATGATGTGAACGAGTTACGTGATGACTATCACACATATGCGCTCGGTGAAGATGGCCAACGTTAGGATTAGTGTTAGGATTTGGAAAGTCAGACTAAGAAGAATCATGGGACAGACGTGGAAACTATGCTGCAGGAGGGTCAGCTGCTAAAGTCGGAGCGCTTTATGGCTCAGGATTTCTTAAAAAGGTGTTGCATGGCAGCTGGGGCGAAACAACAAAAACAATAAAAACAACAAAAAGCAAATTACAAGTCTATTTTTACAGGGTTTTTTTTGTTCGCATGCTATTTTAAGTGACGCGTTTCAAGTCTGGCGCTCTCTACGCTGTGTGGAACCTGACGGAGTTCCAGCTGTGACCACATACTTGCTGGGGTGAAACACACACACACACACACACACACACCCGAACACTATGACCTTATAAAACTAAGATTAGCATGTAACTGATCACTACAAGCATACCGACTGGGAAAATAATGCTCAGGAAAAACCAAGTCTCCCCACCCCCATCATTACGGTTTTCCTTCTTCTCCAATGCCCCTGATTACATCATTTCCAGAGATTTTTTTTCCCCCTTCACTGGCTAATACGTTTGCTTTCTCAGCACAACTTTATAGTCCCTGCTTCACTATCTCAGCGGAAAATAAAGAGTATGATTTTGCTGCTTCATTTCAGTTATAAACACCGTCTCCCCCAGCAATCGGGAGAGGTTTTATTTAATTTTATTCTCGCTGCTACTGTAAGAGTGTATACAAAAGCAAGGGAACGTTCAAATCAAGTCATACAGTATATACACACACATCAGTGTGAGCTCTCATGTACAGTACGAACTGATGCATAACTTTAACCTGACGATAAACTATGCGGTTTAAGGAGCTTCATTGATCATATTACTGGTAGACAGCAACAGAAGAATCGACAGAATGTAGGAGAGAGCAAGACGTAGCATGAAAGAAGCTTGCGATGCTGATTTATGCAAATCAATAGGCAAGTTCTTGTCAAGTTCTCATTATTATAAACTCCAGTTACGACTCGTATTAAAAGCTAGACTGCTTACACACATTAACGCTACAGTATTAAAGTGAACATGAATTTAGTTTTGCTTATGTTGGGAATGTTTCTGGAGCAACTTCTTGCTCCTCTGGATGCTCACACATCTTTAAAGCAATGGTGGCTCGAATAGTTAAGACTTTGGATTACTGATAGGAAGGTTGGGGGTTCAAGCCCAAGCACTGCCAAGTTGCTATTGTTGAGCCCTTGAGCTTAATTAAGACCTTAACCCTACCTGCTTCAGGGGCACTGTGTCCTGGCTAACCCTGCACTCTGACCCCAGGTTCTTAACTGGGATATTTACCTTACAACTTTGCACTGTTGTAAGGTAAATATGACAAATAGATGAATCATAATTCTTAATTAAAAATATTGTGTAGTGCAGAATTTTGGTTCATAAATAAATTTTAATAAGTAGTAATGATTGGTCATTAAAAAGGCAACATTTCTATATGCAGCTACTGTAATTAACTTCAAATGGGGAATCAAATGGAATAACAAACGTATTGAACCAATACTGCATTGTTTCACTTTAAAAATAATGTAGTCTTTCTTTACTTTATATTGAAATTTTAAGATCCACTTTTCATCCAGCCTCAAACATATGATGACATCTTAGCTACACACCGCTTTACAATACTAGAGTTTTCCTCCGCCTCCTGTGGGTTGGGGCTTAAATCCTCTGACTGGTGTATCCAGAGGTCAGATTTTAGGCTAGAGAGGATGTACGATGGCAGCAGGAGTTTGCCCGAGACATGGGTTGACCTTAAATTCAGCCAACCTATAAAATTATTACTCAAGCCTATTTAGCCTCAAGACCTTATTAAACTTATACAATTGCTTGTTATGGTTCAAGTTCTCATGATTTGAGTAGTCTATCCAACATAATGTATTTAGGTTTTACAGATAATGAATCTAGTCTATGTGATAAATATGGAAAAGTAGATTAGTAAAGGCTGAATTTTAATGTTTAAAGAACGCTATTAATAAAAAGGGAAATAACAACCATCTGCTAAACATACAGTAGTCGGTCACCAAAGTGTATCTAAACTTAGTTACGCACTTTCCCTGAAAATTCACCAGAAGTTACAAATGCACCAGAATGTTACAAAATGAGGGGATGGAAACAAACACTGTACTTCAACCGCTCGGTCATGTTACATGAATAAGGGCAAGTGGTCCACTCCCACTTCCTGCTCTGAACCAAGATCTCATACCAGGAATCTGTGAACAGGGGTGCGTGTGTGAGAGAGAATTACCATGATCATTAGGACCCCATTCATTCTATCGCACAGTTTTGTTTCTCTATAAACTCTTATCCTTTTCTGATTGTAGGTACAGACAAAAGCACCAGAAATAGGAAAGTATACAGCTGACATCTGAAGACTTTTTATTTAAAGCAGGAAAACATTTATGATGGCAACACATTTGAAAAACAGGGAATCATCAGTAACCAGGAACATTAAGCAATTTCCTTTAAATCGTATTAGTGGATAAGTGGTCGAGTATTTTGCAATGGATGAAAGGATTAAGGTGGAATTCAAGTAAAAGATATTATAAATAAAATTTACATTAATTACATAAAAGTCAGTTTAACAATACAAAGACAGTTTAATCTTGACGTAAACATGTAGGTATGGATTTAACTTATAAGAAGGTTTTTAATTAGTATTAAATGGAGATCCCAGTTGCTACTGAACCCGAGCACGGCATGAGGACCACGATGGACTGTCTGGAACAGTAAACCCTCTAAACCATCTAATATACTGTAACTTGTGGTGTCCACCAAGGATCGATTTTAGGACTGCTACTTTTTAAATGAATATACTGCATGAGTTTCATCAGCATAATGTTTTCGTGTCTTCTTATGATATAGGACCAACTGACGCTATTTTTAGATGCATTGTAGATGTTAATGCCTAGACACCGCATCCAGGATAAAACTAGTTTAGTAGTTATTAATTTCAAATGGACAGGAACAAAGAAAATGTCCACAAAAATAAATTCTCTAGGACTGATCCCAAGACCATAGGCCAAAGCCCTGTGATATTCTGGGTTTGATACTTAAAAATGGAAAGATAATACATTACACCTGTTTTAAAGGAATTGTATAGGTTGGCTGTCAATTTCTGTACTGATGTTAAAGTTGTCTTTTTTTTGTTGTTGAGAAAGCATTTAATGGTCTACTTTACTGACATTTTGCATGTCCTCGGGTCATCTTGCACTTTGAGTCTTCTAGCTTTATAAAAGATGCTTCATGTTGTTGGAACAGTCTGTCTAAGGATCCGAGATCAGCTGAGAGTATTGATGCTTTTAAAATAAATTTCAAAACATATCCCTTTGGTTAGCTTTTTTTTTTTTATTTTTTTTTTTAAAGTACAGTTATTATTCTGTATTATTCCTTCTCACATATTTGTGTTATAGCACTGATAAATGTAAGTACATTTTGGTTTTAATTAAATATGTATTTTTTTAAATATATTTATATACTGTATATTAAATATATTTATATATTTATTTTTTTTAAATATATTTATGTATATATTTAATTGCTCTATTGGGCACTCTAATTGCCCTATTGTCATTATCTGTACAGCACTTTGCAGAATTGCATTAACCTGTTTGAAAGGCTTCTACAGAAATAAAGCATGATTTAACTTGATTTGATCTGATCTGATTACACAGCCATTGTTTTATCCTCTTGTACAAATATTTACAGAATCTGAATGCCTCATTTCCCTACTGTATTTTCACAAGGTTTTAATTGTTTATTTGAGCTGTCTGAATATGCAGCTAATGACGACTTACGCCAAATCCTCGTAGAACTGCTCCAGTTCATCCTTTTGCTCTGCCAGTGATGACTCTAGATCCAGGTAGTTTCCATTGGAAGCCACCTGCAGCGCACACTCTTCTAACTGAGGGGTGGAGAAAACAGGAGTCAAAGCCATACACATGGATAGGCATAAAAAAAAAAAAAAAACACACACACAGTTTAGGATTTCAATGTTTTTTGACCTTGCAACTTTTGTACCACTCTTTGCTTCTGCATTGCTAAAGCTATCTCGAGCAGTGAAATGAAATAGCATGGCTTTATGGCTGGCAGTGAAAGCGTTCACTCTGGTGTGAATGAATTCCAAAAATATTATACAACGGCATTGAAAAATGCCTCCAAGTCCACACCACAAATGCATTCCAAAAGCTCAGCTATATCTTAACCATGAATTATGGAAACTCTTCCTGGCCATCATTATCCAGTCCAAACAGTCGCTGAAGGGACCGAAAGGAGCTTCCTCAGTCTTATCTGGCTGCATTTCCCTTGCTGTACGGCAGCAGTGCCACGTTCGCTGTAATAATGAGGATGATTTAAGCTGTTCCTGCTGCCCTTATCTGCTGCTTACAGATCCCACCCTTTCCTTAAGGCCCGAGTTCATCACATCCGTACACTCAAACAAAAACACAAGCCCAAGAAATGTGGCATGTTATTGTAGACCTTTTACATGTCACGTTCGATCTCCCCTTGCCTTTAATTTGGTTTTCTTTCATTCCAACACAAGTCTTGATGTCAAGCTTAAAGGCTGTTGAAATAGAAAACTTAGAAAAAAGTATTAAAGACGGAATTGTGTATGACGATACAATTTAGTTTCCTTTTTTCTGAGGGTACAAAAGATCATAAGTGTTCACATTTCTAGTTTGAACCAAATCACCAAGGTTTCCCTGGTTTAAAAAATAATAATAATAATACATCCATACAAAGACAAAATGTCCAATGTTTTTTATATTTAGTTCATAGAAATCAAATCAGCCAGAACATTAAAACACAAAACGTTATTTCCTACTATTGTGTAGGTTACCCATGTGCCACCAAGACAGCTCTGGCACCCAGTGTCCGGCACCGGGACACTGGTGGGTGAAGGGAGGAGGGAGGGGGGGTTGGTCCCTTGGGTGCTGTGGGCTGCTTAGTGGGGCCTCCGTTGATCAGACTAGTATGCCTGGTGCATTCCATGGATGCTCAGTCGAACTGAGGTCTGGGGAATTTGGAGGCCAGATCAACAACTCTTTGAACTCTTTGCCTGCTAAGCCACATACACGACAGGCTGTGATCCAGTGAGTGTTCTCATACCTTTTGGCCAGCACTGACATTTTCTGAAACTTGTGTTACATTGGCTTTTCTGTGGGATCGGATCGGACAGGCAGGACTTGGTCCTCACAGGAATTGGAGCGCCAATGACCATGACTGATAATCAAATGTTAGTCAGTTCACCTGTCTGGATGGTGTTAGTGTTGTGGGTGAAAAGTGTACATATTTATTATCTTTTCAAAACTTAGACTTAAGGAATGTCTACATGGTCATGGCGTACTGTACCAGAATATTTAATAAACAGCTTCACAATTGACCATCATTTAGAGGATGTTTTGTAAATTAAGTCATATTTTTAGACATAGAGACTTACACCGAGAGCATGTAAGGCTATTTGACCATAATATTGATGCCAAAAAGTGACAAATTGGGAAACACATGTTGAGACGCCATTAAGGAAAACTAGAACTTTCTGCAAAAGTTTTAGCACCCATGGAAGAATCGGGGCTTCTTCTCAACCCCAAGCCTCCAGTTTAACGCCTGGCGGAAATGTTAAAAAGATGCACATTAATCATTTTTTTTAGAAGAAGAAAGTATAGAAAAGGTCTACACAGAGCCTGTACAACACCTGCTGCAAATCCAAAACAAACCGACCTGCTGGTGTGGAAGCGGCATGTGTAAGTTTGTAGCAAGATACATCAAAGGCGTGAGGAAACATTTAAACTAGATAAAAGGAACATTCAAATTAAATAAAAGGAACATTTAAACTGGATGAAAGGCTCGAGGAACCTTTCAACAGGTTTTAAGCTTTCTCTGGAAACGACTGAAATAGCGCGCGCGTGAGAGAGAGCGCGAGATGAGGTTTACCTTGAGAGGAGCTTCGAGCAGTTTCTGGACGCCGGTGATTTGCAGATTTAGCGGCACCAGCTCGTTGAAGTCATACTGAGGAGGTCTCCGAGGCTCGGGGAAGTTAGTACACACAAACGGGTCCGAGTCCTCAAGATACTGAACTCGACACGTTATATTCGCCATGTCTGCGGCTTGAAGAAACGAGGTACAGTACAGAGACTCGGCTTTGTGCTGAACACCGAGCCGTACAAGCACCACAGCGCCGAGTTACAGCTCCATCAACAACCTGGACTGCTCACAGTGCCTTAAAGGGAAGCTCTGAGTAATGACACTCACTCACTCACTCACTGTAAATCCAGCCTCTAACACAGCGACATAGGAATGAACGTCTTAAAATCGGCTTTAAAAAATGGGAACAGCGCCGCCCAGTCGTTTCATTAAAGTGCCAGCATACCCCGGTCTCACACACACACACATACAACAATAAATCCCCATTCCTATATAACAGTCTCTCCATTTCCACTTTTATTGCACCAGAAGGTAGAATAGAGGGTGCCATTATTTATACCATTATACATTGCACTTGCAGTTGTCCCATATACAGTAGGATTGAGATTGAAGAAATGTAGCCAACACACAAGCTGCACTTCTTACAATGACACATAGGGGGCAATTAACTGGTCAGTGGCCAATTCAACACAATTACCTTACAGGTGCACATGGGTGGTGTACAGTTACATACACAGACATGCAGAAAAGAAAATAGACTCCTGTAAAATTGTGACAGTTGGCACGGTTAAGTAGCATGGTGGCCGTGCACCTCCTGGGTCCAGGTTCGATTCCCACCTCGGGTGTGTGTGTGCTGTGCATGGACTTGCATGTCCTCCCTTGTGTATGCTTGGTGCTCTGGTGACATGCAGATTGGGCATTCCCAAATTGCCTGTACTGTGTTAATGTTAGTATGTATGCGTGCCCTGTGATGGTTCGGCACAGCCCAGAGTCTCTTGGGATTGAACTTCAGGCCGCCCCGTGACCGTGCAAACAGGGTAACGTGTTATAGATGAGTGAGTGAGTGAGATTTGTGATAAAAATGTATGCACCAGAATTTACATTTTGCTTTTTAAAACAAGTGAGGTTTATCTATTAGTACATTATTACTTATTAATTTGTTGACTTCAAGAGCACCAACTCGCCTAAGCATAGAACGAGAGGGTTGTTCTCAACAGATCCTACATCAGCAAGACAACTCTCAGGAGGCCAGGGCTGACCACATCTTGACATTTTACCAATTTTTTGAAACTGAAACTAATTTTGATAGTGGAATAAAGGGGATTTTAAGATCCATATTTTTTTATTTCAAAGCAAGCTCAAACATGTTCATTTTCTAGTGAAAAGAATGAAACCATTAATAGTTGTAATGTTATATATACTGTACATGGTCTAAATATTTTTTATTCTAATTTATTCTCTGTGAAAGGAATGATTAGTTCTCAATCATACTCACACTTGACATGCTAATGCAATGCATTTTAATTTTGCAATTAAATTCCTGCATCATTATATATTAACACAAGTATAAACAGTAAAATAAGTAGACTTAAAGAAATCAATAAACTCATAAATCAAGCTTTAACTAAACCAGTTGCATTACCGGGTGTGTTATGATCAGGTCTTTCAACCTGATGATTACAGCACACAGACAGAAAATAAGAAAATAAACATGTTACCATTATTACAACTACTATTGGTTTCCTTTTTGTACATTTTCTTCAACCTGTCACTGGTAACTGTATGAACTTACATCTTCTTGTCTATACATCACTCAAAAGACACTTTATTTCAAAGTTATGATTTATTTAGTGGTCCATAATGTTTGCAATAATCACCAATACACTGTAGCTGAAGTTGAAAACAAGTATAAAACAGTATTTTCAAAATCCTATATGGTTTATTTTGTAAACAATCAATGTCAATGCTGTAGCTAAAATTGTTTAATTTTTGCTGCACCTCTTCCTACCTTCAACAAAATTTTCCTTAGCAAAATTTTTTTTTATTATTATGTTGTTGTTTTTTTACACTCCATTATTACGGGAAAGAAATACAATATTTTTTTTCAGTAGGGAAATTATACCAGTTATCATTATGCTGGTTCAGTAAAACATTTTACTGGTAACCGCAAATACTGCTTTAGTAAAAAAAAAAAAAAAAAAAATTCCTGTTATATAATTAAAGGCTGATTAATATTTCATCACCATACAGTAATTTTTCATCTCATTAAATACCCTTCAAATACCACAGTAAAGACTTCTGTATTAGAAAACATGATATTTCAATACAGTAATCTGTTCTTCAGCTTGAAATCCAAAGCTCAGCATTTAGAATCAGAATATCCCTCTTGCAAAAGCCATGTTGATCAAGTTCAAACACAATGACATCATCACATTCCTGACATGTACTTAAGACTACAGACACCTACATAGCACCCTAACAAGTGACGTCTGAAATTCTTGTTGTTTAATATGTAACAGCCACCGAAGACAAAAGGAGAGCAGAACCCACAGGTGGATTACTGCAGGACTCTCGGCGTTCTCAGCTCTGTAGGGCTCTATAATTACATCAGTTACAATTTCACTAGGTGTCAATTACTGTACGATACGTGATGTTTTTTCACGAAGGGAAAATCCAAGTTTTTAATTGATTTGAAAGTAAGGACATGTTACATAAAAATTTTTTTAGTAAAAAATTCGGAGTGATTTCTGTCCTCTGATTCCATTATGCTTTAACACTTCACGCTTCTGTTCTGGTTGACATGAGGTACTCATTGTGAATCTTTTCCTGAGCTTCATACAACTTGCGAAGCTTTTTGCTTTGTCCCTTGCTGAGCTCCTTCCCTTCTGCGTCATGTGTCGGGAAGCCCTGTGCATTAAGATACAGATAGATACAGGATAAGCATTTTTAAAGACGTTTCATTCCCAAATTCAAGAAAAAGAGGATTTCACTTTGTTACCGTGTCATCGAAGCTAGAGTACTTGTCAGTTTCTGAGCGGAACATCTCATTAGGTGGAATCTTACTCTTTGCCAGTTTAGCCATCTATAAATAAGAAGGGGTTAAGATCAATAATGAGCTTTTGTGTCATGGGTGATTTATTCTTCCTGATGTGGATAATTCAGCCATTTTTTTGTAATTTGAAATAATTACTCCAAACATTCACAATATGGATACTATACCAAACCTTTGGGAAGATGATGTACACAAATATTTATAATGTTTAATAATCTACCCAAATATTTATGATGTAGATAAATTACAGCACTAGCTGACTAAAACCTTTCTTCAAAAATGGTATCATGGAACAAGACAACCAAAAAAAAAAAAAGGCAACATCAACAGGAAATATTTTGATAGGAAGTTTTGGAATTATACTCTCTGGCTTGATCTCCAGACATGACTGATCAGAATAAGAACGGAAAAGTCTATTTTATGTTAAGAGCGAGATCCATAAACCGTTTTGACAGTAGAAAAGATTTAAAGGCAATGTGTGGACAGAAGAAACTTTTCCCTCTCAGTTGAGGATTCATTCATATAATAAGCCACATTGTCCCATTTCGATTGTTTGGTCAGATCGCATCTGCATGTCATGAGCGGTTCACGTCTATAATTACAAGCGGCTTTTATCTGATCTCTAATGTGGCCGCGTCTGTCCTCTGAAACAGCACACATCGATAACTCTTTGCTCACATTATCTGGGTTAAAATACATATTTGTGCGACCACTCATTCATTTAAAACAATGGATGCTTGGGGAAAAAAAATTGCTTGGGATTTTGCTCTGGAGGACGGCAAGCAGTTAGTCAGCTGTATTTGTTGACGTCCAGAAGAAGGAACAGATGTCTTACGTTAGCTTGTTTAGAAAACACTGCTATAATATCTGCAAGCGCTGACTGATGACATCAGCATACTACACATATGCGGACAAAAAGTCACATGACTTCCGAACTTCCCATTCCTATACAAGTTGTATCAGGTGTATATCCGATCTAGGACCACATATGAAAGTGACTTGGATCTGATCTGAAAAACATCAGATTTGTGCGCTCAGACAGCCCTAAAAAAATTTGATCAATCTCTCTCTGCTCTTCTAACCTCTTGTTCCTGTTTCTTTCTGGCCGCCTCCTCTTTCTTCTTTCTCTTCTCCTCCTCCAGCTGTAAACAAATATATTGATTAATTATAAACAAGATAAAAAACATGCAGACTTTGACCTTAACATTAAATTAATTGAGTGTAATGATTAATAAATATAATGGGGCTGGTGAGGCTGTAATACAAGCCTTGTATAACGAAAAGTGCAACTTGAGACCTGGAAACAGGTATACTGTACACTCTCATTCATGTCAACAGGCATCAATTTTTTATTGATCTAGTTTTTTTTTATTTTCCTTTCCCCGTTCCTTGTCTAGGAGATTGTACGTGAAATGATTTAATATACTGTAAATGACAATCAGTGTGAGGTTTAATCATGAAAAACATCTGATACACCCTATATGAAACTACAATCTATACATTAGTACTCTAATTAAATGTAGAGACGTTTGTGATTTCATGGCCAATCATGATAATTACCTTTTTCTTCTCCTCTCTCTCCTTGAGAAGAGTCTCTTTGTCCACTAATTTCACCACAGTCCGGAGTCCTTCACAAACATCAGCAAAGACATGAGAAAATGCACACCTGGTCTGTCCAGCTGGAACACTGACTACTTTTCCCTTTAAACAATTTCACTATGGCGCTGTTCAGGAAACCAAATGTTGTAGATATTCTTTATCTATACTTACAATACCAAAAGTTGGTGGACACCTGATTATCATACCTACATGACGCTCGTTAAACTTCCCATTCCGGATTTAGGTGGCATTTTGCTTTAATCACACCATCTAATATTCTGAGAAGGCTTTCCACTAGATTTTAGAGTGAGGCATGTCAAGCACTGGTGTCAGATGAGAAGAACTGGAGTGTAATCTGTGTTTTCAGTTGAATCGAGCAGGCGTTCAGCAGGGCTGAGGGTCAGAGTTCTATGCACGCCACTCGCTTCAATTTTGGCAAACCATAGCAGCATTGTCTTGCTCGAAGAGGTTTACATACAAAGACGTTAATGTACAATTGCATGCTTCCAATCTTGTGGTAAAAATATGCCGAAGACTCGCATACGGCTATGACGGTCACGTGTCCACATACTTTTGGCCATAGAGTATTTTAAGAGACCATTAATTAATCTCAGCTGATGAATCTTGCAGAGTGTTTACGACCCGACTGTCTAAATACTTTACCATAATTAATTCAACACTGGCCTTAAACAGCAACACTTTTGCAAGTTACATTATACAACATAATCACAGGTTTATAATATTCATTCCAAGTCGAACATCGTAAATGTTGATACGGTGATGTTTCCTATAAGGAGACATTTATTTCATCGTTATGGAAGGAGTCTCCAGTGTTTTGTAATCTTCCAACTTGAGAAAGTCTTCAGGATGGAAGCGAGAGAAAAACGAGAGGCTGGTAAGGGCTACAGTTTCGACCTGCAATAACCTAAATGAGTATGTGTCATTCTTTACTAAGACAATATTAATAAATAGAAAACTTTTATAGGTGACGAACAGCTGTGCACAAGGAAGATATAGTAAGGGGCTGTGTAATAAGGAAACCAGGGCTGTAAAATTTACTCAAATTTGTATTTGATGTTTTATTCCTTGCATATGTATTCAGTGGTGTTAAAGTGTTCCTGCATGCTGTACCTTCGTGATCTTCTAAGCGCACTCCAAGCTCAGGCAGGATGTCATCTCTGACTCCATCACACAGCTGCAGTACTTCCGTCACTTAAAATAATGTTAATAATAATACAAATAAAACCAGAGAAAACTAATACTTACTGGATCCTAGTTATCACATCAACAAGAAGAAAAAAAAAAAAAAAAAAAAAAAAAAAAAGGAGTACCTTTTTGTTCCCTTGCAATTTTTCTGACTCCCTCCCTGAAGTCTGAGAGCACCTTTAAATAAGGCATGACTGTACTCTCCAGCTAGATAAAGTCACACACACACATTATTTTGAAATCTACATAATATAACTACAACAAGGTAAAAATTACAAACGGAACCATTTATTTTACAAATAAATCAAACCTTCATAGTGGAGCAAGCTGCTTTTACTTACATCAACATTGTGGTCATTTCCTCCAACAGGAAATCCAATGGGTTCTGTTCCCTCGATCGCCCCAAACGTCTGAAGTAGAGAGAAAACAGTAAAACATTTGTATGTTGCTCACCAACATCTCTTTGATTGTGTTCGACATAAAACTGGGAGGTGTCTGTAACAGTGAGTAATAGCTCCCAGGCATGCTGTGTTACTGTAATGCGTTCCAGTAAATGTGCAATAGTTAACAATTGTGTCGCAAGCATAGCGCTTCTCTGCATTTCAAATACACTGTCTGGCGAAAAACTAAAAGTCGCCGTTTTGGAAGGGATCGAATGAACGGCCGGCATCAGGCAAAGAAAACAACTAAGGAGATACAGTAGCTGGAATGACTGGAACTGACATTATGTAACATTCGTGGTAGAAGTGTGGTCAGAATCATGAATGGCGATCGCTTAAACGTTCGCTGGAGTAGCATCATAAAATTTTTTTTTTTAAAACACAACAGTATAAATTACCACCAAGTTTAATAGTAAAAGTAAGAGAGATTGGAACTAAACAGAGACTAATCAGAAAAAAAGGTGGGAATTTGCTGAGGAGCATAAAGATTGGAAGTGGAAAAACAGCATGCAGTCTCTATTCAAGAGTAATGTGTGCAATGTATTTCAGCGCGTCTACAGTTTGTGGGTTGCAAGAGGCCGGGGTCCAAGTGTGGAGCCAAGTAACATCCCCGGAATATTTGCATGAAGTCATACTGCGGCCAATGACCGATTTTACGTTGCACATATCGTTCTAGCGGACAGCTAATCCGTACAGTCACCTACTGATGTACGCGCTCCATCACAGTGTAGACTGCGGTCACTCCAGGTGCAGGCTCTCTCACCTTGAACATGTCTGTGAGGTAGTGAGCGATGCTCTCCAGTAACATGCGGTTCGGCAGCAGTTTGGCACTTTTTCTGGCGGCGATGTACGTGTTGCTCTGACCCACCAGGGCCCTCATCTCCTCCAACGCCGTTCGCGTGTCGATATTGTCGCACAGAGCCTCGTGGACGCGCTCTTTCTTCTCGTAGAAACTAGACGCAAAAACAACACGGTATGACTCGGGTTCGGAAAGCTAGCGCATCAAAAATCCGCATAAATAACTGCTCGCAACAAGGGATCAGGAATTCTGGCACATGCAGCGTTTTCACAGCGGGGAAGAATGCTAACCTTTTGTTCAGGTCGAGCTCCTCCACCTCCCATCTCTCGTATCGACCTGTGATGTCAGTTGGAGTCCTAAGGATATCCTTCACGTTCAGGAAGAACTCCTGATGGGATACAGAAATACATTCAGGAATATAATACACACTCCTGTGGATGTGTGTAGCAGTTCAGTCAGTTATGTACAGCATATACATGATATGCATTGCATTTTGGCAAGTGGTATATTTGGGCCATTGTATTTATTCCCATTTTATGACTGTGGTAGGACCTCCGGTCAACATTCACACACGAATGCATACACTCAGGGCAATTTGGGAAATAATCTAATCTGCATGTCTTTGGACTGTGGGAGGAAACTGGAGTATCCGGAAAAAACCCACGAGGCGGGAATCGAACCCTGGACATACTGTACAAGGCGACAGTGTTTTTACTACTAAGTCACCGTGCTACCAAACAGAAAATTAATCATTTTCAATTCCCTTGTCCCAAGTTTTTATTCCTCTTATACAACAGCTATTTTGCAATGTTAATACTGTACATTCCCAATAAATAAAGAATGACGCACCTGATTTTATTAGTTTATAATTAATTGTCTTAATTTAAGACACGAAATCGGTCAGCTCTAAGCAGTCAGTCTTCCGCAAGCAGACAAATTAAAAGGTGCAAAGTCCTATGTTGTAAAGTTGTGAATATGAAGATCTCCTTATAGAAACCTTCGTCTGACCAATCAGAGCGCAGAATTCAACAGTACTGTGATACAAAGATATTCAACCCATGATGTTATGCATATTTTATTTATTTATTTATTTTACTTCAAATGAATATCAATATTAACTGAACATTTTAAATCAATTACGACCCCCCCCCCCCTCAGCTATTAAAGCTGGGGTATTTATTCTAATGAAAGTATTCTCCTCCATGTTGCTTCCATGCCGTAGACTGGACGGGGTAAAATTACATGACTGCGCATAAGGTATATGGTGTTTATTTCTTTATTTTTAAGTATTTATTTGGGAGCGTTTACACATACAACTCAAGTCATCCACAATTATGCCTGCATGTTGATGCCAGAACAGATACAAGCGTTTCTCTGCAATCATGAGTGTGCATATGCACATATATTGTATACACTTGTGCTAATCACGGTCTGTTATGCTTCGGGCAGTAAAATTACTCACGTTCATGAACTTCTCGTACTGAATGGCACACTCCATCGTGTTAGGGGAGTAATCCAGCGTGTCCTTCCACGAGTGCATGAGGAAAGCCAGGCGCAGTTGCCTTGCTGTAAGAGGGGTTAGAGAGTTAAGATCAGATAGATAACTTTATTAATCCCTGAAAGGAAAATTTCATTGAGCTTAAAAAAAAATCCACTGTTTTCCATACGGCCCCTATGGGGACATGAAAGGGAAAAAATTCTCATATATATATATAAATTATTCTTCTTACATTAATCCAGATATACATAAACTTCTATGTATGTTTTTTTCCTGTTACATCTCTTTCATATTTTTCCCCCCATTATAAAAAGTTAGTTTCTTTAGTATATCAAATTCAATGTACTTTTTTCCTCCACTGTCTTATATAAAGAGCTCTAATCACTCCTGGGATGTTGCTCAGTTTGTCCACTTGGATAAATCAAATTACACTAAGAACAGAATACCTGTGTTTTTCGAGAGGGCATCTTTGATGGTGATGAAGTTTTTCAGTGATTTTGACATCTTGCAGCCAGCGATAGTAAGGTGGCCCGTGTGCAAAAAATAGCGCACCCAGTGGTCATTGTCAAAGTAGGCCTGTACAGACAGACAATAAATCCAGCAGGTCAGAAGAGCAGGGTGTTTTATTGTACAGTTCGTTAATTCACGTTTATTAAAAAAAAAAAAAAAAATTGCTTAGTAAAAGCTGCATATGGAGATAAGCACCTCGGACTGCGCCAGCTCGTTGTCATGGTGAGGGAAACGCAGGTCAAACCCTCCTCCATGAATGTCCATGGAAGCACCCAAGATTGAGCCGGCCATGGCCGAGCACTCGATGTGCCAACCGGGTCGTCCCTTTATAGACAGAGAGGAAATAAAACGACAGCAGAGACATTATAAGCACATCTGGGGCACTGATAAGAGGCTTGAGCTGTTATCCACTTGCACGTGTAATGACACTAATGGATTCTGGGTCAAACTGATTTTCCATCAGCTTGTAAAAAAAATAGAACAGCAACAATAACAACAAAAGTGACTGCTTTCTTATTTTAGTGAGTGATGACGGCACTTTTACACCCCACATTGTTCTCTTGTTAGTCAATAAAACGCCCAGCTTGATAACAAAAGAGATTTAAACATCAGTGGAGTTAACAACACCGCACTGTTCAGAAATAAAAATCATTTTAATTTCATTAAATGGGCAACATTTAATGGCCAAACATATAATTACATTTAATAATGCTATTTTGTAAATAACCACCTGTGACACTGGCGCCCCCTAGTGATGAAAAACCTGTTTGTTTCTGTGTCTGCTAAGTTTTTCATTTATTCATCTACGTAGCTACTTTTTGGATCTGGAGCCAGCAGCAAGGCAGGTTACCCCAAGGTTAGGGGTTCAAATCTCGCCTCTGGTCCAATGCTCGTGAAGTGTCCTCCTCATGTTTGGTGGGTTTCCTCCAGGGATTAAAAAAGTACTTTAACTGATCATGGTGGTTTTGCAAAACAATACTCCGTAGCTCACATGTATTTATACAGTACAGTGGCAGTTCAGTGTTTGACAGGAACACAGTATTGACCGTCTGGAAAAGAAATTGAACTACGGTTCGGAAGGTCCCAGGTTCAAACCCCACACCCGCCAAGTTGTCCCTGTTGGGCCCTTGAGCAAGGCCCTTAACCCCGGGGCATTTTTTTCAGTAAACTGGTTACTTTTCAATCACCTATGGCTGGAGAAACGTGTCTTAGGCTAGTAATACAGTAAATATTAGATTGATTCAAGTGAAAGAAGGTAAGTGCATAAAATAGGTAAACTACAATATGAGTAGGTCTAGTATTGATATTATTTCACTAAAAAAGCCCATAATATAGGACAATCCAAATAAATAACTCCATACAGTTAATTTATTAAATTGTTAATTTGTCTCTCACAACAATTTTTTCATACTGTATTGACCTTCCATTACCATTAACAATTAACTGATTATTGATTGTTAACATGCTATAATTAATGGGTCTGGATCCAGGAACGCTGAACATGCTGCATGAATACTGTACACCCATGACTCATTCAAACCTACGGGCAATTTCGACTCGCCAATCCTTTATCTACTGCCATGTCTTTGGGAGGTGGGATGCATCCGGAGATCCTGGAGGAAACCCATAACCCATAAGCCATTCTCAGGATCAAGCCTGAGGACATGAGGCGGCACCGTACCCTGCTGCACCTCCGCTGCCTGGGCAGAGCTTCACTGCATGCAAATTAAAAGCAAAATGATACGGCAAATTCTAATGTGAACGACCGAGGATGGCATCGTCCTATACACCTTCAGTATGCACAGAGAAATGCATGCACGCCTTTATTATCATTACGGTGTTTGCTTAAATTTACAAAAGAAATAAATGCGAAATGTCTTTGCTCACCTTCCCCCAGGGAGACTCCCATGACGGCTCTCCGGGTTTAGAGGTCTTCCACAGGGCAAAATCGTTCTGTGATCGCTTCTCACTCAGCCGGTCTGCTGAGATACTCAAGTCTCCTACAAAGCGAAGTTGATACAAACATCATTACCAGCATCCACGAATACACAACACACACATCATAAAACATAGTATTTAACTTTCATACTTTCCTCTATAAAAACAAAAAGAGATCCGAGATCTGTACCTTCTCCCTCCTGCAGAGCCTTCTGGTCACCCACTGCTTCTGGCACCAGTTTAGCATACGAATGGCGTGAAGTAGCATCAAACTTGGCGGTGTCGAAATACACAGAGCCGTTGGATTCGTAACTGCAGTAATAATAATAAGAAGAAGCTAATTATTTATAATAATAATAATAATAATAATCATTAAATATATGTAAAGATACTAACCCGTATCCATTGTCTACTATTTTCTTAACAAACTCCACGATCTCTGGAACGTATTCACTGACCCGAGTGAGGACATCAGGTGGAAGAACCTGGGATTACATCGAGATCGAATCAGCGTCACAGGTTTAGCGCAAAAGATTTGAATATAAAATCCTGGACGTTCCCAAAAGCACTTCACTTTATTCACCATACCACAGAGAACTGTACAAACACCCTGACCCCCCTCCATCGGTTCTACTTACATTGAGGGCGTCCATGTCTTTGTGATACTCTCCTTCCCAGTATTTCGGTAACAGAGAGAATATCGAGTTTTCGGTTACTTGGCTGCCAAACTGGGAATCCAACCAATCAGATAAAAGGTCCTTGGACTCTTCTAATAAAACCTTATTGAGTCAGAACACAAAAACATCAGATCAAGTACCAAAGCAAGGTGTAATGTAGTTCTGATCAAGCTCCATTTGGGTCTTATTTATATTCTATATAATATTTCTTTCCCAACCTCAGCCTGGCTCTGAATGGCAGCATCCTCAGCTCCGCTCTTCATCGATCCCTGTAGCGGAGTCAGGGCGTCCGTCACTGCCGCATCCAGTCTCTCCAACATCTGCTTTTTATCAGGGTCTGTGGTTTCTGCAAGTTTGACTTTAAAGGGCTAAAAGAACACATAAAACACACACACACACACACACACATCTTAACAATTAAATACTAAACAGATACTAAAAGATCTTGCCAGAAATCAGTCCTATCTGAAGTGGGAACCACAGTGTGTGATTTTCTTTAGCTTTTTTCTTTTTTTTTTTTTTTTTTCAAGGCATCAGGCCAACCGTTTCCCCTTTGAGTAATCCCGGGAGCACGCTGCACCATGTGTGAAAGTGATCTGAGCATGAAATCATGTAACACGGCATTCTACTTCAGATTTATAGATCAGCCATACAAAGTCCAGCACGTAACACGATGTACAATAAGAATCGGAGTTACAGACTATCTCAGCTGATATTTAATTCCCCAGGGTGATGTGTGCACGTGTATCTCACCTCTCTAGCCGTTAAGACGTCCTGCAGGATTTGCGAGGCTTTGGGTTTTTTGGCTCGGTACTGCTCCAGCAGGTGATTCTGTCTGGCTCGTTTAATGATCTGAAACACGGCAGAATGTCATCACACGTCAACATAAAGCTTCACAGGCAACTTTCCGAAGGCCGTTCAAGTCACACCAGGACATTTGATTGTACGGAATAACAGAATAGCGAGTTATGAAGGTAAAACCTCTCATTATTTCTACACAAATGCACTCATCCTAGTGTTTCACTAGAGCCTGGATAGCATTAAGGTAGAAAGTTTTAGGAGCCATGATCGGACTGCCTGCTTGACGCCTGAAACGCTGGCCTCCCAGGAACCCCTTAAATGGGCAAAAAATGTGTAAATGACTTGGAGCGAGATCTGAAGTGTCTCTTCCGCGAGTTCACAACCTGTCCGTCAATTCTCAAGGATCGGGGGTGTTCCACTTTACGGAAACGACCACAATGGGCTCCGATCCACCCCGGCCAGGATCGTCACTCACAGACATTCGGCCTCCTTTAAAATGTTCCTATTATTGAAATGTTTTACTTTGGCTACGAGTCTCATCGCTGTACTCTGCTTGAAGTCGTCTGTAAATATCAAATGTTTTTTTTTTTTTTTTACACCTTCATTCCTGAGAAATTTCAGACAAATCCCAGTTTGATTTGAACGCCCCTGTGGTGGAATCATGTAGACATAAGCCATTAGACATCATCCATTTAAACTGTGAAAAGTATTAACCTAAACAGCTGTTGTTTAGTTAATAAAAATTTATATAAATACTTTTTTAAGTTAATAAAAAATTGTATAATATTTACAACTGTTACAATTATTACAGGAACTAATGTACGGAGACTCCATTCAAAAACAGATGAACGTCTCCTCGCTAAAATCCTCCCCATACTGTACAAACTATTATTTACTTTGTCGTCGATGTCTGTAATGTTCATGCAGTAGAAGACGTCATATCTGAAATAGTCCTTCAGTATTCTTCTTAGGATGTCGAATGAAATGTAGGACCTGGGAAACAGGG
Source organism: Clarias magur (assembly GCA_013621035.1). Classification (NCBI taxonomy): domain Eukaryota; kingdom Metazoa; phylum Chordata; class Actinopteri; order Siluriformes; family Clariidae; genus Clarias; species Clarias magur. The sequence continues at coordinate 119,672 of QNUK01000222.1, forward strand.
ACACAGATGTACAGTAACATGCAGAAACTTGCGGGACAAAAAGAGACAGGAAAGAATAGGACAAAGGTTTTGGCAGTGCTGCATTTTCATCACTCGGCAGTCTGTAAGCATAATCTCAGATCATATGATCAGTACAGTGGCTTTGGGAACCGGAAACACAAGCATGTGCGATGTTACAACACATTTGGCACTTTTCACTTCACAAGGAGAACGAACGGCTTGGCTGAACGCTTGTACAATGTCTCTATAGAGTCATCACAGAGAGCAGAACACGCAGACTGTTCCAGACTCGCAGTGTGAGCGATTGTGGGAAACACACACCGCTAAAGAGAGCTATAGAGAGCTTTACCTGGCATGACCCATGTGGGAAGCGTCGTAGACGGTGGGGCCGCAGCAGTACCACAAAACCTTTTTCCCATGCTGAGGAACGAACAGCTCCTGAAATAAATCATAAAAAGCACAATCTGTTAGCGTTAAAGACATTTATTACAGATAATATTATCTACAGGTTTAAATAGGACTTTAATATGATTATACACATAAGGGGCGTTCGAGTCAAACCGGGACTTAACGGATGAAGCCGTGCAACCGTTTGGCATTTACACAAGACTCCTAATGCAGTACATGGATGAGACTCTTAGCCGCAAGTCTGTAAATAACGATCCCGGTACCTGCCGCCAAATTGCAGAAGAATCGCATCTGTCTATAGGAACTGTACATGCCATCATTCACCAATAGGAACTCATCTGGGAGTTATTGTCACATCCTCTGTACAGTCCTGAACATTTCCACATGTTTGGGCCATTAATGGAATTCCTGGGAGGCCGGCGTTTCAGACATAAAGCAGGCAGTCTGATGATGGCTCTGGCATGCGGATAAAACTTTCTACCTTGACGGTATCCAAGCACTAGTGAAACACTGGGATAAGTGCATTAGTGTAGCAGGGTGTTATATACAGAGAAATAAAGGGAGTTTTTACTCTCGTGACTGTGTTCTGTTATTTTGAGCAATGAAAAGTTTGACTTGAACACTCCTGGTATTTCTTACTTACTTTGCTCTGATACACACCCTTCTTTCATAGTATTAATATTATTAATCAAACTTAAAATATTGTGATTTTTTTTTTTGGTTTAATATTCTTTAAATACAGTACTACAACTTTTATACTGTAACTTTTTTTTCCCCCTCATAATATCACAATCTGTTGCAAAATGTACAGTATTACAACTTTATTCTGGACATCGTGCGTTTTTAATCAGTGGCCCTAAAATACCAGGTAACGTGTTATTTACCAGCAAATGGTATTACTGGAATTTCTATTGGAGTTATAAAAGTTTACCGAATAGAAATACAATTCGCACCTTGGTCCGAGTCAGGCTGTTGTAAAGTCTGAGATTTGGGAGTTCAGTTCCATCTGGTGGAGACCAGGGAGGCTGCACCCTCTTTCCTTTCGCTGGGGGAAAAAAATGCATTATGTGTTAATTAGCTGAATTCACACAAAGGTGTATTTTGCTAAATTATGAATAGAGTGGTCAGATACGACTGTGTGACAGAGCGACATGATTAATGTGTTTGAGAGTATAGATTGGCTTCCTTGATTTTAGAAAAAGTGCAACAGAAAGTGAAAGAAATGATTAGACGAACAGGATGGTGTATTGCTGACAGGAAGCACAAAGCAGACAAGAGTCAAACTGACAACCACACACACACACACACACAATCATCATCAATTGTTGCATCATCTAAAGTAGCTAAGAGTTCACTTGTCTTACAATCGAGAAGCTCCGAAGCTCGACCTCATCCCGACCAGCACCGAAACGCCAGTCACACCCTGCCGCCTCCTACACATTACACATGCACTACTCTTACTCCCTCTCTACTCACTGGTATCTGAGGCCTGGCCGTCGGTTCGAAGCTGCAGTGTGGCTATGTGCCTGTACCAGCGCAGAGCGTGCACATGCCGTGACGGAGGCGGCGAACCGCGAAAAAGCACGAAAGCGTCCGTGTCCGCCTGCGTGGGCCCGTAGCCTGCCAGGTAACTGCGGCTGCTCAGGTACTCGTTCAACGCCTCGGCCCTGCGGCCGTCCTCACTTATGCGCAGTAAGAAGCCACAATCAAAGGCTGGGAAGACAAGAGGACGACACACACACAGGAAGAAATAGCTCAGTGGATCAGCTCTGGATCCAAACAGTAGCAGAGAGGAAAATGAAGACACACGTCCGAGATGCTGTCAGGACATGAGGACAGGATGTTAAGTGTAGAGGACATACAAATGCACACATGCTCGATTAGGGTTGTTGTGTGAGCAGGCTATGGCGAAAGCAGTGCAAAGTCAAATAAAGCCAGTCTTAAGTCCTCATTTTTTTTGTATTATCGGAAAATCCTCAAAATAATTATTTTAGAAATGCGATCTAGCTACCCAACTTACAAGAATTATACGTATTAGTAGAGTGCAATTTTCCCCATACATTTATAAAATTAGGATGAACAATGATCATTTCGAGCACTATTTTATAACTTCTGTTTACGCATTCATCATCTGATCACTATATGTCTGATATTACAAGTGATGCACCACATCTTGTTTATGGACCTGACCATCACAACCTTGGGCTCCTCTTACTTAAACTGTTTTGATAAATAAATGCACCTCCAGGTTCTGATTTCCACCTTAGGGTCTGTGTGCATGGAGTTTGCATGTTCTCCCCATGCTTGGCGGGTTTCCTCCCACCGTCCAAAAACATGCAGGTTAGGCTAACTGGCCCAAATTGCCCATAGTGTGTGAATGAGCGTGTGAGTGTGTCTATGTGTGTGTGTGCACCCTGTGATGATGGCATGACACCTCATCCTGAGTGTACCTTGACTCGTACCCTATGTCTCCTGGGATCTTGGGGTAGGGTCATGACCCTACACAGGATAAGCGTTATAGAAGATGAATGAATGAGCTGTCCTCCTGATCAATCCTAGTACCAGGACTATGTGCAAGACTGCATAGGAAGTCTTATGATATTGTCCTAATGCACTTATTGGACCATCCCTGAGCTGAGATTCAGCAAAATACATACATCCGTTATATGTTTCTGCCATATAATAATTCAGTGATGAGACTAAATCCCACATAGTGGTAGAGTAGAGCTAGTGTACAAAATCCATGCACATATCTAACCAAAGACGCAAAAGCAGAAGGACCATGCAGCGTTCAACACAACCTGAAATACATGCCTAGAAGTGTTATCCAGCTGTGTAAGCTTAAATCACGTCTAACACCAATTTCAAACGGACCATACTTATTTACAACCTCAACTTCACCTTGCATGCTGTATGTAAGCCGTTAAGACGCTAACTCGGGGTATAACATACATTACCTTGGTCTCCTGCCATATCTTTCGGTTTCCCCGGTATCTGATGCAACAATGAACGTGTCCGGAAAAAACACCCACATCTTCAAGGCGGTATCATTAATATTCCCGCCCGTATTCCGACAATAACCCCGCCTCGTGCACTCACGACCCGTTCATGGATTGGATGTTGTATTTGCGCGACTGTAAACTATTGGTCAAGCCCAGATCATAAGGCGGGGCTTTATAGAAATACAGGTGGGAAAGAAAAGTCGCGCGACATGACCGATATATATATATAATACGAGTCCGGGTAGTGAGTTTTAAATATTAAAAAATAATTTAGTTAAAATAATTAAATACATTTAATACTTAATAAATACATGATTAATTTGTACCAAAACGTTAGCAACATTTGCTTCCGGTTAAATTTAGACAGGATTTCCTTTCTTTCAAAATAAAGGCGTTTGAGACAGTGTAGTACAGTATAAGTCTTTTTAGGGCCCTTTTTAAAAAAAGTCTTTTTGACATGATCACGTTGACGAAGTGACTATGACGTCATCGCCATCTCTCTGACGATGCTGTTTTAATAGTATTGATGTCATAAATGTGCGAGAGCCCTCGTGGAAATCACAGACAGGTTGGAATCTGCTGACATTAGGATGCCTGCATGGCCTCTGGGTATTTTGTGCATAGCTCATCGTTACTTGCAGTTATATTATTAATTTTGTTTTATTAAGAACTAAAGAGGCGGCACGGTGGTGTAGTGGTTAGCATTGTCGCCTTGCACCTCCAGGGTCCGGGTTTGATTCCCGGCCAGGTTCGATTCCCGTCTCTGTATGCATGGAGTTTGCATGGTCTCCCTGTGCTTGTGGGTTTCCTCCCACAGTCCAACGACCTGCAGATTAGGCTAATTAGCATTTCCAAATCGGCTGTAATGAGTGTGTGTGCCCTGCGATGAATTGGCACCCTGTCCAGTGTGAACCATTCCTTGTGCCCTAAGTCTCCTGGGATAGGCTCCAGGTCCCCTGTGACCCTGAATACAGGATTAAGTGGTATAGATGATGATAGTGATTCGTGTATGATAACAAAAAACACTTACTCCAAAATCGATTTTTTAAAACTGTTTTTACATTTATAATAGAGATGAACCCGTCAATCAGCCTGTGATCACTTTGGTGATTTTGCTGGCTTTCAATTTATATGGCACTAAGACACTAAGACTAGTGTTCAGCCACGGATATAAATGGTTCTGTACCGAGCGCAGAAGCTACAGAGTGGCGCAACAGGAATGCATTTTTACAGCATTAATTTCTTAAAAACCAAGCGCGTGAAAAACCTACGATCTGCTCTACTGTCTTTAAAGAATATTTAACTGTGGACATTACATATAGATGTGTGAAGAGGAGAATGTCTATTACCGTCGTGCTCACCGCCGCGACAAAACGACAGCGGCCAAAATAAATCAGTTGCATTTCAAGGCAATTCGTGAAATGACCGCCAGGTGGCGCAAAGTGACATTTTCCGTCATCTCGGTTTTTAAAAAATAATTAAGTCATAAAAAAGTCAAAACAATATGCTGTATTGAAGAAATACTACAGTAATGGTAATTTTCACACCTGTATATTTTATACAACAAGCATGAAAAATCTTAATCAGAGCTATTACTGTACAATAGTGTAATGAGTAAAAAAAAACATTGAAGTTGAACATTAAAACAAGTACACTACACTGTAAACCTTAATGCTCAAAGTAAGTAAACACATTGAGTACTGTTAACCTACAACCTATATAGCGCCACTCAGTGGTCAAAGCCAGCAACTGCATACCGTCGCCGTGAGGTGCGACGGCAAAACTAGAAAACTGGTCTTCACACATCTGTACACTTACACAAATCTCAAAACACTGCGTGTGCCAATTAGTAAAAAAACTCAAACGTTAGAAGTCAAGCACACCCGCGTGCTCACAGCCACTCAAACCACACACTCACTGTCAAGTTGAGTTTTAAGACATTTTTGAGGCATTTGATGAGGCAAAACGTTGCCTAACTGTTTCTTTAAAATCCTACAGGAGGCGTACTCTGTACTATTTGCACATTTTTATCCTGTGCGGTAGGAGTGAATTATTTGCTCAATTTGTTTAAATAAAATTATAATTATGGCATGTCAGAGATATGTATGAGGCGCCGTATAGGGCTTAAATCAAACTTCACTCATGCACACACATATGAAACACTTGCATACACATATATGAAACAGTCACACATCTATATATACTACTAACTGCTCACACAACTACATATGAAATGCGCGCGCACATACCTATGAGACGCGCGCACATATCTACAAACTCTCCGCGCACATATATACAAACTCTCCGCGCACACACACATATGGCACGCACGCGCAGACACCTATGAGATGCAAGCACACACACACATATGGCACGCATGCGCATACACCTATGAGATGCACGCACATACACAAAGTCTCCGTGCGCACACTCACACACACACTCACACCTACGAGACGCGCACAAACAAGGGAATTCCTATCAGTCATTACAATATTTATTATAATTATTTTCGAGGACAACACCATATAAACAGGACACAATAATTTTATTTTAATTTAATTAAGAAATATTTAGTATTACATAGACTAGTAATCTGTATAAATAAATAAATAAATAAATCTCCGTACATCTTGTAAATTAATCGAATCATTTATTCACAAGTTATAAACGTTTCAAAACGTTATATATTTTAGTGTCAGTTTTTTTCAGTAAATATTCTATATTTACTGTCCGTAGCGTGAAATTTCCACAGCAGCAGGGACAGGTATCCAAGGTGCTTATGTTACTATGCTAACGCATGTAGGAAGTGACGTTGCAGGATGTTCCGAATGGCGGAATTTTGTAGAGTGAAATTCCCTTAACAGACATTCCCCCACATGGAGTAGGGTGTAGGGTGTAGTAATTTCAATGTATATGGACTTGCCGGTTCATTCTCTCTGATTAGTAGTAGCATTTTAAATAGACTGTTACTGGACAGTTTAGAAGACAGCGAGTGGTTTATTTATTATCACCACAAAAGGATCCAACATATTAGCCACAGATTCCGTGCTTCAATTTTCTTTTTGCTAAACATCACCTGCGTTTTGTGCCACTGCAATATTCAGACATTATGTGGACAGTTGTGACTATGCCTTGTGATTTGAGCAGTGATGATACTGTCCTACTCCGTCTTCTAAACTGTCCAACAGCAGGCTGTTCACAAACCGTTACTACCAATCATGGAGTATGAAGCGACAAGTCCGTCTACACTGAAATGACTTCCTTTTACACTGAAATGCCTTCCGGTTACACTGAAATGCCTTCCGGTTACACTGAGAATTTCATATGTGTGTGTGCGTGCATCTCATAGGTGTGTGTGCACGGAGAGTTTGTATATATGTGCGTGCATCTCATATGTGTGTGTGCGCGGAGAGTTTGTAGATATGTGCGCGCGTCTCATAGGTATGTGCGCGCGCATTTCATATGTAGTTGTGTGAGCAGTTAGTAGTATATATAGATGTGTGACTGTTTCATATATGTGTATGCAAGTGTTTCATATGTGTGTGCATGAGTGAAGTTTGATTTAAGCCCTATACGGCGCCTCATAGATATGTGCTGTTCAGCTAAAATGTAGCTTTATGTTCAATTTAATTTGAAGCTAGATATTAAACTCTTGTATTTGATGTTATTCTGTATTGTTTAAATGTGGATTTTGCTTATTAATAGAGTAAACAGATGTCGTAAGGAAAGGGCTATGTTTAATGATTAAAGGTAAATATTAATACATTTACACAAATACTTCCAAAAATTATAATTTTATTAGGTTTAAGGTTAGGGTTCTTGTTCTATTACACAAATAGTAAAAATTAAAAAAGTTTAATAAAGATAAATTATTACTATATTACAACACACATTCATTCTAGCATAAAATTTGCATTTAAGAAGTTATCTATCCATATAGAACTTGAAGTTTTGTATTATGTTGTAGGTTTGAAAGCTTTTCTTAACATGAGGGATACACTGGTTGTTGTCCACTGGTTGCTCAACTACATGTTTCTTGCTTTTATTCTTTCTCAGCAACTGTTTTATTGTCACAGTGGCTTAAATGACTTTTATGCATTTTGAAAACTAGAATTAACCAAGTTGGTCAGAAAGATAACATGAATGGTTATAATTCCTTCAGGAGAATTATTAACTGTTTACTGAAACAGCTGCAGTTGGCACCAAGCCACTTTTGCACCATTGAAATGTTTTACCGCAGCTGCAGTAAGAGTCTCATTAATGTACTTAAATTATTTTTTTAATGCCTAATGTACATTCACAAGAAATTTCATTCCAATGCACTGTTCCATGCTTGCACTAACATGGTTGTGTGCCATTTACTCGGTCTGACACATTAGCGCCACCATGTGGTAATAGGAGACATGTTTCTTACCAGCATGATTAACAGGATGTGTTTGGATCTTTTCTGCACCATGCCTTCTGTGTAAGTTTAAATGCTCCTTATACATGGACATTCAGTACAAACGTTCAGGCTTTGCAGAATGTGTGTCAAGGGTCTAGCCGGTGGTACTGGCTAGACCGGCTGATGTTGGTGCAGTGGGCATGTATTTGAGCAGGCAGAGGGGTTCAACAGAAAATCCTTTAATTTACAAAAGAAATAAAACTCAAACATTGAAACAAAAACAAAAGGAACCAAAACCTCAAACTATAACTAGGGCTCTTGAAACACAGGGAAACCAGGAGCTGGAGCTAACGAGAGACAGGGCTAGCTAGAGAGAGAGAGAGAGAGACAGGGCTAGAGAGACCAGATGGGTTAGTGGTTAGTGAGGTTAGTAGCTACATGGAATATGGGATGCTGGCCTAACCGGGTTAGTACTGACCTAATTGGGGGGAACTGAAGACAAAAAGCAGGGCACACATGAGGCTATACCAAACTAGCGGTTAACCTACTAGCAACCAGAACCACTAGCAGTCAATCCCACTAGAGGCTAGCCTACTGGAGGCTAACCCTACATGTGGCTACACATACAAGGGAAGCTACACACAACAGATTGAACCAGAAGGCTGACACTGGGGAGACACAGAACAGTACTTACACAGGAGGAGACGCAGCCTAACTAAACACTGAACAAGGCAGCTCCATGAATCCATCAGAACAAGGAACATACAGAAAACAAAACTAGAGCCCTCTTGAAATCAAAGGTTACAAAACACACCAAAATATAAACTTAAAGAAACAAAAACCAAACAAAAGGAATGCCCACATGACAGTATATACAAAAACAATCACAAACAATGCTTGACCCAGTTTCCCAGAACAAACTGCTATTTATAGAAGCTTTAATGAGCCTCCTCAGTTCAGATGAGCACTCATCACCTGACTGAGGTGCCTTCTGGGAAACTGAGTCAACCAACAAGAACTACACAGACATGAACAGTGACCTCTGGTGGAGGTTCCTAACAATGTGCTAGTTGTTTCATATCATTTCCTTGACAAATACTTTATTACTAAAGGTCATGTTGCTCGACATGCCTTGAGGTGTTACAGAACGTGCATCTTTTTTATTGGTATTCCCTGAGAGTCAGGACAGCTTCCTCTGCTGCCTTCATATGACTGCAGAACTTATTAAAAATTATTTTTTAAAAGTTTACTTCATAAAAAAAGATTACTACAGTAAGTCTAGTACTAATTTCAGATGACACAGATGTAGAGATCTAATGAGGTACTTAAAAAAAATTTTTTTTTTTAATTATACTTTTATACTATACTACCAAATTATTTTTACATCACTTTTAAACAACTTGAATTTTAAGTTAATAAATGTCAATGATGATTAAAAGTGAGGTCTTTCAAATGGCTAGAAATATTTAGATAATGCATCCTAGGCACTGCAATGCAATCGAGAGTTGCATTTAAAGGTTTTGTGCATTCCTAAGTTACTTTAAACATGCATAATTTTTGTTCTTGGAAAAACCCTAAAAGGAAGGAAGAAAGGAGTTATAGTCAGCAGTGGTATTTTCAGCTTGGAATAAATGACCTGGGAGTAGGAGCCCTGTACAGAAGGCAAATTCTTATGAGGTGGTTGTCATAAATCTCCTTCATAGCAAAGGTCTAATACACCTCAAGGCATGTTGAGCACCATGACCTTTGGGGATATTTGTCAAAGAAATGATGTGAGACAACAGGCACGTACTGCAAGGCCTGAACCTTTGTAATGAATGTCGACGTACGAGGGGCATTCAAAGTTAAACACCGTGCAGAGGAGATCCAATCATCCATCATGTTAGTCATGCTGGTAAGTGACATGTGTCTCCTATTTCCACATGGTAGTGCTAATGTGTCAGGCCGAGTGAATTGCATGTGACATGCAACCATGTTAGTGAAAGCACGGAAAAGTGCGTGCTGTTGAAATTTCTTGAGAATAAGGGCATAAAATGATGAGCGATGAGACTCTGAGCTGCAGTGAAACTTTTCAATGGTGCAAAGGAAGCTTGGTTCCCAGCGCAGCTGTTCCACTGAACATTCAGCGAGTGCAACGTCTGATCCCGGAAAATCGAGGGATAACTTGTTGCCAGCTTGTGGAAGAGACACATTTGTTTGTGGGAGTCATTTTGAATTTTGGTGCACATTGGGTACCGAGGCTTCGTGAGAGCTTAAAGTTAATCATGATGTGACCCAGAGCTCACAGTGCCCTACACAGAGGTTATGGCACATCCAGTTTCTGTCTTTAAAAATACATGTTTATTGATGGATTCTTTGAAGAGACACTTTTAATAATTTTGCATAGTCATTAGGTCTCTGCCTTTGACCAGCACAGAAGTTGACGTTCAGCAGTGACAATGACATGAAGCATTGCACCAGTGTACTGAGAAAAACTTGTACTTTGATGGTTTCCAAGCACTAGTGCAATATTGGGAAAAGTTTTCTTGTTTTCTTGCCCCTTGTATTTGCCCTCTACTTGCATGGAAGCCACACCCTAGAGACACACTGTATGACAGTGTTACTGTGCTGTCTTGGTAACTAAATGTGCTGTTTATTGGGTTTCCAGGCCAAATAACTGATGGAAAAAATTTTGTTTTATAATAAATTGACAAGCTAAAGGCTTAGAAAGAGTTTAAAGTTAATCATGATGTGATCCAGAGCTCACAGTGCCCTACACAGAGGTTATGGCACATCCAGTTGCTGGCTTTAAAAATACATAGTTTATGGATGGACTAAAAAAAAATATTTTGAAGAGACACTTTTAATAATTTTGCATAGTCATTAGTGCAATATTAGTAATGCCTATTCCACTTCCACCTTCTCCTGAAGAAATTCTGATGAACGTGTGTTATTATGGTTGTTAAAACATCGTCAGGTTTGCTTAAAGCAAATATAGCAACAATAATATCATATATTAAAACAAGCAAACATGTATTACCCGTTTTGGATTATTAATAATAATATAATATAGTAATAATGCTAGGCGGTACGGTGGTGTAGTGGTTAGCACTGTCGCCTTGCACCGCCAGGGTTCGGGTTCGATCCTCGGCCAGGCTCGATTCCCGTCTCTGTGTGCATGGAGTTTGCATGTTCTCCCCGTGCTTGGTGGGTTTCCTCCGGGTACTCCGGTGTCCTCCCACAGTCCAAAGACATGTACTGTAGGTGAGGCTAATTGGTGTTCCCAAATTGCCCGTAGTGTGTGAATGGGTGAGTGTATGTGTGTGTGTGTCTGTGCCCTGCGATGGATTGGCACCTTGTCCAGGGTGTACCCTGCCATGTGCCCTAAGTCTCCTGGGATAGGCTCCAGGCCCCCGTGACCCTGAATACAGGATTAAGCGGTATAGATGATGAGTGAGTGAGTGAGTAATATTACTTCTGCTGGCATCAATTCTATTAACACTAACTAATGCATTGGGAAATTCTTAAACAACCACACTGGCAGACATATGCCGTGGTCATGGAAAAGGTGTTACTGTGTTTTAGAAGAGTCAAAGTATTGGGAAAGCAAAAAAAACAAACAACTAATCTGGTTTGGAGTTGCATCAGATCTGGGATTGTATCTGATGATCAGGTCTAGGCTCATGTTATGTGGCAATAAAACGAAGTCAGCTGACGACCTGAATGTACTGAATGACCAGGTTATCACATCTATGGAGTTTTCTTCCTTGACAGCATAGGCTTATTTCAGCCAGGATTTGTCAAGCTCAAATTGTAAAGAAATGGTTCAAACATGAATTCAAACATGAATTGGGCACCTCAGAGTCATAACCTTAACCACAAGCCTTTGGGATGTGCTGGTGAGGACTTTACCGAGTGGTTCGATATTCCGGGCATTAATACTAGATCTGAGCTGAAAAGTAAAACCAGTCTGCACAGAAATCACTAGGCCAGTGCATTAGGTTGTCGAAACAATGGCTCAGCAAGTGCACCGTAAGCCACAACCTAAAGGTGATAATCAAGGCTAAAAGCCAATAGGTACTGTACTATAGAGCAAAATTGTGTGATAAACCAGTGTGGTTTAAAATTGATCCAATCTATTGTTTTAAATATAAACTTTTAATAGCTACTGTATGTTAAAAGAAAACTATCGATTTTCTTTGTCGTTTGAGTTAAACCGTCTTAAACACTGAAAAATTCCAACTAAGTGACTGACGAAGCATGTACAGTATGAAAAAAGCGCTTCTGTATTGTCTTTCTTTTTGCCACAAGATGGCTCACTTGTGTGAAAAACATGATCCTGAAATGGCACGTTTGCACCACATGGGATGCTCGACGTCCAGATTAAAATGGATTTTGAACAAAACCTGAAGTAACTTCTGTGCTGGTCGTTTGCGCATGGATAAAAACATATAGACCAGTGTCATGAACAAGACAATCCAAAGTTGTGCATTGACAAATTTAGCTTATATCTAACCCTGTGTCGCCCTGCACCTCCAGGGTCCGGGTTCAATCCCCACTTCAGGTCTGTGTGTGCATGGAGTTTGCATGCTCTTGCCATGCTTGGTGGGTTTTTCCTCCAGGTAATCTGGTTTCCTCCCACAGTCCATAGACATGCAGGTTAGGGTTAAGTGGTGTTCTGAAATTGCCCGTAGCCTGTGAATGCGAGTGTGTATGTTCACCGTTTCCTGTTGATTCTATCACGGTTGGAAATTGGGAATAAATACAATGGTAATCGCCATTAGTGCTCAATGGTCCATAGTTTGACTACAGAGGTTCCTAGATGGATGGATGGATGGATGGATGGATGGATGGTTGGTGTCCACCGTAGTCTCAGATTCATCAGCTTGACTGACAGGATTGGTACCTTCTGATAACTGCCTTAACCATTTAGCCTCATGGGATGATGCATTGAGCATATTGATATCCTTTTATGTTACAATGGTTGCAAAATTGCAGTGGCTATTTGAGTTATACTGTAGTAGCCATCCTGTCCGCTTGGTCCTCTTTCCTCTCTTATCAATAAAGTGTTACCCCATACAGATACATACAGCTGTTTTCTTTTTGGTTTTAGTCACCCTTGTGGAGACTCTACTGTATATTTGAAAATCCCAGGAAATCAACAGTTTCTGATACCGTCCGGTCTAGCATGGTCAGATTTAGCGTATGTGAATGGTACCCAAGGTATCTGTATGCTTTTATGCACTGAGAGCCACCAAATGGATAACTGACAGGGGACAGATTTTTATTTTTTTTAAGTTCCTGATGACTGTGTATATTGACATATAATTTGTGTGACTCAGCTCAGTGCATACTCACATCGTAACTGACCATGCAAAGTGTTCATTCTAGCCCTGAATCACTAGCTTACATGAGTCTCCATTATTCCCTGGTTAAACAAGGTATATACCGTAGGACAGGGTTAATATGCTCCATGTTACAAATGAACAAGACACAGTTTCTGTGAGTCATACTGACATGACTTATGCAATGCACATATAGAAAGAGGAAGCTTTTTTTGGAGCCATGGAGCTACAGAGCAAACAGTGCCAGAGACCGTGGGATGCGAATAGATGCCACGGTTTGAATGTGTGCGGTGCAGTTGTCAGTCAAGCCTACAGTATACACGGTGCGCAGTTTAAAAAATGATAGTCTGACTCATTCTTTCTTTAGAAGTGCTTTTAGATACACACAACTCCGCTTGTCCTAAAGTCTAAATACGAACTGTAGTAGTGTTGTATCCAGAAATCAGGATTAAAACGGGGACCTTCTGCACTTGGGTGGATTAACAACTGGAAATTGCCTCTATCGGTTGCTGTGTGTATGTGCATCGTGCTCTCGAGTGTCCAGTTAAGGGTGCATCCCTGTCTCATGCCTCAAGTCTTTCACAAGTTAGCAAAATAATCACAAGATATGTGATAATAATATAACAACTAATCTTCTTTTTTGTTGTTGTTCTTTTTGTGTTACAGACATCTAAAGACATTTCTTTTCTTTTGTTATTCTCAGAATTGTACAGTAAGTCTCACGCCGATACCCTCTTTCACTTACACGTGCATTTACCGGTGCTGAAGGTGTCACAATAACACCGGATTATGATGCGGTCCTGAAATGAAAGTAGAAGAAAAGTTTGACACAGTGCAACCTTCTTTCTTTCCCAGTCAGGTTGTCTGTTGGAGCAGATGTGACCACTTGTACTGGACGCTGACAGGAAGTAATGGCCCTGACAGGAAGTGTGCTTTGTTATAGATAAAAACACACATGGCCATGCTTAGGTCAACCTCTCATTCCACAACAAGTAGTTTCACACGTGCATGCTCACGTGGACTATTGATGTGGCTGATGGTAAAAAAACACAAGCCGCAGAGATAAGTTTCTGAAAAGAATACCGCAAAAAAAAAAAAAAAAATGCAGCTCTTATGCATCAGGTTCAGTGGAAATTTACACCTAGAGTTGTTGTCTTGCACTTCTGGACATCAGGGAGATTTGTGGTGCTTTTTAGATATTTAAATACGACAGACGCTTCTTTGTATTTAAAGTTGCATCTTCCCCATGACCTACTGTACGAGCACCAAAATAACCACTCTAAACACTTTACATGGTAAGTATTATCTGTTTGTATGAGCGTACTGGAGATTCACATCAGCCACTGTGGGCAATTCCTTATCTCACATGAACAAGCTTTTATATATTAGCAAACACAGCATGGAATCAGGGGTTTCATCATCTTAAGGTTTCCTTTTGTGAAATCTGATTCACTGTTAACAGCAAATTTCTCATTTATTTATGCCGGCATACAAACCCTTAAAATATGATTCGAACCGAGTTTGAGTTTTAAATGATGATATGGGGCTAAATATCTAAATACAATAGAGATGGGAATCACCAGTCACCACCTGATACGATATTATCATACTGTAACTGTATACCAGGTGCAGATTCAATTAATAGTGCGATTCTGTATCAAGATTTTAATAAATACCCCGATTCGATATTACATTTCTTTTTCCTGAATTTATTACAATTTTAAGACCATGTACCTTTTTAAACTAGCTGTAAATATTAGAAAATTGGATTCACTTTAATCAACAAACTTTACATTATTAAGAACTAAGATACTTTAGTTAGTCATGTATAAGTTTCATGTTTTTTTGTCATATGAACAGTAAAGAAATATGTACGTATACAATGTAAATATAGGTATAAAAATTGGTATAAAAAAAGATATGCATCAAACATAGAATTAAAAGCAGAATAGGAAAATATGAAAAAATATGAAAGGAGAATATGAAAAATAAATACATAAATAAATATATGCACTGTAAATAGTCCATGTACAGTAGCGTGCAAATTATGGAAGTGTATGGAAAAGTCTGCACTGTGTTTAAAAAAAAAGAGAAAAAAAAAGACTGCAGTGTGTGTGCAAAGCTGCAGTGGTCTGTGCAAATAATTGTTCGTGATTCTTAATGTGCAGATGCTTGTGCGAAGTTCGCAATGAATGTACAGTATAAGATACAAGAACCAGGTGGGGTACTGAGACATATAAATGTGTAAATAAGTTAAGTTAATGCACAGGTCAGTATTGAACCGTATTGCACATAATGTAGGATTATAAAGAAGCATCTCCAAAGTCTTAACGTGCTTGCTTCAAGACAAATTAGCGCTTTGAGATCGGTGTAATTGGTATTTTGATTTGGTTTTAAAACTGTGTTTTTGCTGCACCACATGAAATTGGTAATGTCCAATGTGATCAGTCAAGGCCAACAAGCTGAATAACAGTGAATTCAGGTCACCGGCTGATCGACTGGTGCATCTCTATTATAAATGTAATAACTCGTTTCGAAATTGATTTTGGAGTCAATCTGGTGAAACGTTTATCCATAACCTTTTTCTCCCCAATCTCCATTATACAATCATGTCTGTGTGTGTATTTGTGTGTGGGAATTGGTATGACTGTACGACATAGGATTAACCTCCCCAGAAATAGTTTTGCTGCAATGGATCTTTTGCGGCATGGTCACGGTTGGAAAATGAGGAATTGGGAAAAAGAAGTGAGAAGGACTGGACGTCCCCCGTACACTCGGGTTAAGGCCGGCTCTGTGTCATTATGAAAGACAAGGAGGCCACTAAAACCTCTGTGCACTAACAGACAGGAAACTAAGCCCACTGTGACCGGTCCACTTACAAAAGCCATCACATTCCTAACAGGTGCACATAAAAAAAAAATTATTTAAAAAAAACCCATACATAAATAAATAAATAAATAAAACAAAATACAAATTTTAGGCTCAGAAAAAAAAGTAAGTCTTAAAATGTGTAGTTCTGGCTAAACAAATCTAAACATCAGAGGCTTCTTTCATTTCTTTCTTTCTTTCTTTTTATAGTATGCAAGGTTCTCAAATGTTATTCACACAAAGGCTATAATGATGTTCTATATTTTCTATTCATATTTAACTCTACAAAGTCTTCAAGTGACATGAATGTAAAGTGAAAGGTGCAGGTCCTGACAGTAGGACCCATACTGTAAGTCTCTAACGTTTGTCTGAGAGTCTGGTACGTTTCAGGTGGCCAGGAAGCATCGTGAAATTATCGGGTGACTTTACCCAATCTGTGAGATTATCTGCTTTACTCACAGCTAATTACATCAAACAAAATACATCTAAAGACAGGAATATATATCAAACCTTACGAAGGCTTAAATCATTTTCATAACTTTCTAAACAACTTTGTGATTAATATGCGGGAATACAACTATGTTGCAAACGACACTATAAACATGATTTTCAATTCGGTTTGCTTCGCCTTCAATTCGTGTGACATTTCCTCTTTTTGGCCTTTAGCATAACATTTTCCAAATCGAATAATGCAGTATACAATGGCTTCCACATGACATTAACCAATAATGGTTCTCATCTTGTAAAACTTATCTATTGAGTAGTCTGTTTCCAGGCACAGTTGTTTATACACCACTGTTTAGAAATGTTTCAATGGTTCTTGAGTTGGTAAAGAAGAGTTATGACAGTCATCGGTGTCAACACCAGAATGTGGACATCAATCCGGTGCAACTGCAATCTGAATACCTCATCCTTGAACAGAAGGAGCGCAACATTTCCTTTGCAATGAACCACTGTTTCCTGTTTTCTTCTTAAACTGTGCGCTCTTGGTCACCAGGCAGGGTGGACTCTGCTGACCGTGCGCGAGTTTTCATAAGGTCATTTAATGTTTGGCATCGCAACTGGCATTTCTGTTCCTTAAAAGTGAGATGTTACGAAAAAAAAAAAAAAACTCATTTAGGGGAGGGGTAATTATAGTCACTATAAGATTTAGCAGTGGTATTTGTTAAAAAGCCCTATGATGGTTCTTCACTTTTGTCTTTAGAAAGCATGACACAGCTAAAGTTCTAAGAGGAAACACAATGACAGTAAACAAAAAAAAATTGTGCAACCTACGATGAGCATGTGGGTTATAGATTTGTCATTTTATGTCATTTGATGATTTTAAAAGCTGTGAAAAACCCCACTAAATATAGGCTAAAAATAACACTTGATTATTGCTCCTTGAGGAAACCTGCAAGCTTATTGCTCAGACAGTCAGGTTAATGGTGAGAACCATATAAGGCCTCTGTTCATGCTTCTAATAAGGCAAGAATTCTGACCCTACTGTTCATACAGTAAGGTTAAAGGCAGATGTGTGAATAGCGCATCAACACCTCAAGCTAGAGTCTAGACCACAGTCAAGGCCAAAAAAAAAGACTGTGACTGCACTGTGCACTGTAGGCCTTCCTTCTCTAACCTCAAGTTTCTGGTGGTGTGCATGATATTTAAAGTGTAGGTTCCTACCACAATCAAAAGGTCTATTCTCATGCTTTGAAAAACAGCTTGTGGTACTCGACATTTAGTGAAAAAAGACATAGAGATTGATTGCAAATCTGTGAAACTCACAAAGGGACAGTAAATCCATCAAGATTAAAATGATAGTCAAATACATTGGGAAAATGCCAGTACAACAGGATTACTTCGTATTACTGTACATTAGATACAGCAAATATACACCGTTTCCTAAATCTACAGGAAATGTTTCTAAAGATACAGCAACAGTAATATAAGCTTCCTGTATATTTAATGTAGGCTTTGTGACATGAATGTAAGGCTTGATGCAACATAGTTGCAACATAGGTAGGAAATTAAGGTTTCTTTTTTGTTTGTTTGTTTGTTTAAAGTATTTAATTACTACTGAACACACTTTGTGACATCCATCGTAAAAAGGTGGCAAAAAAAATCTTCCAAAAAAAAAAAAAATGTACTTATGAAAAGTGGATGAAATACTCGTTAGATTTTGATCCGTTTTAGATGTTTTATCCGGATCAGTGTTGGATCAGGGCCTAGCCAGGGAACACTGCATTCAAAACCTTTAGATTACATACGGTGAAGTGAAAAGACGGAAATTCATATTAACGTGCAGTTTAATTACATTCTGATTTGTCTCAGAATGCGATAATTGAAAAAAAAAATAATTTGAAGGCAGATCTGTCAAATCAAATCACAGGCCTGGGATTTCAAATAGCTAGAACTTGGTTAACAACCCTTCAACACATTATTAGAACCTGTAAGAATAGTGCTAAACCTTTAACTTTGTGGAGAAAATATGGTTGGAAAAAAATGATGTATGCAGATCACTTAAACAATTGGTGAAGTTAAAGAGGAAAAATGTCAAATATTTCCATGCACGCACAATGTGATGAGAACTCACGGGTTTCGGGACGAAACAACTGTTTGGTCATAAGAAAACCACTTATTAATGAGACTAATCAGGAGCATAAAGATCGGACGAGGATTGGATAAAGGTCCTAGGGTCTTAAGGGTCCGGATCTTCCAGAGTGATGGGCGTGTCATCGTAAGAAGGGAAGCACATGACGCGATGCACTCATCATGCATTGTGTCCACTGTACAAGCCTCTGGAGGCAGTGTTATGATCTGGGGTTGCTTTAGTTTCTCAGGTCTAGACTCAGCATCGTTATGTGTCAATAAAACGAAGTCAGCTGACGAATTGAATGTACTGAATGACCGGGGTATCACATCTATGCAGTTTTTCTTCCTTGATGGAACAGGTACAACATTCCAGGACTTAAATTGTAAAAAAAAATAATAATAAAATAAAAAAATTAGGTTTGGGAGCATGAGGAATTATATTCACACATAAACGGGCCAGCACAATGTGTGCTGTGATAAACAATTAGGGTATTTTGAATTTAATCGTAGAGTGCATATAATTATTTAATTCCATTCACAAGGGCATAATTAAATAATAGAAAAGTAACAAGTCCTTTCTTTTGGAATTTTATGAAATTTGTAGTTATAGCTGTAAGCATTGCAAAACATTCAATATACAGAAATTAAAAAATTTCCAAGATGTGATATAAAGTAAAAAT
The DNA here is from genome assembly GCA_013621035.1 of Clarias magur. Lineage (NCBI taxonomy): Eukaryota > Metazoa > Chordata > Actinopteri > Siluriformes > Clariidae > Clarias > Clarias magur. Next base: position 138,915 of record QNUK01000222.1, read on the forward strand.
TGTATTTATTCACAAATACCTAAGATGAATAAAACGGTATCTAGGCACCAAACTGTTAGCAGACGACCCCCCAAGTACTTTAAGTTGCAAGGTGGAGCCTTTATACCTATAAATCTGCATTTTTATCTAGCACATCCCGCAGATGCTCAATCAGAATCAGATCTGGGCAGAAAAGGTCAACACCCTGATCTCCGTGTAATGTTCCTCAAACACATTTGTGGAATTTTTTATTTTTCTGTAGTATTACAAATTATCCTGCTGAAAAAGCCCATTGGCATTAAGTTAAGTTAATCTTTATTTGTCACATATACATTACAGCACAGTGAAATTCCTCCTTCGCATATCCCAGCGGAACTGGGGTCAGAGTGCAGGATCAGCCATGGTACAGCGCCCCTGGAGCAGATAGGGTTAAGGGCCTTGCTCAACGGCCCAACAATGGCAACCTGACTGAGCTGGGAATCGAACCGCCGATCCTCCAATCAGTACCACTGCTCAGATATCGTTGCCATGCAGGGGAGAGTACTTTGTCTGTAACAACATTTAGGTAAGTGCTGCATATCAAAGTAACATCCACATGCATGGAAGGACCCAAAGATTCCCAGCAGAACATCACCCTAAGCATGACCAGCATCCTGGTGCCATATGTTTCCCAAGTAAGTGATGCACGCTCAACTGGATTGATACATGATGTTAAGAAAATATGATCTATCAGACCAGGCTAACTTAGCATGATCCAGTTTTGGGCCCATTGTAGGTACATGTACTGTAGGCTCTATGGCTGACTGGAGTAAAACATAAAGTATAGCACATTTGTAAATGTCATGTAATTGTCCTTTAATACTGTACCTTGTGCTCAGGCTTTGACCTTATAATCACCTAAAGCACAGTCTGTATCCTCAAAACAACATCCGGTTATTTATTTATTTATTTATTTATTTATTTATTTATATCCATGCCTTATAGCTCACCTTCTCAGACTTTCCTCCTGACACACAATAGCTGTTATATCTAAAAAGAACAATAAAGTTAAGAAAAGAATATTGTAAAGAATAAAAGTAAAAATGAAAGCACTACATTACTAGTACTTTTTATACTATAAACTGAATCAGATCGTTGTATACCGTAATATTTACAGAAAATGTAAAGCTTTCAGCCAGTATATATAATTTTCCTTTTCCTTTGATAAACTATGTGCAAACTTGCAAGCTTGTACAAAACGAAATATCTTTTCAGAGACACATTTCGTTTGCGTGCTTCACAATTGCTCCACAGTCCGAGCTACAATGCAAACATTCACTTACGGCTAACAAGAAGTGAACCTGAAAGGGCCTACCACCCGCCCCCCCCAACTTCTGCTTTTCTTACCCGATACACAGAAAAGGCTGCTTTATTTGTGTGGATCTGCGTGTGAGTTTGCTCTCTTATGTCTGCATTAAAGACAGACACGCAAGGCCTCAGGCAGCCACAAATGTAAAACTGATAAGAGTTAGAGTCAAATAATATCCTACTCTCTTTGTAACACATGAGTGTACTACAGTTCTCTATTCACTGATTTGTACGTATAAACATGGAAATAGAAAGAAATCATCATTTCCACACGATTTCCTTTAGTGGATCTGATTAAATGTGTTCTGATCGCAGAAATTGAATTTATCTACGATCGACACAAATCAATGTCCATGTCTGTAAAAGGGCATGACATTTGGGCTGGAAAAAAACTAAACAAAAAAAAAAAAGCTCGGAGTCTTTATTTAGCCTTTCATTCAAACGGAGAAGTGAAAGTTCTCTCGATTCTTTCTCTCTTTTTTTTCCATGTACACATTGAATTCTGCTTTATGTGTTAAACTCTAAGCCTGCGTAGCCTGAGTGTTTACCTGAAATCATTATAGTGAAATAACTGAAACTCTACAGTACTTCCCTCTCCTCTACCTAACTTCCTACATGCTCCTATCTTTCCCTTTCTCTCCCTGTTACAAAGTTTATGCGTTGCACCCTGGCATTCTCCCCGTATCCTCCATATACTGTACAACCTACACTCCTAATCCCACGTCTCCTCAGCAGAGGCACAACGAGAGGCTGAAGGTTTCTAAGACGTGGTTGGTTCTCAATCTGTCTATGATCCCTTTGGCTGTAAAACATGATTTATATTTGATTTTTTTCAAAAATTAAGTCTATTTATCAAAGCTATACATTTTTCTAGTCCTGAACTTTCCAGTGACAGATCACATGAATAAATATACTGTAAGAATTTCGACCGTTTTCACTGCTGTAAATAAATATACAACACACACTCCCTAGCTATGTTTTATGGCGGATATATAAAGTGTCTTGGAGTCTGAACCATACTATACACACTGTATATATATATATATCCACCATTCAACCAAATTGGTATGATTTCTTTATTAATCTATGAATGAAGCAAACTGTATGTACAGGAATTGTGTGTGGTGAGCAGAATTAATTCTACGTTATGATAAAGTGCAAAGATAGAGAAAGAGAAAGAGGAATTATGGAATAGACCAAAAATGAATGAACCACAATGACCTTGTTTTCTATGAAAAAGGCTGAGATTAAGAGAAAATATGTTTAATTTTTCCAACGCTCAAGTCAGCTCGATATTTTGTGTGGTTTTTAGAAGGAAATTTAGCTGAAAGCTGGCTTTCCTGGTTAATGATTTTGGCACTTTGTAGCTTGCAGATAGGACTGAACATAATTCAGGTACACTATATCTAAAACATCTCCAAATGAGCTGCTAGTGTGTATAGTGATATTACAGGGTTGCATTATAATTCATTAGGTAAGTGTCTCTAATTAGGTTAGTCTCTTGACCTAATTCTGCCTGACACTGTGGTGGACATATTGGTCCTGCATGTCCTTCCCTAGCAAAATCTAATTGACTCACTCACTCATCGTCTATACCGTTTAATCATGTATACAGGTTTGCGGGGAGTCTGGAGCCTATCCCAGGAGACTTAGGACACGAGGCGGGGTACAACCTGGACAGGGTGCCAATCCATCACAGAGCACACACATATACACACACATACACACACACACACATACACACACACACACACACACACACACACACACACACACACACACACACACACACACACACACACACACACACACACACACACACATTCACACACTGGGAATGGCAGTTAACCACATGATGTTGGAGGAAACAGGAGTACCCAGAGAAAAACCAACCAAGCATGGGGAGAACATGCAAACTCCATGCACACAGAGGCAGGAATCGAACCATGGAAGTCCAAGGCAACGGTGCTAAGCACTACACCATAGAGCTGCCCACAATCATTTGTAATTTAATTAAATACAGTACCATGAAAAAGGTTTAACTTTTTTAAAGGTGTATATATATATATATATATATATATATATATATATATATATATATATATATATTTTTTTTTTTTGTGTAGCTTTGGTGCAAGAATTTCCATTACTTCAAAGTTTTATACATCACACTCTTAATTTACCCAGAAAAAGGAGTTAATTTTAGCATTCCTACAAACCACCCATAGTGAGTTCGTTTAATGTGCTAAAATCATCATTTCGGCCGGGTATCCACTGTACATAAATTAGTTTTGCTTTTGTTTTAATCAGTTCCCATAAGTCCAAGCAAGCAGCAAAGATGTAAACAGCTCACACGCGGTGGTCAGGACTATACGCATTTAAGCAAGATGCATGCAGCCTTCCCACGATTGCGCCATTCCTGCATTATCTAAAAGGGACCATGGAGCAAGAGCCACACAACATGCCTGCAAGCTGATGAGGAAAGGCTGTGTAGGAAGCTTGGCACTAAACATAGGCTAATAACACCTTGTCCAGGATATGCTAATGAAACCTCTGCTTGTCAAGGAAAAGGGGGGGGGGGGCGGTGTAGAGAGAAAAGAGCATAGCTTACAAAACTAATAGCAAGAAATGGCCACTTCTCACCTTCTCGATTATCACTGGTCTACAATGCTGCTGGCAAATCAAACCTATATATGTGTGTAAAAAATAGATATATGTAAAAAAAAAAAAAAAAAAAAAGTAATTTATGCAGCTGTCCTAAAATAACAGGGGGAAATAGATGCTGTGGTGGCTGTACAACAGAAAAATAGTTAAGGTCATCAGATTTAGTCAAGATATGCAGACAGCTGTGGCTCCTACTGCCAGTTATAACAGCTGGAATTGTGGTGGAACAAAGTTAGTACAATAACAGGGAAGATGATCAAAAGGCAAATAATTACATTTATTTGTACAGTATATACCACATAGAAATTATGCTGTTCTGAGGATTTATGTGCCACTCTAGTCAGACACAGTATATATAACATCAAATATATTTTATAAACCTTGGAATAATAAGTGCATTTGACTATGTAATACTAAATCTATTATATTTCTTATTGCTTTTTACTCACATTTTAATTGTTTTATCATATACAGTAGCTTGAAGAAGTAGCAGTTAATTTTTTCAGTGTGAGTTCCCTGGTTAAATAAAAGATAAAGATAAATAAATAAATAAAACACGCAGAGCCCAATTATTATTCAGTGTTTAGTAGATATAGTAATCTTTACACATTCTTTTAACACATTCAGTGCAATTACTATATACATACAGTTAGATTGAGTGTGTGCACGAGTGTCAACATGTCAACTCTCATCTCTCACGCACTCTTATAAAAGATCGTTAAGTGCAAAAGTGTGCAAACCCCGTGCAACTAAATGAAGACTATATTTAAGCAACGGCAATTACAGCAAGACATTTACAATGCATGATCAGCTCAACTAACAAGAAAATGACATAAACACGAAATAAAAATGTGCTTGCTGACTCCTACACATTCTTTGTAAAATATGTGGTTTAAAACTGAGACTAAGGGTCATGATAAACCTTATTTTTAGAATTGATTTTTCATGTTAATTCTGCATTGTGCTTAGAGCTGCACCGCTCACAGCCACATCTTGAAATTGTAAATCACTTGTTAAAGCACAAGTACATTCGACTTCCCTGCACACCACAACCCCATATCACATGGGGGCACAAACTTTTTACACTCGTCCATGCATTTTTTATTATTATTTTTTTGAGTCCTTCAACCTGGAATTTTTTTTGTGGAATATCTTACTGTTCGTGCAATATAAAAAAAAGAAAAGAAAAGAAAAAGAAAAAAACATTGTGGTTAAACAATTACACAGTATACTGTCTGTTTAAGGCTCTTTGTTGCTTAGGTTTCAAATTTTTCATTTCACTCATCATAATTTGCTTGGCTCGTGATGCAGGTTTGGATGCTGAGACATACTTTTAGCATGCAAAACTGAGACACAAAGATTCTCTCAAATTCTCTGTCTTTCTCTCTCTCTCACACACAAACACACACACGCAGATGAAAAAAAAAAAACACAGAGATAAAGGAAGTATAATACATTTTCCCCCTTAAGTTTTGTTTCCTTCTGCCAGACAAGTTCACCCAGTTCATTTTAGCAGACGTTTTAATTGGATAGACCTCATATCTTCTTTAATGGAATGGAAAGTAGAGAAGTATCTTCAGTTTTCAAATGTCTGGTTTGCCAGACATCTTCTGTCTCAGAATATTGCTCTGCCTGTTGCAACAAAATGGTTTCATATTTTAAAAATCTTTAACAGAAAAACTTAATCTCTTTGTCAATATAGAGTTTATGATGGCATGGGGTTGTAGTGGATAACATTGCTGCAAAACAGCTCCCAGGTCCCCCTGGCTTGTTCCTAAATTTAGATAACTATTTGTGGAGTTTCTCTGTGTTTTTTTTTTTTTTTTAATTCTCTCCTAAACCATTAAGAAGTAGTGAACTGGGTATACAATATTACCCGTAGGTCTGAATGAGTGAGTAAATGTGTGTGCATGTTGGCAGGCAATGGCCTGGCAACCCATTCACGATATTCACCCTCACTAACACCCAATGTTTCTGACGCTCCACAGCTCCCACAATCCTGACCATGATAAAGTGGATAAACCTTACATTAAATTGATCAAGGCTAAACAGATAGATGGATAGACGTCAATTACATCATTGTAAGACAAACTAACATTTTAGAGACATGGGAATTCCCGGAACAGGTCAAAAAATTTGATTTTAAATAAAAAAAAACTCCAACTCTTCTCAGTGAAATCACACACTAAAAACCAACCCACACTTGTGAAGTCATATGAAAGGATATAAATGGAAGGTATATTGTTGTTGTTAGTATCATTTCTTAAAACTTCATCCTTTTTGGTATGAAACAAACTCAAACAATATTATGGATAAAATTAAATGAAATTATGAGTTCACATTGCTGCATTAGATGTTATACATGTAATTATTATATACCGGCCTTGTTATTGTATAAAATAAAAATATACATTGTATAATACCTAAAATATACATTTCTTTAAATTAAATGGATAATAGATAGATAGATACAGGAGACAGACAGTCAGGCAGACAAACAGACAGACAGACAGACAGACAGACAGACAGATAGATAGATAGATAGATAGATAGATAGATAGATAGATAGATAGATAGATAGATAGATAGATAGATAGATGGATGGATGGATGGATGGATGGATGGATGGATGGATAGATAGATAGATAGATAGATAGATAGATAGATAGATAGATAGATACTTTTTTGATCAGAGGGAAATTTCTAAATAACTTTGTTGGTCAAGTATAATCCATTGTAATTTATTGTAAAATCTTTAAAAAAGCTTTGTAAAAGCTTTTTAAAATATAATATTTACTGTACAGTTATCTATTCTATGCTTACAACACTGTAAGCAATAATGTTCTGAATATTTCAAAAGATATGATAAGGATGCTTATTTTAATGTAGAATATAGGGTAAAAATAAAGCCAGCTGCAGATGATTCATTACCACCAAATTAGCTTGACGTGGTATTTTATAGAGAATTCAATAAACGTCACACAGAGACAGAAGTCTGAACTTCTACAGTGCACTTACAGTGCAAAAAGTTAATACTGTGAAGAATTATATAATTTCACAATTTTATCTCAAAATATCAGAATATTTCTTTAGATTAATGAAAAAAAGTTTTTTTTTCTTAAAAAAAAAAAGTTTCGTTATGGAGGTAATACTTGTTTGAAACTCCTTCAGCACAATTTACTGCATCAGTGCGGCTTCGATCTTGGACTTGATAAAACACACTGGACCAATATCAGCAAATGGCATGACACCCCAAATCATCACTGACTGCAGAAACGTCACACTGTGCCTCTTCACTCATCCTCCAGATTCTAGGACATTAATATCCAAATGAAAAATGCCAAATCAAAAGGCTAAATTTAATAGGATAAAAATAGGATTTTGCACATCCTTAGTCCAGCTAAGAAGCTTCTGATGTTCTGATGTCCATGATTCAGGAGAGGTTGAATACTATGCACCAGTTGTAGTCCATTTCCTACAAATGTCTGTGTGTGATGGCTCTTTGTTGCACCGACTCCAGCCTCACTTCTTGTGAAGCACTCCGAAGGTCTTGAACAGGCTTTTCTTGACGATATTCTTAAGGCTGCAGTCATCCTTGTTGCTTGTGCACCATTTCCTACCATGCTTTTCTTTTTCAGTCAACTTTCTATGAATATGCTTCAATACAGCACGTTTTACGTTTTACTCTTCTTTCTGTCATCTTCTGGACAACTGCTGGACATCAGCAGTCATCTTCATGGGGAAACTGAACTAGACTAAGAGATATACAGTATTGATACTGCATGAATATAGAGTATGAGAATGGAGAAATAAAAATAAATTATTTGAAATGAAATATTTTAATTCATATGTAACTAAACTGTAATAGTGCCATGGCTTAGTTAGTTAAAATGCCTGCCTAGTAAACAGAAGATCCTGGGTTTGAATCCCAGTTGTGCCTTATTGCGGCAGCTCTGTCAGCTTCTATTGCATATAAAAGCTCTAATGTATTTAGGTATGGAATTGGATTTGGAGTGCAGCTTCAAGCCAAGCAAAGCGGGCTAACCAGACAGAATTCCTGAAATCCAGAAATTTTTTATTACACACAATAATGATTAGACTCCTCAATGCTAGCAGTAGCCAATTCGCTAATTTGTAGTAACCCTATTTGACTCTTTGTAGGATTTTAAACTATACACATACTGTACTTATATGTTATTTAAAAAAATCTTCCCTGTAGTAGGGATCATATAGCTAGTCCGTGCTAAGCTAGCTGGTTTACATTTGATAAATAAAAATAAATAAATAAAAAATATATTAAAAAAAATAGTGTATACAGTAGTGTAAATATTTAGATTTATATATAAAGTAAAAAAGGTATGTATGTAAATGTGGATTTTTATAAGTATAGTATATTTTGAGCTTTACATCTGAAGAGTTAAAAAAATATATATCAATCCGAGAACAAATATTAATAAATATCTATATTTCCTCTAATTCTAGCAAGATTTTAAAGGCATTGTGATTCTTTTTAATAATCTCACTACTAATGCTAGCTAATTATTTAGCATGATGTAACCTAAATTGATTTCATTTTCCACATACTTCAATGCTAAATCAGTCTGTACTTGTTATCCTTGTAATATTAATGCTGATGAATGGGCCCGTCTTTTAATCCATATATTGGTTAGAGACAAATATATTGTAGAATATGTATAAAAGACATTGCAATATACTTTTACATGGCATGTTGGTGTAGCTCCAGGCTTACTCACACCTCTTAGGGGGATTAATTACACATGTAAATATGTGTTTGCATGATGCCTTGCAATGAACAGGGATCCCATCCTGGGTGTATTCCTGTCTCACACCTACTGGAGAGTTACTAGGACAGGCTCCACCACAATCCAGAGATGAGATAAGATAAAGATAAGGGAGTTGCTTAAGATGAATGAATAAATGGCATATCCTAAACTTATCTAAAAAAATATATATAATGATATTTTACATTATTTTGCAGAATAATAGGATTAAGAGGAAAAAAAGGCATGAAACGAATTGGCTCTAAAGATAATGCTTCATACTGTAAAAAAAAAAAAAAAAAGAAAGGAAAAAAAAAGTACAATATCATTATACATCATGTGATGTATCATAATCTAACATCTTCTGTGAGCATGATGTCGATTGCCTAATAACTGCCAGCATCACTGGTATTGTTTAAATAGAGAGTTTTCTTCATGCGCTGTCGCATGACGATGTTATCTATTCTCTCTGCTTGTCTCGTTGGAACTGCAGTAGGAGATTAAAACTGTTGCAAGATAATGTCTTAACCAGAACTTTATCCATGTCTGATATCTGCAAAGAGAAAAGGCTTTGATAAGCCAAATTGAGTCTGGTTGCCAAATTGAGTTAATTTGTATTTTTAGAAATACAAAAATAATAATTTTTCCCGATTCGTTATTGAAGTTCTTAAATTTTTTCAATTTGCCATCTTCTAGTCCAAGTCAGGTATAAAAATGCTGAACAAATTCATGAAGCACAGACTGATTTGCAGAAGCATATATGACTTGAGGGTTGGGCTACTTTAGGAAATAGCTTGCAAAATGGAAAATTAGAAGACCCCCTAAGTCATCTAAAGTGGCACCAATTATTTGTTCATCTTCCGTTAAGTTTGTAGAATGGAAGGCCTGGAGGTGGACAACTGTCTCTGATTGGCTATTGGGGGAGGTGACACGATGTGTCTGTTCTCACCGAGTAGTTATAATCCCCACCTGACATCACTCTAAAATCAGGAACCAGCAGGACATACACACACACACACTCACACATACCCAAAAATAAAGAAGTAACAAACAGAAAGCGCTGTCGTTTTGTCACAGTCGCTGTTTGGCTAGCCGTTGCATTGTATCTGTATTTGGCTTGGTTTTTAGGGGCCCTGGGAGCTGTGTGGCCCCCAGTGAGTAAGGTGTGTGCGTGGAGTCTTTTAGTTTCATTTAGTAAGAGGAAATTTAGTTGTGCAATGGCACTGGAGCTGTTTTGAAAGCAATTGAGAAAGCGCATTGAGCTAGAGTGCGTGAAGCGGAGAAGACTCCATGTTGTCTTCATACAGAATGGAGGGGTACATCATCCCACCTGTAAGTACTCCTCAGCTTCCATATATGTGTGTTTGTGTGTATGTGTGTGTGTGTGTGTGTGTGTGGACAGCACGGGTGTAATACCATGTTAACTTTATGTAAAACTAGGTAAAACCAAGACTATAGAGTCCTAGAAGTGTCCGCGATGAATCGAGTTCCTGATAATGGCTGATGTCTCAGTCCTACTACTGTAATAATTTCCTTGTTTGTAAGGAACAGTTAGTATACCATTGCAAGGTCAACGATGTCTGCAGAATAATATTGGCAGTTTGTCTTAAGCATTCTGAACTTACTCGTTCATTCAAATAAAAATCAATCAATCAATAAAAAATGAAACAAAAGAGCGAGTCAGTATGGCTGAATGTGAGTGGTGGAAGAAATGTAATTCTGTTCACGAGGTTACACGTTATATTCGTGTTTAGTTTGTACCTACTGTATGATATACACACTATATCTCAATTATACATATATTGTCTTCATTATTTGTTATCCATTATAATAAAAGTTATTAATATGAATAAGACTATATGAATCATCTTAAAGATCCAGTCCCTTATTGTTGTTGGCTTTCTCCAGCTAATTCATTAAAATCCTTCAAACAGCACCTCTGCAATGCTAAAAATGACAAATGATTACAAGCAAATGTAACTTATATGTAACATAACGCGTGTTACATATCATTTAAAATGACCGTCGTTTCAATTTTACCTACCAAATTCTACCCTAAGGGTTAACCTGCTTTCAGTTATGAACAGTACCAAATACTAAAACATAATTTCTATGTGTAATAGAAAAAAACCTGGACTGGCTGGATGTCACAGGCACCATCTGAATTTAAAGATTACTGGGCACTTGTAAATAAAGATGTGAGACTTTTCTCATACTGCATTCATTCTTTTGTATAAAACTCTGTATAAATCAGAAAAAACTTTTTTCCCCCCTGTATTTTACTCACAACGCTCGAATTTCTGCATACAGCCAACAGAAGATATAATCTATGAACCTGACATCTATCGACAACAGATGGAATATCAATATATCATCGATGGAGAAGGCCAGAGTGGTGAGATGCTCTTTGTATTTATATGAATTCATCGCTATGGATCAGCTACAGCTTGATAAGAATCAATCGCATGTCTTTTTTATATATTTTAAGAGATATTATTTTTTTAAAAACTGAAACCATACCAAAATAGCTTGTTCATTCGACACGCTCAGGAGCCCATTTTAACACCAACGTGGTTGAGTTAACGGTTTAAAATCACACCCCAAGCTGGAAAATCATTGGTGGGGGGCGTTCAGGAGAGCTAGCAAGTGGAACCAGGCGAGTGACCCGACACCAAAGCAGGAAACAGATGCATTATTTGACAGGCAAGAAAACTACAGACGTAGAACGGCAAATATCCCCAAGGGTCTGTCACCAAGAAGAATCTAAACTAGCCCCACAAATTTATCAGGCAAATAATTTGACAGACAAATTTCACAATTTATCTCATGTTAAAAAACGTGTACATAATTCACAGGAAATCTGATCACGTCCATAAGCATGGATGTGTCTCATATATTTAGGATTTGTCTACTCTGCCGTTTAGTATTTCTCTTCTGAGGATCATGGGACTTGGGCGTGATTTAAAAAGAAAAGTGAAAACGGAGGTGTCAAAGGAGCGCTTATGTACAAGACGTAGATAATCAAAATAGCAACTATTTTAATACAACCACTTAATATGAACTTTTTGTCTTTTTTTTTGCCCTGACGATCATTTTGCTGTAGTCTTAGAAGTCTGTCTATATCTATTTCTATTATATACTGTTTTTGAACCAAGGATGGAATAAAATTTATGCAACCAGGTTTAAAAATTTTTTTTTTTTTTTTTTAAGTTGGGATGGATTCCGAGTCTGGAAAATACGAATCGAGAAAAATTAAATACTGGGCGTTTTTTTTTTTTTTTGAAGAGTTTACAGTATTAAAAAACTGCTGAAGGAAACAAGTGGTGTGAACAGGAAACAGCATGACACTTATAGTCATGGTGGTTTTAGCCCCCTCCCCCCCCCAAAAAAAAGAAACCTCTACAAATGATCTTACAACTGGAACACAGTATAATACAAAGTTAAAATGGAAGCATTTCCCTCCCCGAGTATCTAATAGTAGATTCATGGCAATTCATGCCTTGTACTGTACATGTTTATTATGGGTTTTGCTCACTCTTCACCTGACCTCTTTTGTCTAGATCATACTTGGGAATACAACGTACACCATGTCCACCATGCAGACTTTGACAATTTGACAGAGAGCCACTTCACGGAGCTCCAGAGTGTGCAGCAGGTTCATCCATCCGGTGTGCATCGCTTTACTGATGTCGAACCCAGCCATTTTCTGGAGTCCGGTTTGAATGGACACCATTTGGCACTGCCTCCTCCGCAGGTGAGGGGCCCTGAATCACATCTATGCTACTGTTAAACTCCTGACAATGAGAAAAAAGTAAAAAAAAAAAACAGAACGATACAACTACAAAGATGCGCTGGTTAACATGGTAACGGCTCAGATCTTCATGACACTGAATAAGGCTAATGTTTTACACGAATTCACGTAAACTACTGTGGGACATTTTTGTGCTTGAAGTTTTAAATGAACTAAAGCACCTCATTTGCATTAGGAAATTACTGAAATTTTAGTGTCGCCAAGCTGTTTCATGAGTCGGGTTGTTTTTGCTGTTACGGCAAACGGCGAGTACATCTGCACCCAGACTGTTTCTCAACTCAGCCTTATCCTGGGGCCTGTCCTCACCACTTTCACCACAGCAAGAGCGCTACATGCTCACCAACCGCCATTACGCACCCCCTCCCCACTTACAGAAACACCACCGCACAGAGTTGTGACACACGCGCACAGATGTGTTCGGACAACGAAAGTAAGCGTACGCACATTCACCCACACACAACCTTGGGTGACAGACATGAGCTTACAGACGTTCCTTAGGCGCAATTAACAAGATTCTATAATTTGGTTTATTACCATTCAGGCCTTATTAAGAAATGAATTGCTTAGGCAAGCTTGATTTAAAGGTCCCATATTTAGCTCCTTCTTTCAAATCTAAGTTAACACAGGGCTCAGAGCTCCGCCAAAGTGTTTGTTCACAGTCCAGCTGAAATAGCAGTCAGATATTACATTTCCTATACCTCACACGCCCTCTGTTTCACTCCTTGTACAAACTCCCCCTTTCAGTGTCTACGTAAATGAGCCACACCCTAGCAGAAAACAACAAAAGCTGAGCACCGAGCCAGGGGAGGGGCTCCCTTTTATGATGTCACATTAGGGAGAACACTGAGAAAAAATGTAACGGAAAAAAAAAACATGGATTTTTTTTCCTTCCTCTTTTTTTATTTTATTTATTTATTTGAACACACACACACACACACACACACACACACACACACACACACACACACACACACTAGAAACTCATCTGAATGTCTGCAGTGAATCTTGCATAGTAGGTGCCCTTTAAAGTGTATTGATGTTCTCAGAATATATGAAACCCATCGACCGCAAAACGCGCAGCTCAGAGAGAAACAAAGACTGAAAATGATCTTTAGCTCAGAACGGCAAACAGGTTAGAGCCTGACTGTGATTAGATCCTCTGTGTCTGGGTGGGCTTCTGTTCTCAGAAACTAACCACAGCACAGGGTATAGAAAAGAGAGCTTTTCCCCTTCTCGTAGATCTGTGGACTTGCAGGAGGAAAAGAATGGCAGGTTGATTTACTGCCTCCTATGACACACACATGGCCACTGACACACAGTGAGTCCTAGCAGCATGAACTGCAACACTTAGTCTTAAAATAACCTTTATCTGTTAGCCTCATCTAATGTGTTGGTGTTGTATTTGAAAACATGGTGCGACTCTGAACCTGCGCTATCCTATTTATGTAAATTCTACTATATAACACACAAGTTTTTTTGTTTTTTTTTTCACATTCATTTTAAGAATATAACAAACACTTCTCCGGCTCCTAGGTTTATGATTATCGCAGGATCAAACCTATAAGTGTGATTTAAAGTTCAAGCCACAGTTTACTTAAAATACGCGAGCTATTTAAAACGAGCTGGGCAGGTTTTAAAAGCATTAGATCCCACACAGGTTTCTTTCCTGTTAAGATGTCGATAACGATATATACCTCTCCGTGTCACTGAGTTGTGTGAACAGTGTAAAGAACGACCTTTTTTAGTTTCACTGGTAAATTTGAACACACACACACACACACACACACACACACACGTGATATCTTCCCAGTCATGTGGAAGTTTGTCTTCTAATAGGTCGCATGAAACGATACATGTGACAGTGTGACCGTTCCCAAGATCTGGTCAGCTTAGCCAACTTGACACAACGTGGATTTTGAAACACTCATAATATTTCTTCTTTTTTTTTTTTTTTTACTCACCGTTGTTTGAACTTTGGTCAGTGATGGATTTAGTAGCATCAGGCAAGTCAGGCAAGATGGTGCGGTATTGTATTAAAAGAATAACAGGCATCTACCACCTAATGACTATACAGAGGTACATGAGAAACTTCCCCTTTTGATATTTAGCCTTCTTAAGATATCTCGATATAATATAGCCCAGACACCTGTTGACAAAGGTGTGGGTTTCATTTTTCTTTTCTTTTTTTCTTTGACAAATATTGTCGCTTTGAGTCAAGGCTTTATACAGGGGCATGGTTACGTTCAAAGACAGTCTGTTTATCCAGATCTTTTTAAACATGATTAAAAAAAAAAAATGACCAAAAGAACTTTCTGTCTTCACCCCTCCAGGTGGCTTGTTTGCCCCGGCCATCTGTGTATTACCCTCACAGCGTTCAGCCCTCACCTCTCCTGCGCAGCTCGGACGATGATGACCCCGGCAGCCGCAGCCCCCCTCTGGAAGTGTCTGACGAAGAAAGTATGAGGGACCATATCAGCTCTACTACTGGGGTAGAACATGGTGAGGATTTCTAAAATCTTTTCCATATAATCCATCTACAGTGCAGTCAAAGGAGACACGCTGGCAGTCAGACCACGGTGCTCCAAAAGGAAGCAACTCTATTGGGCGGTTTATGATCTTAGGGTGAATTTGTCTGACACTACAACAATGTTGGTAGTATGTCTTTCAGAAATACAGCAGGCTCAAGGTTAGAGTACATGTGAGTTTTTTAACAAAAACATTTTTTTACACTCAGTCAGGCATCTTCAATAAACACTTAATCCAAGTTAGGGTGGTTTTGCAACTGGAGCTTATCCCAGGACGCAAGGAGGATATACAACCTGAATGGAGCGCCAGGGTATCGTAAAACACCAAGCGCACAGGATAACACCTGGAGTATTCAGGCTGCAGTGCTGCCTATGTAAAACTTCTTCCAGCCTGCTTAGCACTCAATAAGAGAAAGTAACAAACAGACTAGAAAATAGAGAGATTAACAGACAGGAAAAAAAGGTGGGTCATGTAGGTAATTACACCAGCGTCCCCCCTCCTGGCTAAACCGCGCTTCCCCCCAGGTTTTCGCAATGTCCACCCCTACGGTGCAGACGCCAAATTCAAGTGATGTCACTTCTCCTAATAAATGTCAAACTGAAAGACTCTTTGTCTTCCCTTACATTTCCCTTTAACCGATTAAACAGAAAACAAGCTACTTTCTGCGAAAGGTCATAATCCTTAATCACCCAATAATCCCCAGTAATAAACAGCCAACCAGAAGCTGACCAACATTTGCTCTTTTTTTCTTTTTTTTTTTTTTTTCTGCTTAGGAAACAAGAAGAAGATTCGTCTGTATCAGTTCCTGCTGGACCTTCTGCGAAATGGGGACATGAAGGACAGCATCTGGTGGGTGGACAAAGAAAAAGGAACCTTCCAGTTCTCCTCTAAACACAAAGAGGTTCTGGCCCACCGCTGGGGAGTGCAGAAGGGCAACCGCAAAAAGATGACCTACCAGAAAATGGCCAGGGCACTGAGAAACTATGGCAAAACCGGAGAGGTCAGGAAGATCAAGAAGAAGCTCACATACCAGTTCAGCGGTGAAGTCCTGGGGAAGAGCCACCTGGAAAGGAAGCTGTACTTGTAAAAGGACAGGAAGATGGACAGAAAGACAGACAGGACGAAAAAAAAAAAAGAAGAAAGAAAGATAGACAGGGTAGACTTGTCAGTCTGTTTTAAAGAGAGCTCTACTCATTGGACTTGGAGCATTAGACTCTTGACTTGCCCTTTACATTCTTTTTAATAATATTCACCTTCGCATTAATTCAGTGAACTTTCTCTATGAACTTCCGGCCCACAGCTCACACTCCCATTTCAGTTGCATGACCAGCGCTAAAACTTTTCTCTATTCCCTTAACAGAAGAGAGATGTAAAAATTTTTTTATATATATATATATATATATATATAAACAGTAAGTTCTAATACATTAAAAAAGTATCAAAATGAGAAAGTTTCAAAATTAAAACACGCAGCTCTTGTAGAAGCTGTTGTTAACGTCTTCACTGATCATTAAGGGGGGGGGGGCTATGGGGGTGGTGGTGCGGGGGCGGGGGTGGTGGATCACAAAAATACAAAAGCAGAAGTGAAAACGAATGACACAGGCTCACGCTGTACGGAAAATACGGCTGTCTCGTCTGGCCAACACATATGCGGTGACTCTGTTTTTACCATAAAGGGTGCTTTTTTTTCTTTTCATTTTTTTTTCTCTCGACAAAGCCTTGTTTAAGGGCTGTACGATTTATATTCGTTTGTGTATGTGAATAGTTATTATTATTTTTTTGATTAGTAAATGAAATCGAATCGGAATGGTAGCAAAATCTTTAGTGCTTTGGAGGGAACTGGTTTCACAATGTCCATTACTCATCACAGAGTCCACAGGGGAGTATCCTGTATACATTCTTATTTCATGATCAAGCTTGATTATTATTATTTTCTTTTTATTTATTAAGTGATTTCTTAATTGTTATTCAGAATAGCACTATGTACTGGCTTTGTGCTTGTAGGATCTTTAAGAACACTGAGCTTGACAGTTTCTTATCTTGAAGATGGAAGTAAAAATTTGATACTTATTATATGTTTGATTTGTTTATGAAAGAGAGCAATCAAACTAAAAACTCTGCATGTTCAAATGGAGTACAATACTGTGGCACTGTGGTGTGGAGACTCTCCAGCACCCTCTATCTATACAGTCATTTTCATAAGCATAATCAAAAACATAATGAACTCAAATATATTCCACTAAATGACAAACATTAAACAGTGAATGTGTAGAATTTATTGGACAATGTTAAATTATTATTATTATTATTATCATTAAACATTAATGGTGCCTTGCATAGAACAAATGCAAAAGTGTATAAATATATACAGTGGTGTCTAAAAGTCTGAGACCGCACTGGGGATTTTATAAACAGACTATAAACTCTACTGTATGTCTTAAAATTTCGAAACCAAATGTTTTATATCTTAAACATACAGGATTTCAAAATTTGGAACTGTGTGAATTAGTTTTTTTTTTTTTTTTTTTGCAAATTTGTGATGTTCACCATGTTAACTCCTTTGTACAAAAGACCAGATCTTTCTTATTCCTCACATTAAAGCATGTGTTTTGATGGTTTTTTTGATCCAACACAGATGATCAGTTTTTAAGACAAACTTGTGGTGTCCATGTCAGCTTAACTACACACGACATTAAAGCGAATAGGATTAAAACAATATATTCCTAAAATCTACCTCTTCATTTAACTTGCTAATGGTAATACACAAGGGGTGTTCGAGTTAAACCGGGACTTTTGATTGTGCAGAATAACAGAACATAGTTATGAGAAGAAAAACTCCTATATACTTTCTCTATATAATCCCCTGCTACACTTACGCACTTATCCCAGCATTTCACTAGTGCTTGGATACCATAAAGGTAGAAGGAGGTTGTTTTCTTAGTACACCAAATGTCCAAATATGTGAAAATGGCTTGGCGCAAGGTCAGAACTGTACACGTGATGATGTGGCAATGACTCCCAGCCGGGTTCCTGTAATGTGCAAATGCTGTTTATGAATGATTGTGTGTTCGGTTCCCACAGAGAGATGTGTCCCTCCCACAAGTCGGTGACAAGTTATCCATCGATTTTTATAAATCAGGCGTTCTATTGACTGAAAGGAAACAACTGCTGTGGGCTCCGAGCCTGTTATTCATGGTAATACTGGCTTCTTTAAACCATCTGCACCCTTGAAATGTTCAACTGCGGCGAAAAGTCTTATCGCGGTACTGTGCTCGAAGCCTTTAGTAAACGTCAATCTTCATTCGTGAGAAATTTACAAGTACCGGTTTTACTTGAACGCCCCTGATATTCTGCACTTTTCAGTAGCGGTGTCAGATTTTTGCACCCCATAGTATCATCTATAACAGTTTCTTGAATTTCCTTACAAGACATTTTTATTATTATAATTATGACAACTTACCAATTAAGTTGCACTGCATTTAAATGTTCAGATAATAAAACTACTTGTACAGTACACAGAAGCAATACCTTTATTCTGTATAAGTGACCATTTCACAACAGCAAATAGAAACTAAAATCAGCTAAACCATACAGTATGTTTACTGTAATGGACATACAGATCCTGGCAGATACAGTGTGTATACCGGCACAAGAGTAGCAGCTTGTCTTCAGTCAGCTGGAGGGTTTAACAAGTGGAACATACCACTAGAATATGAAAAAGAAAAAATAGTATAGTCACTGCAAATGGAAATAAACACTGGATCAAATAATAAACTTGCTGTAGTACTGTATGACAGATACCTCCTCTGTCATCCCTGCTGTTTTCCTTCCCTCTGTGTTAAATGGAGGCTTCAGATACCCTTTAAAATGCAGTTTAACCAAGTCATGGAAGGTTGCTACACAATTCTGAAGAAGTGACACAGATATGGTTAAAAAACAAATGTGAAGCTTATATGCAGATATCAGCTGTTTAAACTGCAACTAGAACACATTTCCATCCTAATCACAGATGTGTACCAGCATCATATCATATAAAACATCTGAAAATATTAGACGTTCTTGTGTGATGAAAATACTGCTTAAAATGAGACACAAAGGGCATTCTCCCGAAAATGTAGTGCACTAGATACAGTACAACACAAAGGTATACAGTAAACGAGAAAAGTCACACAATGTCAATCGATGCTCTCTACTTAACTTCCAGATTCACGAACACATCCAAACTTGGCAATGAAACCAACGAAATGTGGAACGATGGCGACCTTCCTGAGCCGTGACATTACTGACTGTTTGTTGACGTTAGTAGTAATGAGATAAAAGTCAAGCAGAACCAAATTGCCGAAAGGTGGCTATTACGTCTGTGCTGATTATTCTTACCCGTTCCTCTTTTGAGCAAATGTAAGTGAACCATCGGAGTCCGGCAGCCACGTGCGTTATCTCATCGGAATAAATCACCTCCAGGATCTTTACTGAGCTTGTGTCTCCTTGTGCTGCAAAGCGGGACAATGTCTGAGGGTGCACATCTAAGCCCCTGAGAGACACCAAATATGAATGAATGAAGTCTATTGGATTTTGTTTTTCATACATATGTTTAAAGGTGCAGTTTGTAATTTTAAGTCAACATAAAGTACACACAGGATGAACATGACTGTTCTTGCAGTTTTTCTTGTTTTCTTTTGTTTTTTTTTTCAAACTGGTCTCCTCCTGAAGCAGAATGATTGTACAAGTCTTTGTGACTTAGGTCTTTGGTACACAAGTTTCAATGTATTTTTGGTCTTTATGAAACTAACACAGGGTCAACATTATACATACAGTGTCAAATACTGCACTTCCCCACTGGTACAATGCACCAGTTCCACTGACCGCAAAACAGCCACAAAGAATGATGCCACCACCGATGGCACGAAGAGACCATGTGAAATCTACCATCCTCTTTCTCATATCTGCAGGGCGCTCTGTGTACTGTACTATTATACCGTGTGTGTGTTAATAAATACAAACAAATCATTATTATGTTGCCACAGAGATTCTGCCAGCTGTAGTTATCATCATCACCACTAACAGGAAGTCTGACAAGCTTCGCGTTTGGACCTTTCAGGACTATTTTGTCACGGGCGGGGTGACTTAACTGGAGTGAACCCAAAAGCAGACGAATAATGCTTGAATTATGTTGACACCTTTTACTGGAAATATGGAGGCTTGAATGTGTAGGCACAGTGGGAGCAGAGGAGAGAAGCAGCGTGTGTGCTTGGTGACTGAGAGAGTGGGGAAACCTTTAGTGACGATGGAGGAGGCGGGGCTATGACGCGCGGGAATCTCCACTAACCCGGAAGTCAATTGCGAGTACACCACTCGGCTCTTTGCTAGCAAATTCTCGCTGCTAACCAGCGTAGCTCGCGGTGATTGGAAGATTGAGTAGTGACCGATCTTCTCGGAGAAAACGGAGGTCGGCGCGCGGCGCAAACTCTCTCCCTGATGTCCGCGAACACGGAAGTGCTCGAACGCGGAAATGCGCGTGCCGTAGAAGCAGCAACGGGCTAGAAGAATCGTCTTTTCCAGGCGGGGGTCAGAATCCGGTGATCCAGCAGCGAGGGCGAATGAATCCAAATCGTGAGTACAAATCTTAATCCTGAGAGCAAGCGAGGTCATCCACGTTAATCAGTCCGATAATGATAGAAGTACCAGAGGGCGAAGGCGAGAGATAAATCCGGGAAACAGGCAGGGTCGAAAACACAGACTAGGATACACAATGACTATTTTACACGGAGAGAACGCAAGGCACACGAGTGAGATACTGCGGCACTGAGTGGATCTCTTAGTGTGCTTATAAGCTGGAGAGATAATTGGCTGATCAGGTTCAGGTGTGCCAGAATGACAGGTGTGTGCGTGGGGAGAAAGATCAGGAGTGGAGCCTCAATGTCTGGAAGTGCTCGGTTGATCAGGCTGACTCGTGACAGTACCCCCCTCCTACGAACGCCACCTGGCGTTCTAGCTGGTGCATTAGGATGTTGTTGGTGGAAATCATCCAAAAGAGATGGATCCAAAATGAACCTGGAGGGAATCCAGCTTCTCTCCTCAAGACCATAGCCCTCCCAATCTACTAAGTACTGGAGGCATCTGCCTCGCCGTCGAGCCTTCAAGAGCTTGCGTACGGTAAATGCCTCACCACCATCAATAATTTGGGGAGGAGGAGCTGGGCGGGTGGGTGGATTCAGTGGGCAGGAGACCAGAGGCTTGATCTGGGAGACGTGAAAAGAGGGGTTTACTCGGCGCATGGTGGATGGAAGACGAAGTCTGACAGTGGAGGGATTGAGGACCTTGACGATCATGAATGGGCCGAGGAACCTGGTGGATAGTTTTCGCGAGATGGTCTTGAGGGGAATATTACGGGCAGATAGCATGACCCTCTGGCCCACTCTGTACGATGGTGCCCTGGAACGTCATCTATCCGCTTGCTGCTTGAAGGTTGAGACAGTCTGGCGGATCCTCAACCTTGCTGCTCGCCATGTTCTTCGGCATTGACGGATAAAGTCTTGAGCAGAAGGGACTGAGACCTCCTCCTCCTGCGAGGGGAACAGGGGAGGCTGGTACCCGAGGCAACATTGAAATGGAGAGAGTCCAGTGGCTGACGTGGGCAAAGAGTTGTGTGCATATTCGATCCAAGGGAGCATCCGGCTCCAGGAACGCGGTTCCCTTGAAGTCATGCATCGAATGGCTGTCTCCAAGTCCTGATTAGCCCGCTCTGTCTGGCCATTAGTTTGGGGGTGATACCCTGACGATAGGCTGGGCGTCGCCCCAATTAGTTTACAGAAGGCGGTCCAGAACTGGGCAGCAAACTGAGGCCCGCGGTCCGAAACTATGTCTGTCGGAAGACCATGAAGACGAAAAACATGAGTGACCAACAGTTCTGCTGTTCCCTTAGCAGTGGGGAGATTGGACAGTGGGACAAAGTGAACCGCCTTGGAAAAGCGGTCTACTATCGTGAGGACACAGGTGTGACCTTCGGAATCGGGGAGTCCGGTTACAAAATCCAGGGCTATGTGGGACCATGGTCTGTGGGGGATCGGAAGCGGTCTGAGATGGCCAGCCGGGGGTTTGTTGCTGGTCTTATTTCTAGCACACACATCGCAACCGCTCACAAATCGACGGGCGTCGTTCCTCATGGTGGGCCACCAAAAGCGTTGCCGGACAAGGGCTAAAGTGCGTGCTGCTCCAGGGTGGCAGGCCAGCCGTGAACCATGCCCCCATTCCAGGACACAGGATCGCTCTGCCTCTGGGACAAAGAGCTTGCCCGTAGGGGTCTCTGGAGGCCCGGGCTCCTGGTTGAGTGCCGTTCTGATTCGCGACTCGACATCCAGTAATGCTGTCACAACAAGGCATCGAGCGGGCAGGATGGTGGCCTCGAGTGCTTGGTCTGGTGACGGGCAGAACTGGCGAGACAGGGCGTCAGGTTTGGTGTTCTTAGAGCCCGGGCGATAGGCCAGGGAGAAATTAAATCGAGAAAAGAATAGGGACCACCTCGCCTGTCTGGAGTTGAGGCGTTTGGCTGTCCTGAGGTACTCCAGATTCTTGTGGTCCGTCCAAACGAGGAATGGGACCTCTGTCCCCTCCAACCAGTGCCTCCACTCCTCCAGCGCAAACTTTACGGCCAATAACTCCCGATCTCCAATGTTGTAGTTCTTCTCGGCGGGCGAGAGTCGGTGAGAAAGAAAACAACACGGGTGCAGTTTATTGTCTTTGGGTGACCTCTGTGACAACACTGCTCCTAATCCTGAGTCTGAGGCGTCCACCTCCACCACAAACTGGAGTGACGGGTCAGGCTGTTGGAGAATCGGGGCCGAAGTGAATCGCTTCTTGAGCTCAGTAAATGCCCTGGCAGTTTGCTCAGTCCAGAGAAACGGAGTCTTCACTGAAGTCATGGAAGTGAGTGGTGCAGCGACCGAGCTATAGTCCCGGATGAACCGCCTGTAGAAATTGGCGAAGCCCAGGAAACGCTGGAGGTCCTTACGGGTGGTTGGAACTGGCCAGTCAGTCACCGCGCGAAGCTTGGCAGGATCCATCTGGATCTTAGACGGGGCGATGATGAAACCGAGGAAGGAAATCGTGCTACAGTGAAACTCACATTTCTCGGCCTTAACGAAGAGCTGGTTCTCAAGAAGCCGTTGAAGTACCTGGCGAACATGTACTGTATGTTCTTCTAAGGAGCGGGAGAAGATGAGGATATCATCAAGGTAGACGAAGACACAAGAATTGATGAAGTCCCTGAGAACGTCATTGACCAGGGCTTGAAAAACCCCTGGAGCGTTGGCTAGTCCAAAAGGCATGACCAGGTATTCATAGTGGCCCGACGGGGTGTTGAAGGCAGTCTTCCACTCATCTCCCTCCCTGATCCTTACAAGGTGATAGGCACTGCGGAGGTCCAACTTGGTAAAAATTTGGGCTCCCTGCAGGAGATCAAAGGCGGTGGACATCAAGGGTAGGGGATAGCGGTTCTTGACTGTGATATCGTTGAGCCCTCTGTAATCTATACAAGGACGTAAGGAACCGTCTTTTTTAGCCACGAAAAAGAAGCCGGCCCCGGCGGGTGACGATGAAGGTCTGATGATACCGGCGGCTAATGACTCAGAAATGTACTTGTCCATGGCCTCTCTTTCTTGTTTGGAGAGTGAGTAGAGACGCCCCCGCTGGGGAACCATGCCTGGGAGGAGGTCGATAGCACAGTCGTAGGGTCGATGTGGTGGAAGAGAAGTCGCCCGGGACTTGCTAAAGACTGTCTTGAGATCAGCGTAGTCATGTGGGACGGAGGAAAGGTCCGGAAATTCCTCAGAGGAAGTAGGTACTGGAGAGGGGCAGAACGCAGACTTGAGGCACGAGGCTAGGCAGAGAGGACTCCATCCGAGGACGGCGTTGTTCTGCCAGTCAATCTGTGGATTGTGGCGGATGAGCCAGGGACGTCCAAGAACTAGCTGGGCTTGAGTCTTTGGCATGACGAGAAGTGATATCTCCTCCGCATGATTTCCGGATGTCCTCAGGGTGACTGGAGTAGTTCGCCGGGTAATCGGGGGAAGGAGCGTTCCATCCAGAGCTCGAACTGATAATGGCGAACCCAAAGAAATGGTTGGCACGTGCAGTTCCTCGACCTTTGAAGCACTAATTAAATTCTGGTCAGAGCCGGAATCAACGAGGGCATGGAGAATGCAGGACTGATTATCCCAGAGGAGCATGATGGGGAGGAGTGAACGGCCCCTAGGCGACTGAGTTTGGTACGCACCCTCCAGTGTGCCTAGGTTCACTGGGGGGGGCCTTGCTTTTAATGGGCACTGGAGGCGTAGATGTCCGGGCTGCCCACAGTAGAGACACGCCCCTGTTTGGACCCGACGTTGTCGCTCCTCCAGTGAGATCTGGTTTCGCCCGACCTGCATGGGTTCAACCGGATTGCCAACGGGAGTGGTTGGAGCGGGAGAAGTGCTGGTCCTGGGTTGGTGTTGGGTGCGGCGTCTCTGTCGGAGGCGGGCATCCACCCGCCCTGCTAGGTCCATCAATCCATTCAAGTCTTCAGGGAGTTGCTGAGAGACTAGCTGGTCCTTGACAGACTCCGAAAGCCCATTTAAGAAGGTGTCATACAGGGCCTGGGTGTCCCATTGAGTAGCCGCTGCCAAGGTTCGGAACTCGATGGCGTAGTCATAAGCGGCTCTAGAGCCCTGATGAAGCTCCAGCAGGTGCCTTGCAGCCTCCCGACCTGCATGAGAACGATCAAAGACCCTCTTCATCTCTTCAGTGAAAGCACAAAAGGTGGTGCAGCAAGGGTCGTTAGCATCCCAGACGGCGGTTCCCCACTCACGGGCTCTATCAGTGAGGAGGGTGATGATATAAGCCACCTTGGAACGCTCAGTGGGGAAGGTCGAGGGTTGGAGCTCCAGTGACAGGGAGCACTGAGACAAGAACGAACGACATGTTCCAGGATCGCCATTGTATGGCTGAGGATTGGGTAGACGAGGTTCGTGTCGAGCTGGGGTCATCGAAGTTACTGGGAAGGCAGTGCATGCTTGTTGAAATTGAGTTGAGAGCTGAGACAAAGCCTGGGAGATCTGCTGGAGAGTTTGCTGTTGAGAGTTAATTAAAGCTCCTTGCTGAGCGACAGTCTGACGCAATCGGGCGTCCGAACGGGCACTAGACCTGAGCTGAAGCCGGGTCTGAAGGCTAGGTCTGGGGCGAGAAGCGTCCGCTGGGTCCGTCATGGCCGCAGTATACTGTCACGGGCGGGGTGACTTAACTGGAGTGAACCCAAAAGCAGACGAATAATGCTTGAATTATGTTGACACCTTTTACTGGAAATATGGAGGCTTGAATGTGTAGGCACAGTGGGAGCAGAGGAGAGAAGCAGCGTGTGTGTGCTTGGTGACTGAGAGAGTGGGGAAACCTTTAGTGACGATGGAGGAGGCGGGGCTATGACGCGCGGGAATCTCCACTAACCCGGAAGTCAATTGCGAGTACACCACTCGGCTCTTTGCTAGCGAATTCTCGCTGCTAACCAGCGTAGCTCGCGGTGATTGGAAGATTGAGTAGTGACCGATCTTCTCGGAGAAAACGGAGGTCGGCGCGCGGCGCAAACTCTCTCCCTGATGTCCGCGAACACGGAAGTGCTCGAACGCGGAAATGCGCGTGCCGTAGAAGCAGCAACGGGCTAGAAGAATCGTCTTTTCCAGGCGGGGGTCAGAATCCGGTGATCCAGCAGCGAGGGCGAATGAATCCAAATCGTGAGTACAAATCCTAATCCTGAGAGCAAGCGAGGTCATCCACGTTAATCAGTCCGATAATGATAGAAGTACCAGAGGGCGAAGGCGAGAGAGAAATCCGGGAAACAGGCAGGGTCGAAAACACAGACTAGGATACACTATGACTATTTTACACGGAGAGAACGCAAGGCACACGAGTGAGATACTGCGGCACTGAGTGGATCTCCTAGTGTGCTTATAAGCTGGAGGGATAATTGACTGATCAGGTTCAGGTGTGCCAGAATGACAGGTGTGTGCGTGGGGAGAAAGATCAGGAGTGGAGCCTCAGTGTCTGGAAGTGCTCGGTTGATCAGGCTGACTCGTGACATATTTAAGTAATAATTTAGTAATAATCTACGTGGGTGTAAGTATAGTTTTAACCTCATCTGAACAATTTTGGGCCTTTGTTGATGTAAGAAAATCCAAAATAAATGTTTTTGGTCTTTCCAAGAAAAACACCAGTTCAAAGACATCACTGAATCCCAACCATGACATTTATCTTTATCATAAGTGCATGGAAACATCTGAACACAGCTATACTTTGAGCTTAAATTTTTTTTTTTTTTTTTTTAGACCTGATTACATTTTTCTGGCTCAGAAATGAGCTCTACATTAAGGACAGTACTCCCCATCTCTCTTTATTTTTAGAGGAAACTCAAGAGGCATGAATGAGATGTCTGCAAGAGATGTCTTGGGATTAAGGTTAGATTAGATTAGATTAGATTAGAATTAGATTAGATTAGATTATATTAGGTGGACTTGTGTAAGATTGTTGCAAGCAGCTCCGACTTCACACGGCAAAAGCAGACGGCTCGAAATTCATGCCACTCATAACATTACAAATTGTTCCTTTAAAATGATTGTGTTTTTTTTTTCCTTTTCTGGAAGAATCTGTGGATTACCTAGCCTCATGGACCATGTGTACTACAGCCAGTCTAGCCAGAAGATCATGTGACGTTTCTCCTGCTGATTGCCACAAACCTGTAAAGATAAAACATGTGCTCCTTCACTCACAATCTCACAATCCATCTTCACTTAATCCATGCAGAAATTGAAGACAAATCAGTATTCTCACCATTATGTACTGGTAGGGCACCGAAAGAGCTGCCAAGCTCCTTGATCCTTTGCTCTAATAATTCATAATGCTGTTAAAAAAAAAGAAGAAAAGAAATCAGGTTATACTACGATCGAATGAAAGACAGGAGTTTGACATGAAGCGATCCTGAAATGGCGTTCGACCTTGGCTTCATCGCCGGCTACTTTGACAAAGTCGCAGAAGAACTCCCGTGGTAGGGAGTCTCCGGAGCTCAGCTTGAACGTAGAGAACCGAGCGATGATGTCCCATGAGAGGTCAATCGCCCACTGCTCTATGTTAGCCATAGAATGAAGCAAAGCAATTCTGCTTGCCTATAAAAAGAAAAAAAATAAGGAAATAAACTGGAAGTAAACAATCATCTAGATTTTCTGGTCTGATTATCCCTGAGAATGCATTAAATTGTACCTAAAATGTCAACGCTATATTTTATCTAATGGATGAAAATGTTACTGTGAAGTGACAAATAGTCTCATATTTCATAGAAAGTCATAAAAGCTTCCTGGTTCGTTTATTAATTCAATATCTCTGACTCCCCTCGGTGAGACTGTGTGTACCTGTGTGCCTCCTTTTCCGCGTTTGATTTTGCCTGGCTCCACCACGGTAAGGCTATCTATTCTGCTAGGCTGCGCTGGTGGTGGACATTCACCAATCTCTGTTATTTCCCCAGTGTCCCACAGGCTCTGTACTTGCTTAGTCAAGGCCACCTGGGGTACAGAAAGGTATTGCAGGAATAACAAAGGTCGGCTGGGAGACGTACAGTTACAATGAAGCTGTTTTGTTGAGAAAGGATGCAAATGAACATGAAGAATGTTGGCAATAAAACACGACAAGGCATGCTGTTAAGAGTGACTGTTATTTGCACAACACAGACTGTTTATTTCCTCTTATATCACAACATGGATCGCAAATTATTTAATTCATTAACAAATCACGTCTTTTTTTTTTCGTCCTTTTAAAATTTGTTGTGCAACATCTGTACGAGAAGTTAGTTCCTGTTCTCACTTAGTACACCCGAGCAGTAATAAAAAAAACTGCTTGTTCTCAAGACACAAGCCTTTCTAGTGATCTTTTTCTTTAATTAATACAATTTGTACAGCGGAATAAATAAATGCAATGCCTTTGATCCTAAAGAATTTCCCCAAGGCAGGAAAAATAAATATCTAAAGAACTTTATCTCTGATCGCTAAAAAGTACTGACACTGGGGACTCCTTCCTGAGGAGTTAAATAAACCTCTCTTTACAGGATGCATTATTCCTAATCATGAAAATTATTTGCTTTTTAGCTGGCACTATTATTATTATTATTATTATTATCATCTGAGACATGTTGTTATTAAAAATGAACAATCAAATTCTGGCCAATTGTATTTAAGGACTCTACAGAGCTGCGGTACAGCACAAGCACACTCTTCAATCACTATTCTCGGTCATGTAAAACAATTTTTCATTTTTTTCATATAAAAGAAAGCTTACCTTTTCTAGTGGGTCTGGAGTAGAGAGGATTTTCGTAGCCCAGAAACAGAGTGAATTTTCGGATGATTCCAACTTCGTTTCCATGGGCAACAAGGCATCTAGGAGCGGTTTCCAAACAAAAGAGGATATCCTTAAAATACACCGTTTGTAGCTTATTCTGTACAGCTTTTTATACTGTACACCTCTAATAAAATTAATTTTAGATAATGACTCACTCTAGAGCTACACTCTAGCACATCTATCAGTGTAAAAGTGAACACTACAGAACCAGCGCTGATCAGATACTATACTATTTGGTGGTGGTTCATTCTCAGCACAGTGGTAGGAGTATATTAGATTTAGCAACACTGCTGGAATTTTAAACACTTTCATATCAGTGCAAGTTTAAAAATAGTTAACATTTAATAGTTAATAGAACCGGACAATGATAAGAAACCGTTGTACACAAAACGGAGACTGAGACCAACTAAAACAAGACATAAAAATATAGACAATAAATATAACTACATGATATAATCACATACTGTGATGATTTACCTTGTTTTGTCTTTTTTGCCACTGGGACTGGATAGAGAGACAACCGACTCGGAGTATTTATATAGAGTTTTCCATCCACTACTCTAACACTGTAGACTTGATTCTACGAAGAGAAAAAATGCCATAATGTCAAAAACAGTTCAGTCAGAACACTGACTGTTCACTGACAGTTTCATTACTGTGCCCTACCTGTAGTCCTGTGGAGGACGAACCTGTCTCCAGGCTAAAATCAAAATAGTGCCATGGGCATATTAGTGCCAGCTTGCCATCTCCGAGATCCTCGATGTCTCCTTGGTCAAGTGGGCCCCCTGTCAGTAAAGCCAAAATCTTTATCAGTAAAGAAATAAATCGGAACAATACCTGAAAGCCTCAGCAGCTTCCAGGAATACACAATTTACCCAATTCTGTCTTCTTGGACTAGTGTACAATTATTTTTAAATATCCACTACTTTTAATATTTCTCCACTCCTTTTTTTTTTTTTTTTACCTTGTACATATTTTGAACTTCTTTTACATAATGTGGATCTCGCTGTTTTAAAGCTTGTGAACATATACATCTCAAACTGCGGATAGTCGTCCCTCATCCTGTTTTACCTTATCTTAGATCATATTATATTTCCCCTCCTTATCATTACTACCCTGCTCTAGTCATCACACATACTTTTTTTTTTTTGCACTTAGTAGTTGTTCTCCTCTACATAATCTCCTGGAATCTGACACTCGAGTTTCCCTCGAAATATCACACACTGTTCATTGCTGCCTTGGATCAGATTTGCCAATAGATTGTGGCATGCTACACACGCAATGAGCAAAAAGACGAAAATAGCTGTGCTGATTTCCAGCTGCGGTCCGAATCCTGTTGAAGCTGAAAGCGACATCAGTGATGCGTACTGCCTTGTACTGACCATCTCAAGGACACCGTGTCTGACTCAAACATCCCCTGCTCTGAGTACGCAGTGATGCCGGTATTCATCTGCCACATTTAGATCCTAGTTCACAGCCCAATTTGGCCCGAGCCCTGCAGCTAAAACAGCTTATAGAAAAGCAGAGAGAGAGAAAGAGAGAGAAAGAGAGAGAGAGAGAAGATAGCTAGACAAATTAATCACTTGGCATCAGACATGACTCAGCAAAAATCAAGCAATGACCCTGGAGCTGAGACCAGACAATTCAAAAGCTTGTACTTTTTTACTCTCCATCTTGAAAATGATCGATAGCGTTCATAAAAAATATTTATTGTAAGGAAGATTTTTGTAAAAGATATTATTTGTAGACGTTAAACTAACTGTTCAAGTGCTATGTTGAACTCCAGGGCCCCATATTCACAAAGCTTCTTAAACTGAAAAGTTGCCCCTTGTGATGAAATTCTTAGAAAATTCTTAGAATTATGACATTTTCTTAGAATTTCCCCTTACATTTAGGACTAAATCTTAGTAAAAATAATTAACGAAACATCTTAGACCTAAAAACAGCTCCTAAGGTAAACATTGTTAAGAGTAGAGAGGAGGAGTTTCTATAGCAGAGGACAAAATGATACAAAGAAGGCATATTCGCCAAACACTAAATGTAAAATGTTAACTCTGCTCTTCTGTCCAATTTGGTTTTCTTGTTCTTTTTCCTTCTTCCATCTCTCTTGGATTGTTGGCTACATACCATCCAAAAGTGCAACTTAAACAGACTGTCCTGCAATCATGTAAACTGGTAAAAGCTGAGCCATTTTGCTCTCATCAATCTGAAATATATTACAAGTAATAAAATCAGTACAATAAATAAATGTAAGAACTTAAGTACAGTAACTGCTGTATGGAAATTGGTTGCTTCAAAAGTTGACACATTTTCAATATTTGACTGTTTAAATGACCTTTAAGATATTTAGCCTATAACAGTAACTTTGCATGAAGTAGGCTGTATTTATGATTACACAATTTCTTTATATACAAACATTATGATTTCACTATCTATTCTATTATCATATATTCTATTTTCACAAAGAGGGCCATTTCAAAACTTTACAGATTTTTATCAACCAATCACAGTCCTTGAATTGCTGCGTCACCCCTAGCAATGGGGTCAACCACACCCCCTCACTAAGATAAAAGTTTTTGTACTTTCCTTACTCTGAGTTTCTCTGAGAAGTTTCCTAAATCACTTTTAGTCTAGGACTCCCAGCTAGGACTTTTTAAGCCAAGATAGAAGCTCTCTGAGAGAATTCTACGAAGCTTTGAGAATACGGGCCTTGGTGCTTGATTTGTTCACCCATGTTTAGTGTTTGGTACTGCAGGATGCCAATAGAGGGAGACAGAGACATTTTAATTTTGCTATAATCTAACCAGTACCCTGTTGTAGTAGAGTTTGGTAAATTGCTAAAAATATTTCTTAATGATTTAGTTTAGCACAGTTTAGCCAACGTTGCACAATGAAAATGACTAAACCTCAGTGTCAGTATAGGTCTAAATCAAGTTTGCATATTATTTTTATCTATTCTTTTAATAAGCCTGTTGATAATTATGATGATTATTTTGCTAACATAATTACTTTTCTGCCAATTGAAAAATGACCCAGAAGTATATGAGCTACATGCCTTTTTTTGTTGTTGCTCAAAATCTGAGGAAAAATATCTTTTTTATTTATTTTAAAAAGGAACATTTTTTCTCCTACGTATTTCTTTTACGACATTCCATGTCCCCTTAGGAGCTCTGTAACCTTGTTCACGGAACAATGAGGAAAATAATGATGGAGAGCTTAACAGTCACACTTGATGATCTCTGCAAATTGCTATTTATATAATGAAATTAAAAATAAATAATTTATGTTTTTTTGAATAAATAATGTATTGCAGGTCCTTTATTTTTGTGGTTGAGATTGGTGATCTTAATGGAAGAAAATGAAACATGACATGCTGTTATAGGAAAACAATCCACAACAGGGTGGTGCCTGATGCAAAGCAGTGTTCCTGTTACCGCTGCAAAGTTGCTTATTCCTTCCAAAAGATTTTATTCCTTTTACACCACAGCAATATGTTGTTGAGGGTGTACTGTTTTTTGAAATATATTAAAAATATATATTTTATTGATTTTCCTCATCCAAAGGATTTAAATATCTTAATAATTCATGGGTGTCAAACTGGATCCTGAAAGTGAATGTGTGGATGCAGGTTTTCATTCTCACCAAGCAAAAGCCACACCTGAGACCACCGGTTTAATTAGTCATTCTTGGCTTTCAACAGAATATCAGCCTCCTGCTTGGTTCAAATGAAAGCCTGCACCCACACCGGCCCTTTCTGTCCTTATGTATTAATGTCATGTATTAATATCAACAAAAACAGAACAACCCATACCTCAAAAACAGTTTGTCTCAGTAACAGTGACCAGAATCACATGGTGCCATTTTCCTCCGTGGCAAAAATTTTTGAACATACAGCAGCATGATACTGTACATCTACAAATGTTTTGTTCAATATTTATTTATGTTGGTGAATCAATAATGATGCAAAAGGTGAGCAGTGTGCAGTGATTCTTTTTTTTCTGAGGGTGTACCTAGTGCTGAAACAACTCAAGGAAGAGCAAAAGCGTTTGAATATCTGCAAATAAAATTTGGACCGATGCTCTAAGGAAGAGTTACTTGAGAATGAGAATGGTTACTGGTGACGAGACATGGATTCATCACTACGAGCCTGAGAGTAAATGGTAAAGAATGGAACAGAAACATCCTCAAACGGCGTTTGAGAAAAAAAGGTCAAAAGTCAGCCATCAGCTGGAAAATTCATCAAGGCTTACAGTTTTCTGAGATTCTCAAGGGTCAGTATTGGAACATTATGAGAAAAAAGGTTCAACAATCAACAGTGCTCGTTACAGTCAGATGCTTACTGAAGCACCAAAGCCTAAACTTCTCCAAGAGATATCCATTATAGCTCAAATTAATGAAATTTTACACTATGTTACCTGTCAATAAAGTACTACTTAGTAGCCTATGTTGCAACTCATATTATTTTCATGGGCACGCCATCTCTTTCTTCCTCAACACATTTTTAAAAATCCAATTATTTTATATAGATGTCAGCGGCTGAGAAACACAGAGATACAGTGCTCATGCTGATCCTGCAAGAAGGGCAGCAAAGTTAGAGACGCAGAGGGAGACCTGGCATGAGCTCAGATCACGAGGAAAGATGACAACAGTGGCAGAGATGAGTGAGAGAGGAAATAAGAAGCAAAAGGGCCAATTTGAAGAAAAGCACAGCAGGGAAAGAAAAAGCACAGCCTTGACAAATTAGCTAGACCACCAGAGAGTTCAGACAGCCAAGTGGTCCATCAATGTCTGGAAACAAGCTAGAGATTTATGATAGCGAGACAGAAACAGGTTTATTTATTTAACAGGAGAAGTGTGTCAGGAATAAAAGGTTTCCATTCACAGACAAACAGTAAATATTCTGTAAAGCCTTTGGTTCTTTGGTTTATTTCAAACAGAAAAAAAGAGCTAAAAGTAAAAAGGTCTGTAGAAACAAATACACAAAGAAATTCACATATTCACCCAACAAACAAACAAGAAGGGTTGTCAACTCTGTTACACCTTTTTTTTTCTTCAAGTTTTAAATAATTAAAATTCTCATATCCATAAGACTGTAGTGTACATCTACACAAGTTGGAGTTATGCACAATGTCTCTTAATTAAAACTATCAAAACGACCCATACAGTAGGTTTATAATAAAAACAATTCCTGCCCTTAATGGCAAAACTCCTCACTTGTATAGCCAAAAAAATACTGTTTCATCACTGCAGTACCGCAATACCAGTCAAAGAGTTTGGACACACCTTCTAATTCCATCGTCTTTCCTGACTTTTAATTATTTCGACATTGTAAAAAAAAAAAAATGCTGACAACGTTTGATATTAAGTTGTGTCTGATATTAAGATGTTCTATGTTTGATTTTAAGATGTTCTGTAAAGCCTTGTAAATGGCTCTAATCTGAGGCACTGTTAATTGGTGATTTCTGAGGCTGGTAACTCTAAATGAACTCCTCCTCTGCAGCAGATTTACTCATAGCCAATTCCCACTTGTCATTAGGGCACTTCCCCATCAAGGCTACCAATGGCAGTCAGGCATGGTCAAAAACTATCATGTGTTTCCTCCTTCGTTTCCCAGCCAACCGCATCTTTTTGAACCATTCGCTCACGCACCATTGGGAGAGGCATAACACACTCGGAGGATAGCACTATCCGTTCCTTCTGTTTGTGTGAGCTCACAGGCGCTGCAATTGATGTGAGAGCGCTAGATGCCTCCCATCCCATACTTCTGCGAGAGCTCGGCCAATCAGTTCTCTCCAGGGCCCTGACTGCGGGAGGCTACAGCATCACCTGGGTTTGAGAACACCAGTTAACCTCCATGTCTTTGGACTGTGGGATGAAACCGGAGAGCCTGGAGGAAACCCACCAGCATTCAAAGGGAAGAGCATTCAAACTCCACACAAACGCACAAGAATCGAACCTTCGACCCTTGGAGTCACAATGGCGAGGCCACAATGCTAACAACTACACCACCTTTTAATACACCAGGATTTAATCAAACGAGTTTAATGACGGCCAGCTTGTATGAAACATGGCTGACAGTAAAAACATCATGCTTGTCAATTATTCATAAATCAAGTCTACGACTGTGTAAATCACCCTACATATTGTACAAGCCCCTGTCAATCATCCGTTACTATAGCAACGATACCCTAGCGTTAATGCAAAGCCTTCTGACCAATCAGAGTGCAGAATTTAACAGCACATGATATCTGACGTCTGTGTTGAGTTTGTGAAATTATGACTGTTACTGAAGGGCTGACGCAGGTGTTTGAACACAGAACACACACCTTCATGCGGACAGGAGGAGTCCATCGCCCAAAAGCGTCCGTCCTCTGTTCGCACAAGCACGATATGCTCTCCATCCTCAGAATAAAACCTTAAAACACATTGTGATTGTAACTCGCACAATTCAGACGCCACCTGATGTTTATTGATACGCAATATATATTCTTAGAAATATATCGCTTTATTTATTTATTTATTTGATTTATTTAAATATGTTTCCTACTTGGTGCACGGTGACTTGAACCTGGCTGCTTCTCCGACACACTGCCAGCTCCCGGCTTTCACAACATCTTTAAGAGCTTCAACTAAATCCTCTTCAAAATCCTCCATGAAGAATTTCTGGAAATCTTTAGTTTAACATGTGCAAAAAGTAAAATAAAATAAATAAACACTACAAAATCCATTCATTTACACACATCAGTGAGTCAACCTGATTTACTTCCGGTTTATTCTACACTTTATCTAACTTCAAAATATACTGTCATTCTAGAAATGTCTTTAAAAGCTAATGTACCATGTAAAGTTGTACTAATTAATAATTAATTACGTGACTCAATTATTTACAATATTTACACTAATGTATGATTTAAAACAAAAATAGCACGCTTTACCAAAAGTACTTTTATTATCGTGAAATGTACTCCGACCACAAGGGGGCAGTGTAACCACGACCAGAAGCAGTGCTGGCTTGCCCTGGTTGTGTTTACAAACCGCGGCACAGGTTACTATTTTTTTATTTTATTATTTGTCCCAGACTTTAACAGCTCAGAAGCTGTAAGACCATGCCTATAGAGTGTTCAGTCCTCGGGTGCACAAACCGGTTCGTGAAAGGCTCCGAGATTCGCTTCTACAGGTAACACAGACCACATTCTAGCCTTGATATCAGATGTCTTTGCTAATGGAAGTTTAAATACGGGGGAAATAAATGATTAATTAAGTCGGATAAATAAAAGACGAATATTTCTTTAGAAATGTGTATGATTTAAGTATTTGTATTAAACAGAAACTATTATCGAACATTAATTTGTGCAGATTTATGGGAACATCCACCATGTTTGCTTCTCGAACGTATAATAACTTCACAGGCACGTGACTAAGTAAGCCACGCCTTTCGAAAAATACCGGAAATGGTAAAATGTACATCCTGTATTAAAAAAAAAAAAATCTTTTATATTTATATATATATATATATATATATATATATATATTTCTGCCCAGATTCATATTAACTCTCCCTCCAATATATTGTATTGATAATGGGCGAGTCTGACCGCTGCATAAAGTCTTCTCCAGCACATCCCAAAGATTCTCAAAGGGGGTTAAGGCCTGGACTCTGTGGTGGGCCAATCCATGTGTGAAAGTGATGAGTCATGCTCCCTGAATCACTCTCTCACAATTTGAGCCTGATGAACCCTAGCATCATCATCTTGGAATATTCCCTTCTTCATCAGGGAAGAAAAAGTCCATTGATTGAAAAACCTGCGCACTCAGTGTAGCCAAGTAGTCAGCTGACTTCATTTTACTGCCACATGATATTGCTGAATCTAGACCTGAGAAACTGACATTAATCTGACGCCTCTGAAAGAGCGTAACATCCTTGCCATGACGACAGGATATATCTTCTGACATGGTTGAAGTAATGATAAGCTACTCATCGCATCAATTAGGGGTAAAATAACTTGCCAGCTAACCCCTATTAATCAGTAATCAAGAAGCAGTGATTATTCAATGGAAATCTGGCTTAATTAAATCCAGGCAGTTATTTATATATATAATATACTGTATTTATACTTTGGATTGCGAGTAACTTGGTCTATGAGTGTTTTTCAAGACAAGCAAATTTTAAAAATAAATTTTAACTGAATACTGTAAATGAGTGAAGTCTTGATATACGAGTAGTATATCAAGTCTGCCCAGTGTCACATGATCACAACTAAGGCAATGGTTCTCTCTTTCTCGCTGCACTATGTGTAATCGTCTCACATGCTGAGTCTCAGTGCATATAGTCAACATCCATGCATGCGTGCACTGTTTATTATTATATTGTGACCATGTGTGTGTGCGCACGCGTAAAGCAAAAGCAAGTGTCAGTAGAGAGTTTTCTTGTTAAATATCCAGTGTCTCTGTCAGAAAGCAGAGATTGCATTAGAGTGTGTGCACAAATGTCATTAGAGAGGTTCCATGACACTTGTTTGAGCGACAGCTCAGCAAGATAACTAAACTAGACTTGACTATTTCACATTTAAACCTACCATGAACGTGGATTTAGGAGGTATACAATAAAAGAGAGATTTCCTTCAGGTCGTTTTCTTTAATCCATTCAAAACTTGTAGCTGTGATGATATATTCACTGGCCTGCACTAATTTTCTTCTCTACAGATTCCCCATCAGCAAGCCTAAGTTAGCTGAGAAGTGGATTCGAAGCCTCGGTCAAAAAAACTTTTTGCCCACCACCAACTCGTGTCTGTGCTCAGAGCACTTCCTGCCCAACTGCTTCCGTGATTTTGATGGCAAACAGTTCCTGAGGGAAGATGCTGTTCCTACCATTTTCGGGCACACTGCCAAGCAGGGGGCAGATGGGAAAAAGGTACGTGTGTGGCTCTGCAGACTAAAATAAAACTTGGTGTTGTCTATGCAATGATCTATCACACACAAAAGGAAAATGTTGCAGTTTGTGCTCAATTTCATGAAGCGTGCCAATAATTCTGGAATGCACTGTAGTTATTGCTGAGGATGTGTGAGGAATTCATTAAAAGAGCTTATTGAATTAGAAAGGGTGATGGTGATAGCAGTACAGGTAAAAAACACACTTCAAGAATTTCTTATATTTAGGATTGTCATTCATATGATTTATTAAATATTTTTGAAGGTACAGTAAAATGATTGGCAAAAACTACAACCTCTCGATATATATTTTTTTAACTTTAGAAATAAAAACCCAACATCATGCACACCTGGATGTGTAATAAATTATGACCAAAACAGTTTGTGTACCATGA
Organism: Clarias magur; assembly: GCA_013621035.1. Taxonomy (NCBI): domain Eukaryota; kingdom Metazoa; phylum Chordata; class Actinopteri; order Siluriformes; family Clariidae; genus Clarias; species Clarias magur. The sequence continues at coordinate 176,750 of QNUK01000222.1, forward strand.
TGTGATATATTTTATAGGCATGGCATAATCCTAATCCCTCTGAGTCCATCTCTATTCTAATACAATGTGCAAAGATATAAGATATAACAATACTGTATATTGTTTATCAATGAAAGTTGCCATGTGAGAAAGCCTCAGAAAGCAAATTAGACATGTTTAACATTGTCAAAAAGTGGACTTTTTGTTCTTTTCACATACTGTGTTGATTTTATTACACAGTAGATGATGTAAAGTTAAGAAGAATTATGCTATAAGATGGAAATAAATTGGTTAAAATTGCTTAAATTCCTTTCTTTAAAGGGATCTCGCTCCGGTTCAGTTTCTGATGGAGGCAAGCAGCAGAAGGACAAGAGACAAGTCTCAAAGGATACTGGCCAAAAGGTACAGTAATGCTGTTCTACTCACCAAAATTTTACAATGTAATGTGTACATGCTTAGCGCTGTAGTGCCATAGTCTTTGCATGGTTATTTACACATGGGGGAAAAATTATGCAGTTACCAAGGAACTGTATTGATGTATTTTTTTTTAAAGGTAATTACTGAGGATAATAGAAACAGATGTTTTCGTGCCGTTATTTTGTTGAGCAAATTTAGCAATATCATCTAGGAACAGATGTTTCCATCATGGTGAAGCTTTTGCTAAATTGTTTGTAATTTTCCTAACGTTTGTAAGAGTCTTATATAACTTTATTAACCCCAAAATGGGGGGAAAAAACTAAAAATGTCTTTTTTGAGGAAGCTAAGAATCGAATATCAGAGCAGCTGGTGCTGTACAATTCATCAAATTTCAATTACAGTTTTGGCTTTCAATGATTTTGAAAATAAACTAATCAATATTATACATTAATTGTGCGATATTTATTTTTTGCAATAACGTTCTTGCTTTGTGCTTTCACTCTTCACTTAAGCTGGGACATTCATCTCTCTCTCTCCATTCATTTATTTGACTTATTTCACAGTTAAATTACACTAGTACTGTATTCTAGTTTTCTGTGTAAGATTTCACTAATTAGTTCTAGTCTAACTAGCTAAAGCGTTGTGCTGATTAACTGTAAAAGTTGTGAAAACTGACTATGAAAATGGCATTCAGCTATTTTTTTTTTACCAGGGAAAAGCAGGAAATGACGCACCCAAGCGACGTGGAGGGGCAAAGGTTCAATCCAGTGACAGGTATATGATTAGAATTTGTGTTTGACAAGTGAAGATATTTGGGAACTTCTGATCTATTTAGTTGTGAGTTGAAGATGTCGGAAGTCATGTAACGATACATGTGTGGTGAATTAAAGGTGCATTTCTGGTTTTACGTCTTTTCTCCAATTTAGGCAGGTCAATACGGCTAAGAGTAATTTGTACGACAGCCGAGGTCTGTTGATCTCCTGCGGCAGAGACCTGTGCGACTGCTTGGATGTAGACTGCATGGGCTGCTTCTACCCCTGTCCCGAATGCAGCTCCCGCAAGTGTGGCGTCGAGTGCCGCTGCAACAGGAAGTGGCTGTATGAGCACATGAAAGTGGAGGGAGGCGAGATCATCCAGAACATGTTCGCAAGCTAACTGGCGAGGAATAAAAAAAATTAAATAAAAAAAACATTGTTTGGGATTCAGTGCATGGGTTAGTTGGCTTGTGGTGTAAATGTTAAGGCCGTCAGTTTTGTACTAGTGTTCATCTAGTCAGTATAAAGTAGTAAAGGTAAACAGAGTCTGAAAAGGTCAAGCAGTTATCCAGAGACATCGCTGGTTCTTGAGTTCGAAGTTTGGACTTCTGGAGAGGTTTCTGTGTGTCAGCCAACAATCTGAAGAAATGAAAGAACTTTGATACTCTGCAGTTATGGATCGAACACTGTGTTTAGGAGATTTCATTTATATTCAAGGACTTTCTGTTACTTTCTGTGAAAAACTGAAAGTTTTACATGATGCTTCACCAAGCTCACTTTCACTTCAAGAGATTTCATAGCCTGGCTGCTGGTTCTTCTTTAAAGTTAAACAGGCACTCTCCTTGCATTGTAAATTCTCTTGAGAATCTAAAATTCTGGCTTTGTGTGCTGGTCAGAAGCCCAGGTTTGTGCTACATTAGGTTTACTTTACAGTTCTGCTGTGTAGCATTGCTTTCAATTACAACTCCATTCTACACTAATTAACATTAACAAACTTTGACCTTCTGTAAACCATCAGTAAGATGCTACATATACAGTAATATTACAAAATTGTTCTTCTCTTATTTCTCGGTAGTGCTGAACTCCATGGTTTGTTCGTGTTAACTGTTGTTTTGAACCGTGTGTATTTAAGGAACCTTGAGGTGTTTCCTGCAGTGTTATTAAAGGAATACTCATTCATTTTTAAGTCTCCGTGTATATGTAGTGTCTGTGTGTGTTATTACTACAGACAAGAATCTAAATGCGTTTTCTTGCACTGAGAAAGGAAAGGAAATCCTGCCTTCTTTAAGTGGCAGAATTACTGATGATTTTGTTGTTGCAAACTCTTCAGGAAAATGCACAGTACTGCTTATTACAGTTTTAACCAGATTTCCACATAATCGGTTGATTAAAAACTCTTATTAATTTAGGAAAACTTTTCTCTGGTTTGTCTAATACTACGGCTTTAATTCTTATAGTTGTCATTTCTGTACAATTTCATGCTGCATAGCTGTGTATTATATAGTTGTTGCCATTAAGTGATCTTATATATATATATATATATATATTAAAAAGACATTTTGTCCTTTTCTCATTAAACAGAAACATGCCTTTTGTGTCTATGGAAATCATATTCACCACAGATGCCTTGTTTTTCATTTTTATTTAGGAGTATGCTTATAACACTTTTACATTATCACAATATTTTTTTTTTTTTTTACTCTTTTGAGTCTCTAATTGGTTTATACTGTTAGACGGTGTGTCCAAACTTTTGACTGGTAGTGTAAATACAATTCAAACTCAAATTTTATTTTTCACACACACAAATCCATACAAAATATGAGATGCAGTGAGATTCTTTATACTATTTGGACATAAATAAAAAAAAATTATATTAAATAAATCTGCACTAACATAAACTTAAGCTAAAACTTAAATTTTCGTCACAGTGTAATTTGCATAAGTTTCCAAAATTGACACGTGTACATTTAAGCTAGAATAGAATTTCAACAGAAAATATGAAATAAAAATATAATACAGGGAAATGTTATGACATTTTAACATACAGTTAAGTACAAACATGTTTACCTCCCTGTTTATGGGCAGGAACACGGTTTGTGCATCTGTGTTAGAGTTTATGTGCAAAACACAAATCTTGGTTCATTTAATTTATGGTCATTTAAAAAAAAAAAAGAAGAAAATTTGGCTGTAAATTCTTGTGTGGACTGTACCTGAGTCTGACAGAGGCCGGCACAGGCTGTAGTGTTGATGGTGATGCAGCTGCCACACTCGTCACTCTCCACGGTGATGAAAATGCTGGTAAGACGACAACGAGTCTTTCAATCTGACCCCGCCCACACCAGCATTGGCAACAGCAACACCATGGCAACGCCACGCATCATCACCTTCAAGTCAGCACGCAAGGAAAAATGTGAATATGCAAACTGCTCCATAAAACTTTTGTTAGAAAAATCCAGATCATGTGCACTAGACTGTATTAAAAGATGGCAAGTTCAAGCCCCAACACTACAAAATTGTGTTTCTAACAAGCTTCTGTAAATTAAATTCAAATCTTGAGACATGACACTTCTTCTAATGTTAACCTCTATACATCTAAGAGGATAAAATAAAACACAAGCAAGTTAGAAATCAAGTTAAACAATGATGAAAGATCTGAGCTTTGCCTAACCTGCTGGAGATTCTTTTCGTCTCATGTCGTCTGTCACCATTAGCCATCTTACTTATACCCTCCTGTCAGCCCAAACGCCCACCTCAGGGCCAAAATGGCTCCAGTCTTATCGCCGGGTCATATTTCTTCTATTTTCTTTTTTTGATGCCATTTGTAGAGGTGGACTCTAATCCCCAAAGCTCCCTAGCCTTGGCCTTCAGTGTTTAGTCTGACAGAGGTTTAGGCTGAATTGCGTCCTGCTGAAGGGTCTGGGGCTTCAAGGTCAAAACTCCCACAAACTTGGAAAAAAAATGGAAAACACCACTGGATCTGCCAATAGATTCTGCAAATTGAAGATCATGGACAAAAGAATTGAGATATAAGATGCATGAAATGTCCTAATATCTAGTACAAGGTGTGTTCAAATCAAACCAGAACTGTTATGAGAGTAAAAACTACATTTATTTCTCTATATAATCCCCTGCTACACTAATGCACTTTTCCCAACGTAGACGGTATCAATATAAAGCCTCGATTGGACTGCCTGCTTCACATCAAAACCCTGTGGTCTCAGGAACTCCTTTAATGGCCCAAATGTGTGAAAATGGCTTGGATCAAGGTCACAACTGTACGGGTGATGTGGCAAGAACTCCCAGCTGAGTTCCATGCATTTTGCAAGTGATGCAGTGGGCAGTATAAGGTCAGGCACTGAATCAATATTGACCATCTATCAATCATTAATCATTTTGTACTTCAGCGCTACACTTTAATTGTACCAAGGTCCATGTGTCCTTTTAGAACCCAATTTGCCTGCAACCTTCAGTTAACAAAATGAACCTGAGATACTGTACAAACAGTAAACAAACTACATCTTCTTGTGTATAAACAAAAGCGTAGGCTGTTACAAACAAGAAATATTAAATACTGCTATCAATTTGCAGGCGGCTTAGGAAGTATCGGCACCCTTTATGTGAATGTATAATTACTGTATAAAAGATTTGAATGTAATTAATCAAATATTCACAGATAACTATATTAAAAAAATTGTCTGTACATTGGTAAGAACTCGATCTTTTTAATGATATCTTTATGTTTTATACTCAGAAAAGTCTCAGAAGATTTGTCATACACACACACACGCACACACACACACACACACACACACACACACACACACAGTATATTTGTTAGTTATATACCTCCATTCCAACAGTCTTTTGGGGTATGCATCTACCAGCTTTGCACATCTAGAGAAATTTTTGCCTATTCGTCTTTGCAAAATAGCTCAAGGTCAGTCAGACTGGATGGAGAGCATCTGTGAATAGCAACTTTTGAGTCTTGCCACAGATTCTCAATTGAATGAATTTAGGACTTTGACTGAGATTATGCTTTAATCTAAACCATTCCATTGTAGCTCTGGCTGTATGTTAAGGGTCGTTGTCCTGATGGGAGGTGAATCTCTGCCCCAGTCTCAAGTCTTTTTGCAGAACATTGCCCTGTATTTGGCTCCATCATCTCTGACCAGCATCCTGTCCCTGCTGAAGAACCGCATCCCCACAACATGATGCTGCCACCACCCCACAGTTTCCACCACAGATAGCATTTTTTATTTAGGCCAAAACTTTCGGTCTCATCTGACCAGAGCAACTTCTTCCACATGTTTGCTGTGTCCACCACATGGCTTGTTGCAAACTGCAAATGGGACTTTTTTTTGTCACAATGGCTTTCTTCATGCCACTCTTCCATAAACAGTGCATGAAAAAGCCATAAAGCATGAATGATAGTTGTCCTGTGGAAAGATTCTCCAACCTGAGCTGTGGATCTCTGAACTTCCTCCAGAGTTACCATAGGCCTCTTATCTCTACTTCTCTGATTAATGCTTTCCTTGCCTGGCCTGTCAGTTTAGGTCAATGGCCATGTCTTGGTAGGTTTGCAGTGCCATACTCTCATTCCATTATGAGATGATGATCTGAAAATCAGAGTGAAATTAGGAAGATTAAAGCGTAAAGGAGGCTGAATACAAATGAAAACCATTTATCTTTACTTTGTGTTAATCTATCACATAAAATTCCAGTGAAAAATATTTGTATTTGTGATTGTAACATTACAAAATGTAGTAAAGTTCAAGGGGTATAGATAGGTTTGTGGTCACTCGTTGATGTCTTGCACTGTTTTAAAAAAATATATATTTCTTCATGTAAACCAACAGAATGACCCATATAATTGAGCTCACAACAAAACTCGGTAGTTATTTTTATTTGTGTTATCTTTTTGTTGTACAATTTAATGAATTGTGATAATAATTTTTGGATTTCTCACACGCAACTTTTGTGAAATTTATACTGCACCTGATTAACTGAACAAATTACTTAGTAAGCATGAAAAAAATGCATTAGCAAGGGAGTAGCATTTTATCATGCTTTGTTGCTTACCTCTGCAGTCCAAAGCCTTGACATCTGTCCTTCATCCTAATGTTCCAATTAGCTCGTCTAAGATATCAAGAGATAACACTATGTTGAAAAAGCATTGCTTCATTTGGCAACTGAAAGGATAATGAGAAAATATTGAACCAACTTGATGAAATTATTTAATGCAAAAGAAATAAAAATGACATAAGACGTAAGTTACAACTAGGTCAGATCTAATATAAGACTCAAATAAATGAAGCATACAATTGCCCTATTGTCTTTTATTAATGTAATACCTGATCTAATAGCAGTTTCTGTATATATATATATATATATATATATATATATATATATATATATATATATATATATATATGTCTGTTAATACAACTGGGAAATCTTTTATTCAGAGGTGGACATTTATTTATAGATTTTAGGAACATCCCAGTGAACTCCCTACCCTTCTGTCTAAATGGTAATGTTACCATCTGGTACTGGCCAGTGGATCAGCTGTTAAGCTGTAATATCAGCCAGTGAAATACTGCCCATTGCACTGCTTACAATCCACTGCAGGTATAATACAGCCAAAATGTCTAGATGAAAACAAGCTACTGCATTTCTATACTGTTCATTTCTAAAGAGTAATATTCTAGGCATTTAAAGTCACTAGGCCTCATTGGGGCACATTGGTGGAAAAGCACAAAGTGCTGAAAGCAATGCAATATTTTTACGCTGGTCAAATGGCTTCTAAATTTCCAATTTCCCACCTAAGCCATAAAATGGTTAAAATGCTTCAAACATTACACCTTGATTTGTAGCTTAAATGGTGCGGGTGTGGGTATGGGTTCCATCAGCTTCATGGAGAGGGCATCGTTTATATCAAACCATAGCCCATAACAGAATCTGTACAAATTATCAAATTTAAACAATATTGCATAATTATGATTTTCTTTGCCATTTATGAGAAGCCATCTAAATTTTAGGAGTTTACAGTCTAATATACTTAACTTTTTTTTTTTTTGGCTCAAAGCTTTTAAAAATTTATTTATTTATTTTTTACACATAGTACATGTAATTAATGTTGCATTGCCCCTCCATTTCCCCCCTTTTTGTCCACTTTTAAAAAAAGATTGTTTAACTTGATTTTCTGAGTGCAAAATTTCCAGAAAGCATTAAGAACTGGTTTAGACCTTCTCGTTCTACCTAGCGCCTGGGTTTCTGACTGATTAGGCTGGTATACATGTGTGTAATGAGTGCGTTTGAGACTAGTTTGAAGAAAAAGGCAGATACGGGAATTTTACCATTCAGGATTTTTGATAACGTAACACCACCCAAAAGCTTCTGTGCTCGGTACAGAATCATTTATATATATTGGAGTCAGTGTGGAGTCACCACACAAAAGAATCGAGATTCATAGCTGAATTAAAAAAAACAAACATTTTTTACCCCATTTCTAATGATTTATCCTATATTTACACTCCTCACTTACAGACAGCATAACTCCAAAACAACAACCAATCGTGGCACATCTGGGACATGAATGATTTAATGACCACAAAACATAGTGTCTCATTCCTATGCTTTAGTAAGTCGTGGCCACAACATGGTATCTCATTCCCACGCTTTAGTACTATAAGACGTGGCCACAGGTTATTTTCCCCCCAGTGCCATCAGAGGGGCTCTGTACAGGTAGGTCATAATATGAATTTAGCAGACAGATATAACTTGCTACTAGTGGTATAATTCTGGCAGGGTAGAAAATAAATAAATAAATAAATAAAAGGCTCTAACATGTTTAGGAGGCTCAACTAAATCCTGCTCAGAATTTACTTTAACATGTGAAAATTATTAATTATTAATAATAATAATAATAATAACAACAACAACAACAACAACAACAACAAACAATAATAATAATAATAATAATAATAATAATAATAATAATAAAATACTACACTACAAAATCTATTCATCAGCGATCGGACGTGATTTACTTCCGGTTTATCCTACTCATTGTCCAACTTCAAAATATAACGATCTACTTGTCTTTACAAGCTAATTTATCATTCTTGTTTTTTTTTTAAAACTTTACACATTTACAGTAATGTGTGATTTGATTAAAAACAAAACAAACAAACAAAAAAGCTTAACCAGAAGTACTTTTATTATCGTGAAATGTACTCCGACCACCAGGGGGCAGTGTAGCCATTACCATAAGCAGCGCTGGCTTACCCTGGGTGTGTTTACAAACCGCGGTACGCATTACTATTTTTTTTATTTATTTATTTTCGTATTTGTCCCCGACTTTAACAGCTCAGAAGCTGTAAGACCATGCCTATAGCGTGCTCAGCCCTCGGGTGCACAAACCGGTTCGTGAAAGGCTCCGAGATTCGCTTCTACAGGTAACACAGACCACATTCTAGCCTTGATATGGGATGTCTTTGCTTATGGAAGTGTAAATAAATGATTCATTAAGTCGGATAAATGAAAGATAAATATGTGTTCGGTTTAAAAGGTTTCAAAAGGTTTTTAAATGATCTAAAAGAAGGAGAAATATTGTTTGTGGTGTACTGCACCTCCATACACTTACTGGCCGGGAGAGACAAAACACACACACACACACACACACACACACACACAGAGTATGATGAATCTGAAGGTTTATTATCAGTACAGAGAGCATATTTAATCTTTTATCCAGATGCTGTCGCATACAAACTCAACAACAGCAGCAGTTATTAACATGTTAGATGTTTAAGCTTTGGGAATGAGACAAATATTCATTTTCTCCTGCTTCAGTGTTTTTAGATCAAGTTATACTGGATTATGATTACAAGCATTTCATAAGGATCAAAGGCTTTCATTTCTGACTCGAGTTACTACTCATCATTGACGGGTAAACAGTGTTTAGAAATAGTTCAAAAGGTGAAAGATAAAATAATCTCACCAGTTTTAGTGTTATTCTGTGATATTATTATTTCAATTTGAAGCCCACGTACGGTACATGTCTGTCTGTACGGCAGAACTCCCTGCCTAACTCATTAATGCAAAGAAATAAAATGTTGTGGTTGAGTAGCTTGTTTGCACTAAGTTGTACTTTTTCCGTTGTCTGCCAGTGAACACTCCCTGTTCGGTCATCACAGAGTGAATCACAGATGACTCACTGAAAAAGTAGATCAGATAAAGATCAAGTTTTGTCTTTAAACGGCTCCTACATGTGAAAAATTCACTTTCAGCAGTGAAAATATACAGGTTAAGTTTTTCAAATGAATATCTGTTGGTGCAGGTGTTTGTTTACATTGAGCAAGTAGCTTATTTTAAAGTAGATTATTAAATCCGGCACAGAACCGTTCATATACTGTAAGTACGGCCAAAGTTTCTTTAAATTCTGTCAGACCTTCTGATGGACACACATACATGCGTACAGATCAAACTCGAAAAAATTAGAATATTGTGCAAAAGTTCATTTATTTCAGTAATGCAGCTTAAAAAGTGAAACTAATATATGAGATAGACTCATTACATGCAAAGCAAGATAGTTCAAGCCATGATTTGTCATAATTGATAATATTGTTCTATGTACAATCCTTGTTTTATTGATTGCATGTAATATTCTAATTTTCTGAGATTGTGGATTGGGGGTTTTCATGAGCTGTACACCACAATCATCTCAATAATAATAATAATAATAATAATGACAATTACAACAAATCGCAGTGAAAATACTATCTTGCTTTTCATTTAATGAGTCTGTCTCATATTAGTTTCACCTTTTAAGTTGCATTACTGAAATAAATAAACTTTTGCACGATATTTGAATTTTTTTCGAGTTTCACCTGTACATACAGACACAATTTATTTCTGAGACTGGTTCTGGGTCCTCCAATGTATGAAACATAAACATATCATCTAGTTTGACTAAATTATTCCTTTGTGTGTCAATATATTTACTAGTATATCAATATCAATATATTGCTTTGTTCATGAGACAACCACTGGTCATGTGAAACAGCTAAAAAACATCCTGTATAAAAAAAATATTCCAGTTTATTTATTTATGTATTATCTTTTATTTTAATGTATTTATTTTTGAGGAATTGGTCATGTTATACACAATTGATTAACCTAAAAAAAAACACAGTTCAGCCATTACAGCATAAGGATTGAATTTTTTTCTGGTGGTGAGTTTCTTCAAATTAAAATTTATATTACGACCCGAATTGTCCCATAAGAAATAATGTAAATGCAGATACGAGGCGGAATCAAAAGGTTTCAAGACTAGTTTTGTAACACGCCAAACACATGGCACATCAATTTTCAGTCGAATTCTGGACATTTTTACATCATTTGGCAAGTTCATGGCGATGCTGCAGTGAATCGTTCGAGGTGTTTTGAGTGGCACGCAAGCTTCAAGAGCATAAGAACATCACTGGAATATGATGAGAGATCAGGAAGACCTTCAATGAGATCAACCCCCCCCAAAAATAATTCGGCAAACTTGTGCATGATCGTCAGAGAACAATCCACAACATTGCTGCCACTGTCGGTGTGTCATACGGAACAGTCCAGGCAGTCCTCACGTGTGATTTGAAAATGCGCCATATTGCTGCCAGGTTCGTCCCCAAGCTGCTTGTGTGTAGATGAAAACAACAGTCTTCACAGTAGATGGAAGAGCCAAAAGGAAGAATTTAATAGAGAATTCCACTGTCAGGATACTGTTTCATTATATAACCCAACTATAAGGGTAGATTTAGAAGGCATACAATAACATTTTCTTCAGGTCACTTTTCTTAAAACATACATTTAATTTAAACTTGTAGGTGTGGTTATTCATCCACTGAGCTAATCTCCTTCTCTGCAGATTTCCCATCAGCAAGCCACAGTTAGCTGAGCAGTGGGTGCGAAGCCTCGGTCGAAAAAACTTTGTCCCGACCACCAACTCGTGTCTGTGCTCTGAGCACTTCCTGCCCGACTGCTTCCGTGATTACAACGGCAAACAGTTCCTGAGGGAAGATGCCGTCCCTACCATTTTCGCACACACCAGGGAGGGGGCAGATGGCACAAAGGTATGTTGTGGCTCTGCACGCTAAAGTAAAAGTCAATAACGTAGTGTTGTCTACAGCATACAACACACGGTCGAATGGAAAATGTTGCAGTTTGTGCTCAATTTCATGAAGGGTGTCAATAATTCCGGAACGCGTTATTACTGAGGATGTGTGAGGAATTTCTTAAAAGAGCATATTGAGTAAGCAAGGGTGAGTTAAATTTTTAATAGGCTTGTCAAAAACTGGGCTTTTTTTCTTTTCACATATTGTGTTGATGTTATTACACAGTAGATGAATGTAAGGTCAAGGGTCAAGTATGAGCATTATGCTAGAACCTGGAAATAAATGATTTAAAAAGCTGCTTCAATTCCTTCCAGATCGAATTACGGAAGAACCGTGGAGGACTGGTGATGAAAGAGGAATCTCGCTCTGGTTCAATTTCTGATGGAGGCAAGCAGCAGTTCACGAAGGACAAGAGACAAGTCTCAAAGGATACTGGCCAAAAGGTACAGTAATGCTGTTCTACTCACCTATTGAGGATAATAGAAATAGATGTCTACGAATCTACTAATTTATGTCAAATTGAGAAATATCGTCTAGCTCCTGGAGGAAGAGAAGATGCTTCCATTGTGGTGAAGCTTATACACAAATATATTTAGCAGTTTCATAGCCCCTCCTACAGCTTTATTAAACCCAGAATGGTAAAAACTAAAACTGCCATTTTCCAGAAGCTAGGAATCGAGTGTGTTCGTGAATATCAGAGCAGCTGCAGCTGGTGCTGTACAATTAATCAAATTTCAATTACAGTTTTGGCTTTCAACGATTTTGAGAATAAGCTAATCAGGATTATACATTTATTGTAGGATATTCTGTTGTGCAGCGATGTTCTTGCTTTGTGCATATGCAAGAACCCGATAGAAAACAGAAGCTGTTAAGAAACAAACAAATCTTATTTTCATGATCTTGAGGAAGTAATCAAGCAGACATTGATTGGCTGGTATAAGCTACTCTGATTTATATGTGTGGGTTTTTCTTTCTTTCTTTTTTCAACAGGTAAAAACAGGAAATGATGCGTTCAAGCGACGTGGAGGGGCCAAGGTTCCACCCAGTGACAGGTAATTGTTTTGAATTCTTGTTCTATGAAGGAAAATTTGACGTTGAGACATATGGGAACTGACAATCTATTTTGTAACAAATTGACGATTTTACAAGTGTCTTCGGTGAGTCTCACTAAAAGACGCATTTCTGGGTTTTCCAATTCAGGCAGGTCATGACAGCTAAGAGCAAGGTGTACGACAGCCGAGGTCTGTTGATCTCCTGCGGCAGAGACCTGTGCGACTGCTTGGATGTAGACTGCATGGGCTGCTTCTACCCCTGTCCCGAATGCAGCTCCCGCAAGTGTGGCGTCGAGTGCCGCTGCGACAGGAAGTGGCTGTATGAGCAGGTCGAAGTGGAGGGAGGCGAGATCATCCGGAACAAGTTCGCAAGCTAACTGGCGAGGGGGAAAGACAAAACCAAACAAACATTGTTTGGGTGTTTGGGGTTCAATGCATGGGTTAGTTGGCTTGTGGTGTAAATGTTAAGGCCATCAGTTTTGTACTAGTGTTCATCTAGTCGATATAAATAGTAAAAGTAAACAGAGACTGAAGTGGTCCAGAGACATCGCTGGATTTTGGGTTCGAAGTTTGGACTCCTGGAGAGGTTTCTGTGTCAACAATCAGCCAACAATCTGAAGAAATGAAAGAACTTTGATGCAGTTATGAATCGAACACTGTGATTGGGAGTTTTCTTTTTAATTTAAGGACTTTCTGTTACTTTCTGTGAAAAACTGAAAGTATTACATAATGCTTCATCAGGCTCACTTTCATCAACTTCAAGAGATTTCATAGCCTGGCTGCTGGTTCTTTTTAAAATCTTTAAAATTAAACAAGCTCTGTCCTTGTGTTGTAAATTCTCTTGTGAAGCTGAGGTTCTGCCTTTGTGCGCTCGTCAGAAGCCCAGGCTTGTGCTACATGGTGTTTACTTTACAATTCTGCTTTGTTTCATTGCTTTCCATTCCAGCTCCATTGCATTAATAAACTTTCAACTTCATTGTTAATATTATAATGCTACAAGATTTTTGTGACTTCTCTTATGCAATCCCTTGCCTCGGTAGTGCCAAACTTCCTGGTTTGTTCGTGTTAACTGTTGTGTTGAACCGTGTGTGTGTTTAGGGGACCCTGAGGTGTTTCCTGCAGTGTTATTAAAGGAATACTCATTCATTTTTAAGTCTCTGTGTACTGCATATGTAGTGTATATGGAATTACCATGAACAGTAATCTAAATGCACTATTTTCTTGCCCGTTCGAAAAGAAAGGAAATTATTATTACCCAAAATATATGACATTTTTGTCAGGTGCCAATGAATGTTTTTTTTATCAATGTAGTGCTCAAACATCTGTATAATCTCTGAATTAAGTGGCAGGACTACTCCTGATTTTGTCAATGCAAACGTGTATAGAACTGCTTATTGCTGTTTTTAACCACATTTCAGCAGATAATTTTTTATTTTTTTTTTAATCTAAGAACAGTTTTAGTAAGATGATTTCTTTTTTTTTTTTTTCATTTGAACACTTTCATTCTTATAATTGTAATTCAGGTTAAAGCTGTGTATTATGAAGGGAATATTGACTACTTTCTACAACTTCCATTAAGTGTTCATAATTATAAGAGTTAAATATATATATATATATATCATATTTCTTCATTACACAGGAACATGCCTTTTGTGTCTGGAAATCATATCCACTACAGAAACCTTTTTTTTTTAGTCTCCTTTTAATAACATACATTATCACTTTTTTTCCCCTACTCTTTTTGTTGATTAAAGGTGTGATATGAATTTTCTGTTACCACGTTGTGTCCCTAATTGGTTTATATTGACGCTATTCATGCATCAGGCATTATCACTGACACGCAGTTTGAATTTCACGTTGATTCATCATCTAGTTGATTAGTTGTGAAATGGAGCAAAATAAGCCTGGATCATTGGTTCTGCTCTTTGGAGTAAATGCAGAGTATGTGTAGAGAGAAGAATTTCCTAATTGGTCTCTGAAGAATAATTATAAGCCGTGCGAAGCACTCATGCATACATCACTCATTCAGCATGAAATAGTGTGTGTGTGTGTGTTTGTGGAGTCTAGAAGCAGCTGCTGTGTTACAGAAACAAATAGAAGATGCTAATTCTGCATGTGAGCTGTTTTAATGAAGCAGTGTTTACATGCTCAGGTGAGGCTAAACAACAGCGCATCATGTCCTTCATGATGTTCAGGGTCAAACAGACAAACACAACAGACCTGGAGTTAATTGGTAGTATAAGGCATTGAACTGTATGTGTGTGTGTGTGTGTGTTTTTTTTTTTTAAACAAATATTTGTAGGTCTTTGTAAAGTGATAACGGTGAGATAGGATAATTATTGTAAATGATGGAACCTGACAGGATGCAATATTTCCAAAATAATTATAATATGCTGAAAGAAGTGTAACAGATTGCTGCAGTGAGAGCTCCGGGCTGTTGGCTGAGCTGATGTGACTCGGTTCAGTAGTAGGCGTGTGTGTGGCAGCTACTCGGCTGCATGCTGAAGGCGCCGCAGTCTGTGATCTCTGTGTTACACTGGCTGCACTCACAGCTCAGAGCCACAGGGTAGGTGAAGGACGAGTCAACCCCCGGAGCACAGCCTGGCAGCTGAACGGTCTCATAAGTCCAATCCCTGAAGTTACAGGTGTTCTGGAAATATGGCGCCATTGGACTGCGGTACGCTCTTTCCTGTCATTTTATCATTAAGAAAAACATTTAGCTATGTTACAATATCATCTGTTGTAGAATGTCTAATAAATAACAACGATCCTTAATAATTATTGCTTTGTGACTTCTAGTACTGGTCAAAAGTTTAGACACACCTTCTCATTCTAGAACAATACTGGAGATTTCAAAACTATGACATTACCCAAGGATTGGGGAATTACGCAACAGCAACAGTCAGAGTTGTTATTTTGAGAAATGAAGGTCAGCTGTTCTGGAGACGTTCTTGCAAGTATTGTCAAGTGCATTATCAAAACCCATCCAGCACCACGATGCAACTGTCTCTCATGAAGACCTTCCCAGGAAAGCAAGACCAAAACCTTACCTCTGCTGCAAAGGAGAAGTTCATTTAAAGTTACCAGCCTCAGAAATCACCAATTAAGGCTTGAAAACACATCTCAATAAGAACTGTTCTAAGCAGATTGGATGCCTCCAGGATTATTTGTAGAAAGAAACAGAAATCAGGAAAGCTCATGGAATTAAAAGGTGTGTCGAAACTTTTAGTGCCACACACAAACAACCATAGACAATATGACATACAATGAAATTCTTTATATGACTCTCTCAACCAAAAACAAACAATATGTTAAATAAATCCACACTAAAATACTACACAATTCACAATACTACAGATAAAAAAGAAAATTAAATTCTAGAATAGAATAGAATTTCAACAGAACATATGAAATAAAAAAATATCATACAGGTAAATGTCAAAAAATGAGCGTCATGACAAAGTTATACAGTTACTGTAAGTACAAAAGATTTTACCTTCTTTTTATTTGGGAAGGAACATGGTTTGTGCATGGTTTGTGTGTTACAGTTTATGTGCGAAACACCATTCTTGGTTCATTTAATATGAGGTAATTAAAAAAAAGAAAAAATTGCCGGTAAATTCTTTGGAGTCTAACTCAGAAATTTGGCTGTAGTCTGTGATGCTGTGTGGACTGTACCTGAGTCTGACAGAGGCCGGCACAGGCTGTAGTGTTGATGGTGATGCAGCTGCCACACTCGTCACTCTCCACGGTGATGGAAATGCTGGTAAGATGACAACGGGTCTTGCAATCTGACCCCGCCCACACCAGCATTGGCAACAGCAACACCATGGCAACGCCACGCATCATCACCTTCAAGTCAGCACGCAAGGAAAAAAGTGAATATGCAAATTCACCGTACATTTTTTGTTAGAAAACATCAGATCGTGTGCACTAGATAGCGGGAATGGTGGGCCAGTGGTTAAAGCTGTGGTTTGTTCATTTCCAGATTGGAAGTTCAAGTCCCAGTGCTACAAAGTTGTGTTTCTAACAAGCTAGGATATTTGAAGAACGCATTTACTTGCGTTACATTAAACGTTCTTCTTCTAATGTTAACCTCTATACATCTAAGAGGATGAAATAAAACACAAGCAAGTTAGAAATCAAGTTAAGCAATGAGGAAAGATCTGAGCTTTGCCTTACCTGCTGGAGATTCTTTTCGTCTTATGTCGTCTGTCACCATTAGCCATCTTACTTATACCCTCCTGTCAGCCCAAACGCCCACCTCAGGGCCAAAATGGCTCCAGTCTTATCTTCGGGTCATATTTCTTTTTTATTTTTGATGCCATTTGTAGAGGTGGACTCTAATCCCCAAAGCTCCCTAGCCTTGGCATTCAGTGTTTAGTCTGACAGAGGTTTAGGCTGAATTGCATCCTGCTGAAGAGTCTGGGGCTTCAAGGTCAAAACTCCCACAAACTTCACTTCCAGTGGAAAACACTACTGGATCTGCCAATAGATTCTGCAAATTGAAGATCATGGACAAAAGAATTGAGATATAAGATGCAAGAAATGTCCTAATATCTAGTACAAGGTGTGTTCAAATCAAACCAGGACGTTTGTGCAGAACAATAGAACACAGTTATAAGATTAATTTGAGATGAAAAACTACTTCGATTTCTCTATATAATCCCCTGCTACACTAATGCACTTATGCCAGCGTTTCACTAGAGCTTGGATACCAGCAAGGTAGAACCATGATTGGACTTCCTGCTTCATGTCTGAAACCCCGGCGTCCTAGGAACACCTTTAATGGACCAGTAAAATGTGGAACTTGCTCAGAGCAAGGTCAGGACTGTATGGGTGATGTGACAAGAACTCCCAGCTGAGTTGCTGCACTGTGCAAGTGGTGCAGTGGGCAGTATGAGGTCATGCACTGAATCGATATTGACCTTCTGTCAATCAAGCCTTTTACCCAGTTCCCATGGTGAGGGTCATTAATCATTTTGCACTCCAGCTCTACACTTTAATTGCACCAAGTTCCATGTGTCCTTTTAGAATCCAATTTGCCTGCGACCTTCAGTTAACACAAAATGAACCTGGAGTACTGTACAAACAGTAAACAAATATCATCCTCATATGCATAAACAAAAGCTTAAGTTAAGGTTATGTATTCATTTCAAACAATAAATATTAAATACCACCATTAGTTTGCAGTCAGCTCAGGAAGTATTGGCACCCTTCAAGTGAATTTAGTATAAATTATTATTGTATAAAAGGTTGAAATGTAATAATATACATATTCACAGACAACTATTACAACTTTAACAAAACAGATTCTGTTTTTTAAAAAACAGACGTACTGTAGATATATCCATTATATAAAATAGAAACAATGCTTTCTCTCATATGCACACAGAGCAACACTCACACATTCATTCACATATAAGAGCAAATTAAAATGAGTGGCATCTTTTTGGGTGGCTCAGTTAGCTCAGGATTAAACCAAGGACTATGGAGCTGTAAGGTGGCAATGCTACCTGCTGTGCCACAATGTCTTTTTTTTTCTTTTTTCTTTTTTTTTTTTTTTACATGTTATGCTATACTGAAAACGTATTGCTTCTTTTAGCAGCAGAAAGGATGCGAAAATATTGGACGGATTTTGATGCAGATGATTATTTAAAGTAAAATAAAGACAGAGCATAGGGCAGTAATATGGCATGTATTAGTCATTAGTTACTGTATGACAAGGCACCAATCTAATATATGACTGAAATAAATAAAGCATTCTTTGCCCTATAAGTGTTTTATTAATGTAGTATCTGATCTACTGTAATAACAGGTTCCGATATGTTTATGTCTGTTAATACAACTTCACAGAATTTATATTGCATGGGGAAAACTTCAGAGGTGGACATTTATTTTTAGATTTTGGGAACATCCCAGTGAACTCCCAACCCTTCTGTCTAAATGGTAATGTGACCATCTGGTACCGGCCAGTGCCTCAGCCATTAAGCTGTAACATCAGCCAGTGAAATACTGCCCTCTGTGTGCAAATGCACTGATTGCAATCCACTGCAGGCATAATGTCTAGATGAAAACCCTCGAACCAAATACAAAAAACAAGGTACTGCATTTCTATACTGCAACTTTGGAAAGAGTAATATGCTAGGCATGTAAAGTCACTATATAGGTCTCAGTGCACAATGGTGGAAAAGCACAAAGTGCTGAAAGCAATGCAATATTTTATACTGGACAAATGGCTGGTAAATTACCAATTCCCCAGCTGAGCCATAGAATGGTCAAAATGCTTCAAACATTAAACCTTGATTTGTAGCTTAAATGGTGCAGTGGTGACGTGGGTTCCATCAGCTTCATGGAAAGGGAATCATTTTTAATCAAACCAAAGGAGCCCATAATGACCTGAAATAAAATCTCTACAAATTTGAGCAGCATTGCATAATAGTGAATTTCGTTGCCACTTATTAGAAGACATGTTTATTTTAGGAGTGTACAGCCAAATATAGTTAACATGCAGTTAACAAGCATCTTAACATAGTTAAGATGCTTTTTCAAATTTTATTATTATTATTTATTATTATTATTATTATTATTATTATTATTATTTCCTTTTATTTCTCTTATTTATTTATTTATTTATTTACAAATATGTACTTATGGTTGCATTGCAGCAGTTTTTTTTTTTATAATGAAGATCATAATCATTAGGATATACTACACAGTATAGAGATCAGCTTCAATTATGGATTATGGTATAAATATGATTAGTTCAGCTACACCAGCTGCTGCATTATCCTTTGGGGAAGTATTGCCTTCCTTTTTTAATCCCCTCATTAAGAGCTTTCTGTTAATTTTTACAGCCAGGTCTGATTCTCATGTTCTCATGTCCCCTTTAAAAAAAAAAATTACTTGATGTTGTTTTGAGGACAAAATTCTCCAGCCAGTATTAAGTACTATGCATAGATCTGTACTGGCTTGGACAATTATTCATTAAAATAATTGGCAATACCAAAATAAATATCAGCATTGAACCAATAGCAACCATAAACATAATTTTGCACATACAGTATGTACTATTTTCTTAATGGTCTAATTATATCTTGCAAATTCTCTCTCTCTCTCTCTCTCTCTCTCTCTCTCTCTCTCTCTGTCTCTGTATATACACTGACACACACACACACACACACACACACACACACACACACATTTCCAGGTAAAACACTTTAATTAAAGGTACAATTGGTGCAAATGATAAGGCTACCATCCATTGAGAATGAAAGGTATACTTTATTCTTTTCTTTTTTGAATGAGAGTGTGCTTGTAATTTGCAGCTGTGGTGGTTTGAGAGAAGAAACACTAAGGCTGAGAAGAATTGTGCATTCTTGCAGTTTTTATCCAAAGATAAAAAAAAAAAAAAGATTTACACCAAAGCTTAAAAGTGCATATTTTTATGTATTTATTTATTTATTTTTATTTATCTTTGCATTTCTTATAATTCAGTGTCACTCCATAGCATTTGCCATGTTTGAACAGATACCCAAGAAAAGTAATGGAGTTTCTATTCATATTACTCGGGAAATTCTCCCAACGTCACCCAGCTCAAAATTTTCAGCTTTGCACTTTGCTGAAATAAAGCCAACAAGCACTCGAAGTCTATGGCCACCAACTAGCATCATGCACAGATGATATCAAAAGCAGAAGTTTGGGACTGCAGCACGAGTCTAAGGGCGCAGTGAGCCGCAGTGGCCGCTGGGGGATGATCGCGCTCTGCGCGCGCTGGTCATGGCCGCACGAGGCTCCTCGTTAATAACAGGCGCGCGCTACGGTAATCGGGCGAGAGCGAGCGGCGGCAGACGCGCGGCGCGTCCACCTACCCAAGGCTATTTCACATGGCATTATTCAACTTTTCATTCATCGTGCAGCTTTACTGGTTCCTCCGTGCACTCCGAGTGGCACAGGCTCGCTTTACTGGTTAAGTGCATCTTTGCTTCTTGTGGTGCATTTTGTTATTTTTTCCCCTCTTTGGATGAAAGAAGATGTGATGTGCAGGTGATGCGCGATCCTGTTGAATTGATACACGGCGAGACGCAGCCCCAAAGTGGCAAGATCCTGTTGGATACGAATAAAACTCGAGTCTTGAGGATGACATGTTCTCTTGCTGCGTGCGTCGTGCCGGTTTTGGATGCCCAGAGAAGGCGGGGATTTGGGGACAAACCTGGGATCTACATCCTCACCTAGCTCCGGCGTATTGTGTTGGAGGTGGGAGCTAAGCAAAATATTCTCCGGGCTTTTCTCATGTAAGTGGTCTGGACGGAGGGAAGGTGGGGTGGCCGATTCGTGGGGCGCGTGTTTATGCTTAATCGCCTGTTTTTCCCCCTCTACATGTAATAATCACGTATTGTCTCTCCTGTTGCCGTACAGGCCTGTAATTGCTATTTCAATGCACTGTTATAATAACACAGTAAGCATTATTATTTATGAGGATTATTATGATTATTATTAATATAAGTATTGAGCTGTGCCTGTCGCACAACATATTAATATAGTGTAGAGATCTTTTTTTTTCTCTCTTTTGAGTGGTGGGAGGGGATGCGTGCATACTGTAACATGTTTGTTTTTGTGCCCTTTGCAGCTGTCGCTGGCGTCAAAATAATTCCGTGATTCATTCGTAGTCAGCGGAGGGGCAGAGGACAGAACAGCACCACAGCACCACCACCACCACCTCCACCACACGCCCTCCTCCTCCTCCGCCTGCTCCCTTATCCCAAAGATCGCAACCGCGGATCACTGACCGAACTCAAAGTCGCTTCTTCCTACAAGTAAAACACCTCAGGTGGCTGTGAAAGGCGAAGACTTCATTTACGCTTCTTAATAATCTGATGGAGGACCCTACAGACAGCCTGTGCTTTTAGACACCGATGCAACGCCATAAACAAACAGGTTCCTTAACCTTTACGCACCTGGACTTTGATGATGTCATTGGATATATATTAACACCTTTCAGTAAATGTTGCATGACCATAAAATGAAACTGTAATCGCTGTGCATGTAGTGAGGGTTATTATTAGTACTATTATTATTACTTTTTATTTTATATTTTATTTTTTATTTTGCCTTAGTAGACTTAAATCTTCCACAAGCCTCATTGTGGCGTTCCAAGTGCATTTATGGACATTGCAGCACTCACTTTTGAAGTCTTGACAAATAACTGTATTTAACTATACGGTTAAAAAACTACGCACCAAAATGGAGTTTGCAATGGTCGGGGCAGATAGCGGTGGGTGCAACCCTCACTTGCCGTACGGATATGCCCAGGCACGCGCCAGGGAGAGGGAGCGCGAGCGAGAGAGACATTCACGCGCGGCGGCGGCGGCGGCGGCCGCGGCAGCTGCGGCGTCCGAGGCCGGGGCAACAGGAGACGGAGGCGGCGGTGGAAGCGGTACTGGAGGTGGCCCGTGCACCCACCCATACGGGCAGCCACATCAGACTCGCACCTCCTCCTCTACTAATGCCAACCACGGGAGCGCAGGGACTGCCTCGCGCCCCTCCTCCTCCTCCTCCACTCAGCAGCAGTTCGAGCCGCAGCAGCAACTTCTGAGAGAGCGCAAAAAGCAGAGAGGAGTCGCGCGCTGGAGGCGGCACCGCGCCACTCTCGGAGGCGACCTGCGCCACTCTGAGTTGGCGCTCCTAGGCTCCGAGGAGGACGTTATGATAGAAGAGGACGAGGAGGCCGAGGGCGACGAGGAGGACGACGACGGGGGAAGCAAGAGGTCGAGTTTTATCTATAACATGGACGACGAGGAGACAGCGTCTCTCACGGACAGACGTCCACAGTCCGGGTACGAGAACGTTTACAGCGAGTACGGCTGCTGCGAAAGAGTGGTGATCAACGTGTCCGGTCTGAAGTTTGAAACTCAGCTCAAGACTCTCGCCCAGTTTCCCGACACGCTCTTAGGGGACCCGGCTAAGCGGATCAGGTACTTCGACCCGCTGCGCAACGAGTACTTTTTTGACAGGAATCGACCGAGTTTCGACGCGATTCTGTATTTTTACCAGTCAGGGGGGCGACTAAAGAGACCCGTCAATGTACCTTTCGACATCTTTTCCGAGGAGGTCAAGTTCTACGAACTTGGCGAAGAGGCCATGATGAAGTTCCGCGAGGACGAGGGCTTCGTCAAAGAGGAGGAAAAACCGCTGCCTGAGGATGAATTCAAGCGGCAGATTTGGCTCCTGTTTGAGTATCCCGAGAGCTCCAGCCCCGCCAGAGGCATCGCCGTGGTGTCTGTTTTGGTTATTGTCATATCTATAGTTATTTTCTGTTTGGAAACGTTACCAGAATTCAGGGACGACAAAGATTTCCTAAGCCCAGGTAAAAACGCGACGCATACAGAGAACGGATTTACGCCCTTCAACGATCCATTTTTCATTGTGGAGACGGTATGCATTATCTGGTTCTCTTTTGAGATAATTGTGCGCTTTTTCGCCAGTCCGAGCAAAGCCTCTTTCTTTAAGAACATCATGAACTCTATAGACATTGTCTCCATTTTGCCTTATTTCATAACTCTGGGCACGGACCTCGCGCAACAGCAGGGCAACGGGCAGCAGGCCATGAGCTTTGCCATCTTGAGAATAATCAGACTAGTCAGGGTTTTCCGGATCTTCAAGCTCTCCCGACACTCCAAAGGACTCCAGATACTCGGGCACACTTTGCGCGCAAGCATGCGCGAACTGGCGCTGCTCATTTTCTTTCTCGTTATTGGGGTGGTGCTGTTCTCCAGCGCCGTGTACTTTGCAGAGGCTGACGAGCCCAAGTCACAGTTCACGAGCATCCCGGACGCCTTCTGGTGGGCCGTGGTTACCATGACGACTGTAGGCTATGGAGACATGAAGCCCATAACAGTCGGCGGGAAGATAGTGGGCTCGCTGTGCGCAATCGCCGGCGTCCTCACCATCGCGCTTCCAGTGCCCGTCATCGTGTCCAACTTTAATTATTTCTACCACCGGGAGACTGATAACGATGACCAGACGCCTGCGGTTGAGTACCCTCCCCCGGGATGCCCGTATTTTCCGGATTTTTTGAAAAAGTTCAAAGGCTCTCCATCCGGCTCGTCACTAGGCGACAAAGCCGCCGAGTACATGGAGATGGAAGAAGGCGTCACGGAGTCACTTTGCGGCATAGACAAACAGAGTCCAAGTAGAGGGAACGGCACGGACCTTGGCAGAAGAAACAGTACACATTCAAGAAGCATACAGACAGATGTATGATTATAAATAATCACACTGGTGACTTTCTGTGGAGGGTTTTGTCAAGATGATTGCACAATTCACTTATCAGCACACATGCACGCCCAGGTGCGCAAGTTGCCCGCTCGGACGCACACACCCACACAAACGCGCGTATTAACAGACATGCACAAAAGGAAAATAAATAAATAAAAAGCTCGCACGCACGCACACACGCACGCAGGCACACGTTTAATTTGTCGTGGACCTAGGCTGAACATTCTTTGCGATGTGGCTATTTTTTCTAGAGAAACACACCCTGTAATCAAATAACAGGCGACGCAAAAATCACCAGCTTTACGTAACATGGAGTGGTGTGAGTTCTGGCCCATCTACACTCTAGGCAGCAGAATTTCCCGGTTTAAAAAGAACGGTATACAAACAAGTATTTTTGCATAGGCACTTTATAAGTTACATTTGTCAGAAGACGTAAATGTTAGAACAAGAAGCAAGCTGTTAACGTAAGGTTGTTATGCAATAAAAGTTTAAACCATTTGCACTATCATTAAATATGTTCTATTCTCAAAACAGATTCAACCAGACACAGGTCTTTGAGAGAGTGAGCGAGAGTGAGATTGAGAAAGGGAGAGAAAGAGAGAGAGAGAGAGAATTCAATAGCTATTTAGAAACAAATGCACAGTTAAACATCGTCTAATATATTTTCAGCTTTTTAGTTTTGACAGTAGCACGATGCCACAATTAACTGCCCATTTAGCCACTACATTAATGTCAGAGGCATTGCATTATTTTGAGAGCGTTAAACAAATCAGCCATTTTATGCATTTTACCACAATTCTGGGATCAACACCTAAACGTAGATGTCACCCCATAGATTGGCTAAAACCAGGCCAGAATCCTGGTATTCCATCTCACATCATCATGTCTCTGACGCCATGGCTGGAAAGGGACAGTCCTGTCACTTGGGTCATAGTGCTGCCACGGGAATATGTTTTTTGTTTCAGAAGGGAATGCTTCATGCAACTGTTTACTTTGCGTCCCTTTAACCAAAATGACTCTGCATCCCTTTACAAGGACGCCGACTGGAAAAGGAAAAACACCAACAGCTCTTTATGGCAACACGAAACTGGCTGGCGCTCTGCACTTGTGCTTTGGTGAACTTTATGCATTGAAAAAAAAAAAAATCACCTCTGGATGGAAAAAAAAAACGGTCTTCCTGGCGCACACAGGGACCACACGGTCTCACAGGAGTGCCTCACTGTGCAAGGTAAGCAGTCTAAATCAAACATTGCTAATTTTCCTTCAATGTCTATGCCAGGATGTTTACAATTATTATAAGCACAAATATAAACACACTCTTTTCCGCTTTGAGCAAACTTAACGTCATGATGTTCACACTTTCTTTGTACACATGCGCCAACGCTTGTTAGTTCCGGTACCTGGGTGATGCTGCACGCTCCAGGTGAAACAGGTGCTACGGAGCAGCATTCAGTAGCAGAAGACATTATGCCACTGATATATTCTCTAATAAATCAGCGGATACAAAGTGTAAATGTTTTACACGTTTAGAAATGAAGTACAACTCTCTACCCAGCCCTTTCATTGGAATATGCTCCTAACACACTAAATTCAAAGCCTTGGCTAATTAATAATCCTTCTCTGCATGAGAGAGCAGGTACAGCACAAAAGCATGCAGGAAATAGAATACTCTGAGATCAAGGTTGCAAATCTGTGCACTACTGTAGATGAAGTTTTTATTTCCCCTTCTGTAGAATGCGTCCTTCCTCGGTTGCCTTGGTAACAGAGTGTCGCCCTTCCCGCCTCATTAACTGTCTCGAGTTTCTTGTTCAAACGGTGCAGTCTATCAGATGCCACACAGTGTCAAAATTGATTAATTACTTATAGATGATGTGAGTAATGTTTAAAAAAAAAAAAAAGCTTATTAACCCTTCATGTAAAGGGAAAAATATCCCCAGATGAGTTAATCACATCAAGTGCTGCCTTTAAACTGGAGAAGTAAACTAGTGTTAGTGTCAGATTACAAAAGCGATCCATTTCCACTTGTGCTTGAGCCACCGATGATAGGAATCATTTAATGTAATCAGACCTCAGTGGCAGTGTGCTATTCCTGTTAATGAAGAGGCTTTTCTTTTGTGAAAAGAAATTGTATCCTTTATAACCCATGCTTAACCACAAAAGCAGCTGACCAAGAACACATTACCAGAGATCTATCGCATATGCACAGGATTTCTAAAAATACATCCAGGCATGCATTATGTTCGAGGATCCCATTATTTTATTCATACATTGTCTGAATTTGAAAAGCACAAATGGTCATGCTGAAAGAAGTAACCAAACCCCTTATTATATACAGTATGTTTTCCTATCCTGTGTGTTAACCAAAAGTTTTCGACAGTACAGAGGGAACAGGGTGAAATGCAGGGTGAGGCTTTTTTGTTGTTGTTGCAGTTTTGACTGATATATCCCTTAATTCATTCATCCATTCATCCATTTTCAATAACTTTAACCCAGTTGGGTTAAACACTGTGAGTGAGGTGGTAATACACCCTGGATGGAATGCTAGATACAATCTAGTAGTCAATCCACCTACAAGTATGCTTTTTGGGCAGTGAGGGCATTGAAAAACCTGGGTGTGGATACGGAGAAAGCTCCTGCTAAACCTTAATTTGGGCTTCATGACAGATGAGATATCTCAAGGTGAAAGATAAAACAATGGATTACAAGAAGCACAAGTCATTTAGTACAGTCATTCAGAAATTCTGAATGTCATGTCAAGTCTATTTTTTGAGCTTAGGATTGACTTTCAGTGCAGTCTGTATAGTTGAATTGATATTATATTTTAATTTACTGTATATCATGGCACACGCCCAGTGCTGTCAGTAACTTGGCTCTGCATACACGTTTAAAAACTGTGTAAACAAGATATATAGATGCTTTGTTTGGCATCCACCATATGTAATGCTGCATCAAAAGTGCTTTCCAGAAAACAGCATTGTAGCCAAATAGACCTTATTTTCAGAGATGTCACTCCTGTGCCGTCATAATGAAAAATGTTGTTTACACCAATTTGTGTTTATGACGGGTGAAACGACAGTGTAATGGCATAGCATTTTAAGCGTTTGCATCACGGGTTATGATGCTGTGCGTGTCAGCCGAGATCCTCTCAGAACCTTACTTATTCTACACTAGACTAGGTATTGTTCTCTGTGCTAGTCTCTGGTTCATCAGGTTTTAATTTCAATCAGGCATATTGCGTAAACTCAGACACTGCTGATCAGCATGAGAGCAATAAAGGACTGTTTTAGCATGTAAAGAACTGGCATACTGGATACTGGACAGAATAACAAAACAGCAAGGGTCCTGGTCGGCTTGCTCTTTCCTGTAGCTTGGCTCCTTTAATATGCACCGAGTAAGGAAGTGGTTCTCATCTCTAGTCCTGAAGGACCACCTGCCCTGCACAATTTAGTGTTTTCTCATCTCCCGGCACACCTGATTTAACTAATCAGTTAATTAACTCAGCCTTTACTGAATCGCAGTGGGTGTGATAGGACAGGGAAAACATTAAAAAGGTGCACACATAGGTTTGTGAGTGGAGTAGGCATGACCCACACACCAGACCTTAGGAGTGGGGAAAAACATATCATAGTTTCCATATAAAATGTTATTAATGTATTTTATAACAAAGGGACACAAATATGTTTAATGAGTCGCCCATCTGGCCCTTCACTAGGATTCACACCTAGTGACAGCAAGTTAATGTAGTCAGTCCGCTTCTTGGCATGTTGTTGGGTGTTGGGAGGAAACCGGATATGGAGGGAATATGTGAACCTGCACATAGGCACTAACCTGACTCAGATGGAACAAGGGATCCAGGAGCTGTCGGGTGGAAATGCTACCTGCTGCACCACGGTTCCTTAACTTATTATCAGACTTATCAGGTTCCAAAGCGACATTTGAGATCATTTTGATCACATGACCACCCTGGTCTAGTCATTGCATTGACTTAACTGGTGCTAAAATACCGTAACTGCTGACAAATTCAATTCTGTCCTGTTGGCTAAATTTCGCCGCTTTTTTATTAGTCCGTTTAAACAGTTTAGAACATCGGTCCTCGTCTTCTGAACAGAGTGTGTACTGTAAGTGCTTTAATGATTAGACAGCACAGGAGTGTCACCGACATTCTGACAGCCGATGATCACCAGATAAATGAAATTAATCGTGACAGTGACTGCATAAGGGAATCGCAGTTAGCTAGCGGTGCTTTAGACATCTTTTGGGCAGTCTGACTACATCCGATAAACTGTCTCCCTCCTCAGTGTAATCCATGCAGATTTTATTAGTCAGTTTTGGCAGATTTTTGCATTTTTGGCTGTTCTCCAGATTTCAGCCAGAATGGGATCCAAGTGGTTTTCCAGACTGCCAAACAAATACGATAAAGTGATTAATTTAATTCCAAGATTTCTTCAAACCATAAAAAAAACATTATATTTTAGTACTAAAGAGGTTACGAGTTGCCTTTGCCCCTTTAAAGTGGACTGTTAAGCTTAGAAACAATTTCTTTCCCACTTTCTCCCTCCTTATCTATCTGACAGGACAGGTCCCTAATTAGATAGATCCGATATCTTATTTCCTTTTCACACACCAATTAACTGAAACTCCTAATTTAAATTTGAGACACAAAGACACTAAATTACTACTTATCATGTCACTGAACCCCACAGTCCTTCAGTGGGCCCTTGTTGTACTTAACTCACATTACGTCTGCTCTGACAGAATACATTGACATTCTTTATTATAGCAATAAATGCTCAAGTTTTTGATAAGACTCCTCTTCTTCTTCTTCTTCTTCTTTTTCTCAGTAAGTAATAGTCCTCACACACTTCAGTTATTAAATTTGCAGTCAGGCAAAATACAGTATCAGTGCTGATTAAATTTTTTTTTAAATGTTATACGTGTTATACAGAAAATGTGTGTGCTACTTCTGAAGTTCATGCAATATGGAAGTGACCAAACTCGGTTACATAAAAATTTCACGTTGCTAAATTCAGCCGTTTTGGAGAGATGATTTTATACCGCATGTGCCCCCAAAATGGCCATTTTTTTTGCATTATGAGTTTTGGTACTAAAATTGGTATACGCTTCTAGAAGCATTGACCTTGTAAAAATTGTTGCATAAAGTGGTTTTGATAAAAGCTAAAAATAAATAAATAAATAAAAAATCTGTAGTGTCCGTAACCATGTCTAATTCACGTTGAAAAATCTTATCAGTTTTGCTTTTTAGAATAATAGACTTTTTCAGGTTTGTGTATTTTTATATGAAATCTAAATTGGCCAAGTTCATTTAGGGTTAAATTAACTTCATAACGATTAATGCAATCATATCAAATGTTTCTTTTTTATCTGATATACAGTAAATATATTGTAATGGTAATGGTGTTACATGATCCTATCTGAAATTTAAGACACTTTTTTAGCACCAATACCAAGTTTTATCCGAGTATATTTACCTTTTTTTTTAAATGTTCTGTGTATTTAACGGGCTACAGTGCTTAGAGCTAACTGTGAAAAGTGATTGGATCCCACGGATTGTGAATTGAGGCCATTTATTATGTTATAACTGCATCAGATTCATAATGACATTCTTAATTACATCTTGATAATATACCGAAACAACCATAAAAACTATCACTGAGTGGCAGAAGTGCCATCTGTATTCACCAAACAGGGTTTTTTTATTTCCTGAACGGAAAGTTTGGAAGCGCTATGGAAGATTGAACAGCTAATGGGGCTTTTGGCTGGCGTTCTGCCATTGCTAGTGCTAACACAAGTTAAATGTGTTGCATGACTACACTTACCCAGGCGCAGTTTCCCCAAAGCAGTGCTTAAAACTGCCACGACTTCATCTGTACGCGCTCTTTCATCTTAAAATGATAATTGTGCATCTGTTGTTCTCAGAAACCCAACATCATTCTGTGCATTTGTGTTCTTCGTTACATAACAACGCTATTTTATCCGACCAAACCAGAAGAGCTGCCTCGGCAATGACTTTTACAAAACGAATTTAGAAACACCATCGATTTAGGGAGCCACAATGACACATGCAGCTGAACAGTGCAGATAAATGCTTCTTAGACGTTGCCGTTTTCCTTAAAAAAAAAACAAAAAAAAAACTTTCATTAAAAGGAATGCAAATGTAAAATCTCCTATAGGTAATTCAGGCAGCCTTTACCCTTTTTTCCCCAGCTCCTCCAGTGCTGTGACCTGACACCGGTATCAATATTATTACTGAAACTATTTGCAGAACAAATGCAAAACAAGTGTCACCCCACATTACACAGCAGATTGAGAACGGCATGCCGCCATAACACAACCATGGCTCATTATTAAAGATGTGTATCAACAGTAATAAATCCAAAAGTTATTATAAAGCATGTCTTTTTGATCAGGTTCCTCATAACGTAGCCTAGTGTGAGCATCTGGGCTAGCGTTTGCATGGAGAAGAGGTCGGAGCCAGACGTAATTTGGCACTCATCCGACAGAAAGCAATCATCATTGCTCTTTTCAGAGCATTAATTAGTTGATATGCGTGCTGTCTACTGGGGAAATATGATACACCAGCGCAGGCGCCATGTTCAAAGCCCTGTTAAATGATCACTTTCCTTGCATAGAATATTTAACTCGTCTGATGACAGGCAAATAAACAAGGGTAGGGTAGCATAAACAATGTTATGAGCTCTAGTGCAAGGTTTTCATGAGTGACTGATTGTTTGAGATTTAACGAAAGAGCTCTCTGTGCTTGTTTGCTGACTCCACCCCAATGCAAAGCTATGTGTTAAATCCCATGCCTTGTGCATTTTAAGCGAATGTAGCGTTTTATTGCACAATTAGAATTTTTCCTCAGGTGCCGGCGCAAAAAACAAAAACAAAGAGAACTGTGTTGATGTGCTTTCAATGCAGTTTGGAATGAACAAATGGGATTTTAAAATTATTGAGGTTCTTCTAGGTTCTTTCTGTCGTTCCTGTTCAGTGCAAAATGCAAATAATGCAAAATTCCGTCACAAAGCAAATTAATAAACATCCAGTATGTAATTCATATCAGTTATAAATCTCCAAACAGTAACAAATAGAAATCAATGTAAAAAAACGTTTATATAATAACAGATATGTACATGATGGCAAGATGGCTGTGTGGTTACCTCTGTCGCCTTGACCTCCAGTGTCCAGGTTCGATTCCCGTCTCGGGTCTGTGTGAATAAAGCTTGCATATTCTCCTCGTGCTCCGATTTCCAAGGACATGTAGATTACAGTAGGTTAATTGGCGTACCCTGATGGATTGGCACCCTGCCTCTCCAGGGACAGGCTCCAGGCCCTTGTCACACCATTATAAAGTGGTATAGCCAAGGAGTGAGTGAGTCATATGTACATTTGAAAGAGAATTATGTTTTTGTTTTAAGGAGCAACAATCAAAGATGTTCAACTTTACCAAAGCAGCTTATCCACCACTGAAAAAAAAGGGATGACATTGCAGAATGATGAAGTGCATGCAGCTACCACAGTGGAACAGGCCACGACGTTTACAACAAATGGCAGGACCTTTATAGATTGGCAAAGAGAAGGACAGCAGAGAAACAGACAGACAGGGGAAAATTGCAGAAGGACAATCATGTACTCAGCCTCTTATCCCAGAAGAAAAGCAAGTACTAGTTGACAGTGTCTCGTGGAATAAGACAAGTAATTAATGTCTGTGGAGAAAAGTTACGACTTATCTACGTCCCCTCTGCCTTCCTCTCTCCACAGCCTGAATATCTTAGACACACATCCAGTCCTGGTCTAGCTCCTGAACCCTTTTACGCA
The DNA here is from genome assembly GCA_013621035.1 of Clarias magur. Lineage (NCBI taxonomy): Eukaryota > Metazoa > Chordata > Actinopteri > Siluriformes > Clariidae > Clarias > Clarias magur. Next base: position 208,229 of record QNUK01000222.1, read on the forward strand.
GGAATCAAATTAGAGGATCTCATGAGTGTCATGATATACTACAATATATAGGCACAACTTAGTGGACACCTCATCGACACACCTACAATATATGTAGGTCTTCCCAAACTATTGCCACAAAGCCTGAAGTATAGAATTGTATAGAATGTCTTTGTATTATGTAGGATTATAATTTTCTAATCACTGGAACTAAGGGGCCTAAACATGTTATAGTGAGATGTACTGTATGTGTGTGCCCGTGAAGACCATGATTACATGATTAGCCAAGTTTGGAGTGCAAAAATTCAAATTTCCTGCTAGGGCTAGTCGATAAAATTATCTTAAATTAACATTGTGATTAAATTTACGCTAATAACACTGATATGCTTTGGAAAACTTTTACTCACATAGTGTAAATACATAACAGCGGTTAATGTCAAGAATTTCAGTTAAATTACGGGGATAGTTAAGTGTTTGTTCTTCTATAACTTTATCCTATAGTTTAACTAATGAACCATATATTATATATATATATATTAAATTATCATATTTTTTGGGATGTATTGGAACACTGATAGTGCTCTTGTGGCAGAATAAGGAAATCCCCACAGCTACTGCCCAAAATCTAAGAAAAGGCCTTTTGAAAAGAGTGGAATGTTTTTATAACTCTTTTTGTTTTTTTTTTGTTTTTATGGGAAAAATAAATTACCGTATAAATATATAAAAAAAGATCTCCATAATAAAGGTCCACAAACCTTTGGCCATATAGAGTATGGCACATCTTTAGTATCAGAACCTATAATCTTTCCCAGTAAACAGAAAAAGCCACCTGGTATTCAAGTGAACAAGTTATCCCTAATTAACCATCATTTCTCATTCCATCTGACAACCTGGCAGGAATTATGTGGATGATGTAAGATTAACATTCAGTTATTTCTCACATGCACTTTACAGCACAGTGAAATATCACCCCCCCCCCGTATAACTCAGTTAGGATCTGGGGTCAGAGCGCAGGGCCCAGCCAAGATACAGCACCCCTAGAGCAGATAGGGTTAAGGGGTTTGACCTTCTGATCAGCAACCCACAGCCCTAACCTGTTGTGCCACCATTGCCACATACAATACATTTTTGTAGAGTTAATTTGTTTTATGTATGACTTATTTATGACTTATTTTTCCATTTTTGTGTTTCTATCTTTGTCCGCTTTTTTTTTTTTTTTTTGCTTTACTTTGTTCAAATACTTATTACTGTATATATAGAATATAGAACCAGTCAAAAGTTTGGACACATCTTCTAATTCAGTGTTTTTTGTATTAATTATTTATTTTCTACATTCTAGAACAATCCTGGATTTTTTCAAAACTATAAAATAACATGAATATAGCATTTTGTAGTTAAGTAACATAAGCAACAACGACGACAACAACAGCAACAGTTCTTGCAAGAACAGTATTGTCAAGAGCGTTTACAAAACCCATCAAGCACCATGATGAAACTGGCTCTCATGAAGACCTTCCCAGGAAAGCAAGACCAGGACCTACCTTAGGAGAAGTCCATTTAGAGTTACCAGCCTCAAAAATAACCAATTATGATTAGAGGCTTAAATTAGAGCAGCTAGGAAAGCTTTACACAGCATAAGTAGCAGACACATTGTAATATCAACTGTTCAAAGGAGGACATTATTGCATATTTTGGACTCATTCAGCATTGTTTTACAGTGTAGAAAGAAGAAGAAGAAAAAAAAAACAGAACGACTATGGAAATAGAAGGTGTGTCCAAACTTTTGAATGGTAGTTTGTGTGTGTGTGTGTGAGTTATTACTGCAACATCATAATAAATAACAATTCTTATTTTTCTTAGTTGAGAGCGCATACAAGCCTGATGTTTCCCTTTTGTCTCCAGGTCAGGAAGAATAATGTTCTCCTTGGCTCTTTTTGTTCTCCATCTTATTTTCCTCTTGGACTTCCCCAATAATTGAATTCAATTTTATTTGTATAGCAATAAAAAACAAACACTGTTGCAAGGCAGAACTCTAATGAGCAAGCCAAAGGCAACAGTGGCAAAAAAGAGAGAGAGAGACGGAATAAGAAACTACGCGAGGAAGCTCATTCTCCTTTATTGTGATTTTGTGATTATTTACAGTACAACTAGGAACGTGTCAGATTTTACAGAAACACTGTACAGCGCTGCGCACACATACACACGTTCTTCTCTGTTGCTGTTCTGAACCTCATTTCCATTTTTTCCCATGACCTTTGGTGGGCAGTGTTGAAACATGTCTCAGTTTTGGTCCATGGGTGAGCAGTGGGTGTTAGCAAATACATTCAATGAGGATATCCTTTATCACACAGAGAACAACCATGTACAAGTCTCCATTTCTTGCTCTGTGGCAGAGCTGACCCAGATAAATGCTTAATAACACAAACTGACCGCAATGTCAGTAAAAGGTCTCTGATGATTTAAAAATAATATATCAATATTTAAGTGTAACATGGATCCAAGAGTTTGTCTACAGTGGGAACAACATGAAAGATCTTATATATACCACAGACTTTACTAAGTCCTTGGTTGTCGCTGATAATTTGAGGAATAGTGCGGTTAGAAGCTCCTGCTGGAGTCAGCACAAAGTTTCGGCAGAGATCTAGGGCTAAAGGGTTTCTATTCAATTTAAATGAAAAAAAAAAAGAAAGAGAAAGAAATCAACCCTCGTCAATTATATACCCGATATAAATTGGTGACAAAAATTCTGAACATATGAACCATTTTCATGAATTAAAGAGAACAATCGAGTAAAATAAGTCTTATTAATAATTATATTTTATAAATACAAACATGCTACCAAAAAAAAAAAAATACCATGCATTAATTTGTGTATTTGAAATTATATAATGATAAAGCTAGGCTTCTCCACTGGAGTCTGAATCCGTTTCAACTCATGAAGCTTTCAATATAGAACTTCAAAAACGACACAGGAGTGGCATGGTGGTTGAGCGGCATCCTCTGAGTACTCTGGTTTTCTTCCACAGTCCAGAGGCATGAAGATTGAGCTAATTGGTACTCCCAAATTGTGTGTGTCCTGTGATGGATTGCCACCTTGTCCAGTGTTTTCTGCCTTGTGCCTTAAGTATCCTGGCAGAGGCTCCAGGCCTCCCACAAGCCTGTACAAGATAAAGCGGTATAGATGATGAGTGAGTAAAAACAGCACATGTTGTTTACTTTTTACTAGCCAACTTAACCACGAGCCAACTAATCGATCCCACCAAAAGAGCTCTGCTCCAAAAAAAATAGCAGTTCCTTGAAAAATAATGTTCAGTTAGCTCAATGAAACTTTAGTCATACTTACAGTAATTTGCCACTATTACCAGCTCAAAGCTAGCACATTGTTAGCCACTTAAGCTGCATAGGTTGCCTGAGATATCGCTGTACATTATACATCGGAGCAGACTTAGAGTTCTTACATGTTGACATTTGCATTGAACTTTAATAATCGGCCTTTAGGGGCTCCCATAATCCTCAGTGCCTCAAGACATTTCAAGTGTTGCCATTCCTGTGATTATTTCTCTATGGGCGGTCTGTATTCCTTAAAACAACAAAAAAAGTTGTGTAGATTAACATTTCACTGCGAGGAACACATTTCTGCTGCCAATTCATGTGTACGCTGTTGACTCATATTTGGACTACCACTGCCGTTTTGAAATCGCCAGGTGTAGGTTGTATTGTATTTGCTTCTTTACATGGAAATAGATGCTCACTTTCATTGGTTCAATTTAAATATGAAGTGTTTTTTTTTTAGGCTTCAGGGAGGTTTTATGTGGGGTAATGTTTTGCTCGATTTTCCTATGAAAGAACAAAAACACACCCTGTCCAGGGTGTACCCTGCCTCGTGCCCTAAGCCTCCTGGCCCTATACAGGATAAAGCGGTATAGACGATGAGTGAGTGAAACAAAAAAACAGGAAGACTTCTTTGGTCATGTGTTTAGGCTGGTGGTCTTAATGTATAAAGTGACATGAAAAAACCCAAATGCAATAATCTTCCTATTTAAGGGAAACAAAAACCCCATAGCAAATTTTTGTTGCTCATTATGACCTTATTCATGTCTCATGAGACCGAATTGAGCTGTCTTATTACAAGTTTGACTTTGTCTTTTCCATTTCTCCTAAACCCCACTTAGGAGAAACAAAGAGACATAACAGACACAACCCGAGATATTCTTGAGAAACATTTGAGAAATCTAAGATGTACATGAGAAACAGCACTGAATTTGAAGGAGAAGCAAATAAACCATATATATAAATCCATAACGAAATTCAAATCAGATATAAATGAGATGCATGAAACACAAGTGAGAAATATAATAGTTTTATTTAACATATTCAAATTCCTAAATTAACAGCATACAGTGTAATAAATATAAAATTCACACAATATAACAGACACCAGAAAAATCTGGTAGATTAAGACACTAAATGATACAAAATGTCACCAAACCTGACAAAGATATTAAGTGTCACACTGCTCAACTAACAGTATGATTTATACAGGAGATACACAAAGGCCACAGCATTGAGACAATATTACAATGAAAAGAATCAGTCAAAAAGGAGATGAATAATTGGTTGCCTGCTATATGTAAGGGCTACAAGAATGGGCCAAAACCAGGAAAAGTTCTCCCTCACCAGCTACATCAGTCTTCTCTTGTTGTGGATGACCAACAAGTTTGTCCAAAGTCTGCAACTCCTGGAATTGCTTAGTATCTAATGGAAAAAATAAATATGGGCTGGTACTTACCACCCCTCATGGGCTGGTACTTACCTGACTGATGTGGTGCTGATGGAGACTCCAGAACATTCTCCTGCAGTTTCTTTGTTAAGATTCTTGGTCTCCTGAGGTGGCATGCTTCTGAAAAGAACCCAGTTAAAGTAAAATGTATATAATTACCAAGATAACCTTTCCACAAACAAACATATTGGTCTTTATCTATAGAATATAATTTTAACTGATGTCTCTAAAGTTACATGTTCTGGTAACTACTGTTAAACACTGAACACTATAATAAAACTACTGATTTGCAAAAACTGAACATGCATTAACATTAGCTTACTATTAAAAAAAAAAAGGTAAAAAGTAACATAATATGTCAATCCACACAGATTAAGGGCATGTCTAATAATAATACTGTAACTAGGTGACTGATGTTTACCATTAAATAAACTTTTAACCTCACACGTGTTAGTTACCTAGACATGCTAATCCACATGCTAAACCATTTTTATTTACCACAGACTCTGCGGTTTTAACTCACATTTTCAATAATAATCCATTTTAATTTTGGCGCGAAAAAGTAAAACCCACCTTCACCGTCCGCTTTGTCGTCTTAAGTCTTCTTCTTTATTTTTATCTGCGGCAGGCAAAGTAGGTGGTGCGCTACCGCCACTTAAAGGCCTGGATGAACGTTGGATAAAGTGTTTTTTGCTGACTTGACAACGAGGCCTGGCGATGCCCTGCACACTGTATGTAAAGAGTAAGATGAAGTATAAAAAAAACTACAGCACTAAGGTACTAAACAGTCTTTATTGTAGATGGCACTTTTTGTCAGAGAACCCTAGCTCTTAAACCCCAAAGCATTTTAGCCATTCTTTGCATTATGTTTTAATAAATATACGGTATATGCATCAGGATTGGGCATTTTTTCAGCTAAATATATTCCTCAATATGAAGAACTCAGTTTTATTTCATTTTAACTAACTATACGCACATAACTAAGCAAAAAGTTTAAAAAGGATCTTATCAGAAAATATCGGAAAACCCAAATGTACAGTTTATAATTACTGTATACTTTATGTGTGGGAAAAACTGCTTTCGGAAAACAAAAAATATGTGAGGTAATGAGCCACATTTGAGACACCTTTGAGAAGATGCAGAAAACACCTAAATCTCATTCAAGTCTCAAGGATGGCTCATTTCTGTCTAGGAGACAAAGAAGAGATCAATGATGAGATCACATCTTGGAGTTTTTTTTTTGCTATGGGAATGTAAACTATCTCTAAGATTTTAAGGTAATGAGCCACATTTGAGACACCGTTGAGAAGATACAGGAGCTAATCTGGATGTCCATGAACTGTGGGGAAAAAAAAAAAAAACTATCTGGAGGATGGGGAGAACATGCAAACTCCATTCACACAGACCTGAGGTGGGAATCAAACCCGGACCCTGGAGGTGGAAGGTGACAGTACTAACCACTAAGTCACAGTGCCACTTTGGTCAACGTTCACTATTACATTTATTTCCACTCTAGTTAATAAGTAAAAACTTAAGAAAACAAAGAAAAATGTGTGATGTGGGTAACGTATGGAGATTTTTACACTGAGGGTAAAAGATCTCAAGTTTTTGTGATTGTTATATAGTAGATTATCCCTTATTATTGGTAAACATGAAGATAAACTACAGATACAGCAATTCAAACTACAGAAATAAATCATTGTGGTTTATGTATTATTGGAACAGTTATGTATTATTTATCATTTGTAAAGAAGCTTTAAAGGATCTTTAGTTTTGCTGTAATCATTAAATATTTATTAGATCTAAAGACCCTCTGGTATAAATATTGTGGTGTAAGTTGAGGATTTGTGCAGGGCCCGGGTGTTTGTTTTGGACAAAAACCCAGTGGTTTCACTTGGACAGCCGTACATTTGCAGGAAATAACAAACTTCTGGGAAAGACCTGTTCCAGTGATTGATTTGGAAGTCTCTATAACTGGTTCTATAGAGGGTTTTACACACTCATATTTTCCACACAAATGTAGTCAGACACGTTCTCCAAAGATCATTCTCTATTCATGTGTGTTATAAGTTTGGAGTGATGAAAAAATGCTGCTTTTATTTACGCTCGATAAGCATGATCGAAGACTAAGATATGGTAGGAGCGGTATGTCACATCATATACTGTACAGGTTAGATATATTTTCCTTTTTTTATATAATCTTTGAGTGAAGAACAAACACAGTATGATAGTTTTTATACATACATATTTGATATAGAGCTGTATGTAGTATGTTAAAGCAAAACTGTATGTTTGAGGCTGAATGACTTCTGAAAGCTGAATTGCTTCTCCCTTGCTACTCACGCTCATAATTCACATCTGTTTGTGTTCCATCTGTTTGTGTCCTTCAGGTTGTCCTTGGTATCAGTCAAACAAAAAACTTATAGACACACACTTCTCCAAGGTCTTCTGAAGAACTATTAAGTTGGAATAAAATTACAAGACATATCTCCAGTAAGTAATGTTGCGAGAGGACATTTTTAGTAATTATCATCAATCACATAAGATAATCCCAGAGATATTGTCACGATGTATGTATTGTCATCACAGTACATCCATATCCATATTCGTGCATTTAATAAAAACGGCCTATTTCTACCCTTTTGGGCTTTGGCAGGTTTCCTAGGACCAGTAGATCACATGATATTAACATGACAGTAGATATACTATGAATTTAGTTTAAAATGGAATATAGAATCTTTGTCAACATGCCATGTCCGTTTAGACAAGATATACACTCATCAACCATAACATTATGAAAACTTGCCTAATATTGAGTAAATCTCCCTTTTGCCACCATAACAGTGATGCATTTCTATCACAACCAGCAGTAACCTTTTCATCAATTTGATGTACAGTAGCACTTTTACTGGCCTTCACTCCCCATGTGCATCAGTGAGCCTTAGCCACTCATGACCCTGTTGCCACTGCAGACCAGGAACAAGAGATGGAGTTTTGCAGTTGCTCCGGCCCAATCCTCTAGGCATCACAATTTGTTGTCAAAGTTATTCAAATCCATACGTTTGCCAATTCCAACACATCAATTTCAGAAAAAAAGTTTCACTGGCTGCCTAATATATCCCACCCACTTCCAGCTACCAGTGTAAGGAGATATGTAAATTGTAGCTACTGTGAGGAGGGCAAAATTGTAATCGCTAGATAATAGGATCAGAGCAACTCCAAAACTGCAGCTCTAGTGGGATGTTCCCTGGCTGCAGTGGTCAGGATATACCAAAAGTGATCCAAGAAAGGAAAATCTGTGAACTGGCGACAAGATCATGACTGGCCATGGCTCACCGATGCACATGGGGAGTGAAGGTTGGCCCATTTAGTCTGATTCAATGAAAGTGCTAGTGTAGGTCAAATTGAGGAAAAGGTTAATGTAGAGAGGTGTCATGGCACATAGGTCATCACCGTTTTGGTTTCAAAGGAGGAAACCAACTCAATATTAGGCTGGTGGTCATAATGTTATGGTTGATCAGTGTATATACTGTATATCACCATTTATCATTTAATAAAAGCTACAATATGGCATAATCTTTACAGTCTATAAAAACTCCTGACATGACTGATTCGTGTGGGACTAAAAACCCAGAAATCCTCCAGTAATAATTACTCTTGCAAAAATAGTCCACTATATGAAAAGATGTTTTTCATAGCAGTGGATGAGGGAATAGGAGCATTTCCATCTTGTTGCTTCGCATGCAATGTATCTGGTGCCTAATATCCAAAGCCAGGTGCAGTGTTGCAGGACTAGATGGCCCTGACCCTTCTGATGAGAGACCTGTACTCAGTTTTACACAGAGGGACGCCCCTTTGGTCCCTGGTCCTACTCTGGAAGCCGATGCATCATGTTTGCCTTTTTTGATGCACATCAAACATGATGAAGGGCAGGACACTCTGCTTTTGCACTTTTACCCATCCAACCTCTGTGGAGTGGAGTCCAAATGAGAAACAAAAGCTCCCGGAGCCCTGTGTGCCTCCCTGTATGTTCTTGCACTTGAAAAAAGGCAGTGTGAGACAAGAAGTATTTTTCAATGTCACTAGATAGTACATGCCGACCTCCAGCGGCTGACCTGTCGCTCTGTTTATAATGATGCATTAAATATTATTGTGGAGCGAGACAACACCTGGCTAAGCCAGTAGTTATTTGTGATGCCTCTCGCTCACGTCATTCTCAGTTCACTGGCATGCCCTCTGCGTCATGCTGCAAAAAGCCAGCGCCAGCCTCTAGCATGTTTATTAAATTAAATTAATTAAATTCAGAGTTGTTGTAAAAGTGTTTCTGTGAAAGCGATTGATTCCTTCCCTGAAATGCTGAGTTGGCGAAAATCTTAGGTGTGGATTAAACCAGAAACGTACCAGATGCCGGAGACTAATTTGTGGGGCGTTTTTAAAGAAGGCCACAAAACAATTGTTTCAGAGTAATGTTTACAACCCGAGACTAACCACACATGGAAAAGACCTTCCACTGAACCAGCACTGTGTATAACCATGTGTTGTTACAGGAGCCAAATGGAAAACCCTGCATCTACAGTCTCCCAGTATAATTTGATGGTTGACTGCTACAAACTGCATGAAGATGAACTGTTTTTCAAAAGTATTCCTGACCTTTGAAATAATTCTGACTTCTCTTCGATGGCTGATTCTGATTATATAGATAGGTATTTGGGTCAAATATGTTAATACAGTGCAAAACAGACTTTCTTGTTACAGAGGTTAGAATTCAGAAGCCGTAGCAAGCTAGTAAGATAATATAAGGGAGAAACAAAAATAATGGTTGTTGTGGTATTCTGATGGGGTTAGTTAAAATCATGTGGAATATGCGACAACTAATTTTTTAGCAAGGAACAGAATTGTGGTTATGTTAAAGAAATCTGTAAGAATATGGCAGCTCACATTTTGTTACTTACTTACTGTATCTGTGGCTAAGTAAAGCTAGGTTGCTACTGTAGCTAGCTAAATTAGTAATGAGTCAAACTGTTGCTGTGATGTTTTTTGAAAAGCTTAACAAATTTACTGAGATTGCAACTTGACAGCCCACTAATGTTTGTGCACACATGTGAACATATTAGAGCTACAGTAGGTTACCGGTACTAGATTTCTAGTTGGCTAATTTGGGGGATTATTAGAAAGATCCTGTTTTTTTTTTTTTTTTTTGCATTATGAAACACATTAACATCTGCCTCTCATTCATTCATCCGCTTATCCTGTACAGGGTCAAAGGAAGCCTAGAGCCTTTTGAGGCACAAGGTGGGATACACCATGGACACGGTGCCAGTCCATTGTAGGGCACAACCACACTCACGCACTCATACTCACACACTACAGGCATTTTGGAAACATTAGTTAGCCTACTCTGCATATCTTTGGACTGTGGCAGGGAACCAAAGTACCTGGTAACCGTGCAAACTCCATTAATTAAGTTTATTTAGGTGATTTGTAATTTATTTAAAACATTTTTATTCTAATCTCCTCTAAATCACAATGTAAATAATAACAACGCATGCATACACTGATCAGCCATAACTTTATGACCACTTGCCTAATATTGAATAGGTCCCTTCTCTTTCCATCATAACAGTAATGACCTCTGTGTTCTGACACCTTTCTGTGAGATCCAGCATAAACATTTTCAAGCAATTTAGCCTACAGTAGCTTTTCAACTGGACTGAAGTACACGGGCCAGCCTTCACTCCCAACACGCATCAGTGAGCCTTTGGCCACCCATGACCGTGTCCCTAGTCCACTGGTTTTCTACTTTTGGATGGTCCTGACCATTGCAAGATTCCATTAGATCTGCATTTTCGCAGTTGCTCTGATCCAGTCCTCTAGCCATCACAATTTGGCCCTTGCTAAAGTCACTCAAATGATTATGCTTCCAACACATCAACTTCAGGGCCAAAATGTTTAATTGCAGCCTAATACATCCCACCCACTTCCAGGTGTCGTTGTAACAAGATATTGTAACTGTATCTACTTTGGCCATTGCCAGATTGTGATGGCTCAGAGCACCTCAAACTGCAAGTCTTATGGGATGTTCCCAGTGATCAGAACCTACCAAAAGTGTTTCAAAGAAGGAAAACCAAGGCTCATTGATGCACATGAGGAATGAAGGCTGGGCCTTTGTAATGTCTAACGAGAGTTATGATGACTTCTGTTCACATGTGTGCCCAAATGCTCCCAGGCAGCCACTAAAACCTGAGAGTGCACAACATGCCCACTTTCATCAGGAAAAATGAATTACAAACGGGACTGGATATGCCCGAATGTAATTCCTGCTCTTGTTTGGTGTTTAAAGGGAGCCAGCGAATTGCGAAGTGGGAGTCAGTGACCTTCCAATGAACAAACACACAAAATACAAAAACGCTGAGCTCTATCGCCTTCTTTTCGGTGCACAAGTACCTTCATGCCATTCTTTGAATTAATAAGAAACAATGAGTACTTCATTTTAACATCTACCAGACACTAGACATTACTGCAAGTCAGAAGAGAGAGATGACATGTCCTTTAAAAAAATCGGTTTAAGTTGTACATTCTGGGACTGGGAGTGTTGGTTAAATGTCTCCTTCTATCTCTTATGTGAGAAGAGATGGCTTTATTATGGTGATGATTCTTCTGCCCTGAATGTTTACCTTGGCGGGTTTTCCGCTGCTTTAATTGGCCCTTTGTGCCGACCCCAGAGAGCAGGATGAGATACTGCATGTTTAGGAGGATGGAAATAGCCTACACTTCCTGCCTTTTGGGACACCAATGCTGCTGCAGTTAGCAGGAACTTACCCACCATGAGCTAGCACAGCAAAGGCCGGGTTATCGTACTTGGCACTTGTTATCTTGTTGTCGTAGTTTTGCAGTCCTATTAGTATTCAAACGATCATTCTCTGATGCTGAAAGTGTTAAAGAGGATATTGTAAAGCAGACTCAGGTATTTTGCTTTATGTACATTTAGTATCACAATTGTATGAATTATGATTATAATTAGAAATTATTTACCAAGTTAAGTGCAACAGTTAAGGGCATATCCTGTGATTAAAAAAAAAAAAAAAAAAAAAAGTTAAGAATGAAACAGCAGGGCTGAACACGACGTTAACACTGCAGCTATAAGATTACTGTACAATGCAAAACATTATGCCCAGTATGGAGTTAGGTTCTCCTATCTGTACCCCCGAGACATGACTCTACCAGTGCTCTGTGGGTGTGCTGTCATGTCTGGAACCAGGATGTTGGCAGCAGATCCTTTGGTGCCGTGGGATATGGGGTGGGACCTCTGTGGATCAGACTTGTTTGGAAAGTTCCTGTGGGTGCTTAATCGGATTGGGATCAGGGGAGTTTGGAGGCCGGGTCGGAGAAAACCGAGCTCTTTGCTTGCTTGGACCCTGTGAGCAGTGGACTGTGGTGCATTGGGTGTTCTGGTGCCTTTCTATCATAGCCAGCATTGACTTTTTCTGTGATTTGCTCTGCATTTGCTTTTCTGTGAGAGTGCACCAGAGAGGCTGACTTTTGGTCCCTGAGGGCATGGGTGGGCCTTGGGTGTGCATGATTCTATCACCGTCTCTGGTTTATTAGTGATAATCAGTGTTCAAGGTGAAATAAACCCTGAGTGTACATAAAATTTTAGTGGGTGCTTCTTTCGAGGTGTTGCTTTTTTTTAGTTTCATTGACATTTTACTCTACTTTTGATTTTGTTATTAATATCCAACATTAGCCAGAATGTTTTTCAACTACCTACTTGCAGCACTGCAGTGGAATATAATTTCTACATATAGATCACCATGGTACAGTGCTTTACTTGCTTAGTCTGGCCAGCTCTCACCACCCTCATCTGTACACTCTGCTCAGCTTCTAGAGCTTCATTATAAGCTATTACCACTGTCAGTGCCATCACACTCATCGTCTCAGAGTGCCAACAGCTGAGTTAGTGGCTGAAAATGAGCTGCATTGCATTCTGGAACTTTCGATCCAACTTTTTGCTATTTGTGATACTACAGGGCGGTTTCACATGATGTCACATCTGACGTAGTACATACTGTGACTGGAGGCCAGGAAGTGATTTTCTACATAGGAAGCACAAGTAAAAAAAAGCATAAAAACGCCTATAGTTCATGTCTTTTATTGTGGTTTAAAATCGCTCTATAAGGAGCATAAAAGCTCCTTGCTTAGGAGGACCATAGGTAGTGGGTCATAACGAGGAAATTAATGACCAAAAATCGTGAGGAAGAACCTCGGACGAATTGAGTCAGAGAATGCTTGTGTGTGTGTGTGTGTGTGTGTGTGTGTGTGTGTGTGTGTGTGTGTGTACGTGCGTGCGTGCGTGTGTGTGCAGACATCTATCCAATCTATTGGTGGGGTGCCAATCCATTGCAGAGCACAGACACACATTCTGTACATACACTCACATGCTCATTCATACATTATTCATACACAATTCGGGAACGTCAATTAGCCTAATTTGCATGTTTTTGGATTTTGGGAAATTTTGGGATAAAACCAAATTACGTAGAGGAAACCCATCCAGCATGGGGAGAACATGCAAACTTCATGCACAACACCCCAAGGTGCGAATCGATCCCAGAACCTGGAGGTGCCACTAAGCCACAGTGCCGCCTTAACAGTTTCTTTACTTTGTAAATCTTATTTGATGTTTTTTCTTTGCTTTGTTGGGGTCTGTGTCACTGTACAACATCAATAAGTAAAAAAACAACAAGAAAAAACTTTATGGATTGAAAACACCAGCTATAAGAATCAGTACTAACACTTAAATCAGGGTTAAGAATTACACAGAAAAGGTGAGCAGAAACAACATTTCCGCTTGATTGACGAATCGGCCAGCCAATCACAGCACAGTATGAGGAGAGGGCCTTACTTATTACCCTTACTTACTGCCTTGATATCAGGCACGTCTTTCAATTCTGCTGAGAAAATCCTCTCGTCATCACTGCAGGATCATATCCAACGTATTTGATCATCTTCTGTTTAAAGTGTTCTCTGGGAATATCTAAACTAGTGCAACACAGACTTATTCTGTTTTTCACTTCGTGCCCTCCAGAGGGATGTTGTGTATCATAATAGTCACATGACTGCAAACATCCTATTGGATTCCTTATAATTATGACACGCTCTCCAGTAAGCTCGTACTAGAATCCCTTATGTTTTTTTTTCTCTCTCATTAAATGCTATTGAAGTTGTGCCAGCTAAATGTCCCTGTGACATAAGAACAGCATGAACCCTACCATCTCTGATCTCTAAGTCTATCACGGATATTTCAGTATAAACATATTTAATATGTTTTTGGGTGGAGGTTAACTTCAAGAACACTAAATTACTTTAAAATTAGAAGAGAAACGTCAGAACATTTCTGGGCGAACATTGCGACTCAGAATCAGGATGTCGAACAGCTGTTCAAAACATACATACTGTAATAGACGGGATGTTATTAATGGAACGCATATACGTAAATGATTACAGTAGGTCTTTAATGCTCAGAAAAGATGATGCAGATCTTTAGACTTTAGAAGGTTCTGGAATAGTTCTTGCAAGAACAGTACATGTGTAAAACCCACCAAGCATCATGATGAAACTGGCTCTCATGAAGACCTTCCCAGGAAAGACCAAATGCATGGTCCAAAACTTAAACTCTGCTCAGAGGAGAAGTTCATTCAGAGTTAATAATTCAATCAATAATATATAGAAAGAAATATATAGAAATCAATAATAATTAACATCAGCTCAGATTTAGAGCCGTTATGAAGGTTTTACAGAGCATACGTAGCAGATACATCTCAATATCAACTGTTCAAAGGAGAACATTATTGCATATTTTGGATGTAGAATGAAATAAAAATCAGGAAAGACCATGTGATTAGAAAGTGTGTATATTGGGCCTTTTGAATTGCCTTTTGAATAGTCTCCAATGGGGCGTGTACTGTATATGTTAGCTGTATACAAACTGTGCAACGGCAATAGGATCAGCTTATAAATATATGCATTAAAAGGGCTTATCATAAATAGATTTTCTGCATAGACTATACAGTAGCTCTTCATAAGTATTACCGTCTACAGCTTTTTCATGAAGAACAAAAAAAGAAAAAAAAAAGAAAAAAGGAATCTGTTTTGTCTGACTGTCCTTGAAAGAAAGCAAATTATTTCCACAGTACTGTACAAGCAGTAAAATGTTTCGACTGGATCGCAAATTTCAAGAAGCCTATGAAATTATTTAAACCCCCATCATCTCTCTTTTTCATACTCAGCCCGGCTTTCAGGAACAGAGTGAGCTGATCAATCTCCCTTCTATTCTTTTCCCAGGGGCAATGATAAAGTTAAAGTCGCTTTTTTTTTTTTTGCCTTTCTTTCTTTTTTTTCTTTCTCTCTGTCTGGCCTGTGGTGTGCATCAGCTGAGAGTGTACACAAATATTTGCGATAAATGCCACTGTTGCCATGGTAACCTGAGCTGAAATATCTGATAAGGTACACTTGTTTTTAGCTTCTCCCGAATTATGGTCTGGAGGCTTCTCTCTCTCTGTGTGTGTGTGTGTGTGAGAGAGAGAGAGAGAGAAAGAGAAAGAGAGAGAGAGAAGTGTTAGACAAAATGGTGTGGAAGAGAGAGAGAAGAATTGGTAGAGAGAGAGAGAGAGAGAGAGAGAGAGAGCGTTGCATAATTAGAACTCACTAATTTTCACTCACACGTTTGCTCACACATTTTTGCGCTCTGCTTGGAAAATATGTGTCAGTGTTGCACAGTCAGTTTCCCCTTAAAATACAGAAAGAGGGAAAGAAGAATTTAAATTTCTTTTATTATTATTTTTTTGGCTGTCTCTCAGTTAAGTACCTGCACATCGCAGTTTCTAGTGCTTCCATATTCATGGCAGACACACGGAGGCAGCTCATCATATCCGTGCCAGTCCCTGAAGCTTTGCTACGTGCTGAGCGCTTAAGTGCTTTGCAGCTCCGCACCGCTCGACTGGAGAGAGAGATCTCACTGTGTATTTCTACTCGCATACATTTGAATTTCAATATCTTATATACATAAACACAGTAATTCATGCAGAGCTTTTTTTTTCTTTTTTCTTTTTTTTTTTTTTTAAAGGGAGATCCTTCGTGCTCTTTGTAGTTAAATGTCTTTGCTTCTGTTTTTTTTTTCCCAGTGAGGTCACCGGTGCCCTTTAGTTGTTTCCTTTCTTTTGGTGGCTACGCGTCTTTCATCTGCCACCTGGCAGTCCGGAGCTCAGAGCCTGCATTACCTTCAGTCAGAGCTGGAAAAATAGGGAGGGCTATGGGCAAGGTTGCTGGAGTCCTTCTGATTTTATAGACAGCTTTTTGAAGCAGAGCCTATGTACCATATGTGTCTAACTATGAGCAAGACGTTGAACATGAACATAGTTTTGTATGCTAACAAACAAACAAACAAACAAAAATGCACCGACTTGAAAATCTCAAAACTCAAGATGCATGAGAATTGGTATGCCCGGAGGTTTGATCATAGACACAAGCAAACACAGTCAACAGCGGGAAAAAAAAGGGATAAACACTCCAGGCATGGCAAATCAACGAGGCAAGGTTCAATAACATGATAGTAGTACAACTACAACTTTCCATACGGTGGCATGTTGGCTTAGCGGTTTGCACTGTCGCCGCGCACCTCCAGGATCTGGGTTCGAAAGAATAGCCTCTGGGTCTATGTGCGAGAAGTTTGCATGTTCTCCCCGTGCTTGGCGGGGACCAAAATCCAAAGACATGCAGATTAGGCTAATTAGCATTCACAAATTTCCCATAGTGTGTGTGGGTAAAAATATGAACGTGAATAAATACAATGGCTACTTACAATAAATACTTTGGCTTCCTCGGGCTCGAGCTGGACTACAGAGGGTCCTAGATGGATGGATGGATGGATGGATTTTCCATGTGTTTCTTTTCACATCTATTCGCTACATTTTTTTTTTTGATGTAAAACCTGTACTTTTAGTGCCTACATTTTAAACAGAGACTTGTTACTTTTCACTTAAAGCTCAAACAAAAGTCTGTTGATTTTCTAATCTAAAGATAAGTGTTTATGCTGTCACTCACACTATATAATGATGAGCTACACCCCACAAGGGAAGAACAGGAACAAAACAATTGCTCGTGTACAAACAGTCCAAGTTTACAGAAATGACTGGCAGGTCATTATGAAAGCGCAGGATTTTTAATGCAAAGTGACTGATGGTTACCTGGGTAACAGATCACACCCACTTGGTCTCTGGGCTGCAGATTCATCCGGCTACTTTTTCAAGCCCAAAGACTAGAAATAAGCTAGCTAACTAAGCTAACATACTGAGCAAAGGAGTTGTGAACTTTTACGTCTTTGGTTTGTGTTTCATGCACATAGCCGTCTACCATATTGTATTATACATGTTTTCAGTATGCTAGACTAGTTGCGTTCTACACGGTTGCAATTTTAGCAGATAGCTAGCTAAGCTACGGAAGTAATGAACGATGCTAATAATGCTAACTGCAGTTTGTTTACTGCAGTTTGTTACTATCATTCTAACCTAGATAGGCACATTGATGCT
The DNA here is from genome assembly GCA_013621035.1 of Clarias magur. Classification (NCBI taxonomy): domain Eukaryota; kingdom Metazoa; phylum Chordata; class Actinopteri; order Siluriformes; family Clariidae; genus Clarias; species Clarias magur. The sequence goes on from QNUK01000222.1 coordinate 225,572, forward strand.
GTCATCACCATCAGCTTCATCTATGTTTAAAATAGTTACAGCTTCTTTATTTAAAACTGAATATATTTATACAGTTAAAAATACTGTTCATCAGTAACTCATGCTCATAAATATGTAGAAAAATCTGTTTCTTTGTGGCGTACTTGTACGTTTGTATTTCAAACTGAAGTAAAATTGTGAATTGGAACTTCTACGTGTTTTTTCAGCAAGTACTTTTAGTTGAGTTTTGACTTCACTGTGTATTACCGGCACCTCTGGTAACATCAAATACAAGCTATAACATATTGTAATGCAGATGTTGGCAAGACTTTGCATTGTGTTACTCGTGTTTCTTTTCCTATTGTAGTTATACTGTATGTACATACGGTGAAGTATTTGCAAAATGGGGATTTGCAAATGTTCTTACATACAGTATCGCATGACTGGGATTGATGATTCACTTCTGGAGCTCCTGCAGACAGTAACTATAAATTACCGCTAAAGTGCAGGAGCGGTACTAATAAGAACATGGAAGTGTTTGTGCAAGGATTCTGTGACTAGCTTTATATAGTCTGCAAACAGGAAGAGGTTATTTTTCAGCGGAAGGGAACCTCTGCCACATCTCTAAACAATGCTGCAAACCAAACCCGGTGTTAATAGGGGACTCTGGGTAAAAAAAAAAAGTCGATCCTCATTTGTAATATTGCAAAGGCAATAAGAGTGAAGCCAATTCAGACATTAAGATTGTAGACTGATTTTTTTTTTTAATCTGCAAAACATCAAATAGGTTATACATAATGAATGCAGTCCCTAGGCTAAGGAACAGTTTTATTCGTCTGATTCGTTTATTAGCTTGATAGCTAATATGAGCGGCAGCTTAGCCCCTGAGAGGATTCATTCATCCATTGCAGAAATGCAACATGAAATGTATCAAGACATGCTTCAGTGCATGTGACAGAACTAACTATGCTCACTACAGATTACGCCACAGATAGTGTCACGTTATTGGTTTATGTGTGAGAGCTTGTGTATGAGTATGTGAGTGAGGATGGTGTGGGCAGAGTGAAAGGTTTAAGCTTAGTGAGCTTGAGGTTGAGACAGTTGATTCACAGACTTCTTTGAAAAAAAAAAAAAAAATCCGTGGCTTTTAAATTCACTTTGTGAGTAAATATCAAAATCGAATGATTTGGGGATGGTGATGGTTGAGAGTGGTGTGTATGTGTGTGTGTGTGTGTGTGTGTGTGTGTGTGTGTACGTGGTGTCTTGCAGATGTTGTTCTCAGTATGTCCTGGTCTGTCTAAGTAGTCTGCAGCCAGACTAAGATTCCAGTCAGAGATAAGCTTTCCATCAAGGCCACCGGTCTCGCCTTTACAATCAGAGCGCTGGACGTGCCAAAGGAGAATGCCAAAATGCTCAAATCTGCCGCATTACCCTGCTGATGTCCTGATTGAGAGATCCTGTCGTCCTTCTCAATGATATTGCAGACACTCGAGTGTGGCACGTTTCTGCAGTGCTAAGCAATGCTTTTACCCTCAGGGGCATAGCAGCCTTCGGTTGATGTTGACGTGATGCTCAGAGGACTTGGGTGTATGATGATTTTGCAGAACCTGCACCATGGAAAAAGGACTTCTTTCTGCGATCATTTTCCAATGGCATCAGGACAGTCTTTAAACGACTTGCTCTGCAGCTACGCTTCTCCTTTGCTTCTTTTTATTAATAATAAATAAGGTTTGCAAGCAATTATCACAGGTCTTGCATCGGTGCAGCTGAGCACTCCTACGCAGCTTCCCTAGTGGCTAAAGCTAAATTGTCGGTGCTGCGTATTTTGAGTAGTGCTTTAGCACCACAGGTTGTGAAGTGTACAATTCATATCGAGACATTTTCACGACATCCCTGCTGGTCAGTGTGCCTTTCTTTCAAAATAAAATGAGATTTTTTTTGAAGGGTGACGAAAAAAGAAAAAGAAAAAAAAATCAGCCCTTATAGCACACATAGGCAAGTTGTGAAGCTAGTTTCCAAGGTCCAGGGTAAACACACTAGTAAGAAATGTCTATAGACATTTTTCCTTCTTCACATCAGAGCCTTGTCTGAAGTCTCAGGGCTTTGCCTTCTTGTGCTCTGTGAGATTTGTAACAATTGATGAAAAGAAAATCCTCCTGTCATCTATTTTCCCCACTATTTTCTCCAGGAACGTGATATGAGTTCCGTCTATAGTCATTTGTTTCATGCAATTGAGTCTCAGGGCCGGATTATACTAAACCTATTACATCTGGCTGTTGTGTAGAATCTTGACATGATATATTAAATATACATGCACACTCAGTCCGTTGCAACACAGATTAAGTGCTCATCACACAACAAATTGGGGAATATAAAACTGCACTGCATTTTCAGACGAATTAATGTAAACGCACAACTAAATTATGGTATAAAATGTATTTTGAATGCATGAAAGCATAGCCAGTATATTGTTCTGTTGTATGCATAGTTATGTTGTATTCATATTGACTTAAATGTAGAGAATAGCAATTTTATGGCCGGGCCATGTCTCTCCTATCTGGCTATCACATTATTAGTACTCTCTTTGACCTCCACGGCATTGATAGGTTGGAGCATTGATAGGCCTGTTGACCCCATCCAAAGGTCAGTCTGAGTAAATATCAAATGTTTCTGTTCTGGCAAGGCTTGGCCTTTTGGTCACATGATCTCCAGCAAGGGACGCTTACCTGCAATGGAAAAAAAGAAATATGTTTTATATAGATCGTATAACATTATACTAATTTTGCTTCTCTTGTATAATTACCATACAAATCTAAGGTAGTAGACCTGATTCAAATCATCATCTCGTCCTGGGGTCAGCGCCCGCACTTGTTTTTTCTCATGATTTGCCCCGTTTCACCCGTCAGAGTTGCTGGCAGCTTGCTCCTAGGCCTCAGGTGGAGTTACTGTAAGCTGAAGGCAGAATAAACAAATAAAATGTTGTTTAAATCGTCTCATTAGTAATCTGTTTAATAAAAAACGGGAGGTGCTGTCAAATTGTGTTGTACAAACATTTTTAATGTTACTTTACATAAATATTCCATCCATACAAATACTTGTACAAGGTAAACATTACTGTACTTTTGGGTATTATAAGATACAGTACAAGGGCTGTTCTGCAAAATATAGTAATGCAAAATTGGGCACATTTTTTAATTAACTGTAGGTACAGTACAGTAGGGTCAGTTGTTAAACTGTCCATCACAGGTTTAATTCATAATGCACGCATTCCACTGTTCTATTGTTTCTAGAGTAGCAGCTAATTTGCTGAAACTGTATGGCAGACAGTATTTATTCAACAATATTAAATAATGTATTTATTTTTCTTTAATGGCACAACCGGTCATGATTTATTCCTCACCTTAATGGTTACAGAATTCTAACATACAGAAATGTATTCAAGTTAATTTCTCGTAATTATAAAACCTTTTCAGGCATCATCTCTTAATTTGGTGAATAAAGTTGCATGCAGATATTTTCATTTCCAATCATTTTAAAATTCCCAACAAATTTTTTTAAAAGTTTCAGTAATGCTGATATTATTTATACTATGTTGATAAATTTCAATCACATGTAAATTAAAACACTCATTTATGGTACAGCTACGTAATTTCCAAACAGGGACACACGAACTCCGTCTCTTTATATAGGGTGCCATTTCTTTTTTCCTAGTTGAACTCTTGAGCATATCTGTCTTCATTTATGGAGTTCGTTTGGATTGTACATTGTTTGTTCACAAATTGCAGTTGAAATAAATAACCATTTTTACGTAACTTGACAGCGTAATCCAGCGTGTGTAGGCTACGCTCACATCTACCTAGGAACCTCTGTAATCCAACTCGGGACCGTAGAGCCCATTGTGATCATTGAATTTATTCTCATTTTTACAACCGTGGTAGGAAATCCGGTCAACATTCTCACTCTATGGGCAAATTGGGAACGCTAATTAGAATCATCTGCATGTCTTTGGACTGTGGGAGGAAACCTGAGGACCCTGAGGAGCCTAGGAAGGACATGCAAACACCATGCACACAGACCCCGAGGTGGGAACCGAACCTGGACCCTGGAGGTGCAAGGCGGTTAACAGTGTTGACCGCTAAGCAACTGCGCCCGATTAAAAGCCACGTTGTTAAATTCATTTTCTTTTTTTTTGGTCAGATGGTCACCATGAATTTACGGTCCACATTCCTAATTCCAAGTGTCTTTATCTGATTCTAATGTGGATTCATCTGGTAGGAATGCGCACGTCGATACATCTTCCCCCACGCCATCTGGGTTAAAACACACCATATTTGTGTGACCACTCATTCATTTCAAACCATGGATGTGATTTTAGCAAAAAATATGCCTGGTCTTGATCCAGAGGCTGGCAAGTAGTTCATCGGCTGCATTTATGGAGGTACATATGAAGGAAGAAAGCCAGATGTCTCACTTCCGCTGTTTTAGCAGCTATTGCTAGCACTGCTATAAAATCCCTATGCTGCTGGTGCTGACTGATGACGTCATCACCATACACATGCACAGAGACAAAAAGTCGCATTGGATTCTGATGTCGCATGACAATGACTTATTGATATACATCTGATCTAGGAGTACTGTACATACTGAATGAATGGCTACATACTAAATACATCAGATTTGTGTGTTCAGTTAGCCCTAAAAAAATCTGATACACACGTGGACAAAATTGTTGGTACACTTCGGTCAATGAAAGAAAAACTCACAATGGTCACAGAAATAACTTATACAATTAATAAATAAGAATTCTATGAATGTTAACCAATGAAAGTCAGACATTGCTTTTCAACCATGCTTCAACGGAATTATTTTTAAAAAATGAACGCATGGAACAGGCCTGGACAAAAATGATGGTACCCCTAACTTAATAGTTTGTTGCACAACCTTTTGAGGCAATCACTGCAATCAAACGATTCCTGTAACTGTCAGTGAGACTTCTGCACCTCTCTGCAGGTATTTTGGCCCACTCCTCATGAGCAAGCTGCTCCAGTTGTTTCCGGTTTGAAGGGTGCCTTTTCCAGACAGCATGTTTCAGCTCCTTCCAAAGATGCTCAATAGGATTGAGGTCAGGGCTCATAGAAGGCCACTTTAGAATAGTCCAATGTTTTCCTCTTAGCCATTCTTGGGTGTTTTTAGCTGTGTGTTTTGGGTCATTGTCCTGTTGCAAGACCCATGACCTGCGACTGAGACCCAGCTTTCTGACACTGGCCAGCACATTTCTCTCTAGAATCCCTTGATAGTCTTGAGATTTCATTGTACCCTGCACAGATTCAAGACCCCCTGTGCCAGATGCAGCAAAGCAGCCCCAGAACATAACAGAGCCTCCTCCATGTTTCACAGTAGGGACAGTGTTCTTTTCTTCATATGCTTCATTTTTCCATCTGTGAACATAGAGCTGATGTGCCTTGGCAAAAAGTTCAATTTTTGTCTCATCTGTCCATAGGACATTCTCCCAGAAGCTTTGTGCCTTGTCAACATGTAGTTTGGCATATTCCAGTCTGGCTTTTTTATGATTTGTGTTCAACAATGGTGTCCTCCTTGGTCGTCTCCCATGTAGTCCACTTTGGCTGAAACAACGACGGATGGTGCGATCTGACACTGATGTTCCTTGAGCATGAAGTTCACCTTGGATCTCTTTAGAAGTCTTTCTGGGCTCTTTTGTTACCATTCGGATTATCCGTCTCTTTGATTTGTCATCAATTTTCTTCCTGCAGCCACGTCCAGGGAGGTTGTCTACAGTCTCATGGATCTTAAATTCCTGAATAATATGTGCAACTGTAGTCACAGGAACATCTAGCTGCTTGGAGATGGTCTTATAGCCTTTACCTTTAACATGATTGTCTATAATTTTCTTTCGAATCTCCTGAGACAACTCTTTCCTTCGCTTCCTCTGGCCCATGTTGAGTGTGGTACACACCATGTCACCAAACAACACAGTGACGACCTGGAGGCCTATATATAGGCCCACTGACTGATTACAAGATTGTAGACACCTGTGATGCTCATTAGTGGACACACCTTGAATTAACATGTCCCTTTGGACACATTATTTTCAGTATTTTCTAGGGGTACCATCATTTTTGTCCAGGCCTGTTCCATGAGTTTATTTTTTTAAATAATTCTGTTGAAGCATGGTTGAAAAGCAATGTCTGACTTTCATTGGTTAACATTCATAGAATTAAAAAAAAATTATTACGTTTGTCAGATTAAAGTTATTTCTGTGACCATTGTGAGTTTTTCTTTCATTGACCGAAGGGTACCAACAATTTTGTCCACGTGTGTATGTGTCACATTAGGGTAAAAAAATGCAATTGAGTCACTTCAGGCTGATAATTTAAAAACGTATCTTTAGTCCAAGTAAAGCAGATCAGTTGAGAATTATATTGGTGGTTTTTTAAACAAATTTAAATAATCTCAGGATCTCCTCTAGAATACAAATGTTATTCCAAACTAATTTTAATTCCATAAGTACCTGATGTATTGTGTAAAATGCAATGCTGTTACTATTTATGAATAAATCTGTTTCTATCTAACTGTGCCCCGTTGTAAAGCCTATATGTTATTACAGTGGATGTTTGTGGAACATTTCCAGAACATTATTTTTACCTTTTTACAACGTAACCGGCTTTGAACCTGTTGAAACAGTAATATGTTCTCTTGACAGCATTTTTGCAATAATTAGTGTCACTCATCATGTTTGCAGTAGTTTAATAGCTACCGTCCACACTGAACCTCAATATTAGAAGTATTTATCTGTTCGAATGTGTTGCGGCTCCCTTCTTCTGTTGCATGGAGCCTGTAATTGGCATTAGCCGTGGACCGTCTGGCACATTAGTGCTGCTCCACTATGATTAGGATGAAGGTCATCAGCAGAATAAAAAGCGGCACAGGAAGTGAGATGGGAATGGGCATGGAGATGATGGCCAAGACCGGTTGTGAAGCAGATGCCCCTGTGTGATTGATGAGACCAAACATGTGCCACAAATCCATAAATCTTCACAGTGGTGAAGGGAAGTGCAAAGCACGACTGACACACTTACGACTCTGCTTTCCTCCTTTGACAGACCACCACTGTCCGACTTCACTTATTGGCATTCGGCTAAATCTCAAGCTGGTTGGCAGAGGCTCAAAATCAGACATGTTGGCATTTAAAGCTACTTTGATTTGTGCTTATCGGAGAATATCGACTCTGTACACAATTCTACAGAAGAGTACATGGAGTTCACAATAATCAGAGAATGCTCACTTAATAAATCTTTCTCTGGCAACATACATTCCGTTTCCAATGTTTCCAAGGAGGCAGTTCCAGGAGAGGAGATTTGATTGAATTCGTGACTGAAGCTCAAAAGTGAAAAACCACATCACAGTGATTCCCCATTATATATATTTATATATATAAATAAAACATATCCTTAATTGGAACTATACAGTGTGTACATTCTGTTCTTGGGTTGCACTGTTATGCATCATGAAAGCTTTTTGAAATCTTTGCTGATAAGGAATGTACAAGAAGATTCAGTTTCTTGTAAGCGTACTCCAGTCCAGGCAAGTGACAGCAAAATCTTTCATGGTATGAGTTTGGAGTTTGGATCCAAGTAAAACAAAGCCTGCGGAATAGGTTCACAGTGATTACAGGTGTTATGGTGTCAAAATACCTGCACGGTTATTTTTATATCACTCATTCTGAATGTCAAGGTCCAGCGTCGTACCAATGGGAAAGCGGTTACTGAAAGAACAACAAGACTGACTGTGACAAATGTCAGTCAGTTATTCAATTGTAACCTAATGTAAAGTGCCAGAGCATTTAGAATTACTTTAAAAGAAAAAAAAAAAGCATCAAAGACTGAATATCATTGAAAATATAATTTGGATTGATTTATGGTGTTTTTAGAGGAAAGAAATGCAATTACTATAATTGCTGTCGTGGGATGAAAATGAAAAAGAAAAAAAACATTTGTATATTCATGCAGTTGGTTAGATGGCAAATTATCATTCCAGTTACGCTAGAATTCCAATACTAAACAGAAATGAGATAAAATCTAATTATACAAGTGGGTATTTCTGTAAGTACAAGGCCATGACATGAGTCATGAAAAAAAACTTATGCCCGGACATCATGAAATTTCCAAGTCGCTCTTTTGACCTTTGCGTCACCTTTCTGTCACAAAACAAAAATGGGTTCGAGGCGCGTTTCTACTTTCAGCATTGGCTGCATATGGGGTTGAGTCAGCTCGTAAAAACCAGATGCTCATTTAATTGTATAGACCTAAGACAAACTTTAGCCACTCAAGCATGTATTTACGTCTGGATCAGATCAGATCGTCTTAACAATGAGGACAGCTGGACATCTGATAAAACGCTACGATGATGGTCTAGTTATTTTTTGACTAATTTCGTAATATCAACTGTTTCTGATTTCTTATCTGATTTCTTGTCTGAAACTTACCAAAAATGTTAATGCTCCCCAATTAATTTCCATCTGCTGCACAATTAAATGCCAGCACCAGATGTTTCTCTAACTCATAGGGAATATTGTAGCTGTAATGTTGTTCATAAAAAACAAAATGCAGGTTCCATTACTATAAAAAAGATGCATAAGTAACCATTACCGGTCTTTGCGTTCTTGCATGGTGTCAGATACTCTGCCTATATGATGCAGTTAATAAAACCCACATCAAGTTTAAGTACAGGTTATGATCCAAGACTATGTTATGTTTTGGGATAGGTTTAGGAATTTGGTTTGAGCTCAAGTGTTAAAGGATTCCGGATACAAGAATCACTGGATTTATTCTTCAGGGAATATTTCAATCCAGAGATATTGCTACGGCAGTGATAATGTCAAGTGTCTTTGGTTTTAAAAGAAAACAAATTATAGGGTTAACATCGCAGAGTTCTGTGTTTTTTAAGAAGCAGTGTGCTGTTGAATGACTTGAACGCCTCTCATAGTTGGCGAAAGGCCGTGGTATAAATGACACAGTGACAGCATTTGGGCTTCATTGTTGGAAATCTGTATCACACATCACTGGTGTGTATTATTTTTCTTACAACTCTCAAAGTGAGTTATTCTTCACATATCTTATTTTTTCCGAGGTCAAAATGGGTTTTCCTGGCTCCGGCAGTAGCATTTTCTTGCAATAGATTCCAGCTGTTAATACTGTTTGATGGAACCATTAGCTAAATATAAATCATCAACTGCTGTAGTTTATACTCAAGTGCAAAGGTTTGAATATTGCAGTTTTAGCACAAACGAAGACAAATTGACGAAATTTAACAAAAATGATTTAAAAGTGCGCATAAAGATTTAAATAATAATAATCATCATAAAAAAGGTTAAATTGGTAAAACACCAATGTTGTAAGCGAAACCCTTAATGTCATTTAACGGAATTCCTTTTTTAAAATTTAAATTTACAAGTACGTGCACATTTTCCATTTTTCACCCAGAGACCATGAACTTTAAATCAACTGTGACAGATGTTGCATAGTAATTTGGAATTCGGAACTCTGAATAACTTTGTGATTATTTTTAACAGCTTAATAAAAAATAGCTAATAAACGCATGCGTGTTTACTATATCACAATAATCACAATATTACACCTAATATTGATGTGATATTATGAAATTAAAATTGTACAGTGTAATACAGTGTAATGTATACACACTTACAATAATTATAGATTTTACATTTTTAATACAAAATTTTGTGATATATGTTATATATTGTTGTGTACTGTATGATAATAATATGATCATATTATTTATATTATATTAATATGAACTATTTGTTAATTATATATATATATATATATATATATATATATATATATATATATATATATATATTAACTAAGTGTGTTTAAATAGTTTTGGCTGACTCTGTGCATATATATTTTTATAACTTTCTTAAACTAAACAAGTAATACTATTAGATCACACTTTTTTATTATTCAAAAATATATTTTTTGTTATTATGCATTATGTCTAATGCTCCTAACATGTAATGTATGCAATGCTACTAATGTTCAGTGTCATTCTGTATATGGAAAAAAAAAATTCTCAAACACCTCATTCATACACAAGTTACACACATCCCTCAGGAGAATGACCAAAAAAGTCCAGAAAGTCAAATCCACAAGCTTCCAAAAGCCTGTGGAAAAGTTTCACATGTATGCGACTGTAACGTGCCCATAAAATAAACATGGTTGTCAAACATTGGGACATTTTCGACAAAAACACTCTGCGGTGTTGCACAAACATGTGTAAATTATACTTGCAGTTTAGCTATAAATATGTCAGAATTTCAAATATTGACATTGTTATCAGAAGTGTGTACAGAACTTTTACTGGTCTTTTTATGATGATATTCGATGCACATTGATAAATCTGTTCCTGAGTGGAGAAGAATATTATTTGTAATTGCTGACGGTTAGAGCCGGTGAGTGGCTTTGGCGATTATCTCTCTTCTACCACAGCGTTGTTGAATTCTTGAATTTTGATGGTGTTTATTCATTTTCCTCAACAGCAGCGTTGCAATTTGTTATGGGTGTAATTCAAGTAATGCATTTATATTAGTGCACTCTTTCTAATATGTCATCATTTCTGTAGTAACAACTTATTTAGAGGGACTCGTATGGTGGATTATCCATCATAGTCTAAGCAAAGTAATAAGCAGATTATGAAAAACTGTGTTCTTTAAAAAGGAGAGTGTCTTTTATAATCACTCATATGCTTTAATGTTGCTTTGTTTCAAGCAGTGTTTTTTAATGATTATAATAATTATTATTAATAATTCCTCCAGGGTCAGAGATCGATTCCCAGTTCACGTCGGTGTGCGTGGAGTTTGCGTGTTTTCCCCGTTCTTGGTGGGTTTCCTCCGCATACTGCGGTTTCCTCCTGCTATCTAAAGACATGCAGATTAGGCTAATTGGTGTTCCCGAATTGTCAGTAGTGTGTGTGTGTGTGTGTGTGTGTGTGTGTGTGTGTCCTGCATTGGATTGGCAACCTGTCCATGGTGTACAGCATCGTGCTCTAAGTTTCCTGGGATGGACTCTAGTCCCCGTACGACTCTGGATATGTGGTATAAAAGAGGAATGAATGAATAATAATAATAATACAGTGGAACCTCGGATTGCGAGTAACGTGGTTTACGAGTGTCCCGCAAACCGAGCAAAGATTTTTAACACATTTTTATTCGGAAACCGAGAAAGTATTTTTTTTTTTTTTTTCCCGATTTTCTCCCTAATTTAGTCGTGTCCAATTCCTCCCCGTCACTAGGGGGCTCCCACATTAAGGCTACTACTACCACTCAGCCGGGAGGGCCGAAGACTATCACGTGTTTCCTCCGAACCACATGACGCCAGCCGACCGCATCTTTTCGAACTGCTCGCTCGCGCACCGTTGGGGGCGGCGTAACACACTCTGAGGACAGCGCTATCCGCTCCCTCCGCTGCGCAAGCTCACAGACGCCCCTGACTGGCTGTAGAGCCGTGATTAATGTCGGAGCACTAAGTACCTCTCATCCCTCCCCTCTGAGAGAGCTCGGCCAATCAGCTCTCTCTAGACCTCCGGCTGCGAGAGGTTACAGCATCACCCGGGATTCGAACTAGCGATCTCCGGATGATAGGGCGAGCGCTTTACCCACTGCGCCACTCGGAGTTGAGAAAGTATTGTTTACGAGCGCCGAGTATCATGTAGCACGCATGCGACTCTTATTTTGACACCGAGCGTCACTCTCTTCTTTTTTTCTACACACACATGGCGCCTGCGCGCACCAACAGAAACACTTATCTGTCAGGATTTATTTGTACTTTTTTTAAAGGTAAAGTGCAGATTAATTAGTTTTATTTTCATTTTATATATTGCATTAATTATTTTTATGTATTTATTTTTTGGGGCAGTGAAACGAATAATTTGAGTTTTCATTATTTCTTATGGGAAATGATGATTTGGTTTACGAGTGTTTTGGAATATGAGCCTACTTCCAGAACAAATTATGCTCGTAATCCAAGGTTCCACTGTAATAATAATTGTTGTTGTTGTTAATAATAATAATAATATTAGTAGTAGTAGTATTACGAGTGGCACAGTGGCATAGTGGTCAGCCAGGGCTGAGGGTTCGAGTCTCTGTGTATGGAGACCCTACTGTCTAAGCTGCTAATATAGACAAATCAACACCTTTTGACCAACCAGATTTGTGAATTGGATGGCTCATATCATTTGCAAGTATTTGTGTGTTTGGTCGAAAGTGCTAAAGTTTGATGTAGTTGCTGTGACCCTGTATGGGATAAGCGCTACAGAGAACGAACGAACGAGTGAGTGATTGATTATTACTATTAATGTTAAGAGAGAGACAAATTATAACTGGTGAGGACGTGGATGTTCCATGACATTAACTGTAACTATAAAAAGCACAACATTCTGTTCAGTAATACATTAAATATTATAATCATTGACAAACTGCTGTGACATAGGAAGGATAAAGCAGTTCATGATGTGATGTGTTGCTTTTTTTTTTTCTTCCAATCTACATTATGCCTTCTCATTGTGGGATATTTTCTCATAATAGCATGTCCTGTCCTGTTTTATTCCTTGCTTGGAGACTGGAGAAAAGTTGGTGTTTTACTGACTTCCTGCCCTGTTGATTAACCCCGTCCTGAGTTGCTTAGTGCCGAATGAGGCAGGTGGTGAAAATACCGTCCTCTTTGGTTAGCTGCATGTGCGGGTCTTACTGCTGAGGCAGAGGAGGGAGTCTTTGCTTTAATGATGTGCTGTTGCCCTCACCCGGGCAAGCGGGATGCAGCTAATCCACACTGACGGTGTGTTTGGGAGTCAGATGACTCAGGACACACACACACACACACACACACACACACACACACACACACACACACACACACACACACACACACACACACACACACACACATAAGCCTCTGTAGCAGCATCCTCCTTACTGTCTGTCCGAATCAGGAACAAGCTCTGGAATTGTGATGCACCTCTCCACCTCATATTCAATCCCTGCCTCGAGCCATACGGCCTGCAGATGAAGGTGGAGACGGAGTGAAAGAGAAAGAGAGAGAGAGTGAGACAGAGAAAGAAAGAGAGATGACAGCAGCCTCTTGAGCATTCAGGCATGTGCCAGAAGGATGCATCATCAGTAAGAATTCAGAACAGATCAACGAAGATAAATGATGCGAATCTTTGCAGCAGACATTTTGGAATTATGTTGTCTATGTGGAATGTTGGTAAATGTCATTGGTAAAAAGGGGTAATGGGGAAAAAAATGTTACTTTTAGGAAATGTCATTTTCCAAGTATGATTCAGTATCACGTCGTAATAGGTTGATTTTTTATCTTTTCGTCATATAAGAATGAAACACGACAACCTGAATGGATACGTCAATACGTAGTATTGAAATCATGAATGAATTGTATTACAAAAAAAAAATTCTAAATAAGATGCGAGACGTGAGTCATTCCCACAGTCAATATGGACTAATCATAAAACACAACTTTGTAATGATTTTTGTCCAAAGTCTTAACAAAAAAGTTTTTAAATGGAATTACACACACACACACACACACACATAAATAAAGACTGTTGCAGGTATGTAGCTTTTGCAGGGGTTTCAAAGTCAAAGCTACTTCAGATAACAAGAAAGTCTGCCCCGAAGATCAATGAAGCAGTGTGTGAAATCGTGTGGATGTTCCTGCTTTGAAGGCAGAGGACAAGGACTTGGCATGTGGCATCCGGGTCATCTTGAGAAGAGGAGAATAAACATAATGTCAATGACAAAGAGAATGCCAGGATTTACAGCATCAGTCAATGTTTTGACTAAACATGGACCTATATACAGTACAGTAGCATTATGGTTTTAGGAAATATGCAGTAACAACAGTAACAAAATATTATTCAGGATAATATTTGGAAAGGTTCTTTGAAAAAAAAAAAGATTACAACATACAGTATATTCTAGGCATACTTAATGAAATTGGGTTGAAAAAGAAAAGAAATAGGAAATAACAAATATGCATTTTTAAAGAATTGTACATTTATCCTTATATAGATAGATATAAAGAATAAGTGGGCATTGGTGGCTCAGTGGTAGGTTTATTGCCTCTTATGAGGAAGGTTCGGGTTCAGTTCCCATCCAACGCCCAAACCCCAGCCGGTCCCAAGCCTGGATAAAATGAGAGGGACATCGAGTGTAAAACCTGTTCCAAGCTGCGGCGACCCCTTGATGGGAAAAACCGAAAGACCAACGAACAAATAAAAAATATAAGGGGGTGCATAATCCTCTGATCTACATCAAATACATTCAGAACAGAAACTGGAATCGTTTCCAGGAAATTCTCAGTACACTTGCAGTAACTAAGACACTAAGTTGTTTACACTTCTTGAACACATGTCTGTGCATTGGATTGCACAAACATAACAACGTAGTATTAATATCCTGATTATTATTATAAAATTTTTTATTATCATTAAAACATTAAATGTCACTATTGCCTCAATACTTTTACCCACCCATGTACTTTGCTTCGGACCTACTGTTCATAAATGATCTTTCAAGAATTTAAGAAGCGTGTGTGTATTAGCGCATCACATCACGCGTATGTTTGTATGTACATGTTATGGAAAGGTAAATGTACCTTGTTTCCATATATGGTTACATTTAATGTTGTGGAATTATAACAATCATAAACAATCTGCTTTTTCACTGGTTTATTATTTGTCTCTGTCGTGAAGACAAAAATCTAGCGTGTAAAGTTCCTGCACAGTCCTCTGTTGTGAAGATTTTCTTGTAGTGAACAAATGAACATCGCAGCTCTCCATCTGCCTAATGTAAGTGTTTTGATGCTTCCAAATATGTAAAAAAAAAAAAAATCTCCATAAAGAATGCTTTTTCATGCATGCAACCATTATGCGTGGTTTGAAGAGTGTCTTCCACACGATGCACTGAGAATATCGTAGCAATAATATCGCTGAGACCACGCTGAGACCACTTTCAGAGCTGCTCTTAAAGAAAATTAATCAACTCCTTCTGATCGATCAGATTTACTTTCAGTCTATCAACAGTTACTAGTCTTTCACTGCAGTAACTGGCAACATATAGCGTGATATACAGTATAAAAAGATAGAGATATAACAGGGATTCTGAAGCTTTTACTTACTAAGCTGGTGTTTCTATTTCTTATCTAATCTTTTTTTTTTTTTCATCGATCGG
Organism: Clarias magur; assembly: GCA_013621035.1. Taxonomy (NCBI): domain Eukaryota; kingdom Metazoa; phylum Chordata; class Actinopteri; order Siluriformes; family Clariidae; genus Clarias; species Clarias magur. Next base: position 240,834 of record QNUK01000222.1, read on the forward strand.
CTGTAAGCTTAAAGTATCTTAGATGTCTTCTCACGTATTTCCTCCAGCCTGTAAGGTGGATTTCTATTTCAACATTGTCACCCTCTGCTGAAATCCAGCTTGCCGTTAACACAGGCATCGGGTGCTGGCGATCTAAAATTAGACTTAGAATGAGACAGCTTGGAAAAACAAAAATTGGCTGCAATTACTGCTGAATTCCTTATTGAGTCATGTTTTGACTTCCCCTGCGCCAGGAAAATATGAAAATATCGTTTAGAGAGAGGGAGAGAGAGTAGAAAAGCGGCAAGAGAATTGGCGAGTTAAGAATAGTGAAAAAAAAAAAAAGCGAGTGAGAAAGAGAGCGAGAAAGAGAGAGAGAGATGGAAGGGAAAAAAAAAGCTTAAATTTTTTTTTTCCCCTCTGCACATGTATTGCAGGAAAGCAGAGAGTTATGAGGCTGTTTGCAGTAAAGCTGAGAATCAAGTTGACTCATTATATTGTAACTTAATTGGACCATATGCTGGCTTCTTTTATAAGTTCACGTTCTAAGTATATCGGTTCTTTTAAAGCTGGAGGAAAATCGCCGGGAACTTTCTTCCTGGTACTTTATTTATGCACCAGATTTGTGCAATCCATAAAATCACGCAGACACGGGTCGAGAGCGTCACACGTCGGAATGGGGAAACAAGCCGCTCAAGTGAATAGGAGTACGGTGTGTTCGGTTTATGTGTTTCAGAAACCGTCTCTAATCTCTATCGTATTATTTCAGCTGGATCTCCATTATGTTCGTAATGAGTGGTTATTATCGTAGTTATTGATAGTTACCTGCTGTCAGGTCAAACCAGTCTGGTCATTCACCTCCAATCTCGCTCATCAACGAGTCATTTCCATACGCAGACCCGATGCTCGGTGGAGCAAGATTTTTCCCTCATTTTGCACCATTCTGTATGTTAACACTGTCGGCATGCACATCCAGGGTTGGGGTTCGATTCCCGCCTAGGGGTCTGTGTGTGCTTTGTGGGTTTCCTCCGGGTGCTCTGGTTTTCCTCCCACAATCCAAAGACATGCAGCTTAGGCTAATTGGCGTTCCCAAATTGCACTTAGTATGTGTGAATGATCATCAGGCGTCAAGCTACAGTATAGCAACCTGACCCGGAGTATCCGCTACCCGATATGCCGGATGGCACATGGACGGACCAAAATATTTAAGAAAACTAAAACAAACCAACATTGTGTTCGTTATATAAATTGTATATAACATTCCCAGGATATCAGCAGCTATACTGTAGAAACACTCACAACCACGCCAACAACCACGCCAGCGGAAAAGTCACTGAAATCACAAATTTCCATGGTATAAACATTGAACATGACGCTCATCTATGATTTTAAGCATTGCGTCTCAGCCAGATGATTGACTGATTGGGTAATGGTTTGTAAATGTATGTATCAAAGGCAAAAATGCAAAGCTATTTGCCCTATACTACACTCTGTGCCACTTCCTCTGGCTCTTTGTGAGTGCATCGGCTTAATGTAAAGAATTTCATAAATTGATGCTTCTAGCGTTAAATGATGTTAAGATATGCTAGAATAAGATAAGACTTATTGATCCCAATGGGGAATTACAGTAGCGTGTAATATGTGCTCAAGGTTTTCAAAGCTCTCGGAGATACAGGACTACAGTGGCTTTTAATTTGATGTGCATAAACTACCAAATCTCATTAAAGGTGTGTAAATCGGGTGAGTCCCAATAACATGGCAAATCTTACTTAAAAAACAAACAAACAAAAAAAGACACGTTCCATAGACTAAAGTCCAATGAGATCTGCTCAACCAACCGCTATTCCTTTTCGTTCTTTTTATCATTACCATATCTTGTTTGCTGGAAGTGGTAGAATGGCCTGATGTTCTGGTTATAATAATGGATACGGTGCTGTGCTCCGCCGAAGATGAGCTTTCAATTGGCCGAGAGCTCCTTTCTAATTACTTTGAAAAAAAAAAAAAAAAAAAGAAATCGTTACTTTAATTTCGTATGCTTCAGACAGCGCAGTGAGAGAGGCTTAAGCAAAACATATCCTGTCTTGCATTTAACACCTTTAATAAGGGAAGGGTTTAAAAGGAGAAAGTGATGCTGATATATGTGTGTGTGTGTGTGGGTGGGTGGGTGTGTGTGTTCCTTGGTGAAGGATTAGTATCTACATAACATAACGTACTCTAGGAACTCTCTAACATCCTCTAAACTTAACATATTAAGAGTGCGTGTATTTAAAGAACGTTGTAGTGTAGATTAAAAACACAGATTGTGTGAAAGCAGAAGACATTGCGATGAAAAGAAAATGCAGGATCGACTACATTTGTTTTTTATTATCATGATATAAGTTTCCAGTTAGTACATCGAATTGAGCTAAACATTGCCACCATCTATGCAAAGATTTCAGGAACTATGTTTGTATTTTTTAAAATTTATTTATTCCTACAAGCACATATTTATGTACAGTATACCACACTGTCATTTTGACATGATAATGGGTGAGTCAAAAATTATCCGCACTCCGGTTATATTAAAACCTCTGTTGGCCGCACAGACTTGTCAGCGCTTATTTTTACATTTAGGCATTTGGCAGACGCCCTGACCATGTACAGTCTTTTGCAAAAGTTTAGGCACCCCTTGATAAATAACAGATTTTGGTGATTTTTTAATTGAATAGATGAAAATAAATCACCAAAATCTGTTATTTATCAAGGGGTGCCTAAACTTATGTACATGTGAGCAGGTAAGGGTTAAGCGCCTTGCTCAAGGACATAACAGGGTCAACTTGGTAGTCGTGGGATTTGAACCAAGGACCTTCCGAACCATAGTCCAATGCCAGACCCCGGCGCTTTCTGTTCAAGGCTACTGTCTCCCCCGTCACTTCTGTGCAGGTGTGAACGTGTTACATCAGTTCATTTATTACTCCGGTGCGAGCGAAAATGCCCCACTTCGCATGAAATAAGAGCACCGTGCTGCGATTCTTTTCTGTTTTTTTATTTTTTTTCCAAACCAGAAGCGTTTGGATACCTGCTACAAAATGAGGAGCGATTACTTAAAGAGAATCGTTGACATTGGTGCATTCGTGACTCGCAGCTCCGCCTAAATCATTTTTTTAATGAGGCCAGAGTATGAAAGCTTGTTGAAAGATGGACATTAGATTATGGAGATTATGTAGAAAAAAAATAAACATCTGTCTTTTCTAAATGTTAATTAAAATAAATTCTATAATCAGAGTGCGGATCATTTTTGACTCACCCGCGTGTTTATGAAATTCAGCCGGCAGGACATAGGTAAGAAGAGCAATGACAGTACATTCCTTACTTGGACTACATCATAAATCATGCGTTACTTTGCCTATAAAATATTCCACGAATTCAAGGTTGTGGGACTTCGTATGTTTATATCTGAAGCTAATGTCTAAGAGATAAGAACAGCAATATACCGCGTATCGCTGGAATCAGTATACTGTATTGAAATGTCACATCCATCAACATGTTGCAGTTCATACTCTCAGTCAACATTCATGAGATTTATAGGCGGTTTACTTCCTTTGCATGGGAGAACCCGAAGACAGTAGATGTTATATTGATATGTCACAAATAATTCAGACGGAAATTCTTTATGTTCGAGCGAACGCAAATAATTACATCAACCTTTAGTTTCATAAAGTGTTGCTAGAGACATTCAAATTTCCTCTTCAGGTTGGCTGAAATGAAAAGCTTACTTGCACAATTTCAGCAAACAATTCAATAAAAAAGGGATACATTTGAGATTTAAAATCAGATCAAGTGCAATAAATAACACATTGGTTATAATACATGAACACATACAGACACATGAAAATGATCATAGCATATTAAGTTCATTAGTCAAAATCATTAGTATCAAAGGAAAACACGGACATCTCCCAAGGGCTGTTTCAATATAAAAAACATACAAAAATGTCTAGGTGTTGTTTTCTTAAATAGGAACATTAACGAAACTGTCCATTCACCATCTATATCGCTTTATGTCAATTTGGGAACGCCAGTTAGCCTAACCTACATGTCTTTGGACTGTGGGAGGAAACCGGAGTACCCAGAGGAAACACACCAAGCACGGGGAGAACATGCAAACTCCATGCACACAGAGACGGGAACCGAGCCTGGCTGGGGATCGAACCCAGACCCTGGCAGTACAAGGTGACAGTGCTAACCACTACACCATCGTGCTGCATGAAACTATCCAGCTATCCATAAAAGGTTAGACAAACATCTCCCGGGCATTTTCCAATCAGAACTCGGTGAATCCATGCCCTGTATCTGTATGCGTAGATCCCTGTTCTTGGCTGAGGATTGTATCTCGATGTTGTCTGTTGCTGTTGTAGTCCAAACCCCTTCAAGATGACAAGTGTTGTGTATTCTAGATGCCTTTCTGCTCAGCACAGCTATACAGAGTACTCATCTCAGTTCCCATATCCCTCCTGTCTGCTCAAACCAGCAGACCTTACAGAGCCGTCCGCTGCCCTGTCACTGGATGTCAACTCTATAGACCGCTCTTTGTAAAAAATCAGCATTCTTTCAATTTACTGTACAATGCAGAGGTCTGTGAGATCATTTTTTCCCCCCATTCTGATGTTTGATGCCAACAATAAATTATAAGCTCTTACCCTGTACCTGTATGTGTACGATTGATTACGCTGTCCTGCTGCCACATGATCGCCTGTTAATCACAGACGTTTTTCAGTGTGTTCTCCATCAGGCATCAGCTGTCACACTGATATTACAATAATGTAACTTCAGAGTCAAATGGCAATTTTATAAAAGCACACTTTCAGCTCTGACTTATAATTATATATACAAGTATAGGGCTGAAAGTGTTCTGTTATAACCCGGGGTCAAGGGTTCGATTCCTGCCTTGGGTCTCTGCGTGTGGAGTTTTCATGTCCTCCCCGTGCTTGGTGGGTTTCCTCCCACAGTCCAAAGACATGCAGATTCGGTTAATTGCCGTTCCCAAATTGCCTGTATGGTTGTGTTTGCCCTCCATATGACGACATGTTTGATTCTCACCCTGTCCAGAATGTCCCCTGCCTCGTGCCCAAAGTTTCCTGGGATAGGAATGCCATTGACTAGTGGTCACGGGTGTCACTAAATGAAGTTTAACCCAAAATACAAGCTCAGGTGCACCTTTGGGTCTTTATATCTTAAGTCGGATTTCGTTATTATTTGTACACACATATGTACCGTAGTATATGAACACATTTTTAGAATGAGCAAAATGTATGTTAAAATATACAGTATGACTTCATGAAGATATAATACATACAGAAATCATACATAATGTATTATTGCTACATTTTTACTGTACATTCACTAGTTACAGTTATAGCAGCACATTTCATACATTTCATGTAAAAGACGTTTAAGATGAAAATGTGTGGTTGATTAATGGGGGCTCCAGTCGAGCTTAATGTCTAGCCACAGCCTGTTGTTATGAAGTCAAACCGGGACTTTTGATTATGACGAAGAACAGAATCCAGTTATGAGAGTAAAAACTACCTTTCTTTGTGCTGCTACACTAATGCACTCATCCCAGCATTTCATTAGTGCTTGGAAACCATCAAGGTCGAAAGTTTTCCCAGGTTGCCTGCTTTATGTCTGAATACTGGCCTCCCAGGAATTCCTTAAATGGCTCAAACATGTGGAAATGGCTTGGAGCGAGATCAGGACAAAAAAACAAACAAACAAACAAACAAAAAAAAAACAATCTGCCTCTTTGATGATGACACTCACTGCAGTAAGACTTTATAAAAGTTACCAAGTACAGACTATGAGCTTGGATAAATTACAAGAGGTGTGATTGTGAGACTATTTGAGATTTGCCGAATAGTAGGATCTTAGAGCAGTGATGCAAAAGGCCACTGCCGTCCCTAATAGACTAAAAAAACAAAACAAAAAAAACTGATAAGCGAGTTTGAGAGCTATTTTTTTTATTGTTCTGTGCAACTTTATGCCATTAGCCATCGATCAGACCTCTTGCTATAAGCAATACCGGTATTTGTAGTCTGTATTTGTAGTATTTTCTTTTCTACAAAATGCGCAACTATATTAGAATTTGTCCAACTTCATGACTTTTTCTACTTTTTGTATGTCCGTATGTGTTTGTCTGCACTTTTCTTTTCTAATAATCTCTTGTCCGTGCTCTATTGCAGTGTATCTTGTCCACTGGAATGAAAGCCGCCGTTGAACCGAGCTCCCCCTTGCAAAAGCCAGATGATGACGGAGCTGTCAGAGAGTACAGACACCGGAGGAACAAAACATCAAAAACAAAAACAAAGCCTGACCCAGAGAGAGAGAGAGAGAGAGAGACCACTGCTGGACAGTAGAGGATAGCGAGGACACTGCTTGTAAGACAGGAAGTCCATCTTCATCCCGGGCGTCAGTCACTGTTTAAATCCTGTCCCTGAAGAATGCCTTAAAGACACAACTCACTACATCTCTGCGCAGAGGGATACACAGTAGGAGTCTTCTAAAAAAAAAAAAAAAAAGATATAATAAAAATACAACAACAACAACAAAAAAAAACAACAGAAAAATAGCTTAATTTTTTTTTGGACATGTTTTTTCACTTGTGAACATATATGTCTTGTACAAAAACAGATGTGGATATTTTAATATAATAGAGAAATATTTGTTTGGTTGTAAATGTGGACACTGGTTTCCATTAGGGCGGATCGGTAAGAGAATCACAAAGCAAAGCGGATCAGGGTCTGCTCTTTGTCTTAAGTGTGCGGTTTTTAACCTCCTTCTGTTTCAACCAAAGCTACACTCTAATATGGCCTGGTGTTAGCTTGGAGATTGTCCCAAGGCCATTCATTAGCAGTGTAATCACGCAGCAAGAAAAAAACAACAACAACAACAACAACAACAACAACTTCCCTTGTTCATCTACACTAAGATCTACAGTAGCATTCGAACAGCTATACATTCTTAGCAGATGTGTATTCTGTATTTAACAACGTGCTGTACGATCCAGTTACGAACATGCAAGTGTTTAGAGTACATCAATATGTATCAATATTTCTAGCACACAATTAATGTACGTCAAGCAAGCAAGCAATCAAGGAGCTAGAAGGTCTCCTCAGGAATGAATGCAGTATGTACATACAGCACCGGTTACAACATGAAGGCTTTTACTGCCAGGTGTGATGTTTGGCTTCATGTGTATGAGTTCATTCTTGGAATGATGCCGAACGCTCAGATGGCAGGCTCGGCCCGCTGGTAACTGCAGCGCTGTATACGCGCATAAATAACGGATATTTCTTTTTTCTTTTCGCGCCGTCACAAGGGAAAGCTACAGAGTCTGAGGTTTACACATTACAGATGAGAGAGAGAGAGAGAGAGAGAGAGGTTACAACTCGCAGCCTGGCAACAGTTCAATAACGAGTGCAATATACAGTACAGTACTGACACTGGGCCTCATTTATCACGCTGGATATCATCGCATTCATTTCTATATTTAATTGTTTTGTGGAAATCCGGTTAGAGAAACATTAAAATTCTCGAAGAGCGTCTTGAAATTGACATATAAGGAGACTCACTAACCTGAACCTTAATTGCTCTGCTTCAGTCATATTATTGGAAAGCAAAATGCATATATGGATTATGCCATCAAGTTTAAATTGACACACACAAGTTTAATGAAATTGTTTCATAATCGTGCGTTAAACTCTTCCACAATTTGGTTGGTATATATATATATATATATTTTCTCTGTGAGCTTTGCTTTAGTCTTGCTGGGATCACTAAGAGCAAATCAGCTGTGCCGTGAACAGGCTCGGACATTTCTGGCATTTCTGACGAGCACGGCCTATGCATGATAAGTACAAAGAAAATCAGTGCTGCTTAAGATTTTATTAATCTGGCAGGAATTTCTGCATTTGGTTTGGTCCAAGACAAACAAACAAACAAACAAAAAAAGATAAATGAGGTCCAGTTCGTACCTTTTTGCCAGGACGATTTCATATTTTATTATTAGGACGCGTTACATTTCTTTATGTTTATTTCAAGGAATACTCCAGTGCGTTTCAGTACAGCATAACCTCAACCACCTACAACATCTGATTACCACGGACAAAATTTCGACTCCATCCTGTGCCGAGAAAGAGCAGAAATCTCATTTACTGTACTTGAAGGTCACTTGAAGGTCATATCTTTCGGGCAGTCACTGAATTCCATCAACTGGCATTTATGCTAAACATATAGACAGATCACTTTAATAATGTTGTTCATGAAAGATATTTATAAATTAATGCATTAAGCTGTAATTTGATCATTTACGTATGGGACGTTTTTTTTTTTTTGTTTTTTTTGTAAATGGTAGAATCAGAAAAAAAACATATAATACAAGAAGAACAAGTTGCATATGATGTTTAAACAGTATCTTGACCTGAGCACTGAGACACAGATGCCTATTGGAGTGTCCACGTATTTACACTTCTACAGTTCGTGAATCACGTTCATTTTTGAGACAGGATAGGATTCATGTTCCTCTGACTTACTGTACCAAACCCCTTCTCCTGAAGCTTAGGTTGGTCATCCTTGTGTTCTTTATTAAGATACTATTTAAACAGCAATTTTTGGATAAAACTATATAAGAAGTGGTTTTATCCTTATTGTAAAGTAAACATTTTTTTTTTTAATCTCAGGTTATAGTCAAATATTTATGAATGGAATTCAACAACTGCCCTTAGACTTCCATTACAAATGAGTAGATTTATAGTTTGTTATTCCTCCCTATGTCATAATTCTTGTCTTGTGCATGGAGTATTCCTTTAATACCGAGAAATTCAGTAAACTCATCTATAGTTAAAAGCATTGAAGCCAAATTACTATACATCTACAATACCACTTTTTACAACTGGATCTGACGAATACAATAGCACAAGCCAATGTAGATACATTCCTTACAGTGAACACACTCGAAGCGCTGAGCTCGAACTCTCTGACTGCTCCGACAGACATTTAGGCGCTGACATTAAACGCAGGGCTGAATTCTGTTAAAGCGATCGGATCAGCCATCGCCGTTGGTCCATGCTTCGCACTGCCTTTTCTTTATTATTATTATTATTATCTACTGAGCCGTAGAAAGGATTCCTTAAAGCACAGCGAGATACAAGCCGGCTAAGGTTACGAGGCTGAGGAATCAAGGCCGAAACCTCGATCGTAACTGCCGCTTGTACAACCTCATAGTCGAGCGTGTGACCTCACGTAGACGGCAACAGATTACAGTATTGCACAGCGACAGCACAACAATATCATCCCCTCACACATACAGTACATGCATACAGACTCAGCACAGGCTGGCGAAGGAGGAGGCAGTCGAAAGCTGTTTGTTAATATTCTCAAAGCCTACGGTTGTCTCTCGCTCCCGGTTTCTCTCTCTTTTTCTGACACATGCAGCCATGCATGCAGACATGAACTTATGCACACACTATCTCACATTCCCAATTCTCTCCCGGTTTCGATCTCTCGCACTTTCTTCCCCTGCACACTTTTCCTATTTCTCGGCTACAACTCTGCCTGATGGATACCGCGCGGAAAAATATAATCCCATGGGAGATGCACAGAGACGAATGAGAAAGAGAAATATTGAAATTTATAGAGAGATATATATAAATATATATGGAGCGGCTGCTTTGTTGTCATGAAAATGCATTCGATTCATTTGTATGCAAAAGATCTTATGGAGGTGTATTATCTATTTTTTTAAACCTAGCCTTGCCTCTTATATAACCAAAGTTGAATTCAGATCCATTCTATGTTTGGGACTCTTTTGTTACTTTAGAGATACAGACCTAGCGAGGATAGATACATATTGAACGCAGCATATTTACATAAGCAGATGTCTATTTTAAAAAAAAGTCACGTTTACTTTTTGGACTGTTTTGGCATCTCCAGCCCTAAGAACCCCTATTTCCTTGATATTCCTGTCTTTACACTCTGTGATCCTTAAAGTGTCTAGTCAGACGCATGCTATTTCTGCCACCCAAGACCTTTCTCACTCTTTGTCTGTGTGTGCGCGCGTTACGTCTATATTTTGTGTTTGTCCCTTTTTGATAGCCGACTGGGGCTCGTCGCCAACTTTCCATCCGCCTGATCCCAAAAAATCGTGAGCGGGTCAGTGCTGGACAGCTAAACGCAGGGTTTCGTGTCACATCACACATTGTAGAGCTGCAAGTGACATAACCATGTAAATAAGTTTCCTCAGGAGTTGTTCGAACGGGAGCATCAGGACCGAGGTCCAGCGTTAGATCACGGAGGGTTTATACTGCCAGGTGTGGTGGAGATCTTGTTGCGGCTGGAGGGCCGATCACAGGGCTACGTCTTTCGTCACATGTTGTAGACCCGCATGTGACCTAACCTTGTAAATACGCGCTAGCAAGATAATGATGTCATCATGGCACGTTGCTCCGGGCTCCATGCTGCGGCGATGGCGACAAGCTCCTTACCGACACACAATGCAATTGCGCATGAGTCTCATTGTACATTCAGTCAACAGCCAAGGATTACTAGTGAACCGTGAAGGATCTGTGCGACCCTGGACACTTAGCAAACGCGAACTGGTGTTTGACTCGTTTATAGAGTTAGAGTTTGGCTTGAAGAGCGAGGGAAGCTTTCCTTGTTCAAACAAACTACACAGCGAATTTTGATTTGATCAGCTGATGTTCAGATATAGCTTTACGTCTTTACATGATGTACGAATCTGTTACTTCTGCGAAATAATATCGTCCAATAAAACTCAACTGAGGTGAAGAAATATCTAAAAGCTTGTAGATGATACAACACACACACCCAGCACCGTAGAGTTTTGCCTTATTCCAAAAAACTCAAAAAACGTTGGATTCAAATGAAGAAATCCAGTGACATCAGAACTGTTGAAAAAATTCTGCATAGAGCCTTTACAGTTTGGCCCAAAGAGACAAGCCAAAGAATTCAAAGTGAGTTATTTAGACGTTTAAACTGTTTTTTTCTTCATTTTTTGCCCCCAAAGAGAGGACATACTCTACATAGTGCTTTAGCTCAGAGAACCAACAACTGCATTAATAAACTACAACCCAAATGTTTTGGGCAGTGGCGGCTCAAACGGTTAAGGCTGTACTTTCCTGGGTTTCTGATCTGAAAGTTGTGGGTTCAAGCCCCTGCAGCGCCACGCTGCCATTGTTCAGCACTTGTGCTCCTGGGGCGCTGTCTCCTGGCCGACACTGTGCTCTGACCCCAGCTTCCTAACTGGGATATGCGGGGGAAAAAAAAAAAAAAAAAAAACAGAATTTCACTGTGCTGTAAGGTACATGTGACTTAAAATGTTAAATATATATATATATATTTATTTATTATGGCATAGAATCTACAGTATGGTCAAAAAGTCAATCTGACATGCATTGTTTCAATTTCATCAATTACCGTTTTATCTCTAGTCTTACATAGGATCAGTTCCCAAGCTGTCGAGCCGTAGGGGGCACCAGAGAGGTCATGGAGAATTCTTATAAATCATACATCAAATTCGTATTAAAAAAATAAAAAATCATTAAAAAAAAGTGATCCATATTTAAAAATCGCAGATGTTTTAGTATGTTATTAAATTGATTAATATTTGAATTAATGTGCTAACCAGTCACACTTCTGATAAGATATCTAGCTATCTAGTGAATTTAACACTAAAGGTGAAACATTTGCATTATCATAATATCGTAATAATTAATGAAACAGCTACCATGTATATCTCAGTACATCTGCCCTTCCAAGTTTCGTTTTTAACTAAAAATTTCTCTTAAAGTAAAGACTTTAGAATGATAACGTCTGTGTTCGACTTATAAGACGGCGTAATGATATGGACATGCTATTTACAAAACTGTAATTAATCCTGAAATCTTTCTTGACAGAGAATTAAAACTTCATAGAATTGTCAAAGAAAACCTTCAGTAATTCCAATATTTAAAATTATTGCTAGTGTTTAAGAATTTTTTTTTAGATTAGATAAGTGTTCATGTTTGACGAATTAGCTTGACCTGATTGAGAAATAAATGTTTTTATTTTAAATATATAAATATATATATAAAATCTAAGAAATGTAATATATTAGAGCATTAAAGTGCCGTAACTCACTCGGCGGTGTGTGTTACACTGATTTTACACTGGCACAATGTCAGCCGGTAAATGGCTTTTATTGCATTTATAAAACCTTGATTAAAACAATATAATAGACGAAATAGATAAAAATAGACAAATTGTTCATCATACAATTATACATTATAACATAGCTTAGACAAAGCAACACTATCCATTTTTGAAAAGTTTTAAACCCAATAAAACTAAATAGATCGAACCAGGTTTCAGCCTAGTACAGTTTCCTGTTAGACTTTTCGACCACACTGTACATGATGTACGAGGCAGTAAGGCATTTTTCCACCAGTCATTCCAAAGGGACGGAATAATTCACAAAGGACGCTATTGCCTGGCTGCTCCCCGCTTCACTCTCCATGGTAACAAGCCAGACCAAATGATGCAGGCTGGAAAAGATCTCTTTCAATCAGCTGATCGTTTTACTCGCTCCATCATATCATATGCCTCAAAGCCCCTCTGTCATCACACCCTCATAGACACCGACCCGAGTCAGCGTGGAAATTCTCCTCACGAGCGCAGCGAGACAGTCGCTACCAGAAACGCCTGGTGCAAATTACTTCTGCTTGGTGATATCCACACGGACTTTTTGTTGACGTCCTATGCACAGCTCTGTGGGCTGACGTTTCTGTGTGTTGTGTCATCTCTTGGGCTTCGTCACAAACAGCAAGTCTGGATGCTGAGATGCACCTGGTGTACCAAACACCAAGCAGGAAGTGTATAATATCATTATCCAGAAATACCCACATGTTCCTTTTTGTTCATGTGGGTTGAAGGCAAGACATGCCTCTTCTTTATGCATGATGCTTTTTTTGCGGGGAAAAAAAAAACCGTGCATCTCAAATAAAATAAAATAAAAAAAATACGTGTTTGTGTTACCCTTCTTTAGGTGCTGCTTTGGTAAATTTGGGACTTTCTGAGTTTCGGTTTCCACTGTTTAAATTTCTTTCTTTGGTCAGTCATCAGTCGTTCTTCTGGGTTTTTCTACATTCTTATCATTTTTGTAGGCAGCAATATGAGATGTGATGGAAATGGAATTATGTGCAATGTTTAAATAAAAAAAACATTAAATATATTAAATAAAAAAGCAAAAAAAAATGCTGTTTTGTCTTTTTGAAATGACACAAACTGACTCTATTACTGTAATATACATAACAAAAATGTATTCAAACTTCAACAGGTGTTATCTATGCTCTTTTTTAAAACTTGAATCGAATTATGGCACCAAACTGTAGTAATATGATGCTATCATGTGACCGCACATATTTTTCATATTTAAGCATTTATACATTCATTAATTCATTCATTCATTTTAAGTAAACATCCCATAATGATCAGGGTGCTGGTGGTCCTGGGAAGTGAGATGCCACACTCTACTGTTTAAATAATTAACTTCTTTTTGATCCTGATAGCAAATTAATGTAATGGTGATTTGGAAAATAATGAAAATGTGTTCCAACATGAGGCTCTTATTCGATCCTGCTATTTCATCTATATTCCTTTAAGCCATTATATCAAATGCTGACATGTTTACCAAAAAAATGATTTGTCTTAATTTGAACCGTGTCTCAGATTATACGGATAAAGTCGTGGCAGGTTTGCTCTTTAAAAAAAAAAAAAAAAAAAAAATGTGTACTTGATTCGAAAAATGCTTGCAATTCAGTAAATTTCATTTTAAGCAGAAGCGGTTATTATTGTTAACGGATTAACGTTTCGTTTCGTGGTTTGGTGAGAGTGTTTAAGCAAAACTCATTACGTTTTATTAGATAAAGCAGAAGAGCAACTATTACACACAAGAATTACACACTATAGATGAGATCAAATAATGCGTTACTGTATATAAACAAATCAACAAGAACAAAGAATATATACAGTACAAAAGGAGAAATATATACAGTATGATACAAATTTAAACGCTTATTTATAATGGAGCATACAGTAGGAAAACAGTTTACTCGGGTCTGTGTGTGGTAGCACATTGCCGTGTCCTAATCATGAGGACGAAGGGCACAACCATGATGGGGCATTTTCTCCAGCAGGGGCTAACAGTTGACACCTGATCCACTCTCTTAACATGGAGTTTAAATATTTCAGATGGAAGCTGCATGCAACAATTACTGGACGTGCTCCAAATGCAGCAGCCAAACTCTCAGCAGTGGACCTGCTCACTTTTTTTTTTTTTCCCCTCCTGCAGACTTTTTAGAACATCAACACACACACACACACACACACAATATGTAAACAGATGTCCCAGCTGTCTAAAAAAAAAAAAAAAAACATTAATTAAGTCTGAGCTCCTAAAATAGTTTGATGTTAGTTAAGATCCCACCAACCACCACAAGCTAAAAGACCGGAGTCAACAGGTCACAAAGCACTGCTGACCTTTCTCTTTTAATTATAGATCTCCCTCGTCCCTCTAGGCATCTTTATTTGCCATAAACTGCTGAAGTTGGCATGAAAAGAGACAGAAGCACCTCTGTGTTTGCCCACCACCTTGAAGGTCAGTGCTTGTGGACTCTGGGAGAACTCCACAGGGTGTAAATCAGCGTCAGGTGCTACTATTTATATACCGGCGCCCATCAGAGGTGTCGGGGAAAAATTGGGTGAAACTTGCTGAAGGACCCAAAACTATCCAGCGACAGGTCAAGATATAAGTCGCCTTTAAACTGAACACAGGTTATCTCTGCATTCACATAATTCCTGAGAAAACAACAACAACAACAACAAAAACAACAACAACAGGAGTTCCTATTCCAACTGACTAACATTCTAACATTATTAAGTATGAATTAAGAAAAAATGTGTCCAAAGTATACATTTCATTTCATATTAAATGACTGACAAATAACTTATAAATTTCATTACTAGATTTGTTTCTGGTGGCACAAGGGCTTAGTAGTTAGCACTGTAGCTTTGCACCTCCGGGGTCCGGGTTCGATTCTCACCTCTATTTGCATTTGAGTTTGCATGTTCTCCCCGTGCTTGGGGGGTTTCCTCCGGGTACTCCGGTTCCCTTCCACAGTCCAAAGACATGCAGATTAGGATAATTGGTGTTCCCAAATTGCCCATAGTACAGTATATGTGTGTGCTCTGTGATAGATTGGCACCCTGTCCAGGCTGTACCCCACCTAGTGTCCCAAGTCTCCTGGGCCCCAAGCTTCACGCCCCATGACCTGGTATAAAGGATGAAGCGGTATAGATGATTAATGAGCTAATGGATATATTGTTTCTATTATGTAGAAATGTGCTAATATTAAACACCTATACCTTAGTTTATGCTAACATACATTTTATTTAGGAAATGTCAATGTGTGAACACTCTCAGCGCTGGGTTTCACAGCATCCTGGATTGTCTTACATGATGTGGATGGACTCGAAACTACCAAGTGAACAAAATAATCATTTACATTATTTGGCAGACGTCCTTATTCAGAACGACGTACACTTTCTCATTATACAGTACATCTGAGCAGTTGAGGGCCTTGCTGAAGGGCCCAACAGTGGCAACTTGGGGTTTAAACCTGGGACCTTCTGATCAGTAGTTCAGTGCCATAACGACTGAGTTACTCATGACCATTTCACATTTATAAATTAAGAAACGGAGGTTAATAGGGTTATAATGTATGTAGTGTATGTATTAGGTATGTAGCTGAATATTATTATTATTATTATGAAAGCATGCTAGTAACTTCATAGACCATCTGATTGTGACTGAGTCTGAGATCGTGTTATATGGCAAGCAGGAGGTTTTTCTTTTATGCAAATGAAAAAGCATTCAGATAAAAACACGCGCACACACACACACCACTTTTATTAATCTGAATGTGCAGCGATGCACAATGCACCGATGCTCCTGAGGATGTACAGTAGAGCATCCTTCGTAGCAATGCTTGTAAATCAGCCAGTTCATTTGGTTATATATTTTGGAAAGGAGAACTAACTACATTTGTTAGAAAATGTTATGACAGGTGCAAGCCCAAATAATACCTGTGAAAGTAAGATCGGGGGAGAAACTGTCCTGCGCACATCTCTTGATGATACCAAATCTGTACGCGAGTGATCCAGCTGAGGGTGAGCTCACACACCATACTGGCATTTCACTTCTCGTCCTTGTTTTTTATCCAGTGTATCTGGGGACATCTGAGGACAGGCTGTAGTGGGGAAAAAGAAGACACACGAACAGATCCAAACAGTCAATATGAAATTCATTAATCAATGAATTAATATCGGAATTTTTGTTAAATATACTGGAATGGGTAATGTGCAGAACAAAGTATGTTCTATAATATAAAGTTTGGCAATCAATTAAGCTGGCAGCTTTCATCCAGAAATAAACTTCCTCACGCAGAAGTGTAACATTAAACCCGAACAATAGCCAAAACACATGGTGGGCATTCTGTAGCCTTTACACTGCCAAGAAACACGCGCCCGGGCAGTCCGCCTCAGCCTCAGGTCTAGTATTGGAAACATAACACGCTGTGTGATAATGTCCCCAGAAACCTAACACCCTCTGACACCGTAACACGTTCTTTTTTTGCATCCACAACACACACACACACACACACACACACACACACACACATCCATGCCGCTCTATCTACAACAATTAACCCTTGACTACTTATCCTTATGTTCAGTTCACTATTTAGCACTAGGCAGCAGCAGTTCTTCTGAACCAGGCTGTTGGACTTTTATAGCGATTCATTTCCAAGAATGTAAAAGCACATAAAAGTTTACTGTCAGAAAAATCACCTTTTGTTCCACTTTTTCACATCATGGGAAAAAAAAAAAAAAAACTCCCATGCACACTGTTTGCTATCCTAACAATTCCCTACTCCACTAGAATGAAGCCTCTGAAGCTAATTTAATGTGGATAAGCACTAAGACACTCAATTAAACTGATCAACTATTCATCAAGCTCTTTGATGATGAGCTGAGACAGGAACGGCTGCGTTGGGACCGAGCAAGATACCCGTCTGCTTCTAGAGGACGAGTGCGATGTACTGTATAGTGTGTGATATACTGTCCTAAATTAGCAGCAGAAAAGTGTGTTAATTTGTGCAGTAAATCGCTTATTTTTTTTTTACTGGAGATTGCTCTTTGGTAGCACTTTGGTATAAGAGGTCACATGCTAGACGTTACATTAATAGGTAATACAGTATGAGCATGAATAGAATATGAACAGTGGATATTATTCTCTTCTAAATTGGCAGGTTATTAGTGTTTTGTTATATACTTCATACAGGACAGTGGAACCTTGGATTAAGAGCATAATTCGTTCCGGAAGCGGGCTCGTATTCCAAAATACTCGTAAACCAATTATTCGTTCTGCAGCCCCAAACAATAAATACAGAAAAATAATTAATACAACATATAAAGTAAAAATAAAACAAATTAACATGCACTTCACATTTAAAAAAGAAGTAAAAATAAATCCAGTCAGTCAAGTGTTTCAGTTTGTGCGCGCAGGCGCCGTGTATTTGTATGTGTGTGTGGAATTAGCCCCTCGCCTCATCTTAAACGGTAAAACTCCTTCTCCCTCCCACACCTCGCTTTTTAAGTTTCACAACTAACATACACAATGCAAACACTGTTTTAACGGGAAAAAAATAAATCTCTCTAATGATACTCGCGTGATCATACTAACGGAATCACTGTTGTAAAGTAAAAAATAAAAAATAACAAATTAACTAGCACCTTACTTTTGAAAAGAATCGCGACAGAGCTGAGTTTTCTGTGTAAATAAAGTGTGTGTGTAAAGCGCCGTGGAGATCTGTGTGTGTGTGTCTCTGTGTCAAATTATGCGCGCGCGCACACGCAGAGTGAGTGAGTGAGTGAGAGTGTGTGTGTGGGGCACAGTGTCAAACTACGCGCGCGCGTGCACACAGAAGAGAGAGGGAGATGATTATAAAAGACGAGCAGGTGACTCTTATTTTGACACAGGGGACGCATCAGGGGAGACGATTACCCATAATTCCCGCAGCGCAAGAGAGAGTGAAATCATTGGCTCAGTTGCGATCGCTTGCCGTCGCTGTCAAAATAAGAGTCGCATGCGTGATACATGATACTCTGCGCTCGTAAACTAATACTTGCTCGGTTTCCGATTAAAATTTTATTAAAAATCTTGTAAACCACGTTACTCGCAATCCGAGGTTCCACTGTAGTTCATCCTTCTCATTAATAACCACAGTTTTAGAAAGTCTATATTCTTACAGTTTGCATAATTTCTTGGTAGTGTTTATTTTTTATTATTATTTTTAAAATTAATATCCAAAACCTGTGTCTGAGTCTGAACATTTTAGTATTTACAAAAATTTTGTAGTGTAGTTTGTGTGGCAAAATTTAGCTCTGTGTCGAACACATCATAAAGAATAGCTTTTTAATTGTATGTTTTTTTCTTTTCTTTTGTCATGTACAGTACTGAGACAGCAAACAGAACACCATGAATTGCAGTCTCTTTAATACACAGAATTAGTGACTACATTTGCAGAAACATTTGCTATTAAGGAGAAAATGATCCGAGGGCACTAAATAAATAAAGTATCGTATTCACAATATCTGCCATTAATTAAAGTGTAATCTGTGACCCTCTTCACTACGGGTGTTTTTATATGATCAGATAAATTTTACTTTCAGTTTAAAGGACATACCGTAGGGGTCATACTGTAGGTTGCAACTTAGGTACGACTTAAAGACTTTTATTAGGACGGAAAAACAAATGTCTTTAACTGACCGTCTTTATAAACCAAACGTACCTCAGTAAGACCGTACAATACAGAGAAACCTCATGGTGTTATTGAAAGTTGTTGATCCATTTGCACATCATTAAAGTTTTATTTGGGTCACATACAAGGCCACAATTTATGAGATTCGTATGTAGCCGCATATCTCGTAAAAGTCAGTTGCAGAAGAATAATCTACCATTTTGGTTACAGATGATACTTCTAACATTGGAAATACCTGTAAACTTTTCATTGTTGTGTTAAGATCCATTGTTAGAAAATGAATCAAAACCCCTGGAGTTCATCACTATTACAGTTTATGGTTTTTCATAAAATCTCAATGTGACTAAAGATGCGATTAATTGCATGATTAATCACAGAGCGTGTGCAGATCAATAAACAGCCCTGATTAGTACACAGTTTAGCATTTTAGAAATCATGCACATAATGAACATTTCAGTGATTTCTGAAATTTCCATCCTGCCCAGTTACTGATCGTCGAGCACTTAATGCGCGGTGAAATGGCAAAGTAAAAATGTCAAACTGGTGTTAACAGTGATGATATTTATCATGTCTGGCCAAGTTCTCCTCAATATAGGTCATGCATCAATCAGTGTCACTTTCGGTATACAGTAAAACTACGGTGGGCATTTTTTAAGGAAAGTGTCGGAGCTCATGAAGGGAGACAGCATGTACAGTACACACTGGCTAAAAAAAAAAAAATTATATATATATATATATATATATATATATATATATATATATATATATATATATATATTTTTTTTTTAACCTCCTTTAACGTACATCATTGCATATACAGTACTTAATGTGTGAAAACGATGCACCCTCATGCACCCAGAACCACTATTTCACAATTTGAGTCCTGGATTATGCCGACTTCATCATATTGCCATATAATGTTGCTAAGCTTTGACCAACTGAAGCAACCCCAGATCATAACACCGCCTCCAGAGGCTTGTACAGTAGCCACTATGCATTATGGCTGCATCATTTCATGTGTTTCTCTTTTTACCCTGATGCTCCCATCACTCTAGAATAGGGTCAATCTGGACTCATCAGACCACATAACCCCTTTTTCCATTGCTCCGACATCCAACATTCTTATTTTGCCAGATAGTGACCAAATTATGGCTTAGTACTGACAAAGAATATGAAGTTCATTAATTAAAGCGGCTAGGCCCTCATGTGGCTACACAAACAAGGGAAGCTTTAAACACAGAACTAAACAAGAAGACGGACACTGGGAAGACACAGAACAATACTTACACAGGAGGAGACACAGTCTAGCTAAACACTGAACAAGGCAGCTCCATGAATCCAAACAAAACTAGAGCTCTCTAGAAAAACAAAGGTAAAACGATATAACTAAAATATAAACTCAAAGAACCAATCAAAAAGGAATGCCCACATGCCGGTAATACAAACAAACAATAATGCGCGACCCAGTTTCCCAGAACAAACTGCTAACTAGAAACTTTAATGAGCCACCTCAGTTCAGGTGAGCACTCATCACCTGACTGAGGTGCCTTCTGGGAAACTGAGTCGACCAACAAAAACTACAAACAGAGCCCTCTAGTGGAGGACCCTAACACACACACACACACACACACACACACACAAACACACACACACACACAAACACACACACACACACACACACAAACACACACACACACACACACACACACACACACTATGGTCAATTTGGGAATGCCAATTGATCTAACCTGCATGTCTTGGACTGTGGGAGGTAACTGGAGCACCTGTCGGAAACCCGCAAAGCACAGCGAGAACGTGCAAACTCCAAGCTCACGGAGCCGAGGTGGAACTCGAACCCTTGACCCCGTAGGTGTGTGGTCACAGTGCTAACCTCCATGAAACCGTGCCACCTACATGATATGTTTGTGTGTCATTCAATTATCCTTTCAGTTATGTAATAAACCATAGTGAGTAATACCGCGAGTGATGTGTTTATATTACTCGAAAAGCTCACTAGCATGACATGCAAGGTACTTAGTTATAATAAAGAGAGGCAGGGGAGTTTTGATAAAAGTTTTTTTATTTGTGTTATTATTACATTTGTGCAAAGAGTGAATAAAAAAACGTGATGATATATAAAAAAAATACAATAATGGGAGGAGGAAGAGCACCGAGACGAGGGGATGAACTGGGCATCGTGGGCCTCCTGCATGCACAGTGCCAACTACTGCAGGATCTCATGGTATATTACACATACCAGGAAACTTAAGAAGAAAGAAGCAAGTAAGGGAAAAAATATATATCCAAGAATAGAAATAAAAAGACAAATAGTAAAATAATAAAATAGCTGAACATCACATTTAATGTAAATTCTGACTTTTTAAAAATGCTGCTAAATGGCTGTATTAAATTTATAATAATGATTGTATGAAACATTAAAATAGATAGATAGATTGTATGATTTGTGAGGATGATAGAGAGTTTTTTTTGGAACGGGTCACATGGAAGCAGATTCTGGCTTCAAATTACTGGCATTGAAACACTAACATGAGGTGTGCAGTTAAATTTCTATTTGTTGTCATGGAAACTGCCAGTGTGAAACGTCTGGTGTGAAGAAGTGTGTTGGGGAGGAGGAGGAGGAGAGAGGAGGGGTCAGATGCTAAATCTCTTTGGGGGAATCCCTTTCCTCTACCTGAAGTATCAGGCAGGTTTATTCCATTGAAACAAAGAGCACTGAGGGCAAGAACACGCCTCGTCACTATCGAATATAAACACGGTGATTATTTCATCACTGGAGCGATTTCTCCCCAAGCCAGAGATTTGCATGAGCGGTGTTAAGCAGGTGTGCAAATTGCTTTCTATGAAAGACTAGAGGCATGTCATTAGCAATTATTGCGATTAATTTCGATTTTTGAGTTTAGAGTCATCAGTCATGTACACATGACATAACACAGATATTCAAATGTATTCATGAATTCACAACGCGAGACAGACTTCGAATGATACCCAAACCCTCTTTAAATACATTTAACTCGTTCTTAGAGAGCTCCTAGGCCACGAACATCAAGAGTTTTATTCCTTGCTCTCATAACCTCAAAGATTTTCCTATTATCTTAACTGTACGTAATGAATAATTCATAACGCTTACTTGTTTTTAAATCTAATAAGTTGAAAATAATAAGAAATCTGTTGGGGGTTCATTAATCTAATCAGTTTACATCAAACATTTAGACGTAATTTAGATCTTAATGGATTTGTGGAGGAAGGAGTACACAATATGCAAACATACTGGCAAGAAAATTAGAGGGGTCACGCATCTCCCATGGTGCTTTGCAGGAGTGATATATTACAGTGTCAGTTTGTGTCAATCATCTGCTGAGGATCTTTCAACTCGTTGGTTTGCCCTTTGGATTGTACAATGCACCATCTCTCTCTCTCACACACTCACACACACACACACACTCACACACACACACACACACACACTCAAAGGCCTCTGCCAGTCATGCAGGTCCGGAACTGACACTAAGCAGCGGGAGGCAGTCTGATATTTTCAGCTGTGACATATTTGACCTCTCGGTGGCCTCGTCAGTCTTGGTGGGAGCTGTGTGTGCGCGCGCGTGTGTGTGTGTGTGTGTGTGTGTGTGTGTGTGTGTGTGTGTGTGTGTGTGTGTGTGTGTATATATGTGTACCAATATGACTGTTGACAAATGTACACTTTAGATCCACTGTAATATCCCCAGTTTGAATTCAAATCAAATGAAATCAAATTTAGAGTACATGACTTCAAGATAAAGTACCGACGTCTGATTGCTTTTTCCAAACTAATGTTTTGTTGCTTGTATTTTTTTAACCCTTAAAACTCAAGTGGCACGGATCATAGTGTACACAGCATAGCATTGGTTAATGAACGTTTTAACAGAAAACAAACAAACAAACATAAACATAAACAATGTATATTGTTTATATGTTATATATGGAAACAACTGAAAACATCCATAAAAATATGTGATCATATGTACCATACAGGTCAAAAGTTTGGACACAAGGATTGATTTTCTACATTCTATAATTGATTGGTTTTCAAAACTATGAATTATTCCAAATAACAGCAACAACAAGAACAACAAGAACAGCCAGTTGTTATTCTAAACTATGAAGGTCAGCTGTTCTGGAATAGTTTTTGCAAGAACAATATTGTTAAGTGCATTTGCAAAACCCATTGTGAACAACATGATGAAACTCTCTCTCATGAAGTCCTTCTCAAAACTTACCACTGCTGCAGAGGAGGAGTTCATTTCAAAAATCATCGATTAACAGAACCTCAGATTAGAGCCACATTTCAGCATTGTTTAATAATGTAGAAAGAACAAAAATCACAAACGACGATTGAAAAAAAAAAAGATATGCCAGCCTATATTGCATATTACATACACAGTACAGACCAAAAGTTCGGACACACCTTCTCATTCAAAGAGGTTGAATTTGTATTATGGCAAGAAAAAAGCAGCTTAGTGAAGAAAAAAACGAGCGGCCATCATTACTTTACGAAATGAAGGTCAGTCAGTCGGAAAAATTGGGAAAACTTTGAAAGTGTCCCCAAGTGCAGTCACAAAAACCATCAAGCGCTACAAAGAAACTGGCTGACATGCGGACCGCCCCAGGAAAGGAAGACCGAGAGTCACCTCTGCTGCGGAGGAGAAGTTCATCCGAGTCACCCGGCCTCAGAAATCGCAGGTTAACAGCAGCTCAGATCAGAGAGCAGGTCAATGTGTCCAAACTTTTGGTCTGTACTGTATATATTAAAACAAAGTCATGCAAAATATAATAGGATATAAGATATAATACACCTGCATGGAGTAGAAGTAATTTGCATATAATTTGTTTATATATACAGTATATTTCACTTTCCATCTTCCAAGAAAGCATGCCACTTCGACTGTCTAAATCCTAACAAACACCTTTTCATCAAATCAAGTTGATGAGGTTGTAATGCTTCTAATAGTGACTTATGCATTAAAACAAATATAGAAGGTTTAAAGTCTAGTCTACTGTACATCCTAGCTACTTTACACAAACCCAAGCTGTTTACCCAGTTCTAGTGTTAAACACACTTGTGTTTACTGAAAGAAAACACGCTGTCAAACTCGAACAATCCATTCTCAATAACCTATATCCACTATCAGTGCTTACAGGCAGTTTGGTTATCACCATTGCAATGCGCCTGAAATATGACACTAGAACTAAAGAACTAAACTGTGCTTGAGATCAAATGAGATCATTGCTTCAAACTGTTTTAAAGATATGGTTCAATTCCATTTTATTTGAATTGTGCTTTTAACAACATACAGTATGTCTTCACAGAGTACTGTAGCTTTACAGAAATGCCAGCAGTATGAACACAGCAGGCCTGAGGAGATACACCCAGATACAACACGAAACTTGTGGCTCTAAACGGAACCCGTTCTCATTCAGGTGACACCGAACAGTGAAGTTAAAAACCTTCATAGTATTGTGATTTTTGTCTTATAACTGGGAATCCCTTGCATTTATGGGATTTTTTTTTTTTTTTGCATGATTTTGCATATGATGTACTAAATTTCCATCCGATCAGATCTCTCATCCTTCCATATTGTATGTTCTGCCTCATATACCATCCCCATAAACTTCTTGCCTTTGCATATATTTCTCTACAGTGATTAATATACTGTACAGCATCCATTCCATCCATCTAGGGACTGTGTAGGCCAATGGTGACCACTGAATTTATTCCCATTTTGTACAACAGTAGTAGGACCTCAGAAAAACATCCACACACACACATTCACACACTATGGAACACAATTTGCAAACGGAAATAAGAGCCTAATCTGGATGTTTTTGTACTGTGGGAGAAAACCGGAGAACCCGGTGGAAACCCACCAAGCACGGGGAGAACATGCAAACTCCATGCACACAGACCTGATGTGGGAATCGGACCTGGAGGTGCAAGACCAGTAATCCACCATGCCACCTCATAGCAAATTGATTTAAATTACTCACTCACTCATCATCTATACCGCTTTATCCTGTATTCAGGGTCACGGGGGCCTGGAGCCTATCCCAGGAGACTTAGGGCACAAGGCGGGGTACACCCTGGACAGGGTGCCAATCCATCGTAGGGCACACAGACATACACACACTCATTCATACACTCCGGGCAATTTGGGAACACCAATTAGCCAAACCTGCAGCTCTTTGGCCTCTTTGGATACCGGAGTACACAGAGGAAACCCACCAAGCAGGGGGAGAACATGCAAACTCTATGCATACAGAGATGGGAATCGAGCCTGGCCGGGAATCGAACCCGTAAATTAAACTAAAGAAATGTGAACCGAGTTGCCCCAAGCACAGATTCCACTCTTCTTGGAAGGCTGTCCAATATTTAGGATATTTTGTTCATTACAAGTTCAAGTGCCATATGGGGTTGAGCTCTAGATCTAGTTCAGGACCAGTCAAGTTCTTCCACACTGAACTCATCAAACCATGTCTTCATAGTCCTTGCTTTGTGCACTGAGGCACAGTCACATTGGAATAGAGAAGGGCCTTCACCAAACTGTTGCCACAGTGTTGGAAGCTTAGCCTTGTCCAAGATGTCTTGGTATGCTGAAGCATTAAGATCGCCCTACACGGGGGATACAGGACCTGATTGAAACCCCTGAAATCAGTATTTAACGGTGTATCTTGGTAAAAAAAAAAAAAGGCACTCCTCACCTCCTGCCTTCCAAAAAGGCTAAAATACTGCATCCTGAATACCAACCCCTGCATCTCGGTGCTGTAAATTTGGCAGGCGGTCACGAATGCGGCAGAACACAGCCGAAATAACAAACTCGCGGCAAGCTCCTGGCTGCATACTGTTAGCCACTGTTAGGTTCTTAAGATTTTGCGGCGTTTCTCGAATGAAAAATTCAGAGCACTTTTTAATCGATCCTTCCTCTCATCAAGCTTCCTACACCTCTGTTAAATATAGATTGTTGCGCTCGCTTCTTTCTTTCATTAATTTAGGCAAACGAGGTGTAATTGGGATCTCTTTCTGGAACTAAATCAGGGGAATTTTATAGATGCTCTCTCTCTCTCTCTCTCTCTCTCTCTCTGTAGCTGTGGAACGTTAAACTGCCTAACACTGTTACACTGTGCCATCTTCATCTGAAGATCTGTCAGCTCAACTCATCTCTCTCTCTCTCTCTGCACTTCTCCCCATGTGGCTGAGCACCTCGCAGCCATGCGTCACATCATTCAGCTGAGAAAGAAAGAGAGTGAGAGAATCTATCACTGTTTTTTTTTTTATAGGATAGGAGTTGCTCTCTTTTAGCCTCACACTGCTGGAATACTGATTCATTCATTTAGGACTGAACACACACACACACACACACACACACACATACATACACACACGGTTTCTGTGAAGTTGAAAGGTTTTTATCATATTATACTGTACATGCACACACTACAGACCTTACGTTCCTCCCTTTCTTTTCCCCCCTGGTTTACATGAATATCTTTTGCGTTTCCGTTCTCTCCGTGTGCATGCATGTGGTTGGTAATCCCTGTGCACGACGGTGAAGTGATTGAAACCCGCTTTCATTGACTATACGAGCATAAACCAGAGGCGCGCTTCCTGTTCTTCTCCCCGAGAAGAAATGAGAAGCTCCTTCTAAAAATAGCCCGACCTTTTTATATCGTTTGTGTTTCTTCGTCTTCACCATTGACAGCACGAATCCGTTCGCGGGGAAACAAAAGGCAACCCTCCAGTTGGAGAGGCATAGACTTCGCCTGCGAGCCCTGGCTTAGCATAAAACGAGCGCTGATAAATTTAGCCGACTTACGTAACCCTTCCTCAGTCAGAATCATACTGATGAGGCAGAAAAGGATATTTATTTCATTCTGCACAGCTCCCATGCTAATGAATTGTTCTAGAACCTTAAAAGTGTCACACATGGCTGACTAAATGACAGGCGGAGCATGAAGACGAGCTGAGTCTGGAACTGGGCTTGGCTCAGGCTGGATCCTCACGCTGCCTTTCTAATGAACAGGATTGCCTGCTGAGGAGATGCTTGGCTACAAAAGGCTTTTGGATAATAATAAAAACACGCGCACACACACACACACACACACACAGCACAAAAACAATCCCCTTTTGTGCTACAGTTGCTGTTCAGTAGCACATTAGTTTTTATACCTCGATGATTTGTTGAGTGCTTATTTCCACCAGGAGCGGCACAGCGAGAGTGTGACTCTGTTGTGCATCACGAGACGTGGAGATAGCACAATTCTTCCCACTGCAAATACAACACCGGCCAAACTGCTCTCGAGAATCCTTTCCAAAATTCTTTTGTTTGCGGTAATGCAGCAGAGACAGCGCTTGGTGTATATCACCTAGCATGCTGGGTGGAGACTGGTAAAACATCTTGCGACCGGACGGTCATGCTAAACAGCACACCGGGAGGTTAGTGAGCTCTTATCTCGCAGTAAAACCACAGCTGGCACCAAACCAATCAGCCTCCGGGCATCCAAATATCGTGGTCCTGTTTACAACAGGTGAATCTTCAGTATCCGTCAATCCACATCTGTAAGGTGGTCGGACATCACTGACACCAAAATAAAGTCACCACCTGGATTTACTCACTCACGGCTTCATCCTGTATACAGGGTTGCAGGGGGCCTGGAGCTTATCCAGGGAGACTAAGGGCACAAGGTGTGGTACACCCTATACAGGACGCCAGGACACACACATACACACACTAAGGGCAATTTGGGAACGCCAGTTGGCCTGATCGGCATGTCTTTGGACTGTTTGAAGAAACCAGATTACACACAGGAAACCCACCAAAGACGGGGAGAACACGCAAACTCCATACACACAGACCCAGGTACTGTAGGAATCGAACCCGGACCCAGGAGATGCGTGTCGACCGTGCTAACCACCATGTCACCACGCTGCCCATCCTGGAATTAAATAAGCAAATAATTAATAGCCTTCCATTGGATTATTATTGCACTGGGGCAGTGGTGGCTCAGAGCCTTTATTTTGTCACATATACATTACAGCACAGTGCAATTCCTTCTTCGCATATCCCAGTGTAACTGGGGTCAGACCCTGCGTTCTGACCCCAGTTACACTGGGATATGCGAAGAAGGAATTTCACTGTGCTGTAATGTATATGTGACAAAATAAAGGCTTTAATATATACAGTGAGTAGCTTCTCAGTTCTTAGACAACCCTAAAATTGGGTTAAGAACTGTAAAACAGTTACAGTATTATTAACACCTGGAAGGATAATCATGAACCATCATCTTCAAGGACGATGAAGAAAAAAACATTCTGAATAAGTGTGATGGGAGAGCACTCAAATGCTTAGTGAAATTAAATAGTAAACAAAAAAACAGCAGGAGAGCTCACACCTACGTTTAATAGTGAAAGTAAGAGCATTCCCACACGCACAACATGAAGAAACCGCACGGGACTGGGACTAAACAGCTGTGTAGCCTTAAAAAAAAAAGCCACTTATCAGTGAGGCTAAATGGAAGAAAGTCTTCAGTTTGCTAGAGAGAAAAAAAATTTATGGACTGTAAAGAATTGGAAAAAGATTATGTGGGCTGAGGTTTACACTGTTCCAGGATGATGGGTTCATCAGGGTAAGGAGAAAGATCAATGAAGTTGCTGAATTATTTTTTATTCGTTTCCATTTATATAGCACAAAGCAACTTTACAGAATCAAAAAAATTTATAAGTGATGCACCCATCATACCTAGTGTCTACTGTACAAACCTGCTCGCTTCTGTTTCTCTGGTTTAGGTCCAGCAACGTTATGTGCCCAAAAAATGATGTCAGCTGATGACCTCAATATACGGAATGACCAGTTTTTTGAATTTCTTTCATCGCTCATGACACTGGCATATTCCAAGATGATGATACCAAGAGAGCTCAAATTGTAAGAGAGTGTTTCAGGGAGCATAAGGCATCATTTTCACAAATGGATTGGCCAACACAGAGTTCAGACCTTACCCACTTTGAGAATCTTTGAGGGGTGATGTGCTTGAGAAGACATTACAGAGCACTCTCCCATCATCAAGCTTATTGACCTAGGTATAATCTGGTAAAACAATGGGTGGCACGGTGGTGTGGTTGTTAGCACTGTGGCCTCGCACATCCAGGGTTCAGCTTTGTGCATAGAGTTCATGGAGGTTCAGCTTTGTTCAGCTTTGTGCATAGAGTTCATGGAGGGTTTCCTCGGCGTACTCCGGTTTCAACATACAGTCCAAGGACGTGCAGAGTTGGCCAACTGGCGTTTCCAAAATTGCCTGTAGTGTGTGAGTGTGTATGTGCAGTTGTATCCTACAATGGAAAGGCATCCAGGGTGTACCAAGCCTTGTGCCCTGAGACCCTGTGACCCTGTACAGGATAATCGATATAGACAATGAGTGAGTTCGTAAGTGTGTGATTGAGTGAGATCTGGATTTTTTTTCTTTTTTCTTTGGTTTACTTTATGACCTTGTTTTGGCCTTGCCTACAAGATTGAATGGTGCGGTGAAAACCGTCTGTCTAAACCTTGTCACAGCCTTGTAGTCCACATGTGAAGCATGACTTCCTCACAGTGTGATCATGATTTTGGACAGCTTTTTGTCATAGTGAAATAAACACAAGCCTAATGAATTCATTGTGTAATCAGATCTGTCATCACAAAATGTGCTCATCACAAAAACGTTACCTTAAGTAAGTCTGCATGTCAATATCACTATGAAGTAATTTGGTGTCCTCATCAGAATCACCCTGTCATCATAAAAATATTACAGAATAATTAAATTCCAAGGTTTTATTATAAAAGTATCTAAAGTAGTTAAATGACACACAACTAAAATAATTTTCATTATGTTGTTATTTTGTTTAAGAAATTATTTGGTAAAAAAAAAAAGTAATTCGTCCTTTTTCATATCAATATTAAACAATTTGTATGTGTCACTGAAATCGATGCCCAGCCTGCGGGCCCTCTTTGAAAAATGACGTGGATGACGTAATCAAGGACATCACCACCATCATCAGAAATTAAAAATACATGTCAAACAGTACACAGTCACCTTCAACATTGAATCACTTGCTAACTAAAGATCTACCGTGTGCTCATTAAATGCTAACTTTAGCAACAAATGTCCACCCTGTCTGCATCTATCATCAGTCCTTTCATGACAAGTTGAACATGTGCATAAGAGAGTGTTTCAGGGAGCATAAGTTTTTTTTGGCACATTATGGATTGATTTCTTCGTCGTTTTCTTCGTGTTATTATATTAATACTAAATATCAGTATTTAATAATTATAAAATAATATAATAATAATAATATATATTATTATTATTATTAATATTAACAGTAGTAACAACAACAACATTATTATTGTTGTTTTGTTACTACTATAACAACAACAACAACAACAACAACAACAATAACAATAATTGTTGTTGTTATTATTATTATTATTATAGTAGTAGTAGTATATATAGTATTATTATAGTATTACCAAAATGATGGTTATTATTATCAACATATTTTCCCATTAACTAAAATATATTGTTAAGAGTGGGACAATAAATCCTTTCTGAAAAAGAAAATTTTTATAATCACTATGACATAAAATTTATTGACTATATTTTGAAATTGTCCACGACAGGACGGACATATTTTGCGATTTTGCTTGTATATTGTCCACATGCAGTAAGTTTATAAAAAGTGCTGAAGCTTGACATGCATTTCTAACAGCCTTAGATCTATTTAATGAAGTTAATAAATCTAAAAGCTAAATGGACAATTTACTGCTCAGATTTCTTTATGGAAATTATGAAATCTCAAAGGCACTTTATAGTGATATTGACCCGTATACAGACTGTCTTTAATGTATTCAAATGTGTCTGGTATTTCTTATAAAATCTGGAAAATAGACGAATATAAAGTAATTGAACATGCTCTTTATCGCCAAACGTTTGTAGACACCTGACGCACATTTCAGTTCAGCCTAAAGGTGTCTAGTGGGTCTGGGGTCAGTGCTCTGTAGTCTCTTGAGTTCTTCCACCCCAACTACATTATCATGGAATTCGCTTTGTGCATTGTCAGAATGGAACAGGTTTGAGAATTAAAAATACAAAAAAAAAAAAGGTAGAAAATTGTGTGCTTCCATATTCATGGCACTAGTTAAAGACCATAACAATGGATAACTCAGAAGTGAGTGAATTAATTAACAATCGATAACACAGAATTGAGTAAATTAATTAGAGATATACTTTACTGTTTGGCCAGACACGTCATAAGGTATTGATTTACACATCACTGTTGGCATTAACCGAGAGGCATTCAAGGGAAGAGACAAACAGGTGCTCTAGTTAAATGGCTCTGAATGACCTGGCCTCAGGTGATGACATGGAGTGTGATGTGAACAATGCATAAATTCATTAAAATTTTTAATTTACAATACTTTTAAATGTTGCATTTAAATTGTGGATGCATATTAGATGTAAACGTACAAGAACGCTGTTGAATTTAAGATATGTAATTTTCTCCTTTCATGCTTTGACTCCTTTATTTTATTCATTTCTATGAAAGCCTATATATTGTAATTATTTGACCATGTGGAAGGTTTTCCCAGGCTGTCACACCAATCCGTCTCTCTACCTCTAAATCATTCCCCACAATATCAGCTTTTCTCCTATGCACATGTGGAGTGTATACATCACCCATTTTCAGTAGTGGTCAGCAGGTTAAAAGTGCTGCAAGTGGTGGACTATTTTGTCTAATCAAATAGCTTTCCCTTCACCTGTACCCACTGTATGCTGCCTCTTATTTATAATATTCATGAATCCAAAAAGCAATTGATTTGTGATGATAAAGTGGTTTTGTGCTATTTAGGGAAGGAGGCCAGAAAAAAGGGAAAGAAAGGAGTCAATAAGGTCTATCAGGGCCAATGCAATTGAATGAAATTGTCTAGCAGACAGAAAAATACATTATCTGGAGCTAAAGTTTCTCCTTAAGGCTTGGTCAATACATTTTCAAAACTTCTCTGATATTTTTGGCCCGGGAGAGCTTTTCAGATTTCCTGCTTCGACAAATATAAATGTGGGGAAATTAATTTAACATTACATCATTTGTCTAAAACTACAGTGGATCGAATAGACAAGTACTGAAACCTACTGTAAACGTAAAAAACAAAACAAACGGTTTACATAACTACATAACAGTTTTTGAATGTCTCAAGAAAGTCATTCGTGTAAATATACAGTACACTAAATAAAGAAAGAAAAAAAGTTACACACTCCTAGATTCCATTGACCGCCTTTAGCTTTTATCACGGTGCACATGATTCCTCACGCTCACAAAGTGAATCCTGAACTATTCCTGTGCCATCAGCGAATAAAAGCTCCACTGTTGTTTAACCTGGTCATTCAGTACATTCAGGTCATACAGTAAGTTGACTTTCATTTTATTGCCACATACTGTAATGTTGCTGAGCCTTGACCTGACCAACCGAAGCAACTCCAGTGTTTCCCTTCTTACCCTGACACTCTGGAACAGGTTCAGTCTGGACTCATCAGACCACATGACTTTTTCCATTGCTCTAAAGTCCAATCTTTATGCTACTAAGAAATGTATTTCAATAAAATTATTTTCACTGATTATATTCTCACTAACGTGATTTTATGACCACACAGCTGTTTAGTTCCAATCCAGTGAGCTCTTATCACATTGTGCATGTGGAAATGCTCGTACTATCATTAATTAAACATAGCTATGATTTATACACAGGTTTTTACAGTACCATGCATCTTTATTAAGCGTTTAATTGATCTCCATTTATGATTTTCTCCTGACGACAAGGTTGAAGATTCAGCACAGTCCTTAAAAGATTTTAATAATGTGTTCCAATAACGTCCAATATCCTTAATTGTTTTTGTTCTTGATGAAGGACAATAATTTCACTCTTCTGAAGTGGTGACTTGTATTTTTTGTGGCCAGGCAGTGAATAAAAACAATTCATAAGGTATTTTATTCCCCCTATAATACAACAATTTGTCAAGGATTTAAATGTAATTTTGGACATCACATTGTATGTTTGATCTATTTGCAGTTCTATCCATGAGAGTTCAAAATAGTTGGTTTATCACTTATTATAAACATTCCCTCATTTCCTCACTAGCCATTCTCTTTTTTCTCTTTTTCCCCCCCAATCTCTCCAAGTCCAAACCCGAAACCTTGCTCTCACTCACCTGCTCACTTAAAAAGACATTGATATTGGAGACTTAAAATTTAATTAACACCCAATGCCCATGATTATACAGTATGTTTTCAATTTAAGGTATATTAGGGCATCCTTTATACAAGTCAATGTTAATGAGTGGTTACAGTAGAGACATAATGAATTAGAAGAAATGTACTAGAATAATCAACACCTTCTAACCAATCAGAATTGAGAATTTAACAGATTGAATATAGCTGCAAATAAATAGTGTACACTGTAATGTATTCACTTTAATGTATTCACATTCCCCAATTTTTTTTTCTCTCTGCCTTATTATTTTCTGCTCGTTTACGTATAGATGATGAATGAGCACTTTTCCTTTTATTTTTATTTATTTTTTTTGAAATAACGGCATTATGATGAATGGGTGCACTTACATTTATTATCATCAATCAGCATTAGACACTCAACATCTGCTTACATTGTGACTGATCATTATTACTCCAGCCACGGAATAAACATTGTATACAGATTTAAACTCCCTCAGTGGTCAATTCATAGGCATAACAAATATACATTTGATAGGAAATTTTAAATAAAAAATGCCTGAGTGAGTCAGCAGATAGTTTTGAAACTCTGTCAGAGAGCTGCCGAGAAAATAGAGGCAGTTTTGTACTTTTACACCTTCAGTTTGCTATAGAGAGGTGAGAGGCATCAGGAACAGCTGAGCCAGCCGAACTGACAGCAGCTTTGCAAGTGGCAAAGTTAACACCTAAACACTGCACCTTTCCTACAGGAGGAAAAAGGACAAACTCTTGTGCAGAAAAGACCTGTCAATAGCAATCAGCATGTCCCCTGTACAGCAGGTAGAAAAGATAGTACGTGAATAATTGTGGTTTGTATCAGGACTTAAATAATAATAATAAAAAAGTTGAACATATTATTAAAAGTGATTACTTGTACACCTCTAGTAAATAAAAAAAATACACATATTCTTCATAATCCTTATATTTTCATTTTTTCAAGAGGAAAACTCTCATTACTCATTGCAAACCCTGAATGCTATGAGTTTTTATGTTTTTTTTATTTTAATAGGAAAGTAATATGTCTTCTATTGCGGGAGTTACAAATTTGTAGGATTTCACAGCTAAAAATATTCAGCCATTAAAATATAAATTTGTATTAACTTTAAGTTTACTTAACGAGTTTATATATATATATATATAGTCAAATTACCTATCTATAGTAATTAAATATTTTATCAGCTTGGTAAGTGGTTCCAGTAAGTGCACACCAATGTGTATAGCTGCCGCTGCTCCCGGCGTTGTTTTCTTTGACCTTTTGTTCTTGGTGCATTTTGGATTTTTTACCCATGGTATATGGACATAATGTTGATTTAACTTGATTGAATTGCTCTCACTCCACTCCTTCATGCAGTTATTCAGTACTTCTCCAGCTACTGTACAGTCTCCAATAAGGTACTGCCATATCTGTACCTTCATTAAGGCATCACTCATTGTCCACGTACATCTCTTGTCAGGTCCTCACCAAGAACCAATGACACCAAGAACAACGTGATCATTTTGGTTGTCTAGCTTTGTCCCCAGTAAGAACAGTATCAAATTTGGGCCATTCATCATATGCTCACTCTCCGATAAAAGCTCTCTCATCTATGATCTTGTGAACGATCACAAGTCAGCTCATATCTAGAGATCGTCACTTGGAACACCTTTATGCAAGAACTCGACTTGCCACACACAAAGAAACGTATAGAGCATATGCTCATCTTTGTAAAGATACTCATTCTCAAATCTGCTTATTGTTTCAAATTAATTGAATCTGGTGAAGACAAATGCATTGTCTTCGACAAAGACATCATATAGCATTTTCTATAGTGTTTCTACCGATCTTTCTTTCACTCTTCTCTCTGCTTAGCTTCCTACTGAATCAGAAATTTTAGTTTTGATCCATAAATCTAATTTTCCACGTCAGCTCGATCTCCTGCTAACTCAACTGCTAAAAGCCTGCATGCCTTCACTCTCTTCCCTTATAACTCGTATTATTCACACCTCCATTTTCTAATGTCCTTGTTTAAGCTTATCATAAAACAGCTGCAGTAACTTATATCCTTACATGGGCCCTAATTAGCAAAATTCACATTTCTGTCATTTTTTACATTCAGATGGACCCCCAGTGTGCATGTAAAAACAAAAATGTGAGAAAAAAAATAACATTCCCTGCATTTTAAATATTTATATTGGCTAGGGCTTAAACAAGGTTGTTCGATTTTTCCCCCTATTGTGACCTCATACTGTATAAGAAGATATTATTTTGTTAAACCAGTTAGTTACTATTGGCATCACTGACATCCTCTTGCCTGATTCATCTCATGACTCTCTGACCATATGCTGTTTGTTTAACTTGAAGATTTCTCCCTCACTGTCAGTAGTGGTATTCCCCAAGGCACTGTCCTAGGACTCCTTCTGTTCCTAATCTATCTTCTCCACCTTAGAATTTCTTTCTTTCTTTTTTTTCTTTTTAAGAAATTTGGTATGCATTTCCATTGTTATGCAGATGATACACAGCCTCACAGATCCACAAAGCCTGACTGTGCCCTTCCATCCTCCTGTCTCACCAACCTCCTACATGAAATAAAAACTTGGATTTCCTCCAGCCTTCACAAACTGAAATGCAATAAGACAGACGTTTTCCTTGTAGGTGCAAAATGTACTCTTTTGTAAATTCATTTATACCCTGTCTAACATTTGAGTTGATTCCATAAACCTCAACTATTTCAGAATTCTGCTGCATGCATCATAACCTGGAATTCATGCTGGCACCATGTCACCCCTTCCATTCAACAAATCCACTGGGTCCCCTCCCTAACTTTGGTCCACCTTATCGCTTAGAGCTCATACAGGGCAACAGCGGCTACTTGCATTCTTGGCTCTTCCACATCAGGGCTCCTCTTTTCACCTCCTGCCTGCTCAACCACCATGGCCTCTAAGGCCTTTATTGGCACCATTGCCCATCTCTGGAATTCTCTCCCAGAAAACATTTGTAACACTGATTCTTTAGCCGTATTTAACTCAAATATTAAATATCACATCCTTTTATTCAGTAATAACTCTGTGAAGGCTGATTTATCCATTTACTTCTTTATTGTCATTCACTGGCTGTTGCTGTTATTTACTGTCTATACCCATGAGTGACTGCAAAAGCAACCATTATTATTAACCAACTGAGGTTTCTCTTGAGTGGGTTTTATCCATGAATAGAGATTATGTAATGCTATATTATGTATGCTACATGGAATTAAATAATGCTGGATGTGATAGAGTACATTTGGGAGTTTGGCAATAAAAAAAAAAATAATAATAATAATATATATATATGGTGAGATTTCAAATGAGCGTTTCTCTTCTAAAACAAAGAAAGGAAATCCTTACAAATTTTTATATCTGTGGAATAAATGAGAAAGTTTGTTTGTTATACAAAAATTTCATCAGCGCCAGAAATGAAAAATTTAGATGAGATTGACAGTGAAGTCAACATTGGCCCACGTTACAGCCTCCTTGAATGTCCAGCAGGTCCAGCTGCAGCCAAACGCCGTTGCAGAGTCTGCCAATTTATTGTGTGTAACTGTGAAATACAAGAGCAGTAAAGTAGAATTTTCTGTATGATTTCAACACTCCATCGCACGGCACACACATACATTTAGGCTTTTGGCAGACTCCCTTATCCAGAGCGACTGATGACTGAGCAGTTGAGGGTTAAGGGCCTTGTTCAAGGGCCCAACAGGGACAACTTGGTAGTTATGGGATTTGAACCTGGGACCTTCCGAACTGTGATTCAGTGACGTAACAACTGAGCAACCCCCGACACCTGACATACACACACTCACACGCTCGGTCACGTAATACGAGTATGACAATTCGGGAATGCCAGTTAGACATCTGCATGTCTTTGGACTGCAGGAGGAAACTGGATCACCCGGAGGAAATACATCACGTACGGGGAGAACATGCACGCTCCACGCACACACAACCTGGAGGCGCAAGGCACCAGTGCTGACCACTAAGCCACCATGCCGCCCCTGAAGAAGATATGAATTATGTTATCCAAAATAAAGCAATGCTCCACAGAGCCCGACAGTAGTTTTACCTTAACTGTTTTCTTAATGTAACAAGGCAAACAAAATCATGAATTACATTTCAGGTTTTCATAACAGTACAATTTTTTGTAGATTTTTAAAAAATTGTTTCTTTTGTCCACAAGTGTAGATGACTAGCAAGTTATCTTATACTGTAAGTTTCATTTCTGTTTTTAAGCTTTGGAGTCCTGTGTCGTAGTCTGTAGCCTGTCCTCGGTTTCACAATACTAATTGTCTCACATATGTCTCAGCACAGAGGAAGTGTTTGCTGTGAGGCTGAGACTCAGTGGGAGTCTTGGCATTGGAGTCCGATGGAGAGCTGTCTGATAGCCTGTGGCCTTCCCTCAGGTCGCTTCCAGAAATTCGAACCAAGATGGCAAAAGTTTCACCAAAAGTCTCACATTTGAGGTTCATAACAATGTCACACGCATGCAGGCGCACACACACACGCGCACACATGCACACAAGGGAAATCATAAAAGCTGTGAAATTCATATTTTATTTGTGTCCGGGTTCAACACTGAGCTATTTACTGTATTGTGTGAACTATATTTAGGCTTGTGGTCATATGGACTGACCAAATAGAGTAGCAGCTACAGATGAAACGTTCCTTGGCTTCAGAATAGCAGGAAAGACTGAGGCATGACGTGAACACATGAGAGAATGCTCACAAATGATGTAACCCATCTTAATATATTAGAGGTAACACTCTGTATGTCTGCCACATGTGCTTTTTTTTCACACAATATACAAATCACTTCTGGAACTAAAAATGATCTGTGTATCTAAAAATGTCTTTGCAGACAGGCATAAGACTACAGACAGGCATAAAATAAACCAGACGTAAACAAGCAAGTTATTAACCTACTGTCAAGGAAGCTGATGCATTTGCTAACCCTTTGCATCAGCCCTGCATCATAAGTCTGACATAAACAAGTCATAAAAGTATCAAGAAAGATGTCATATGTTACCATGAGTTACACTTACCAATTACTGATGACAATGTTTATGACCATGACAGCTGCTAATTTTTGCAAAGTGTGCTCTTACTGTATTAGAATTGGTATTATGATGGAGTTCAATAACACGTTCCAAAACATGGAAAATAACTTCAGTGCTGGCCAGTGTTTTCACTAAATGTATGTACAATATAATATAGCAACCCTTAATATGCTGTTTAGCCACAAGAACAGTCGTTGTTCATCTTTCAGCTGTTCCTGTCAAGGGGTCGCCAAAGCGGACCATCCGATCCGCACACAACAGGCATAGGATTTACTCTGGATGTCCTGATGCAACCTTCCCATTTTATCTGGGCTGGCACTGCATCCAGTGGCCAAGGTTCGGGTATTGGGTGGGACATTATTATAAGGACAATCTGGGGGGGAAACGTAGAAACCATTTTCTAGTAAATCCTAATGGGTTTCTGGTGACCTACCTGTACAAATGAGAGCTTAATGAAATATTGTATCATATGGTGTATGTACAGCAGTTTTATTCATCACGCCAGACGACCCTGTTGGATTCTGACGTGTTTTCGTATACTGTAGTTAATAGTGATGGAAAGTTTGGATCATTTTAGTGAATCCGGTTTATCAATATGAACGAATCTTTTTTGAGTCATTGCGTTTATTTCGTATTTTGTGATCCAAAATAAAATAAAGTGTAAAATTTTCAATAAACAGAACCTTAACACGTCTGCATACACAGTTTTTGGCTATAGTAACAGTAATGAAAATATTACACTGCAGCTAAGGACATATTATGATAAACAGAATGAGCAGCTCACCTCTCAGATATTCTGGTCCGAATCGTTCGTTCTTTCAGACTATTAGCCTCTATGAGAGTCACAAGACAAAAAAACTAACAAACAAACAAACAACAACAAAAAAAAACCTGATGATTCGGACCAGAAGACTCATGAGAAGAACCGCTCAATTCCTGTTTCCTGTTTAATGCACTGCATAGGGTCTATGGGAGTCAAGTGACAAATCAACGAACAATTCGGACCAAAAGACTAAAAAAAGGTAATAATGTCCCCAGTACAAAAAATGTACTCATTTCAGTTTCCTGTACATAAACTACGGAGGTTTTGTGATGACTTGTGCAGTAGAAAACGAATGAATCACTCTCTGAGACAACTCATTCTTTTGAGTCACATTAAAGACCCATTCAAAAAGAACGAATCGTTCATGAACAACCCATCACTAATAGGTAACAGAAAGCTGTCATGTCATCTGAAATTATGGTGGCTGTCATGACAGTTACAGTAGGTAACAATGTGTAACCACTGACATGACACGTTTGTCATATGTTTATTGCAGTATTGACACAAGCTGAAGGTGCCCTGATCATTAACTGCTTTACTAATCAGAAGTCCTACACTGGCCCGGCCTTCAAAAGACACAGTGTGTTGGGTTTGTTGTGGTACACATGCTATTAACAGATGGCACATTTGTCCCGAGAGACAGCTACTTCTCCTTTATCGTTAACCTGAATTAACAATATCTGGCCTGAACAGCTCCTCATCTCTGCCTTATCCCTGCTCTCTCTCTCTCTCTCTCTCTGTTACCAGAGGGTCTCTTTGGTCCAAACAGATGTTTAATTTAAATGAAGATGCAAAGTCATTCCCTGACATCTGGACCAAGCGATCTGTTGTACCCATACCGGTGTATGGTTGAGGTAAGGGTGAATGTGAGATTAAATATAAATACTGTATACCCGAGGATGATATACAGAGGCTACCATGGGGAGAGAGAGAGAGAGAGAGAGAGAGAGAGAGAGAGAGAGAGAGAGGGAGGAAATGTTCTCGGTATGTCCATTCTTACAAAGAGCTCTGGGGGGTCTGGATGACTTAATGTTAAAATATTTAAATAGGCTATGTATATGGTATGCCATACTATTCCCAGTTTAATTTAATGAAAATAATTTATTTTATTTCCATGCAGATGATGATCGGACTAACAAACTGGTGTTTCTGTGTATTTCCTTCTTTGATTTCGAACCAGTCCGTGTTGTCACTATCAATTCAATCCACTCCCACCTAATTCTGCACCCAAGACAAATGTACAACTGTGTCAATAAAATATAGGGGACCGGAACAGGTGATTTATAGGCCAATAAAATCAGTGGAACAGTGCTATCACTACAGTACAAACAGTTTTATGTACCTACAGGTTGCGCAATCATGACATTAATAGTTCATGCTTTTATAATATAGTTAAAACCATATCAAAAGTGTCACTGTGTGATTTCAGGGTTTCATTTCTGCTCACAGCTGAGGATGTGTAAACCAAGGCCAGTGCGACATACTGTACAGGCTGAAATGTTCTGCACCACTAATCCTGTTGTTGTGGAGTAAAGTGCTTGGAAAAATAGAAATGTAATTTCTTCATGTGACACATTGAAAAAACATGGTGTGAATTCGCCTGTGCTCCTTTAATCGTTGCCTAAGAGGATGGAATAGTACTGTTTTATTAGGGGAATGGTTAGCAATAGATTTTGGGCTAGTGTGTTAGTGTCCTTTACTTGACTACATTTAGAAATCAGATGGCAAAGCTCTTGGCAAGGTTTTTGGAAACATTGTACTCGGAAACCCAGACTTTTATATGGTAAATTATGTATAATGATTTTTAAATATATTTCCTTTGTTTTATTGTTTCGAACTGTTCAGCATGTATAGTTTTCTTCCAGACCAATTTTTAAAAACCCTTTTATGCACATGTCCATTTTGAAGTTTTGTTAGACAAAAAACTATTAAACTGTCTTTAAATTATTAAAAGAAAGACAAATGTGTGCTGATGTGCATTTGCTTTGAAAATAAAAAGCCTACATTCACTACCTGGGGAAGAAAGACACAATTTCAGAAGGTCCTACAAAAAAAGCAAAGACAACAACTACAGAGA
This sequence comes from Clarias magur, assembly GCA_013621035.1. Taxonomy (NCBI): domain Eukaryota; kingdom Metazoa; phylum Chordata; class Actinopteri; order Siluriformes; family Clariidae; genus Clarias; species Clarias magur. The sequence goes on from QNUK01000222.1 coordinate 282,040, forward strand.
TTGATAAAAATGTCTAAAATTGGGCATAAGAGCCATCATGAACCACATTATTAAAACCTGGAAGGATATAAAGCGTACTGAAGCAAAAATATGTGCATGTCAAACATTATAGGTTGAAGGACATGCAGACACCTGATGATTGCATTCAGATGTGGTTCTTCTCCAACCTGTTGCCACAATCCTTGTCTTTAATCTTTAATGTCTGTCTATATTCTAGCATCCTAATTTTTTCTCTTTTTGGAACTGCTACACTTAGATCTGTTCCAGCAGGATGATGCCCCTGTGTATAAAGTGAGATCTGGAAAGACATGGTTTGCCAAGGTTGTAGTGTAAGATTTAGAAAGTCCTGACCTCAACCTCAGTGAATATTTTACAACTACATTCAATCCTTTCATAGGCTTGGCACATAATCCACATTACCTCAGTTATCTCTGTCTAATGTTTACTCAATCAGTCTTGTTTTTATAGTTGACTTACGGCCATTTGGCCCAGCCTTCAACCCCATGTCATCCCTGATGGAGATCAATAGACCAGAACAAAGGACTTAAAGCTAATGAAGTTCATATCCCATCACTCAGAGTCCATTATTTTTTCCTGCATCTACTGCATAGAAGATCAAATTGGACAATGTTGGACGCTGTCCATATCGCTTTTCTATGATCCTTGGAACGTCGCGGACGATAAATCCAAAGCCGGAAATCCTTCGTTCTTCTCAGCCATCTGCAAAGGCAGACACGTAACCTGGCATCGGTTTCATAACTGCACGCACTCATTACTCGTCTGAGGGTGTGAGGGTGGAATGATGTAGACGATGGGGCACTTCGGCTGGAGTCGAGTAATCAGTGAGCCAACACAGAGGTGTGCTCCGACCTTCTGCTCCACCACTGAATTGTGATAAATGCACCTGCTACAGTATAGGGTGATTTATAACCTCAGCACTGCATATAACTGATTTATGTAGAGTAATTAGCATTTTTGAAAGCTCATTGTAAAATATAATATATCCTGGCATGCTGACCATATCCTCAAGCTTTGAGCTAAGGTTCTTACTAGCGTTTTACACCATTATAAAATGTCATTATGAATTTCATCTACAGTGCTTTCCAAAATTATTGGCACCTTTTATAAAAAAAATATTAGGCAACATTTAAAAACACACACACACACACACACACACACACACACACACACACACACACACACTTGTATAAGATAGATATTACAAACAACTTTGAATTTTTCTCTTAAACAATAAGTGATACAATCTTTTTTTTTTTTAAATAATGTAAACGAAGACTAAACTAAAGAAATTCAATATTTGGTTTTGTTTTTGTCTCGCATCAAAATGTATCAGTCGTTTCAGGTAGACTGCAGGTTTATAAGGAGACTGGCTGTAAAATAAAAAATATCTTGAAGAATCTGTGACAGTTATTCCAAACACTTTGTCATATTTGCTACAGTTTCTGCAGGTAATCTCTGATGTCCAGCATCCTTTTAATCTTTTTTTCCGAATAGTTGCCTATTACAAATGCTACCTTATTTACTGACATTTTTTCTCTAATATGAAATTGTACTTTTGAAAATAATGCTTGTAATGAAGTAGTAAACAGTAGTTATTTGAGCTATCATCGCCTTCATGTCAGCTTGAATCAGGTTAGCAATTCTTCTAAGACATCTTTCATCAACAAACTGTTTTTACCTGCAGAAACACCATTCACTGGCTGTGATGTTTTCTTTTTCCACAGCTTTCCGTGTAAACTCTACAGACTGTAAAATTGTGTCGTTACGGATATATTCATTTTCATTAACCATATTCTGGTTCGCTCTCCGTCACTGATTTTTCTATATTAGAGAAACATTGATACTGCTTATCCTGCTCTGGGTCATGGGAAGCTTAGAGCATATCCCAGATGACCGGGAGCACTAGTTGGGTTACACCTAGAGTTTTGTCGGAAAATGTAAAAACTATACAGTCTTATGCAAAAGTTTAGACACCCCTTTATGAATAACAGATTTTGGTGATCTTTTCATTGAAAAGATGATAGAGTGCATTCCATCCATCACAGGGTACAAGCAAGCACACAGTCACACACTCTGGACAATTTGGAAACACCAATTAGACTAATCTGAATGTCCTTGGACAGTGGGAGGAAACGGAAGTACCCGGAGGAAACCCAAAGAAGAATCATGGGGAGAATGTGCAAACTCCTCAGACCTGAGATGGGACTTGAACCCTTGACCCTGGAGGTCCATCCTTGAGAAATACTAAAGAACAATCAATACAAATTAGACAAATTTTGGAAGTTGTTCTGCACAAATCAGTTAACGGAAATTTGCTAGGAACTGATTCGGTGATCAGGGCGGCTGCTCGCAGTGAGATGTAAGCTAAAGGACTTAAAAGAGCCCTAAGATCTCAGCTTCAGAATATGTCAAAACTTGTAGTCAATTATTAAATTCAAGACTGCACAACGTGATCATTCTGAAGCCAGAGTTTTGTAGAAAAATGTAAAAACTCTCTCTCTCTCTCTCTCTCTCTCTCTCTCTCTCTCTATATATATATATATATATATATATATATATATATATATATATATATATATATATATATATATATATATATATTCCAAATAGGGACCATGGAGGCCAATGGTGACTATTGCACTGTATTTATGCGACTGTGGTGGGACCTCTGGTCAATATTCACACACTACAGGCAGTTTGGGAACGTCAATTAGCCTAAACTGGATGTCTCTGGAGGAAACCGGAGTACCCGGAGGAAAGACAGGCATTGGGAGATCATGCAAACTCTATACACACAGACCCTGGAGGTGCAATGCACAAAGTGCCACTGTGCCACCATACACATACACAAAGCGTGCTCAAGAAGAATTATTGGTACCCTTTGATATCTCTCTCTCTCTCTCGTATAGTTGCTGTAATACTAATTAAAAAAACATTGTTTGCACTATTCAATTAAACGAGAATAATTAACTGCAGGAAATTCTAGTTTTGTATTTTGCTTCCCTCTTCATCTCAGGCTCCAGCTGAGCCTGACAGGTACAGTTTATATCGCCGTTTACTTATAACAAGGTAAGCTCCACCACACTGCAGTCAATACTTTCACTTTTCTGTTGCACCAGAGCATAATGTTACAGAAAAGATCAAGACAAAAAGGTCTTGACTGCTCATCACTACTATACTGTAATATATATATATACTGTACGAGGGTTCATGCTCGCTCATGTATTTATATTTAGTCATAAGTCGAAAAAGTACAAACACTGCAGGAAAACGTGTAGTAAGCACTGTGTAAAAATCTTAATCCATTAAAAATTTATAGAGGAGACTGGGGTAAATTGAGACATGGGTCAGCTGTAACAACTTCAATATTTCCGAACAGGAAGCAACTACAGTCTCTTGATTAATGAAAAAAGCATTATTTTCAGTACAGAAAATTCCATATTTGAGGTTAAGGTTTTTTGTGATAGACTGTACTAAGTAAACTTAGCACTAACCTGAAGTTTGACACCTTGTGTGCACAGAGGATTTCAGCTCCAAAACAGGCAATGCTGGAACTGGAAATGATGACATGACATACAGTATCTACATCTGCAACTAAAAGACATTCTCAGGTCTAATTGGCACGCTTTGGTTTAAACTGTATCTCAGATTACAAAAATCAAAGCACGTATTGAATGCTACAGTATACACGCTGCTGTGAAAAAAAAACAGTTGCCATTTCTGAAGGGTCAAATTATTGGGCTGCATCAAGCAAAGAAAACAACTAGGGAGATTTTAAATCATTTGAACTGGACTGGGAACCCGTCAACACGTTATCAAAAGATGGAATGAGAGTTCTGAACTGTCAACTTTGTTGAAGAAATATGGTTGAAAAAAGAAAAAAGGAAATGTAGTTCACTTAAACACTTGGTGAAGTTGCATAGTAAAAAATCAAGAGTATAAACAATAGCCATATTTAATAGTAAAGGTCAGAGCATTTTTATATGCACACAATGTAATAAGAACTCACAGGTTTGGGATTAAACAGCTGTGTGTGGTCATAAGAAAACACCTGGTTATTGATGCTAATCGGGGGAAAAAATGGCTTCAGTTTGATAGGGAGCATAAAGATGGAGCAAATGGAAAAGGGACATGTGGGTGATGAGTCCAGATTCACGATGCACCCATCGTGCATAGTTCCTGGAGGCAGTGTGTAATGATCTGGGGTTGCTTCAGTCAATCAGGTCTAGCCTTAGGAATGTTATGTGGCAATAAACTGAAGTCAGCTGACGACCTGAATGTACTGAATGACCAGGTCATCACATCTATGGGGTTTATCTTCCCTAATGGCACAGGTTTATTCCAGGACTCGAATTGGGAAAGATGGTTTCTGGGAGAACGAGGAATCATTTTCACACATGAACCGGCCACCACCTTGTGTGCTGTGGTCAAAGCTAAAGGTGACTGAATGAAATCTTAGACTGTGCGACACTTTTTGTTCACCAGACCGTTTATTATGCACACAGGGTGGGATAATGATATCTGTTCAAAAAGTTACAAGTTGCTACAAGTTCTTTTTTTAATAGAAATGGGATATTATTAAGTTATATTCTTTTCTTTACCCAGGAGCACATACACACACACAATATATATATATATATATATATATATATATATATATATATATATATATATATATATATTGCTTGTGGGATTTCATGCATGCATAATCTTAGTGGTTACATCTGTGTGTGTGTAATATATATATAGAGTGTGTGTGTGTGTATATATATATATATATATATATATACACACACACACACACACACACACACACACACACACACACACAAGTAATATATATATTACACACACACACACACACACACACTCAAATACATACATACATTCATATATAGACACAGACAAACACAGATGATGGATTGCTTTAGAAAAAAAATTCCAGTTACGATCACAAATATTCCAACAAGTGCTACGTTATGTAATGATCATAGACACGGCATTGATGTTGGCCGATCATTTTTGGACAGCATTACAAGAGCATGCTCACTATCTGTGATCCCTCCCACAGCGATGGCTGTTTCAGAGCTTTGCAACGCCCACCACCGCCAGCTCCCTCCCTCTCTCTCTCTGCCCTTTCCTCATCCCTCTCCCTCTCACTCTGTTGAAATAACACCTGTTAAAGCAGCACCACAAACACAATGTCTCACAGCCTGAGTCACTACGACCTTACTGCCAGTCGGTCACACTACTCACAAAATGATCGTGACTCAGCGGAGATGTGACCAAGTCGAGTAAATTCAATACATAATAGCCACGCTGGATTGGCCTCGTGGCACGACTCTTTTCGGCGAGCAGCTTGTACAGCTTCTGTTTTCACAGCTGAAGGTGTTGTGCGAGTTTTTATCCAAGTCTCTTGAGCTCATGTACAGCTCAATCAATTGCAGATGAGTCACAAACAAAAAACATTACTCTGTACTGCGTTATTTAAACACATCGCACTGAACTGCGGGGGGAACATCAGAAGAGTTAAAGCATCGGGGTCTGTGTTTAAAGCAGGGTTTTAAAAAAGCATGAAGAAGGTCTAAAGGTAATGAAATTTCCTGAGCGTTTGTGTGTTGGATTAACCGAGAAATGAACTAATCATGACCTAATTAGTTGCAAATGTATATGAATTCTCAGTACATACAGTAGTAGTGTTGCATACTTTAGTGCTTTCTCAGCTCCCAGCACACCTGATTTGAACAAAATCAACTTATGAGTTAATTGACGTGGGTGTGGTAGAACAGGGAAAAACATGAAAATATGCAGGGCAGTGATCCTCCAGGAATAAGGCTCAGAACCACCGCTGTACGGGATACCATGATTCTAATTAAATTCTTCTTACTTCTTCTAAAATTGTAACATTTTAAGACTCTCAATGGTTCTAATTTTCTTAAGTGCAGTATTACATGATGGTAATTTGGATCTGTTACAATAACACATGCGAGGAAAGACAGGCTTCTCTAAAGGAAAAAAAAAAGCCATTTGGGAGACGCCACATAACCATTTGCTGTCAGTGCCAAAAGAGACTAAGAGAAAGAGGAGTGTGTAAATGAAACTGCATGCTACTCAGAAGCGAGCTCTAAAAAAGCTGCTCCAAGAATTCAAAATTGTTCCATTTGTTAGCGATAACGCTTTGCACTGATGCACTCTGAGCGATTGCAGTGCATTTATTCCTGGGTTGCCAAATTGTTTCTTATAAATTACAGTCAACTGAAAGCAAATAACCAAATGTTAATATGTATATTAAAGGGGGGAAAAATCCATGCTTTAAGTCTTACATCCATCCATTAGCGACAGTATATCCTCTATCCTCTGTTAGATCAGTCTATCCCAGGGAACATGTACTGTAGCACAAGGCAGGATATACACCCAGGATAGGGTGTCAACCCTTTACAAGGCACATGCACACACATTCACACGCTCTGTCATACAGTTTGGGCAATTTGAAATCAACCCACGCTGCGTGTATTTGGACTGTTGGAGGAAACCAGAGTACCCAAGGGAAACCCATCAAGTAGATGGAGAACATAATTCCATGCACAGATAGAAAGCCTTAAAGGCTTACATACAAATCCATATAATTAGCACTGAATCCTGACCTCCCAGATTTATTCTGTAAAGCCTGAAGTTTGACTATGTTACCCATGTTACCTGCTGATAGGGGTGCCCATTGCTCTCTCTATTCATGCTCTTAATTTTTTTTTATTTGATGCCCACTGAGGAATCGCTGCAACATACACACGTGGACAAAATTGTTGGGACCCTTCGGTCAAATGAAAGAAAAACTCACAATGGTCACATAAATAACTTTAATCTGACAAAAGTAATAATAAATAAGAATTCTATGACTGATATATATAAAATGAACTCATGGAACAGGCCTGGACAAAAATAATGGTACCCCTAACTTAATAGTTTGTTGCACAACCTTTTGAGGCAATCACTGCAATCAAACGATTCCTGTAACTGTCAATGAGACTTCTGCACCTCTCTGCAGGTATTTTGGCCCACTCCTCATGAGCAAGCTGCTCCAGTGGTTTCCGGTTTGAAGGGTGCCTTTTCCAGACAGCATGTTTCAGCTCCTTCCAAAGATGCTCAATAGGATTGAGGTCAGGGCTCATAGAAGGCCACTTTAGAATAGTCCAATGTTTTCCTCTTAGCCATTCTTGGGTGTTTTTAGCTGTGTGTTTTGGGTCATTGTCCTGTTGCAAGACCCATGACCTGCGACTGAGACCCAGCTTTCTGACACTGGCCAGCACATTTCTCTCTAGAATCCCTTGATAGTCTTGAGATTTCATTGTACCCTGCACAGATTCAAGACACCCTGTGCCAGATGCAGCAAAGCAGCCCCAGAACATAACAGAGCCTCCTCCATGTTTCACAGTAGGGACAGTGTTCTTTTCTTGATATGCTTCATTTTTCCGTCTGTGAACATAGAGCTGATGTGCCTTGGCAAAAAGTTCCATTTTTGTCTCATCTGTCCATAGGACATTCTCCCAGAAGCTTTGTGGCTTGTCAACATGTAGTTTGGCATATTCCAGTCTGGCTTTTTTATGATTTGTTTTCAACAATGGTGTCCTCCTTGGTCGTCTCCCATGTAGTCCACTTTGGCTCAAACAACGACGGATGGTGCGATCTGACACTGATGTTCCTTGAGCATGAAGTTCACCTTGGATCTCTTTAGAAGTCTTTCTGGGCTCTTTTGTTACCATTGGGATTATCCGTCTCTTTGATTTGTCATGAATTTTCCTCGTTGGCCACGTCCAGGGAGGTTGGCTACAGTCCCATGGATCTTAAATTTCTGAATAATATGTGCAACTGTAGTCACAGGAACATCTAGCTGCTTGGAGATGGTCTTATAGCCTTTACCTTTAACATGCTTGTCTATAATTTTCTTTCGAATCTCCTGAGACAACTCTTTCCTTCGCTTCCTCTGGTCCATGTTGAGTGTGGTACATACCATGTCACCAAACAACACTGTGACGACCTGGAGCCCTATATATAGGTCCACTGACTGATTACAAGATTGTAGACACCTGTGATGCTCATTAGTGGACACACCTTGAATTAACATGTCCCTTTGGTCACATTATTTTCAGTATTTTCTAGGGGTACCATCATTTTTGTCCAGGCCTGTTCCATGAGTTTATTTTTTTAAATAATTCTGTTGAAGCATGGTTGAAAAGCAATGTCTGACTTTCATTGGTTAACATTCATAGAATTATTTTAAATTATTACTTTTGTCAGATTAAAGTTATTTATGTGACCATTGTGAGTTTTTCTTTCATTGACCGAAGGGTACCAACAATTTTGTCCACGTGTGTATAACCATAAATTTACCATTGCATTACAAATATTAAATAATAAATTATTTAAACTGGTGTGATTTAGCTTGGAGTGTTTCTTTCAATTTTGGATTGAAACAAGGGGAAATGCTAACAGTGAAAAATATAAACAATTAAAAATGCATGTTTTATAAATTTTTAAAAAAATAAAATAAAGTAAATTTTCCTTTCCATTATTATCGTCATCATCCATGTTACACTCAACCAGCCCATGGGTATACAGGACTATGTAAGATGCTAGTACTAAATATTGAGTAAATATTTAAATATGAATAATGTATATTCACTTCTGATTACATTTTGATTTTAAGAAATAAATAAAAATATTGCTAGGGAGTTCAGACACTTGTACCCTATCACATAACGCCATGGATCACTGAATTACTAGTTCTCTTTCTGCTGTACACTCACAATGACAACTGGCAAAAAATATAGCTCTTGACATCTGACTAAAATAAATAGAAATATTTGTTGGAAAAAAAAAAAAACAGAACAATTATATATATATAAAGAAAGGGACAAAATGTATATATATCAATTTTGTCCCTTTCTTTATTATTTCATACAAAATTTTCCTTTCATTCTCTAATCAGTGATATTATTATTTCAGGTTGAGTATGTATGTCTGTCTGTCTTTATGTAAAGCAGAACTCTCTGTCTAACTTGTTAATATAAAAAAAAATAAAATTTGTAAGGTTGAATAGTTGTACTTCTTTTATCACAGTACTGCTGTAATTACCACCATGGTTTCGGAACATATGAGATGAACACGGTTAAAACTTCCAGCAGGAAAAGTAAATATAGAATAATCTGTCCATACATCTTTATAGGTTCAGTTTTCAAAAGTTGCATACAGTACCTTTTTTTTTTTTTTTTTTAAGTGAGCCATGCTACAGTATGTTGCATGTTTGTTTGTGTTTGGTGATGATTTGGACACTTTGTAGGGTTATTACAGTCATTTCTATATCTTGAGCATACAGACAGACAGACCAGACAGACATACAAACAAATAATTCTGAGACTGGTTTTGCATCCTCCAATATATGAAACGTAAAGATATTAATAAAAGAGTGAGTTCTGACCAATGTACAGACAAAATATTTATTTTATTTATACAGATAAAGCTAGTTTTACAATCAAAACTGTGTTCTGTTATTCTGCAAAATCAAAATCGAAAGACTGAGTTGACTTGAACACCCCTCGTAGACGTTTAAAGAGTTTTAAAAGCTGCCGTTAAGGGTACTGAATCCTAGTATTAGGCTTGAATTTAGGTTTGTACCAATCCCAAGCAACACAACTGGCTTGGCACTTTTGAAGAGTGTGAAGGCAGCGTACCAACCCAATACAAAAAAAAAAGTATGTGTAGAATAAACTGAATGTTTTTAACAACCAAGAGAAATTGTTGGGCTTATTTTTGTCATATGACGTGGCCACAGATTGATATATTGAGGCCACATGATTATATATTCAGTCACTGAGTTCATATTAGTCAAAAACTAAGTATCCTGTGGCAAAAAAGTTTATCCCAGTGTGACCACGAGGTATCAGATCAATGCACAAATTTGGCAGCCTGGGGAGGGTTGTCATTTTCTTATTTGCATTTTCTTTCAGATCAAATATAATAAAGTATATGTGCATGTGACAGACGATAGAGAGGTTATTCTCAAAAACATGGAGTGAAAGGTTACTACTGTAGATGTAACTGTCCAGGGTTAAACGTGACATTATGCTGAGAAATTGTGCGGTGTGTGTGCATGAAGTGGTCAGTGAAAATCAGCAAATTAATTTTTTCATTGTACATTATATAATTTGCCTTTAATTAGCACAGTGTATGCTAATATCCTCAGGAATTACAGTACATTATCAAACCAACAAATTGTATATGAAATATATAAAATATTCATTTGACACAGTTTTCTATTTCTAGATCATGCAGACACCACCAATTATCATAAGCAGTTTGATCATTAAAATGATTAAGTGCAACAGGTCACCATGTTTGGTCACCATTATTTGGAAAGGTTTCAATGAATATATATAAAAATAAAAAAATGTATTATTACAAATCATCCAGTTTTTCCTGATTGTGCAGGTTGCATCGTCTCACACCATCAGCGCTATCGGTTCAATACCGACGCTGTCCAAAAAAACACGTAGGCAAACGAGAGGATCAACAGACCTTCGTGTTACCAGGATGCACCGACATATGCTGGCTCCTGGAGATAAAAACACTTGTGTGCTTTGAGAATGCTTTCAAAAGAGTTGACAAAGTATGGCACTTATATAAATAAAAAGAATATATGAATAACATTGGATGTCATGTAGTGGTTATTAGGACTTGACTTGATAAAATGACATGGTAATTACATTACATGGTTCCAAACTACATATAAAGTCTGCTTTCACAGAACAGATCTCAGATGTTAAGGGTTTTTTTTTTTTTCCTTCTTCTTTTTTCTTTTTTTATCTTCATATGGCTGCTTTCTGCTTTAATGGTTTCGGCAAACAGCAGTTGTCTGGTATTTGTTTCACAGCATTGTTTGACAAAAGCAATTTATGTGCACTTACTAGACTCAGCAGTAGATTCCCTGATGGACCAGTGGTTAGCATTCAGCACTTTTACCGACTTGATGTAGTCCAATGTAATTTTATTAAAGTACAAGGAGTGTTCAAGCCAAATGAGGACTTCTGGCTGTGCAGAATATAACACCTTCGCTATATAATCTCCTGCTACACTAATGCACTTATCCCATTGTTTCACTAGTGCTTCAATACCATCAGAGTAGGAAAAAAAAATCTCCTTTAAATGGCCCAAACTTGGAAATGGCTTAAAGCAAGTTCAGGTGTTGGTGAATGAGTGTGTGTACAGTTCCCACAGACAGATGCGTCTCTTCCGCAAGTTGGTGACAAGTTATCCATCGATTTACAAGGATCAGGCGTTCCACGCGCTGTACGTTCACGGGAAAGACTGCAGTGGGCTCCGAGCCACCTCAGCTGGGATCATATTTCGCGGACGTGCAGTACAGTACAGTCTTTTTTTTTTTTTTTTTTAAACGTCCCACTGTTTTACTGCAGCTAAGAATCTCATCACCATACTATATACATGAAGTCTGTAAACAGCAGTCGGATTTAAGTCAGAGTTTGACTTCCTTGTAATTCCTTCTCATTTTCAAAAGCAACATAATACCAACATTGTGACAATATTGTTGTTATTATGATTTGACAACATGCTGGGTCAGCAGCTTGGGAAAAACCTGACCTTGCATTATGTAACATTCAAATTGCCTGTTTGTGCAAGATAGAAGAATGTAATACTGACATTGCATTATTAAAATAATCCAGACAATTTCAATTAAGTGACATCAGACAACATTCCTGTGGGTAACTGATTACATGTACTGTACTATTAACTCCCATTAAAACCCTATACAGTATGTATTCGGTGTCAATACACGCTGGGATTCCAGTTGAAATTTATACATATAATAACTGCAAAGTTGGCATGTCTGTACAGTGAAGATGTTTGAGGAAAAATTATTTTGGGGATGCAAGATGAGGAATAGAATGCATCAAGGGTTTTTTTTTTTGGAATTTTTGTCTGTCTGTTTATTTGTGCACGAATCAGGATCAGGTAATAACTGTTAGATGAATTTGAATGCAGTTTTCACAGGTTTATACTGCTGAGCTTGAGGTAACGTATAGGCTTTGATTCATCGCAATTGGCCTGCGGAAAGAGAAGATATGTTATTTTGAAATTTAAATGGAAAACACACGCTTATCATAATAAATAAATAAATAAATAAATAAATAGAACTTGGTGGGGCTGTACATTTTTGAATATGCGCTTATACAGGTGTTCTAATCTACTTCTAATCTAATCTACTTCTAGATTCTAATCTACGTGATAAACATAAGCACGTTAAAATTTCTAAAAATTAAAACACGCAGTTTATTTTATTTTATTATTATTTTTTTTACACCACTCTTATGAGTGTGCAATCAAATTACCTATGACACACATACTGTAGCTGTGAATTAGAATTTCATGGAAAGTATCCACAAGAGAAGTATCTTCATTTTACTGAACAGTTTTTGTGTTTGATTCTTCATCACTGAAAAGGAGCCAACAGCCTACTGCAATAAAACAACCCTGACTGTAAGCAACGTTCTGAACTGTAACAGTGTGATCAGTCAGTAGGTCAGTAAGAGTGAAGTCTCATCATCCTCTTTCCTAAACTACATACACTTGTATTAAACACCACGTCAGATCAGCATACACCCTCCTCCCCTTAGGTTTGCTATAGTCCACAGGTTAGGGCCTAACCTTGTTTAAGTCCCATCATGTAAACAGAAAAGACAGCATTTCTCCAAAGGTATTTATTATGCCCATGTGAACTGAGTGCTTAAAGCTTGTTGTGCAGTTTTGTGCACAGAAGTGCTCATTCATCTCATCAGGGTAACATTTCCTTGTGCAAACACACATCCTGTAGACAGTCTGAGAAGCCATGCAGGGTGGAAAATTTTAAATCACTTTAGCAGCTGTGTTAGGTATGACCTACATCGAGGGAAAGTCAGGGAAAATAAATCTTCTGTTCAATATAACTACACTCTCGCTATCATAAAGGCGTAAACATTAATTTATAGAATTGACATGCCATATTATTACCAGCACTCATGTTAGAGGTCAGTGTGCTTTTCACCTCAATGGATTGAGAAAAAATTGAGAAAAAAAAAATGTCCATCTGTCCATCTGTCCCAGGCACCCTATTTTATTTTATTTTTTGGTACGAACAGTCCAAATGTATTTTATTTATTTATTTGTTTTCAATTTAAGGACTTTATAATCGAGTCAGTACAAAACCATTTGTGATTTTAAAACATCAGTATTTGACCACAAATTCAAAAGTTAAAGATAAATTTTTGTAAGCTTGAAAATTGAGCAGGACATGTATATCTCACAGCCACGGTTCATATATATATATATATATATATAAACTAAAAAGGAAGCATGCAAAAAAGAAACAAGAGCAACATTTAAATTCCTCACAAGATCTGTGAGCGGTTCTGTAGGACGCTCAGCGTTCAGTAAAACTTTGTAGCTAATTTCCATAGAAATTCCAATAACTGACTTTGGTTCATTAATTACTGTTTATTAAGCTTTAAAGTTCCAATAAACAGTAATAAACTTTATACTGTAGGATCCCATCATGCCCTGGTCCCTGAGGAACCAAGTGGGGTCTGAAGAACCTGGCCCTGAGGATCAGCCAAGAGGCATGAGAGTTCATAATTTAGTCACAATTGTGAAATCCCTCCATTATTAAAGATAAATGAATGTAATCTTAACTGAAATGTCCAACTTAATCCATTGCATACTACTAACACACACACACACACACACACACACACACACACACACACACACACACACACACACACACACACACCTATAGAACCAAAGAAAAAATGTTTCAAAAGGATGTTTTCAAATGTCTGAAAAGGATCTTCGTTTAAAAAAAATGCATACCTAGATTTATTATATAAAGCTGGCATTCAAACAATTCAGATTCAGAGTTTATACGAATTGCAGTTACAGGAAAATGGCTGATAAAAAAAAAGCACTCCTTGTGTGTATTCTGCTTTTACTGTGCTTTATGTTTGCTTTGAATTCACAAGCATGAGTGACTTTTCTTTGCTCAAAGCAGATTGATCTGTCTGCACTGGGCACTTGCTCGGTTTCTGAATGAGATGTGGATGGAGTGAATAGGTGGTTTGGGAGTGTCTGTAAAATGACTGACTAAGTTGCTATCCAAACCCAAATGGACATTTCAGACATGGGCACTGTCATATGAAACACTTATGCTGATTCCACTACATACAGGAGATCTTACTGTATGCTCTACATACAATACAGTACTGTGCTCCACCCATTACTTTATATTGAATTAAAATAAATGAAATTAAATTGAAGAAATGAGAACAAATCTTTTACTTGTACTAGGATATACCTTAAAGATCGGCTGTTTATGTAACAACCTCAGCAGCAACCTCATTTCCCCTCTCTTCTATTCCAACCGCACAGCACTCAGCATCACCAGTATACTAATCACTTGGCCTGATCATCTCTCGTGACCTGTACACAGGCTCTGGACTAAAAAATATAAGCAAAAAAAAAAAAAAAAAAAGTCCTCAAAACTTTTCTCAAAACTTCATTAAAAATACTAGAAAGTTCTACTCTTTGGAAGCAAAAAAATGAATAAAAGTGGGGGAGTCAAAACTTTTGCACAGTATTGTACTTTTAGATGATTTGTACTGTCCAATAAGACACTTACTTAAATAAACTACTGCAAGTTTAAACTTGACTTTTCAAGCATTCCTTTTTCCTATTCCTATTTTACTGTTCATCCTGAGTATTAACCTTGAAACTCAGACTTGTATAAAAAAAAACACTGAGTAACACTGAGTATTATTTAAATTTCCATGGCCTCACCTAACAAGGCTCTCCTAACTTTACATACAGTGATGACGCACATGAACGTTTACAGTAAGTCCCAACCAATCTGTATTATTGTCCAATCTTGTTGGCTTTAGTTTAGTATCGTGTCTGGTTTCAATAAGGACCAGATGTGCGGCTCTTTCTTTCTCAGTTAGCACCAAACTCTGCAGGCTGTTAAAAGAAGACATAGCCTGTGGAACATTTTAGATAAACTCATTGAGGTGCAGGAGTTGGGTAAAGCTTTCCTGGCAGAGCGGGCTGAGCTTTGGCCCCAGTGTTGACACCAGGCAGTTTGTGGTTTGTACAGTATACAGTATGTGCATGCAGCATGAGGTCTGTGTAGTGCTGCAAGATCAATTTCTCCATCATCTCCTGTATATAATGACTTTGAACGACATGTAAAAAGAAACCAAAAACCTTCAGAACTCCTACTTGTGCGGACTGATGTATATATTCATGTGGAAAGAGATGTGAAGAAATCTGATGTTTAAATCTTTTATGGATGAAAAAGCACATGCGTCATTCTGACACATGGCACGAAAATGACTTTTTATTGAGGGATTTATGGCTTTTCTTTATTATAGATTATAACAGGCAATATCGGTGAAACGTTATTTCTAAAAGACATGTGATTAAAATATCATTAGGCTATCAATTTAAAAGTTAGTCATGGTAGAATTCAGTTCCGTTTGCTTGAAAGTTTCTAATTAATCTTCACTCAAACTACACTGAACACAAATGATCTCTGCTTAGCCAGTGGAACAATCTGGAAATGTATTATAATCCGGCAGCAGTGTTTCAGTGAGATGTATTTCGTTTCACTGTTGTTGCTTTTTTTTTTTTTTTTTTTGTCGTTAGATGAAATGAAAGCATTACAACGAAACTTATCTTTTACTGTTTTTTCGACTAAAGAACATCTGAGTTAGATGCATTGGCAATTAAAATTTGGACATGCTACAGTAGTTACGGAAAAACATTTTTATAAAGTCTTATGATTTAATCATTAAAATGCTATATTTATGAATCAAAATATATTTAAGTAAGATAAATGTTTCCTCCAAACAATTACCTTTCTTTTGGAATTTAATATTGTAAGAAGCAGATGTGTTGCGAAATATTTTGCAAAAAGCCTTATGTGCAAAGCTCTTTGTAAAGATGCCAATAATGTAGAATGCACATTAGAAAGATGGTAATTTTTTATTTATTAATAAATTAAATCATAGTGGTAATGTATTCGATATTATTTAAAATATCTTCTATAATATATAATTATATATATATATATAATATATTATATATATATATATATATATATATATATATATATATATACACACCAGCCTTAGATCCTTGTTTTATTCAAGTCAAAAAGTGCTTCCCTAGCACATATTTTTTTCATTTAGTTTGTTTTCTGATATAGTCCAAGTCCTTATGTCACTGTCTGGGCTGGAAGTATAGACTGAAAGTAGTATCTTTTAACTATTCTGTATAGACTCTTGGGTCTTGCAGGTCAAGTTAGCACCTAAAATAGCTTTAGTCATGAGCTTATTTTGGTGTTATGAGCAAAAACGTGTGCGCCATACAAATCCTGCTCCACAGGCATCATTTCTGTGAAAGAACATGGGGTCAGGGTAGAGACAAGTCGGGTCAATGCTGCGCTACAAGTACAAATAAACATGCCAGAGATATGGGTGACTACAGGTCGCATACCGCTTCTAGTTCTTCTAGTACGTAACAAGGAGAGTAATAATGCCTACATACAGTGTAATCTGATATCTCATTATAAAAAGTATGCAGCGGTCCGTGTGTTTTCCCACATAGTAATGCCACAAACAGAATGAGGTCATGTGGGCGCGAAACCAAGCTTAAACAAACTTTGACCTTACAGACGTCTGACTGTTTCAGGTTTTATTTATTTGGTCAGTGTTTTTTTTTTTTATATATTTATCCTTATACCACAATGTAAATGACAATAGTTCTGACCGCAAGGTTGTTTCCATAGTAACATCTTGCCTGATCAGTTATCTAGCAGGCACTGCACAGAAGCAGACTTGAATAGTGAACTGCTCTGTGAGAATATGTTTTGTTAGCATTTCAGGAAGGAGTCTCCAGAGTCTGTGATTTGCAACAATCAGAGATAAGAAAAAGAGATTTAAAGTTTCCCTCCACAGGAAAGTCTTGAGAATTTTGATGTTCCACAACATTAATAAAACAAGTGTATTTTTTTTTTTTTTTTTTTTTATAAAAGAAAAATATAATAATTTCCAAACTGCTGTGATATACATAAAAGGAACAAAACACTATTGCTGAAATGCAATTTCTGAAAAATGCCATCACCCCACCCTAAAGCTGTCTACAGATTAATGGACTTCTGGTAGTTGTACTGTATATAGATTTCAATATGATACATTTTATTATAATAGATCTTAGGTATGTATAAAGAAAAGCTGAAACTTATTACATTAATGAAATTTACATAAAAAGAAAATGGAGAATTCCAGGCCTCTGGGTCTAAGCGCTTCATATATTGTTAATATTAGGTAAAAAATCAAATAAATACATAAAATAAAAACAGCAGCTCAGTGTTCCTTTGTGTAAATCTACATTGGAACTGCGTCATAAGTACTCTAGCTGTATCATGTGATTGTTCTATACTAAGAACTGTCATTATGCGCTCGTTTTAGTTAAACTTTATGTTATGTGGCCTTGGCATTACGTCAGACATTTCCACAAAGTGGCTCCTACTGTATGCTCATGACTGGACATTTCCACTTCAATTCCATTTTAATTCTATATATATATATATATATATATATATATATATATATATATATTTTTTTTTATGTGTACTTGTACATAATGTAAATTTTACAGCCAAAAGTTGTTTTATTTTTCTATACTGTATTAAAAAATATATATATATATATTTTTTTTTATATTCCTTATTTGAATATTTTCTTTTCATATAAAATTTTTATTCATTATTATTATTATTATTATTATTATTATTATTTTATTATTATTATTATTTCACATTCTTTATTTAAAATGCTCTATTTTTCTTTTCTTTTCTTTTATTTTTAGGTCATACTATGTATGTGACAAATAAAATTTGAATTTGATTTGAAAAGTACTGTATGTTTCATTAGACGGATTCTGATAAGAGTATCAATTCTGCATGTGGCATAAACTTTCATGGCATCAACCATTATAACTGATAACATTAACAATACCAGTAACATCACAGTTTAAAATCACTGAATGTAAACTTTGAGAACCCATGACAGCACATGGCTTCATCCTTGATTTGTTTATAGACATCGTTTTGATGATGCAAGGTTTTAACAATAATTGTGAGAATTCTTAGTCAAATTATAAGAAAGCATGGCTCTGGAATGTTCTGTCTCAGAAGAAATCTAATTTATCCTGCTGCCTCCATCTGTGTCCCAGCCTGAGCGTATAAACAGATGACTATATAAAAAGACAGTTCTGTTCGGAGTCATGACCCATATGGTAGATGAATATAATATAAGAACGGTATTTGGGCTGACTAGCTGAGCCTGCGTGGGTGTCTGACATAACTTTTGATGCTGGTCCGCACAAAGCAGTCTTCTTTCATCCTTCACTCACACTAATAGCGCTGCAACATTAGCACAAGAAAGTACATGTAGTATTGTTTGTCTTTCACTTGGGTTTTGGCACAATGAAGGATGATGGTACAGAAAAGCTCCAAGTTAGCTTTAAATAATTTACAATGACTTATTACTGTTTCTTTAAACCATGTGTATCAAAGAAAGCTTGTCCACAGGGACATTCACAACTCCATGCATTTTAAAGTATTTTGAAATATTAGTTAATGACAAAAGATTTTTTTTTAAATGATGTTTACTGACATATAAGCCAGTAGTCCATTGATCTGCTCACCTTTTTACAGTAGATATCTTTATCAGGCAGCATGCTTACTATCCTGTTAGCTTTAAAACGTTACTACGGCACGGTGTGATCAACCTGTGAACTGCAATTAGCACTAATAGTGGCCGTTAGGACGAGAATCCCTGTGCCCCATGTTCACTTTGTGAACGCTTCTGAGGAACAGAAATAACAGAGAGACCGCTAATAACAGAACAGACGTGTTGTTTAAATCAATTTGGGTCAGTTTAAATACTCTTAAAGCAAATATTCAGAATACAATCAAATCCATTTCTGCAAACAAAGGCAAAGTGCAAATGTTGTGTCTATTATTGGACCATTATTGTAAGATCTATGTCAAAGAGTAAGAGGAAAAGGGTTCTCGAGATGCATGTGAAACACAGTGATCTTGTTTTCTTTGCAAAAACGGAAAGAAGATAAAATGTGCCTCAACTTTGCAATGATCATTTTTTGGGACAGTTTCGTGTCTTTTTTTGTGGTTTGTAAACATGAACTTTTGCTGGATATTTTGCTTAATCCTCTGGGATGCTGTATGATATTAACAGTTTTGTGTGAGCACTGAAACCTACACCTGTGGCCAGACTTTTTTTTTTGTTTGTTTGAGCATGACACAAATATTAATTTTCACAAAGTATGCTGCTTCAGGGTTCTTAGATCTTTTTGTCAGATGTTACTATAGCATACTGAAGTATAATTACAATCGTTTCAAAAGTGTCAAAGACTTTCATTGGCAATTGCATAAATTTTATGCAAAGAGTCAATATTTGCAGCGCTGACCCTACTTTAACAAGACCTCTGCAATTTGCTCTGGCAATCTGTCAATCAACTTCTGGGCCACATCCTGACTGCCCATGGCTGCCCATTTTTGCACAATCAATGCTTACCTGCCCTCTCGAGAATAGTCAAGTTTACAATGGGATTAAGAGGGAGTCGTCCTGGGCATGGACCCGAAATTTTTATGTTTTGTTTCCACTTAGTTATCACTTTGTTTCTTATGGCAACGTGCTCAATCATGCTGGAAAAAGCATTGCTTGTCATCAAACTGTTCTTGTATGGTTGGGGGAAGTTGCTTTCGGAGGATGTCTCATTCTTTGTATTTATCTCTTATTACTTACAAGGCAATATTTGTGTCATTGTCTCATTATCAAAACTTTAACTGGTGACAGTAACAAAGTCTAGTCCATCTGGTTTGATCCCATAGAAAAGCCAATGTAGCACAAATTCCTGAAAAATGTCAATGCAGGCCTCCATAGAAAGGTATCACCCAGTGCATCACAGCCTCAGTGTGTGGAATGGAACATACATGTATACATGGAATATACAGAGTTCCAAATAAAAACTTCAGGAAAAGAAACTTGTATAAATATTTTAATACTAAATATATATGATATTATTTATATGAAATTAATATAATGTACAGAATATTATTTTTCTTTTCCTAAAGTGTGTATACATTGTTTTGGCTTACTCTGTATATACACAGTGCATCATGCATTTAAAAAAATATCTATATTCTAGACTCATTACATGTAAAGTGCCATTTTCAAAGCCCTTTTGATTAAAGTTTGATAATTACAGCTCACAGTTTTTCAAAAATGTGAATATTTTAAGATCAATCAGAAAAGGATTTCCAATGCAACAAATCTGAAATTGTGTTTAATATACATACTGTACAGCACACACGCACACACACACACACACACACACTCTGTACCTTTTCTTCACCAGAAGAGTAGGGGAAAAAACAGCACTGCATTCATCAAACAATATTATGCTAACGATTCTGATGGACTTCCCTTCATAATTTCCACAGCATTCATATCCATTATAAAACTTCCCCATAGACTGCATCATAATGCTGCAATTCAATTCTTAAATGAGCTTTTAAAGTAAACGAACCCATCGCTGTTCAAAAGCATGCCTTTGTGCTAAAAACACAACACAGCGTTTCATTTCTTTTGGATTTAAAACAGCTTAACAGATGTATGCGTAGAACATGCCTTCTTTGAAAGGTCACATAGGAAGCCAACGTTTAAGTAATATTAAATGATACGCTACATTACATGTATGTTTTCAAACTCCGAGTAGGGAGAAAAATGACAGCGTCCCCAATCAAAATTCTCTCTTACAAAATGTGAGAAGTAGAATAACTGAATAACATTTAAAATGTATACTTTAAAATGTTAAATCACACTATTAAGGGGGCGGGGCATTCCGAAATTGCCCATAGTGTGTGAATGCTGACTGGAGGTCCTAACACAATCATAAACATGGGAATAAACACAATAGTCACCATCGGTCTCCACAGTCCCTAGTTGGACTCCAGACATTCCTGGATGGATGGTACCATTCCTGCTATACACATGTTTCGAAAAGACAATAAAAAAAAAAAAACCTTAATTTGATCTTTTATACTTCTGTCTTACAACTGTACGTACTCACACCTCCAACCAACCAGGTCACTTTATCGAAGCCAAAAGATTTTTTTTTTTTTTTTAATGTCTTGTTATGTAAATGTTGTCAATATAATGTTAATAACCTACGTTCATTAATAATGCAAAGTTTGTCTTTAAGAAGACATTTTCAACATTTGTGAAAGGAGTGCCAGTGTCAGAGTTTTGTAACAGTCAGCAAGTAGTTCTCGATGGGAAAGTCTTCAGGTCAGATTAATGTAATTAATTAAACTGACATTTACAGAAGACTGTGAAGAAGACAGTACATCTGTGAATGACGATCCCGGCTGAGGCTGCAGTCGTTCCCGTGAACATTCAGTGAGAGGAATGCCTGACACTTGGAAACGGACAGATAACTTGTCACCAACTTGCGGAAGAGACGCATCTGTCTGAGGGAACTGTACACAAACTGCACAAACTTTCTACTCTCATGAAATCTAAGAAGTAGTGAAACACTGGGATAAGCATTGTATAGAGAATTATATAGAATTATATATTATATGGAGATTATATAGAGAAATAACCGAACTTTTTACACTCATGTCTGTTTTTCATGTACAATCAAAAACTCTGGTTTGACTGGAAGGGGAACTAACATGCCTTTTTGACACCTATTTTACTACGTCTTACCCTACCTGTACTAAGGTTTTTTTTTTCTTCTCATTTTGTTTGTTGGTACACACACACACACACACACACACACACACACACACACACACACACACACACACACACGAGACCCATCTGAAAATGGGTGAATTTTGTATAATAGGTCGCCTTTAATTATAAAAATGAATAAAATGGATAATGCATCATCGACTAAATAATTTTAAGCTGTAATTGCTGGAAAATTGCTTTGGTTTAAGATGAAACCAATTCTGTTATTGGGGAATAATTCATGTGGGTTATTGTCCGTTAACAGCATGTAGTGTTTTATTCCTTCCATAATTACGAGATAGACATTACGGCATCATTCCTGGAATTTGAATCTAAGGAAGGCGATTTATTATGAGCGTGAGGGGAGGGGCTCTAGTCTGAAAGTTTGTGTTTTGTCATCAGATGTCCTGAAGGTGAATGATGTAATGGTGCACAGAGCAGGGCGCTGCTAACCATGTGCTAGCTACTCTGGAATTTCATCAGGTAACATGTCATACTTTTTTTTTTTTTTTTCTGTCAGACAGTAAACACACGCCTAAAAGACCCTGACAGACTGGTACACGCTACATGTTTGTACCAGTTTGTACGTAACGGTCTGTGAGAGACCTGAGGGACGGTGAGTGTAAATCAGTAGTCGTTAACGTTAGCGTTTGCTCAGTCAGTCAGTCAGATTCGGTCGCATGACACAGAGCACACCAGTGACAGCTGAAGAACACATTTTTGAATCTAGACTGAGGAGTGACATCAGGGAAGCTATGATGCAAACTGGTGCAAGTCTACCAAATCAGTACCCGTAATTCAGGACGAGACCGCGGCACATATTACAGATATATGATGTGAGCATGGATTTTGTGACTAGAAACGTGTTTTTAAAATAAATAAATAAACCAAACATACAAAAAATGTCACGGTCTTATTCAAGAATAACTGTTGAGTGTGTGTGTGTGGAATAGCCTGTCTCGGACGTGAGAGTGTGTGTGTGTGTGCGCGCGCATGCCAGGCACTGTGCATTAATCTTGTTCTTCTGTGTTACACTGTGATGGATGTGTCTGAATCAATGGAACTATGGCATTCACAAAATAACATTTTTCCATAAATTACTCCAAAATGGGTGGAAAGAGGGACAAAAAGAAAGTTTGTGTGCATGTGTGTGTGTGTGAGTGTTTGAAAGAGAGAGAGAGAGAGAAAGGGGGAGAGTTTATGGGCTATAAAATGAGTTCTGATTCTTGAGGACTGATACCACTGTGCATCTGGTACCATAATTACACCAGATACTTTATGTGGGTTCCTCCTCCTCCTGCCCCCATCAGCGAGCGAGCAAGCGAGAGAGAGAGCGAGAGCAAGAGAGCGAGAGAGCGAGAGAGAGAGAGAGGAATGCATGGCAAAAGTCCATCCACATCTGTGCAGGTCAGACTCCGCCAAATCGTCTCCAAAAATGGAGCTGAAGAGAAACACCACAAAACGGCGTTTATTCTGCAAAACAAAGCTTAATTTAATGATCTCACTGCAATCCTTATAAAATTAACATCAGCATTTGATGTAATTCTAATAATTACTCAAATGCACCACAGAGAAAAAGGTTTTCCCAGTATTACTTTCTATAAGTCTATTTCCAGGCTCTTGCAGGGCTGCGTGCAAAAACAGGTCTATTGAACAGATTAAATCAAAAGGTTAACGCAATGATCAGGAACGCTGAGCAGACACATAGATGATCTACCAAAGAAGACCTGGCTATGCTGAATTGCTCAGGAGATGAAATGTTTGAATTTTACTCACTCATCATCTATACTGCTTTATTCTGTATACAGTGTGTGTGTGTGTGTGTGTGTGTGTGTGTGTGTGTGTGTGTGTGTGTGTGCGCGCATCGCTGGGGGGGGGGGGGGGGGGTGTTTGGAGTCTATCCCAGGAGACTTGGGGAACAAGGCTAGACAGAGTGACTATTTATTGCAGGACGCTCACTCACACACTCACACACTCACCCGGGAACAGCACTTAACCTAATCTGCATGTCTTTGAGTGCGCAGAGGAAACCCACCAAGCACGGGGGAACATGCAAACTCCATGCACACAGAGACGGGAACCGAACCTGAACCCTGGAGGTGCAAGGTGACGGTGCTAATCTCTTGGAACATTTCTTAATAGTTTATTCCTATGCTATGCTAATTTGGGGGAATGAAGCTAGCTATATGGCTAGTACTGTATGTGGATGCTTGAGTGTCACCTCTCCAAACTTTTGCCACAAATTTAGAATGATTTGTATAAAATGTCTTTGAATGCTGTTGCTTTTACAATTCCCCTTCACTGGAACTAAGAGACCCAAGAGACCTGTTCAATCATCACAGTGCACCTGTACACAAAGCGAGCTTCATGAAGACATGATTCGGCAAGGTTAGTGCGGATGACATCTGACCCCTGACCTCGTTAACGATCTTGTGCCTGAATGAGGACGAATCCCCACATGGGACTTATTGAGTTTTTGATTTACTGGTTGGTATTTGCATGTTTTAGCCTGGGAAATATCATCTTATGATCTTAAAATGCCAACATTTTCTAATACTGTATTATCTCATTCATAAAACTAGAGAATTTTCTGAACTGAAATATGTTTCACATTTGCACAAACTTCAATCACAAGTACTTATCTGGTAACGCCCGAAAGAGTAAAGGAAGAGATTCAGATTTAAAGATTAGATTTACAATTCCCCTGGAACACTCCGTCAAACCACAGGGTAAATTTGCAGCACAGTGGCTTAGCGCGGTCGCCTTACACCTCCAGGGTCCGGGTTTGATTCACGCCTCGGAGTTGTATGCATGCAGATTAGAATAATTGGCATTTCCAAATTGCTCGTAGCATGTGAACGCATGGGGGAATGTTGACAGGAGATCCTACCATAGTCGTTAAAAAAACAAAGAAATAAGTACTATGGGCACCATTAGACTTTACGGCCCCTAGTTGGACTAGATAGATAGACAGTATAAAGCTAAATTTCTTTTTATTAATGTCATTTGTATTGCGTGTAACCATCAAAGCTTTACCAGTGCAAAACTCAAAACAACTTTAGACACTCAACTGCTTTGAAATCACTGTGTTGGTTTAACTGTTATCACACTTATAGTCTTGGGACTGCCAAGGAAACATTGGAAAGTAGCGTAAAGAAAGTGGTCAGTTTTGTAAAAATTTATTTAAGTTGGTTTAAACTTAAAGAGAGACAGAATATATTATGGGCAAGAAACTCAATTTCAGATCATATTTGGCTGAATTCAGCTGTTTCCTCTTGCTGCTGCAACTGAAACACAGTTCTCTTCTGATGCAATTTTTTAAAATTTCAAATAACACTTAATAAAAAAACAAACAAATGCAAAATGAACATTTGTCTTAAAAATCAAACCAGAACCTTCACTCATGAAACAAAACCTCAGCAGCTTCCCAATGAGCTGCAGGTTGTAAGCGGTATTTAAAGAGCTGTGTGTGATTGTGAACAGGTGGAACTCATTAGGAGTTCAGCAGCTGTGACGGGAATATGGGTCAGGTGACATTTGTCAACATTTGGTTTGGATTTTTTTTTTTTTGAGGAAGTGTAGTTCTTGGTTGTAGTCTCATACTCACAGAAATCAAATGCAAAACTTTGACAAACAAAAACAAGCCATCACATGAATTTACAAGCATATGATTTACAAGGACAGAATAGGACATAGTGTACAGTACAGTAGTATATAATGTACGATCATGTACAGTTGTGTTAACAGAGCATTGTTTTTCTTACTATTTGAGGCAGGGTTTTTCTTTGCATTAAATTCAGCAGATTAATTTTGAAGTAGTTTTATGACCTCATTCTTTAGTCTAAATTCATACGCAACTTAGTGCTTGTAGTAATTCCTCAGCAATAGGACCGTCTCATGGCACACTATAACAAATTACAGTATATAAACTCATATAGACACATACAGTATCAATGGAATTTAATTGAATGATATAGGTGGTTAAAAAGTAATGCTGGCCACCATAGAAAGGCACCAGGACACCAAGTGTACCGCAGCCTGCTGTGCCAGACTCTGAGCAGGTAAAGAGCTCGAGACTGCCAGCCTGGGCTCCAAACTCCGCAGACCCCATGTCCCCTCCATGGAGGCCCCACCCCACAACCTACAGCAACCCAAACAAATACCATTCAAGTAGAGATCTGGACTTGGCTGTGACAATAATTCTAATGCTGTCTCTACATACCAATGTTCACATACTGCACACCTTACTTTAAGTTTAATTTATTAATATATGCATCCATTCATTTCTCCTTATTCTATTTTTCTCTTCTTTTCTGTTTTGGTTATTAAGCAAAAAAAATATTTAAATATCTTTTACACAGATACTTACTGTACTTTTACAGATGTTATAAAGATGTTTATGTGCTAACCAGACTAATTCCATTTATCATACTTCCAACAGTTTTATTTTATTAATGTTATTTGATTTGGTATTTGCATTGATTGCTTTTTCTTTTTATCTATTCTGAGTGCCTTAAATTGCCCCAAGTAAAGTTTTCTTAATTGGAAAAATTGAAAAGAAAAAAAAATTTGAAAACATCCTATTGAAAGGCACGACAGCCTGATGGCCCTATATTATATTATATATATTATATTATATTATATTATATACTGTATTTTTATTTACATTTGATTAACATTCTGCGCAATATACCTCATTAAGATGTAAACCCGATGTCTACTGTAAACTCAATACAGTCCAATAAAATCTCACTTTAACTCGTGTATGCATTCCAGAATGATAAAATCCTCTGTAGGACCATCACTGCACTGAGAAAATGTATTTTTCCACACAAGCACAACGATACATGGTGTAGCGGCTCAAAATAACACTAGCGGCATTTGATTCATTTTAGTTTAAGTTTCATACAGTGTGCCATTAATTCTGTGGTCTGTTTCTGAATTTTGCTCAGAAGCAGCACAAGACCATTTTAGGAAGTTGTTGAAAGGACAATTTAGAGGAAATGCTTGCATACTGGGTACAATGTAGTGTAATGTGATTTGTTAATATGACTGTGCATTTGGAGCTACAGCTACGGCAAACACTCATTGAGATCCATTCAGGCACTTACTGTACACTGTAATATGAATGTGAATGGCGACAGTATATGGCTCAGTGCTTTAACTCCGATCTGATTCACAGACAATGAAGACTTGGTTAAATGAACAGGAAAAGACCAAGACAGCAAATCTTTTTCGCTTTTATATAACTGGAACGTGGGAGACGGTTTGAGGAAGCTGCGGTGAACCCGTCACTCTGATGGACGATTAACGCGCTGTGTTGTGGTGTGTTATGGTGTGCTCGGTGCTTACGCAGGAGCAGGAGGAGAGAGAGAGGAGAGAAGAATGTACTCTCATGTGGAAAGAAAGAACTGGCCCAGAGGGACAAGCCTGCCTGAATTTAGCTGAATTTAGCTCTAACCCTTGCCTCATACCACTGAGAGCACATGTGTGTGTATGTGTGTGTGTTTATTTATGGCATTGCATATTTATAAAAGCGTCGTACTGATGGGTTGTCCAGCCTAACCATGTGAAAACATGCATGTCTGACCATGCATGTTATGTACTGTATGTGCATAGTTATGTACAGCAGCTCTGTGTGTGTGTGTGTGTGTGTAGATGGAGTCAGGAAAGCACATGCATGCTCTGAGAGGCTTATACACACACACACACACACACACACACGCCTTGTTGTCTGAGATGACAAATGAGAGCAGACACGTTCCACCCTGCAAGCGCTCTATCTGTCTCCTGGCGTGGTGACACACAGCACACAAAGACAAATAAATAAATATATACTGTGTATGTATGTACACACACACACACACACACACACATTAGTGCACCTCTCAGACGTGCACACACATTCCCACTGACACCGTGCACTCACCATTTACATACCTACTTCATTTTCTCTATCAATCTACGGTACGTAGTGGTTTACAGCAGCAGGAAGTTGACCGGTGGCGTCTGTACGTCACTGTGATTGATTGGTGATTTGGGCCTCGTTGATTTTGAGCGGGTTTTACCTCTGCAGTGCAAAACAAATCCGGGATCCAACAATGTTTTGAAAATGTGTCTCGACTTTCCTGTTTTCCTTGACAGGAAGTGTTATAAGATCTGCTCCACTATTTTACTGGCTCTAGAGGAATCTGCGATGTAACACCCTAAAGGCTGGCATACTCAAAAAATGGAATTTATGCCAAATTTCACCCAAGGGGTGATGACAGAATTCCAAAAAAAAAAAAAAAGGAAAATATTTACCCAGATTAAGTCTTTGGAAATGAGTACGTTCGTGAACATTGCTTCTTGTTTAAAAACCCGCGGTATAGTTCCACACGATGCCACTAGAGGGTCAAAACCAAAATGGCGCCCTTTGTGTCTTCATGCCAACGCGCCAGGCCATGCCAACTTTTCCTTCAGTACCAAAAAGAAGGCTTCTTTAAAGGCAGCTTCTTTGAAGTCTTCAATTGTGTCGCATTAGATAGAGAAGGACGAAGCTCATGACCAGTGTTCGTTTTCATTACATTATTTTTTCTTAGCAATAATAATAAAAAAAAATTTTACAACTGCCCCTCGTAAGAGCTGCTGCTGTAATAATTATACTCTCCTGTGTTCATCACAATTCTGACTCATTACTGTACAATCTGTTCATACTGAACATCATTTTAACACACTTGACTTTACTGTTGCTGATTAACTATAACATTAACACCATTAACATTACCACCGAGGTTTTGGATTCTGCTCGTACCACGTCTGGCATCCAGGGATGTGGCTCCTGAGCCCTGACATCTGTTAGTGTGCTGTAGCGTCTGGCACCAGGATCTTGACAGCAGATCTTTTTTGGTGCTCTGGGTTGCATGGTTGGGCCAACAGTACATGGACTTGCTTGTCCAGCATCTGGGGAGTTTGGAAGCCAGGAGAGCAGCCCTGGGATCTCACTTGCTGGACCGAATGCTCTTATTGGGCTCTTATTCCAACAAGAGGGACACAATATGATGATCAATTGTTCACATGGCTAAAATTTATCTATGAAACTAAGGTTTAGACCAATCCTCTCATTCCGATTGAAAATTCATACAGATCATTGGACCATGTCAGATTGTTCCATTTGAGGTGTTTGCATGATGCATTTTTATTCCGATTGGGCTATTAAGGTCTTCTTGTCCCTTTCTATTGTGTCCAGCATTGACTTTTTTCGGTGATTTACAGACAGTATGTTGCATTTATTTATTTATTTATTTATTTATTTATTTATTTATTTATTTTTGTTGTAGGATCAAACCAGAAAGGTTGGCGTTTGATCCTCAAGGATATGGGTGAACACTGGGTACCCATGATTCCATCATAGGTTTACTGGTGTATTGTTGGTTATCAATGTTGTTCACGTCACATGACAATGGTGTTGACGTCTGCATATAATCCCACATCCCCGAAGATGATGGCTTTATTTTTAAAATCCTCTCAGTGGTTCTCCTTTTTGCTGTCTCTGTGTTTTCCATTGCTACAATTAAAATTTTTTTTCTCTTTTATAGTAACTGTATATTTTACTGTATGTTTGATCTCTCAATGTTCATTCTATGCATTAAACTTGCATTTTCAGCATGTACATGCACAAGACACTTTTGCCCCTGAATCAGCCTGATTTAACAGTTAAGCCAAATTTTGACGTGCAGTGTGAGCAAGGTCACGTCATCTGATTAATCTCATGAGAGATCAGCAATCTCAACCATAACCAAAATGCATATTTTGATATAAACTGAAGGATTAGACTGACCTAGCTCATAGTCTCTGAGGTGGCCTAGTAACTAACTGTATATACTGTACACACAAACAGAAAACACACGCATGCCAATTCTCATTGCAATACAGACCGACTCATCCCTTTTCTCATCATGTTACGGTTATCTTGTTTAATTCTAAGTTTTATTTGAATTGTCCATAAAAAAAACCCCACTTAGGAGCTCAGTTTAAATGTTCGGTGTGAGCCGGAGAGTTGCAGGTTTAGACCTTGCAAGGAGGCTGATTAAAAGTATATAGTGCAAGTTAATACGTTGTACACGATCGATAAAAGTCACACGGTGTCTGTCCGGCCGAAAACTCCACTTCAAAAGGTATTAATGATCTAATCAGGAACTTCATTTAAAAATGATTGAACCTAGATTAGATTAAGGTGCTTTCACACCTGCCATTTGGTTTTAACAGAAAAAAAGTGCTGGCTGACATACTGCTCATGATGATATGAAAACATAATTATGTATATGTTATACAGTCAATAGTGGCGCTGGGAATAAAAAATATATATACATTTTCTTCTTATTAAATATCTTGTACTGTAGATTGTTTTACTGTGAAGTGTTTAATCTGACAGAATTATAATATATTGTAAAGAAGATGCCCAGAATACAGTATTGGTGCGGATTTTCTAAAAAATTTTTTATGTTATACATTAAGTATAATACAGAAAATGTTGTGCCAAAGAAGCTACTTCTAAAATGTATGCAACATGGAAGTGACGAATCTTGCTTCCTTAAAAATTTCATGTTGCTAACTTCAGCCGTTTTAGAGAGATGATTTTATATGTGACCCCCCCCCCCCCCAAAAAAAAAGCAATTTTGCATCATTATACTGTTTCTCTTCAAATAAAAATCATTTTAAATACAAATTATTTATATATTTTTATGAGTATTGATACTAAAATTGGTGTAAACTTCTAGAAGTATATGACCTTTAAAGATTAATTTAAAAAACAAAGCATTCCGTGCAAAATGAAGGATTCCCCCCCCCCCCAAAAAGAAATCTGTAGTGTCTGTAACCGTGACAAATTCATGTTGCAATATCTTCACATGTTTTTTCAATCTAATTTGGACAATTAAAAGATTTGAATTTAAAAAAGGTAGACATTCGACCTAGGTGAGAGACTTTTTATCGCCAAGAAGTTAAAGTTTTTTCTTCAACTTGGCGATTAAGCTTTGCTGATAAATCCCATCTTCCGCGTTATGGTTACAACCGTTTAGTCTCATCTACAGTATGAATGGTTAGATGCTTCACTCCTATTGTTCTTACTACTTCCTCAGTTGGAGAGATAATGGATGAGAGCATTAGACTAGAGATGTTCTCAAAGAATTTACCAATATCAGGAATGAACACAAAACCACACAACCCTTCCCAAACATGACCTAATGTCACCCAAAATTCATACAGATCTTTGGATCATGTCAGATTGTTCTGTTTGAGGTGTTTGCATTGGGCGATTATTATTAATATATAGTATAGTGCAATATTACCGTCCATGTTGATGCTACCACTGCAGAATGTGTCTTTGGCCCGCTTCGGCTGCATCGACACTACAGTACTTTGACGTCGCATTATGTTCTCTAAAGTCTGCCAAAGAATTATTTTATGATGTGCAAGTTTTTGTCAATAACAGCAAAATCAGGCCTAAAACCACACAGTGTAAGCTAGGCTATAATATTCCCTTAGACTAGATGCAGCCTTAGTCCTGAGAATATGATACACATAAATTCCTTGTAGTATTTTGGCTTCTTTAGCTCTGCTTGTACATTTCAGGGTTTCGGTCTATAACTTAATCAACATAAAAATACTCTGACAAACATTCACACTTCTAAGAGTTGTTGGCTTCAACTGAATCTGCTTTAAAGTAATGACAAATATGATCCTGATAGGTTCGTGTCCCTGTGCGATCGGAGCATATAAGATGATTTTATACTTGATGTCGCTCACTCTCACATTTACAACTCGAGAATGCTCATTACATAATGTAGAGTACTACTTCTGGGGAAAAAAAAAAACGTTTTGTCAGCAGTTAGGAATTACACTCTGTGACTTTCTTTTGTCTTTCCTCTGTCTCTTTCTATTTCTCAGCCTATTAGCTCTATAGCCTCCCTTTCTTTTTTTCCTCTCTCTTTTTCCATTGCTTGATCACACACACACACACACACACACACACACACACACACACACACACACACACACACACACACACAGTCATTCACTGCCAGAGCGGCTCTTAAGCTGCTTGGAATGGCAGCCTATTTGAAAAGCCACACATTTCATACAGCATTTAAATACAATTAGGATTACACTTGTTCAATTATGATAAACAGGAGACTGCATACAGACCCAAGTGGTAATCTGCTGCACTTGGATGTGTGTGTGTGTGTGTGTGTGTGTGTGTGTGTGTGTGTATTTCAGTAAGTGAATAAAAGTTGTTTAGAAAGTAAACCGTCATTCTGGATTAATCATTTTGTCACCAGTATATAATTTTTTTTTTTTTTAAGTGCACTTGGTACCCAGTCGGAATGAAAACAATTGTAGTTATACTGAATAAAATATATGTATTTGTTTTTAATAATGCATCTGCCTTGGTATTGTATTTGGTCAAGCATGTTTAGAATACGCCCCTGCCATCAGGAAAGAGAAAATCCACAGATGTGATGACACTGACCTGACCAAATGAAGCAACCCCAGACCATAAACACTGCCTCCAGAGTCTTGTACAGTAGGCGCTAGGCATCATGCGTTTCCCTTCTTACCCAGACAAACACATCCCTCTGGAATAGGGTCAATCTGGGCTCATCAGACCACATTGATCTAAAGTCCGATCTTTATGTTCCCTAGTAAATTGAAGCCTTTTTTTCTGATTAGTCAAGTGATAAGTAGTTTTCTTATGGCCACACAGCAGTTTAGTTTCAATCTTGTGCGATGAAAATGCTCTTACTTCACTATTAAACGTCCTGTAGCAGTGATCTCTACTATCATTTTCTTTTTTTTGCTGCAACTTCACCAAGCATGCAAATCATCTCTGATCACAGTCATTCACGTTCTATTTATTTATTTATTTATTTATTTATTACCACATTTCTTCTGCAAAGTTGATCATTCATTACTATTCTTAGTATACAGGATATCCTTATTTATCATTTTCCCCCCCCATTGGTGCAGGTCACTAATTTGTTTCAATTAACATGCATTCATTTTTTTCACAGCCACAGGAACAGTCTTATGACTTGTTTAAGAAATGAGATGCTACACATCAGTTAGGGTTTAATAAAAATGTTTAAACAAATGAATCATTGCAGTAATGATCCTATTAAAGGTTGTTAAGTTTAAATTAAGTCATTAACTAAAGGAAGATATTTGATATAACCGCTGGCATATATCTTGATACACTTGATATGCGTGCAAGTCAATAAAACATTTTTATATGCTTGGCTAAATGCCATTTTGGACACAATGTAAAATTCGCTAAACTTTTTTTTTTTTTTTACTTTTACTCATTCTGGTAAAACAAACTTCCTAGCACAAGCTTGTCTATTATAAAATTTTAACTTTAAAGCTACTATGTATACTTTTTTTTTTCACTTCACTTCTTTCAATCATGTGATCAGTGAAGCAAAATAGTGGCCTCCATGAGTGAACTAAATGCATTCAATGTATATCTGGAGAATGTTGAAGTGAAAGAAAAAATGTTTTCCACTCTGTTTCTGCCATTGCAGTTACCCCAGCATTCATGGACTACATGTATGTGTTGCTTAATGTTCACTAAACATTCTATGAAACAGGACATTACAGTATGTGGATTAATTGTTGTGTCAACTCCAGATTATATACTGTACTTAAATCTGCAACATTCTGTTTCACTTCCAAATCGCAACTTTTTTTGCTCTATTTGGGCATCATGATGCACATTATGGTAATATTTTCAAAAGGAAATGAAGCAGAGAGAGAATGTTACACCACTTTCTCCACTGGGATTTCTGAACTTTACTAAAACCTTACAGATTTATACCCGTGTGGTAATGCAGTAACTTTGTAATTAAAAGGTTTTGTGTGCAACAAAACCTAACACATTTTTTTGTACCAAATTACTTTCAGTAAAAACAGAATCAAATCATAAGCTTGCCATTTTTCTAAAAATAAAACTCAACCATGAAATTATTTATACTAATTTGTATACTTAAATTACCAGAACCTCAACTGCAACCAGAACTTATTCATAAAAATACATTATAAAAAAAAAACGTAATATCTTTCCATTTGTGCTTGCAGAGCACAATATTATTTAAAATATTGTGAAAATATTATGTAAGTAACTTAACTTCTAATTGTCATGTTTTTACATTTTTTTTATTTTTATGTAAAGTAACTATTTCATTCTTATTCTCACTGCTTGTATGTTTGTGCCTACAACACAAAATAAATGAATAAATAATGCACTACATTGTGGTGGCTAATATTTTGGCTACAGGTGGCACAGCAGGTAGCAGTGCTGCCTCACAGCTACAGTACAGGTTACTATCTACGTTAAGTTATTTTCTGTATAAGCTTTTCTCTTTTTTTCCTATTTCTGCATGGGTTTCCTGCTAAAAACATGTCAGTTGGTGGACTGGACCCCACATACTGCTCTAAGGGTGAGAACGTCATGTGCGCATAATACCCTGTGATGGATTGGCATGCTGTCCAGACTATTTTCCAAGCTGATGCCCTGTGTTACTGGGATAGGCTCCAGATCCATCACAGTACTGACTGGGACAAAGCAGAGACTAAAGATGGTTGGGGCAAATTCTACTTCGTTTCTAAACAGCGGCTGGGGGGCTACAGTACAGTTTCACTCAAAAATGAAAAGGGATTAATCAGAACAATAGCGTTATTTTGTAATATTGTAACGCCATGTCAAATATTTTCGTATAAACAGTCAATAATGATAAAAAATAAAAAATAGAAAGCAGTTAGTTGCATTTTGTGGTTGGACTTGGATGGGACATGAAATGACTCGAATTAAGCCAGTGATCAAATTGCAGCTTAACACATACACATGCATTAGAACGGACCACAGTGGCTGTCCCTGGACGATCACATGCTTGAATGCCGGCGCTATGCACCTGTCACCAGCTCACCACTGATTTCGCAACACTCTTGCTCACCACTGTCTCCATAACAACCATAACAACCCATCCTCACAGGGGTATAGGGTGAGGAACACGGTTCCACAAATATTGCAGACACAAACTCATAGGCACTTATTATTATCGAACCCTAAAAATACTTATTCATATATACAGTCCAGTACGTCAACTGAATTCGGGACACGGTTTTACAGAGTGACTCGTTGACCCTGCTGTATGATTAATGTTCTGTAAGGGGAAATTGCAGTTAATCCTCCGACCTCAAACACGTCAGTGAGCAGTTTCCCCTTTCCCCTGTGCCAGGCATGGATGGCATCGCTGTGGCATGGCATAGAAGAGGCGTCTACATAATAGAGTGTATGAGCTTTTATTTATTACTCCACCACACTGCACCTGCCATAAACGCACCTGTTACAGCCCTGCAAGATCATGTGATGAGCACTGGATAAGGAGCTTATGAGACAAACATCAAATAAAAGCTTCTTCCCGGAACCTTGTAAAACCTCGACTTTTGGAAAATGGATCCAGGGTTGTTTGATGGCCGGTGCTGTTATAAACTTTGAAAAATGACAGTAAGATCGAATCTAATCTAATCTAATCTCATCATCTAATCTAAAGATATTTCTCATCCGTGGGGGAAAAAAAGTCAAGTAGCAAAAACATTAATTTTTTTATTAATTCATCTTCGATACTGTTTATCCTATCCAGGGTCACAAGAAGTCTGGACACTATCCCAGGAAACTTTAGGCACAATGCAAGGTATGCCCTAGACAGAGTGCCCATTCATCACAGGGCACACATGCACACAGCACATACTCACACTCTCATTCACACACAATAGGCAATTTGGGAACACCTATTAGGTGAAGGTGCAAGCAGTAAACCACTGTGCTGCTCTGTAGCAACAACCAGTATAAATTTAGGGTCCAAAAATCAGAAGACTTTTAGGGGAATCTAGAACCGTGAAGGGTGTGTTTTTATGTTCCAACGGCCTGTACATAGAAAACTATATTATCGAATATCCCAAGGAAATGTAGAACTTTATTATACTGTAATTCTAAGGAAAACTACTAAAAGAATGTTTAATGAAGCTATTATGTTATACTAAAGGAACAGTTGGCATTTACTTTGTTATGTTTACTGAGATGCAGTCTGTTCATTTTAAACTCATTATATAGGTATAATTTATTTAAAGTTTCATTTAAATAAAAATTTATTTAATTCATTTTAAATTAATAAAAACTTTTCTCAGTATGCTGGAACCATGATCGGACTGTCTGCTTCATGGATGAAATGCTGGCCTCCCAGGAACTCCTTTAATGGCTCAAATGTGTGGAAATGGCTTGGAGCGAGGTCAAGACTGTACAAGGGATGTGGTAATAACTCCAAGCTCCTAACTCCGAGTTCCGGTAATGTGCAAGTAGTGGGACGGTGCTTGAAGTTTTCCGTAAATGTCAATCGGGTTTTTTTTTATCACAAGAAATTTCCCGGTTTGACTTGAACCCCCCCCCCATAAAAATAATTTAAAAAAAAAACATGTTGATTCTATGCTACCAAAATGTCTTTTTTTTTTTTTTTTGTACCAGCATTCTAGA
This sequence comes from Clarias magur, assembly GCA_013621035.1. NCBI lineage: Eukaryota > Metazoa > Chordata > Actinopteri > Siluriformes > Clariidae > Clarias > Clarias magur. The sequence continues at coordinate 318,550 of QNUK01000222.1, forward strand.
TTTTTTGAGACCAGCAAATATTTTTTAATTGTTAGTTCAAATTATGATGCAGCTCATGATGACAGTGGGAGGGTTTCAAAAATAAATAAATAAAAAACAGACAGAGCTCGTCAGTTTGCCGAGAGTCAGGGACATTTCAGCTCTGATGGACCATCTTGGGATGTTACTTTTAATTCACCAGATGTCCAGGCAAGGATGTAAGCGATGGCACTTTAGTGTTACTGCTGCTTTTGCATAATTACACAAAGGTGGCGCTGGACGTCCTCATGGAAGGAAAAACTTTCCAATGTCTATACATGCAAAATTAAATTAGTGCTATTGGTAAGCCTAGCATTTGCTCTCTCTTGCAAAAAAAAAAAAAAAAGAAAAGATTAATTCAGACATTAAACCTTTAATAATTTCTTCAATGCATTTTAAAGTAACTCAGTTACTTTACAGTGTATAATTACGCTAACTAATAATATCAGTAATAATACTGCGTGGCCAAAAAACAAGACACAGACTAAGATTTCATTGAATCATCCTTAGCTTTGGTTTACGGCACACAATGTGTGAAAATGATTCCTCATGCTCCCAGAATCACTCTTTTACCATTTGAGTCCTGGAATATGCCCGTGCCATCGGAGAGGAAAAACTCACGTAACATTCAGGTCATCAGCTGACTTCATCTGACCAACCGAAGCAACCCCAGATCATAACGCTCTCTCCAGAGACTTGTACAGTGGCCACTATGCATTATGAGTCCATCGCCTCATCACTCTGGAATAGGGTCAATCAGACCACATGACCTTCTTCCATTGTTCCAAAGACCTATCAAACTGAAGCTTTTGTGTGTGCGCATGGAAATGCTTTTAGTCTTACTATTAAAAATAGCTTTGGTTTTTACTGTTGATTTTTTTTTTTTTTTTGGTGTTTAGGTGTTTTCCATTGCTCATTTTTTTATCCCCACCACAGAAAGGATAACTTTTATTGGCCAGGCAGTGTACTCTATAAGCACCACTGCTGAAATCTAAACTGGATCGTGTGCAACGTGCCTGTTACTTGCTACGGGAATAGATTTTTCATTAGCTAGATACTATCTCATCGTCTTGCAGCACATTTACAAGAGTAGCAATATTTGCTACCCATTAATGTTCCCTCATTCTCATAAAAAACACCACTAACAGCCCACACTTTCCTGTCTCGAATAAGGTCCTTATCACCACGTCCTTCAAAACGAGCCTTCACTCGCCACACTTGCTTTCAGTAAACTGTCTCACGTTGGAGCAGCAGAGGTTTGACAGCGAGCCCGAATGAGCAGGAAGCGACTGAGCTGGAGTGTTTCCCCCCGTGAGGCAGCTCTCACCTTCAGCTGCTCCATGAGCCTTGGCATAATTAGCTGCTTGCTCTCAGTGCAAACAATCAAGATGGCAGATCTGCCACTGTGAATTAGCGCATAACTTTAGCTAACGCTAATCTGCTAGCACAGACTTGCTCAAGATTTCCTTTCCCCCGCTCACGACTTCCGTCTGGGGTTAAGTGTGTTTTAGATGATAATGCACAGAGGGAAGGATGGAGTGGTTATGAAACTTAAAATAGATTTGGAAACATTAACTAATGCTAACAGCATTAGTCAAAGGCTGTACTGGTTTCCTGCTGAAGGTTGAATTTGAAATGCTGTTGATTATTTAAGTAGAATTTTATGCAGTTTAAGTTTTGATCATAACTTTACTTTGAGACAGGTTAGCTTTAACGTTCTGTCCAGTCACAGGGTGTGGCTGCAAGGGAACATAACTACCTTGGTTAAAATTTGATAGCTAATCTTTTGTAAGAAAGCATGGCAAACTAATTAGCTAGTTAACTGTGCTATCACAGACACAAATGTGTGCTGTATATAATTTAAGTAAAAGAGATTACTATGTGTTGTTATATTTATTATTCTTTATTACAAAAGGGTCCAATGCCGCATGATATTTTACACATTACACATTGTTTTTCTGATTCTGGAAAGGTTTCATTTATCAGTGGGTATAAATGTATCTAGCTAGTGAAGCTGATGTTTGCGGTGCAGCAGGCAATGTGATGCACAATAAATAATGTATGCTATGGTAAAGGGGCCATTAACCACATTTTGATTAAATTTCTATCTATCTATCTATCTATCTATCTATCTATCTATCTATCTATCTATATATATATATATATATATATATATATATATATATATATATATACATATACACACACACACAGTATATTAACCAGTCCATCCAGTCTGATATCACTTAAAAGGCAATGCAGCACAACCCACAGGAAAGAAAAAGTCAATGTTAGCCATGATAGAAAGGCACCAGAACACACAGTGCATCATAGCCTGCCACAAAAAAGGGCACAGTAGGTTTCCGACCCAGTCTCCAAACTCCCCAAATCCCAATCCGCTGAGTACCCATGCGGTGAATCTGACAAACAATTCCGATCCACAGCACCCGCACCCCACAACCACAGCACCCGAAGGATCGCCTGCCAATGTCTTCGTGCCACAATCCCAACAAGTTCAACAGAAACCCTTTTCATTTCATCATTTGTATAATTTCCACCAAGCTACCATTGTCATAACAAATTATAAAATGAAGGTCAGCATGTTAACAAATACAATTCCTTGCAAAAATATTTACCCCTTTAGAATTTGAAACATGTCCTTTGAATAATTGTCTTCTTACCAGGTCACTGGCATTGCTGGATGTCCTCCTGTACCACCTCACAGCTGTGCTATTTTCTGTCTTTTTTTTTTTTTTTTAATGCTGCTTTATGATATCCCGAAGTTTGGCACTTATTTTCCAACCAAACCCAACTTATACTTCTCCAGAACTTCCAGAATGGTTTGTTTAGCTACAGTATTTTGATCACCAAGCTCTGGGCTTTTAAAGAATCAGGCGCATTTCTTTTTAAAAGCACATGGCACTTTGATTACACACAGCTGAAGTCCATTAGACTTAGGTACTGATTGCACTAAACTCATTTTTTATTTATGTAATTATTTATGTAATTATTTTTGAAAATAAGTTTGCAAATCATAGGGATTTCAGTATTATGTATTTTGTATAGAGTCATGACGTTTAATCCCAATTAAGTTGTAACAATGCAAAATGTATAAAAGCTAAAGGGGTGAATACTTTTGAAAGGCACTACAACTACATGTCTTATGTGAATTCTATTTTTTTTTTTTATTAAAAAATGCCATGTTTTAGGCAGTTTAATTAATATGTTGGCACAATACATTCTTACATCTGCCAGAACTTAAATAGTTACTGTGATATTGACCAGAAGCATATTTAAAGAATTCTGCTCTCCGTCTCAGTGCATCTATAATGTATGGACACAATCTTTTGGTGCAGTGAGAAGAACAGAAAGTAGGCAGACTTTTAAGTACTTGGCTTGTGGGCACAGTGCCTCCTAGTTAATCTCCGGCGAGCATACTCCTTTAATGCCATAATTTCTTTAACCAAGATGAAAAACTGTGGCTTTCTGAATGCTAATGGTTTTTCTTTGTTTAATTCCCTGGCTCCAGCTACCCTGTATGCCACACCATACTTCGCCCAGACATTGTAGTAGAGATCTGTGTTGGACCTGATCCTCAGCTATTGTAACTTAAATGATTTTCTTTTTTGATTTTTTTTTTCTTTTTGCATGTTAATAATCTATTTATTGAATCCTTGTCATACTGGAACCCCAAATTATGGCTTTGCCGACTTACAATCCAGTTTGAAGCAGTAGCTCTGCATCATCCACCCCCCCCCCCTATTTTTAACGCTTCATTTAGACTGTGTTTCCATATAAATCATAGATTTAATAAACAGTGAATGAGCATGATAATTAAAATGCACATAATTACGCAGAAGCTTTTTTGAGGTCTATGACAAATCAGCGCTGTCGGGTTTCCGAGCACTTCATCCTTTTTGTCTGGGGTTTAATTTGCCACTTTTTCCCGCTGCTGCATGAGAATCTATGCACCTCTACGCCCCACATCATTAGCAATGTAGAACCGTTTGACGGCTACAAGCTGGAAAGGAAAAAACAGCTGAGAGTTACTTTATACAGTGTATGACGTCGGCTTTTTAATCCAGTACTCATGAAGTAGGTTAATCAAATCAGCACCCACTTAAGAGTGCCGCGGTCATGCTGATTTGCGAACGGAAACGCCAAAAATTCTTCCTCAGAGGCGCCAGATAGTTTCTTACAGCTGGCTTTTTTTTACTGAGAATAGAACAGAGTATTGAACAATGTCTGTGTTGAAATTACAGGATATTATTAGCTGCGGTTTGAAGAAATGTTCTGTAAGGTCACGTAATGAGAAAAGAGGGTGAAAAAGCTTACGCTAAAGACCTTTTTATGGGCAGTTAGGCTAAACTGTACTGTACGCGGCCTGGCCAGAACAATAATGTTGGCGTTTCGAGAGTGTCATCAAACAAAGGCCACATTAAATTGACTGGAATTGGGTTAAGAATCCAACTGGGTCCAGTGCATTATTAAAAAAATAAAAGGACAGTGCTAACCCGTCAACTGTCAACACAGGAGAAGAAACAATTCCAAGAAAAAATATTGTGTTGATTGAAAGTACATGAAGTACATGAGAGCATTCCCATACGCACACAATGCGACAAGAACTCACATGACTGGCACTAAACCTCTGTGTGTCCATAAGAAAACCACTTGTTTGGGAGACTAATCAGATAAAGGTTTCAATCTGCTCAGGAGCATAAAAATTGGATTTTGGATCAATGGAAAAAGGTCATGTGATCTGATGAGTCCGGATTGACCGTATTCCAGAGGAAGGTCGGCATCAGAGTAAGAAGGGAAGCGCATGAAGCGATGCAGCCATCATGCATCGTGTCCACTGTACAAGAATCTCTAGGCAGTGTTATGATCTGGGGTTAATTCTGTTGGTCAGGTCTAGACTCAGCAATGTTATGTGGCAATAAAATGAAGTCAGCTGACGACGTGAATGTACTGACCAGATTATGCCATATATATATGGTGGCATGGATATATTCCAGAACCACATTGTGAAACAGTGTTTCTAGGCTTCTCAAAGCTAAACGTGGTTGAACCAAAAATGCACAGTACTGTGCAAGAGTATTGAGCCTGCTTGAAACAATGTACCATAATTTGAGCTATGGAATATGCCCATGCCATCAGGAAAAAAAATATTTATGGCATAATATATATATATATATATATATATATATATATATATATATATATATATATATATATATAGCGTCTTTAGACACTACAGTTATTATTTAAAATGAATCTACATCATTTTATTTGATTTAATACGAAGTGCACAGTATTGTAATCTATGGGTTAGTTACAGTATTTAAGAGTTGCATCATATCTGCAGACTCCCTGATCTCGCCTTAACTTTTACAGGAGTCTCCATCAAAACACATCCGGCACATCCTGCAAATAGATCAGCTGCATATACAGTACTATGTAAAGAATAAAACATCACATGGATTGTCGTTACTGTAAAATAAATGATCAACATTGTTGTTGTATAAGTTGCTAGAATATTTTTTTTAGAATAACTTTTTTTTCAATTTCCCGATTACCTCAGCACAATGGCAACAATTAAATTTCATTTAAATTATTAGTGAACGACACGTGCTTTCATTCTTTTATAACGACATTTTGGTGGCTTAATCAGTTAAGAGGGTTCACCTCCATGGTTAGAGGTTTGATTCTTGTACCTGCGCTGTGTGCCTGAAGTTTGCATGTTCTCCCGGGCATTTCGGTTTCCCCCATTGTCCAAAGATATGCAATGCAGGCTGACCGAATTGCCTGTAGGGTGTGATTGGGTGTGTGTGAGTATGTGCATGTGCCCTGCCATGAGTTGGCACTCCATCCAGGATGTACCCCGCCCTGTGCACTAAGTTTCCTGGCATAGGCTCCAAGCCTCCAGCGACCCTACATGGGATAAGCAGCATTCATAATTGATGGATAGTTTATGACATTTATGGCATAGGGCATCCCAGATCTGATTCAGTTATAGTATGTGGTATTGCCGTTCCTTGAAAGAGAAATCTTGGAAAGAAAAATCTGGGCAGTGCAAATGTTCTGTCCTGAAAACTTTGCTCTAGTGTAAATCTTATTGACTTTTACAAAGAAACTGAGCATTTTCTAACTGAAGGCTTCACCTTATCAACAATATGTTTTTAATATGTGTGTGTGTGCGTGTGTGATGTACAGTACAGTATTAGAAAGAGTGCATTAATACACACCTGCTATTCGAATACTAAATTCCCAAACTAATCAATGTGATTGGTATCCGATTCAAAAATTCAACAGCAGCGATGTTTAAACACGAATAAGCACAATACTTTACTAGTGTTTTGTCTTTCGCATCATTTAATGTCATGGGCTGAATTCTGACACTCCTGATAAACAGCTCGGTGAATATTGCCGCTAAATCAATTTCAGTTTTATTTTCTGAGTGCATATTATGGACCAAATCCTCCATTGTTACGTACATTTTGTCATCCTCCAGCAAAAATATGCCTTGCGATACATCATTTATTGCCTCGTGTGAATGATTTGTCGCAAACATCTACATCGATGAGGAAATCGATGAGGATTCGGACTACGCACAAAATACACACCGTCACAGGGATCATTTCTATCGCCACCTTCTGATATACAGTATCAGTATCAGGGCTTGGTGTGAAAAGGATGAAGCGTCTATTAAGCAGCTACTGTACTGTATGTTTCTCTCAGTTCATTGCACTTTTTGTGAAAGCATACAGTATGTTTTAGCAGGAGACCAACACCACATAGGTTGTGTACTGTAGGTTGAGATACTTGGAGTATTAGGGACGGGAGTCTCTAGGACTCTTACTGTACTATTTGATTCATTCGTTCATCTTCAGTAAATGCTTTATCCTGGTCGGGGGGACGGTGCCCATCATCCTGGGAGGAGGAAATACAGCTTGGATGGGATGCCAGTCAATTACACAGTGCCATTCACACACTGGGAACGTGTTAAATCAGCCAATCCACTTTGCTTCTCTGACTAATCCCCTCCTTACTCAGTCACTGGATTTTGGTTGACAGCCTCCTCAAGGCAGATTCTCTATGTGCCATAGTCTTTCTATTTTTAAAATAATGGATTTAACGATGCTTCTTGGGATGTTGAAAGTTTGAGATAAACGGTGAATAATACTTTTTCAAAACTTTGTCCAGGACTTGTTTTATTTTTACCTAGGTCTTCATTAGGCTGGTTTTAGGCTTGTTCTCTAAAAAAAAAAAAAAAAGAATAAAAAAAACTTTAAGGACATTCAGGAATCATGAGACGCTTTAATCGCACACTAGCCAACACCGTTAACGTTGTTATGTGATTTCTTATAAGGATTGGTTGCAGTTAAACTAACTTTTCACATGGTTTCACAGTAATGAGGGTCATTAGGGCATCGGTGGCTCAGTGGTAGGATTCTCATCTCGCATGCCGAAGGCTTGGGTTCGATTCCCAGCAAATGCTCTAAATCTAGCCACTGGATGCAGGGCACCCTTAGTCTTGGCCCCAAGCCTGGATAAAAATGTCAGCGTTGCGTCAGGAAGGACATCCGGTATAAAACCAGTGCCAAGTCAAACGTGTGGATCGGAAGGTCTGCTGTGTTGAACAGGAGCAGCCAAAAGGACAAGGCGTGATTATTCATGCAATGACCAATTTCACGTTTTAGATTTGTAAATCATTTTCACTTCAATATGTAGGTGGTTTTGTGCAGAATCTTGACATACATAGTACAGGATTTTCAAATTCCTATTTCTTGAGGAACAGTTCTCCAGGCTTCATGAAGGACTTTTTGGTGCTTATTTTCAGTCCAGTCCCTGTACCTGAGCGGATTCAGAAGAACTTTTTTTGTGACCTATGAATCACTCGAGTATAAAAAGGCATGACCCAGTGAGGACCCAGTGCAGATGATGATGACAGATAATCAGGATGGTGATTAGTATACTGCACTGTAAACCTGAATAAGTTGGCAAAACTCAAAAAATTTAGGTAATCAGTTACATCAATTTTTTTTTAAGTAATGATGTTTCCAATTTTAAGTAAACAGAACTATCAGTTTTTGACTTTGTTCTACTCATTCATATTAATCGTTCTTTACTTGCATGATTAAGTAGCCTAACGCATACTATTTAATAGCTATTATAATTTTTTTTTGTTCTTTCAAATCAATAAATTGTTGCTGGTCTTTCTTTTTGGGTCCGCACACAAGCTTGGCACAGGTTTTTACACCAGATGCTCTTCCTCCCATTTCATCTGGGCTTGGGACAAACACTTCATCCAGTTTTTGGGAATCGAACCTGCGCCTTTCGCATGGCAGGTGAAACGTCTACCACTGAGCCAGCAGTGCCCTATTGCCCTGATTATGTCAGACACAAAATTGCTAGGCTGAAAGATTTTAAGTTGGTGGAGCTTTAAGGTGACAGTTACTGTTACTCATGTACTTACAGTTACTTAAAATAACTCATTTGTTCAGCTAACTTGAAAAGTGTCATTTCTACAAACCAAAAAGTTCTAAACACTCATCAAGATCTATTAATTTCAGCTAATTGTAATTACTTAAGTTAACCGTACTCAATATGTTTAATCATTTTGAGCATTAGGGTTTACAGTGTGGGACAGACGAGAGGGAAAATGAGGTCGCTGCTGAGGTTGTTACATAAACAACCACTTTTGAAATTGTATCTTAAGGCATTTTGCTCCCTGTCACAGTAAAAGAAAATGTTCATGTTTTGTCTACATTATTTTTATTTCCTTTTAATATGAACAAATGAGGGGTGGCTCAAGGCTTTTGCAAACAAGTCTGTAGCTCCAAATAAGTCCATTTCTAATTCCAGACTGTTGCACTACAGAATGCAGAAACAATCGAGAGGGTGAACACTTGTGAATGTGATGGTCTGGGAAAACCTGACAGATGTTGCTCTGGACGACGTCTAGCAAAATAGCCAAATATTACCAAAAATGGTTTAAAACAATTTTTTTTTTTCCTGCAGTGCACATGATTTGACGCCTCTATTTTAAGAAATCATAAATCTAATTAATCTAATCGAGGTAGAATTGATTTAGGGAACTTTTAAAACTCGTCTCGGTAGTCAAAGTCAGTTGTACAGCAGGTGCTGAAATCGGCCAGATTTAAAGACAGTATTTATAGTAAATAAAAAAATTAACTGTGTTGGCGTCTTTCAGTGGAATCTGAGTCTTCAAATGTGTTTCTCTTTCGCAGAGTTTAAAATACAGATGGGTCCTAATCACATAAAATATATAAACTTGCCTTTGTGAAAAGCCATTACTCATATAAACTTTATTTGTCATTAGTGATGTTCGGTGTTGCTGTCATTTTTCATGAATTGAAAGTTTAGTTTTTTGTAAAAGTGTAAAATTCTGTTGTTTTGCGCATTAGAGTAGAACATTACAACAGCAAATTCTAACCCTGCATCTAAGAATTGATTATTTTCCCATCCCTGTGGGAAACATATGCTGTGTTTAGTGAGCATCACTGGTAGGCCTGCTGTGGAGAGAGAGAGACAGAGAGAGAGAGAGAGAGAGAGAGAGAGAGACCTGCAGGAGCGTCTTAACCATCTGAGCACCGCTGCCACCTAGTGCCCCGACATCAAAGTAACTCGAGCTTGAGTCGATTGAAATCCTCTCTGCGTTTTCTCCCTTGTCAGAATCACTAATTACATGTTGTATCGCCTGTCACGAGCCATACATTGAGTTGCACTGATGATCACATTAGTCTTAGTAATCAGTCTCTTCCTGGACGGTGCTGAAAGGCAGTGCGAACAGCCTCGCGTTTCCCCCCCGAGAGCATTAAGGTACCACGGAACCCTGGCAGCCCATTCGGCTTCTCCCTCTGCCTAATCAAAGCCATTCATCCTCCACCGACAGCAGGGTCTACACCGAGAGTGATTGTTTAGTATGCTTTCGACAAGACAGATAATTCCCTCCTGTCACGGAGATCCAAGATTCAAGCGCCGCAGTCATCACCTGATGGAACAGACCATAAACGCTGGATGGATCCAAAGGGGTTCATGGTGACAAATGAAGGCCCTGTCCTCATTTCTGCAGCTTCAGTGATCCATTACAGGCTTCTTATAAAGAAGGATTTTACTGCCATTAACCAGTGCAGTGGTGACAAAGCACTTTTTGGCTAGTTGAACGAGGCTCTGTTTAAGTTAGGGGAGAGGATTCCTGCAGAGATCCGATCTCCAGACTGGGCCGAGCTGCAGGGGTTGTTCTTAAAATTTCCCCATCCCACGGGTAATGCGTCAGGGGTTTGATAAGGTGAAAAAAAAAAAAGGAAAGAGGTACATTTCAAGGCTTTATTAGAAAACCCTCAATCTCCTGGAGGCGGCGTCTGAAGCCTCCGTGCTCGCACAGGGTCATGCTTTTACTTCAACGCTGAAGAGAGCCTGTGGTGTAGGGAACATTGGTCTCTGGGAAAAGACAAAACATCCGCTGGGTTCTAGTCTCTTCTAGTCGAGATCTGTAGTAGGAGGTACAAAATTGGACCTTTATTTTTTTATGTTGACGACGTGACCTGTGAATCGAAGCAATTTTACATCCATAGTGTATAGTGAATATCATACGCTCATACTGTATGCACATTAAAATCACAAAAACAACCCGAATACAGATGGGGATTTCGATCCCTAATGAAGAATAAGGAAAAGATGATTTCTCCAAGAAGAATCATGGTTGGGCTGTTAATAAGAGTCCTGGGGTGAACACAGTGATGGTATTATAAGATATTATAATGGCATTATAAGAATATAACATTGATATTGTGATAAAATTACTTTTTTTGTGCATTAGAGTATAACGTTACTGTAATGTGCAAAACATAAAAGAATATAAAAGTATAAGCAAATAACAAAAATATAAAAAATTTAACCCACACTTTTACTGTAAGTCATATTTAGATTCATACAGTGCAATGAAAAAAGTATTTGCCCCCCCCCCCCCCTTTTCATTGCGTATTTGTCACTTAAATGTTTAAGACCATCAAACAAATTGTAATATTATATACTGTACATAGATAACTCGAGTAAATACAAAATGCAATTTTTAAATAATAATTTCATTTATTCAGGGAAAAAAAAACCTGGTTGTGCCACCCTTGGCAGCACATGTGATAGCGATAACTGACAAGAAGTCTTTCACATCGCTGTGGATGGATTTTGGCCTGCTTACGTCTGTTTCCAAGAACCAGAGGACAAATAGTCAATCGATGACTGACTGTGGAATTTAATTGGTACTAAAGAGAGGCACTGAAATCTGCGTTCTGATTCGGTTCTACTACCGTACACACTGGTTCTGCTACATACTGTACTGGTTGTATGCAGAATTGTTTTATTTCAGCCACATTGGAGGGTTTTTTTCCGGCCTGTTCAAGGATCTCAGTCAGATTTAAGTCAGGACTTTGACTACGCCATTCCAAAATCTTCATTTTGGTTCTTTTGAGCCATCCTTTACAGTGCAGTACATAATCAATATTAACATAATTAAACATTTTTAGTCATTAACTAAAATAAATATAAAAAAAATTCAATGTTTTCTCAGTTTAATTTAACACAACATGACTATTATGTTGAATATTTCTTACCAAACTTTCTGTACAGCTCATGTTCAATACCACATATCGTGGAAAAAAAAGAAAAGAAAAAAAAAACTGTTCAAGTATCATGATATGTTCATGTTGCCAAATTGCTCATTATAAATTATAGTTACATAACTTTTAATAAACTTTTTTGAAGGGTGGTATGATGTTGCAGGAGACGGGTGATGTTGCCACATCACAATTAAAGTGACCCTGATCTGAACGTAACCCTGGTTTCCTTCCACTTCACAACAATATATATTAGCAGATGAAACTCGCGTAAACTGACCCAGCAAAGCATTTACAGAAGATGAATAAATACGAAAACGTTTTAAAACGTAAAAAACTATGAAAGCTGTTAGGGAATTCTAAAAGTGTGAGAGGGACAGTAATACATATGGGAATATAATTAAATAAGGTTAGAGGCTTATCCTGCATATCGAATCCTGTTTAACATCTTGAACACAGCTCAACCTCTTATTAGGAGGTTAAATGGGGCTAATCCTGGTTTCTGCCCTTGAACTAGGCAATAAGCGAAAAGAAGTCTGTTGAGGATTTATTTATACAGTATAGACATGTCATGCTGGCACAGACGTTACACCAATAAAGGCTGAGTATTAAATGAAATAAGCAAGTAAGGAAAATAGAAACCAGCCTCAGCCTCAGACTTAGTAATTGACTTTATATAGTTTGCTTTACAAAATTGAACTATATACCGTACACAATTTCCTCCCACAATGAGATCAACTTAAATGTGACTTTCATTCAGTGACAGTACAAACCAGATGTACAGTATTTACAGCTCGGGTCATCATACAGTGGACACGGAAAATGAAAAACATACTGTAAGAACACAAGAGCAACCACTCTGTCACACTGCAGCCACTACAGTTAAAGAGGTAGCTTCTATGGTTAGACGATGCATCCCATTTCTTGATTATACAAATAATTTACAACACTCACAGACGAACGTAAAGGACAGAATCACAGCTGAAACACTCAAACATCTGGAATTTGTTAGCGACATTAAATGCTACCTCATTTTAAGAGATTACTTTAAACATCAGCTGGTGGAAGCTTATTTGACTAAGACTGCGATACAAATCCAAATCATCTCGGATGCAATCTTTAAAAAAGAAAACAAAAAACAAACAAAAAAATAAAAACGTGGAAGGTAGTCGTTCTGCAGGAAGGGGGAAAGTGAAACTTTTCTGTTCATCGACTGTGTGCGACTTCTCGATATACATACTGTAAGCTTAAAAGAAAAAAGAAAAAACAGCTTAAAATTGCTGGGTGAAAACGCACACATGAATTCCATATACAGGTTTGCTGTTTGGACCAGTGAGTGGTGGAAGAACGTACAGTAAATATGTGGATTATGGTAATTACACCGGTATAAAAAAAATCTAGTAGTGATTTCTGGGGATAGAGTGAGGAAAGGTCATGCCATCTGACGCACATCAAAATTGCTCATATTCATGGTGACCTTAGTCTCATAGGTCCTGATTTGAATAGAATAAATAGATAAACTCTTCATGTACTGTACAGTACAAGTGAGGGTGAGTCAAAAATGATCCGCAGTCTGGTTGTATTAAAACACCGGTTGGCCTCACGGTCTTAACAGAGCTTTCCGTTCAAGGCTACTGTCTCTCCAGTCACTGCTGTGCAGGTGTGACCCACGAAAAAGATCAAAGGTCACTCACTCATCATCTATACCACTTTATCCTGGAGCCTATCCCAGGAGACTTCGGGTACAAGGTGGGGGACACCCTGGACAGGGTGCCAATCCATCGCAGGACACACACACACACACACACACTCATTCACACACTACGGGCAATTTGGGAACGCCAATTAATCTAACCTACATGTCTTTGGACTGTGGGAGGAAACTGGAGGAAACCCACCAAGCATGGAGAGAACATGCAAACTCCATGCACACAGATATGGGAATCGAACCTGGCTGGGAATCGAACCCGGACCCTGGAGGTGCAAGGCGACAGTGCTGACCACTACACCACCGTGCCGCCCAAAGGTCAACCAACAGCTCGAAAAAATGTATGCTTAAAGTTTTCTTGTATTCTCCAGGGCCAGGATTGGAAGATTATCAGGAGGAAGGCTCAACAATCAACAGTGCTCGTTACAGTGAGACGCTTATTGTAGAGCTAAAGCCTAAACTTTGGATTGAATGCAGAGGACTGCTATCCCTAGCCCACACTGGACTTCGTTTTGAGGTGTTAAAGCATCCTCCCTATAGTCCTGATCTCGCTCCATCAGACTTCCCCTGAAAGCAGCCCTACGAGGATGAAGATTCACTTCTGATGAATCGCATTTGTTGCTCGCAGCTCAGCCTAAAACTTTTTTTTTTAAATAAGGGAATACCAAAACTGGTTGATAGATAGACAAGGTGGCTTTGAAAAGCAAGGAGATTAACATCAAAAAATGATGTATTTACAGTATATAAATTCTACAGCCAGAGTGCGGATCATTTTTAACTCACCCTCAGAGTTCGTGGGTGATTTACAAATAACGTAATAAGCACATGAAATTTTTATTTTAAATTGTAAATGGATAGCGGGGGCGAGGAGTTTGGATTAAAACAGCTTCCAGGAGTGAAGAACTGTAACTTAAGATGGCATTGTTAGTTGAATAAGTCAATGCTGTGGATTATAACAGATGGTAGAGCATTAAAAACAGAAAGAAATCGGATGTGCTTATAATCAATATTGATCATGGTGATATGGTTCTTTTATGGAAAATGTTCTTTACTACACATTTCTATCAGTTACAGCAAAGTGCAGCTTTCTCTACACAGATGCTTATTTAACATTTATGGAAGGAGTCTTCAGTGTCAGTGCTGTTTCTAAGTCGTGTCTTATTAATTATTATCTGTTATTAATCGCAACAGAATGCTGATGAGAGAACGGGATCACTGGTTATAGCTGCTAGAATGTAAGTGGCAACTTCTTGTCGGTGTTCAACAACATTTAACATGAAGCATGAATAAAAACGGTTCAAATTGTGTAATTGTAAATAATACAATGTAATTTTTATTCAACTGACATCAGATAAAAGAAATAAAACACTTGTAGGCATGCGCTATTGGAAACGCCATGATTTAGACTTTGATTGTTTTCCAATAACAGCACACCCTGTCGTGTTTTATTCCTCATTTTACTCATAATAAGAAATCGTGACATATGGGAAGCATTATGATTTGCTATTCCGTATTTACTAGACATACATACAAACCTGATTAAACGTGATATTTCTTTTTCTTTTTTTTTTAGTAAATCAGAGCCTGAGTTTCTAAGTGATGATAGAATGACACTAAAGAACTTATAACACAAAGGTCCAAGCATGTTTCATATACAGTACCATAACCTCTGGACTATTTACATCAATCTATAATCGAAAACAACTTTACATAACATTTCTGTTTATAAATTAGGGCACCGTGTGTATGATAAAGCCGCTGCTACTGTCGAAACGACGGAGCGGCAAACAGAACTGGAGCTCACGTCTCATCTTTCGTGCCTTCAAACCACTATTTCACGCCAAAGGCTTCTGCACGGCGCTGAACAATGTGAGGGAATGGCTGCTGGCCACTGCTAAATATTAGCAGAATTTCCAGGAAAAGAGGCAGTAAAAAATAGACTCGCTCTTTTAAAGTTTCTGTTACGTTACATTCCCCTTGACTAACACACACACACACACACACACACACACACACACACACACACACACACAAATGCAGCTACATGGGAAAAAAAGATCCCACACTTCCGTCTCACACACTGAGGTCAACGGAACAAGGAATGGCAACGCTGAAGAACAAAATCAAGACGAAAATATTCTCGACTTGGAGAGGTGTATCCCTGCTGAGCAAAAACTAAACCTGTGTCCTGACGAAGAGTGATGGGCGGTCGAGGGGGCGCGGATTCCGTTCTTTAAGGATTAAAGAAGTTATTTAGCTTGTCGCAACCATGCGAACGCAAATAAAATGCGAAGGGAAGCGAGTCGAGTCCTGCTGAAATTTGGCTCAGTGAGTCTTTTACGGATCGTCAGTTTCCCTTGTAATTTACCGACGAGGTGTCAGCATCGTTTCATGTGCAACCACGCACGCGCACACACCCTCACTGATGAGTCTGAAAAAGAAAAAAGAAAAAAGAAAAAAAGTGCTTCCAGACCAGTCGAATGTCTCTGGCTTCAGGGTGTGTCTCAAATCACCCACTGCATAATGTGCTTTAGTGTGTGCCTTGTGAGCAGACACTCTAAAGTGAATGAGCAGAGGTGTGAATGTGTGAGTGTGTGTGTGTGTATGTGTGTTTATAGTGACTCATTCTCAGTCTTTAATTCCAGGCACGTTGCAAGAGTAATGAACTAAAGGTAAACCACGACTCTGGCAGAAACACGCACGTCCGCAGGCCTGCGCCTGCTCCGAGCTGTCCGAGACAAACGAGTCTCCCTCGTCTGCATATTCTGAGTGCGTGGACAGAGTGCCGCAGTCTGCCCAGTCGCCCTCGGGACGCGAGCACAGAACCTCGCCTGCTGTCAGCGCCGGGCAACTGTGCCACTTTACTAAATGCCTGCATGTGCAGGAGGAAGATGAGGAGGCAGATGATGAAGATGCCCTGGCTAGAAGAGCTGCCTCGCAACGTTCGCACATGCCACATTCGTAGCCCAGTTCGCTGGAAACGCCGACCTCACTTGTCCCGGTAATGCCCGCTGAACTGGTCCCGATGGCTTTCCCACTTCTCCCGAGTCTGATCCGCCCCCTTAGCCGGAGCCAGTCGTGCCGGAAGGCTGGGCTGAAGCAGACGTACAGCACCGGGTTTAGGCACGCAGACAGAGGAAAGAAGATCAGCGTAACTGATTTGGCCATGTCTGGGCTTCCGGCTGTGCTACCCATTCCTGTGAGCAGTGGGGCGAAGGAGAACGCTGCCACGGGGCAGAAAAAGATGCAGTTCGTAAAAATAAGCCATGCGACGTGCCGCACGGAACCTGCCTGCTCTGGATCGGCAAGCTGCGCTCGACCCAGCCCACAGTAAAGCCTTGTGTATATCACGGCGCTCAACAGATATGCGAGGGTGTTCAGCAGCACTAGTGCCACCGTGACACCCAGCTCAGGCGTCAAACCTCCAGAGAAGGGTAGGCACAGCGGGGAACCCTCTACTGCTCCTTGATACAAACTTAAAAATGCCACCCCAGCTGCCAATACGCCCAGAAGTCCTGCAGCTAGTGCAAATTTCCTTCTTTGTCCCCTCCGGTCACAGCTCCTCAGCGCTCCGGCTTTACCCATCAGCGCCTGGACAGCCAGGCTGCGCTCCACAGCGGCCAGGGGCAACACCAGAACGGCCCACTCGGACGAGAACACGGCCAGCACACTGAGTGCCTGGCACCCAGCACTCATCTCCCACCACACGCCATAGGATGCGAACGAGCCCCATGTGGCAGCATCCAAGACTACCAGTGCAGTCACGTAGAGTCCTGTCAGCAGGTTAGAGGACGCAAGGACGGACACAAGTAGGCGAGTGGGTGACAGCGGGCAGCTGCGTGGAGAAAGTGTGGCAGCCAGGACGAGGATGTTAAACAGGAGAGCCACCAGGCAGATGAACCATATAGTCAGTCGAATCATCCAGCTGCCAAGTAGGTGGGCGCACGGTTTAAATGCTCCTGAGAGAGAAAGAGAAAGAAAGCAAAGCTTCATGTTAGTTAGTGAACTAAACCCGAACAACTATGGAACATGGTATGAAACTGCAGGACACAAGGCGATGCTTTACAAGCTGGTGGTTGGTATCTGGCATAATGGTTTGTGTCGAAATCAAAGCCCATCGCATTTTTCGTGCTGGATCACAAAACCCTGCATAAATATGTCATATTACCCTTCTGCTAAAACACAATCAATTACCTTTCACGTAAACATAATGACTTAAGATAGCAGCGGTCCACAACCACCGGGCCACGGACCAGTACCGGGCCATGGATGATTTGGTACCGTGCCGCACACACGGAATTTAAATGTGTATATACTGTATATATTTATTTTATGTCCGTTTCATTGACGTTTCAGATTTTCAGATCTCATCCGCTTCCGTCTGTACCTCTTTCCCACACTTCTCTCTGTATCGGTTTTGAAGCTGGACAAAATGACGCTAATGAATGTTACAAGCTGACTGCCTAAAACGAGTAAGAAACGAGCGTCTCTGGAGCACTTCTTTGGAAAAAGATATTGTAAAATACCCAAATGTTGAGGCAGCAGATCAGACTCTGAGACTGATAACCAAAAAAATCAATACCTACATTATGGGTTTATCACTACCGGTGGTTCACATGCTCTGTGGCAACTTCTACTGCTACTTCTACTTCGATTGCCACATAAGCCCTGAAAACCATGCTCATATTTTCAACAACTGAAATCAGGAATACACTTCAGGTGTGACTGTCTACCATCACTCCCAGATGGAAAAACTAGCTCAGGGCTCCTACTGATTCTGCGTTATGGTGTTTTGTAGTTATTATGCGTTTTATTATGCTTTGTTACGAGCACGATGCCCAGCCCGTGGAAAATTGCCTCACATAAAACTGGCCTGTGGTGCAAAAAGGTTGCACATCGCTGGTTTATAGTATTATATGTTATGTTAACTACCGTTTTTTATTAGAGTCAACTAGATTTCCAGTCAACCAAAAGATGGGCAGCGCATTAGCACTTTTACTTGCCAGTAAGGTTTATGATTAATGTAGATTATTAATATTTGTATATAATATTAAGATTGAGGGTAAGTTTTACATTTAGGTGTGTATGTGTCTGTAAACCTTTGGAAAAAAACATTCCTCTCACTCAAATTATGTCCCTGTGAACACAACCTAAAGGTCAGTTGAGGTGAAAGTAAGCACATCATATGTCAAAGGAAAAAAAACTGCAGCGGTCACATTTTTATAGCGTTTATAGTCAGGGCCATAATACGAACCGCATGCAATCAATCACATTGGATGTTTGTGCTGCGAGTTGATGTTCAGCCACCAGTGGTCCAACGTGTTTGTGACACGGTTTCATCAAGATTGAATTGTGGCTGTTTTTCTAGAAGCCCAATTTAGAGTTCATTGCCATCATCCCACAGGGGTACATGGGCCAGATGAAAGTATGTGCAACGCTGGGCCATCACTCATTTTTTATTTTTTTATTTTTTTAGCCAAGCTGTTGAAGAGTTTATAATTTTATATTAGGTCCTGCTCCAATTTTTAAATGCCATTTTAAAATCCGTCTCATTCTTTCACCCGCATTTTATTTCACTCTGCAAAATTCCAAGGTATAAAAGAAAAAATTTTGTCTGACATTGGTTTTATTGGATAAATGTTTTTTTTTCTCCTAGAGAGAGGTGAAAAAAGAGCTTGTACTGTCAATCTAACAAAATTTTCTAATCTTTTAAAACACTAACAAAGAAGTTATAACTCTGAAATTTCTTTCTGCATAACAATTATTCATGGCCATCATTTACTGTAAGTTGGTCAGAATAGTGTGAGTTTGTTAGGATTATTTGTCATTATTTATCAAAACTTTCAGAATTTCCTATTGAGGAGTGGACACACAACTTGGCACAGGTTCTACACCAGATCCCGTCCCGATGCAACTCTATCATTTATTCTGAGCTTGGGACCGGCACTGCATCCAGTAGCTGCAGTTTGGGCACTGAGTCACCAATGCCAGAGTCATAGTGGACTTGATATGGAATATTTTAGTTGATCAGGATGTTTGGCATTGACCATAAGGGCAGTGGTGGCTCAGAGGGCTAAGGCACTGAGTTACTGATCAGAAGATCAGCCGTTGTGACACTAAATATTTGATTAAGTTCATGAAGATTACTTGAATTAACATTATTTTTGGATTACTGATCTGATCATCAGTTTTTCATCCGATTGAAAGTATCACAAACAATCATGATTAACTCGACAATAATATCAGGGATTAATAAAAAAGAAAAAAAAAGAAACGAAATCTGACTCTTATTTTAATTAGTTTTTTGATAAAAAAAACAACCATTGCTCAGTCATATTTTAATCTTATTCTTAGTCACTGTGAATAAATAAAATTAGTTTAAGCTATTAATTATTTTTTCCTGTCTACATCCATAGATTTGATATTTTGTGTCTGTTAAACTAATTCATAAGCATACATTTATATACGACTTTGGGTTATACATAATATATACAAAGTAATATTTGTACATGTTGTGGACATAGTATTGCTAAATGTACTCTCATTTTTTTTTACCATTTACATATTTTATCATTATAGACATTATACACATTTATTTGTTTTCTGTACGTCTGAACGACCTTTTCCATGGACTGATTTTTGTCATGTAATTAATGAGAAACAATGATGAATAACGTGTAATGAAAAATAATAAAAATGTACAAAAATACAAAATTCATTCATGTTCCCTTTTGTGTCTGTGCGTACTGTCCTAGCTCTCATTATTGCTCTCTTATTACATTATTTATAAACAGTACCTTAGGTGACATATAATTAGCATACAAGCTCACAGGGTGAAAAAAACAAGATCAATATTAGTGTTGAATAGATGTTCGCTTGGTAAATTACTTTAGAGTCTGTGTACTGACCTGGGGAAGGAGCACAATGCATAAGTAGGAGGGGCCTCTCCATCGCCTCATCCACACCTAAACAACGCACACACACAAACACAATTTTAAAGCCCTCGCAGACACATTCTGAAATGTATACATGACTTTGTGTCATTCAGAAGGACAAATCTGTCCATTGCACACATGAGGCGGTGAGGCATTTAATCAGGAATAAAAAGAGATAAAAGTAATGGTTCGGATCTGAAGTGTGTCGTACCAATGCCTTTCCTCTTGTCCTCTCTTTCAAGGGAAGTCAGTGCGCCATCACAGGCAATGAAGGCACAGCACTGATATGCATATGGAACTGATATAGACCTACAGGGAGAGAGAGAGAGAGAGAGAGAGAGAGAGACAATAAAGACTGACCTCAACCTGAAGTTTAAATATTGAAATTGTCCTTCTACGTGTATCGCTGGTGTAATAAAAGCTAACCTCTGATGAAGGTAAAATTATCAACACATTATTCAAAGTAACTGAAGTGGGGCGCTGAAGAGCCCTGGATGACCTGCAATCAGTCACGGTCATTTGGCTCGGCTCACCTGAGCTTGGGAAGGCCGACGGCGCTCAGGCTGCTCCTCATGTCCACGTTGCCTGTCAGTTTAAGCTGGTTTAGGGCGTTTAATCCAGCTGTAGGTACGCTGGCTAAAAGATTCATGCCCAGATCCCTGGACAAAGCAAAAAACATCCTTATAATCATGTACACTCACATATTTGCATTAAAAAAAAAAAAAATCTCCAAAATCGTGGTTGCTTCATAATAAGGGTTTTATTTTAGTACTGCAGGGTGTTGCAAAAATCTCCAGACATAGTGGAGGTAATTTGTTTAGCAAAGCATCTTGTAAAATATTTCATACTGTAGTGTCACAATTGAAACTCATTCGAAGTGCAATTACATGCACCAGATGTTTATCATGAGTGACAGGGATGACCCTAATTCTATACCTTGATGAATGTTTAAAAAAAAAAAAAAAATTATGTTATTTGCCGGGTGCCCCTAATTTTAGTTTAGCACCACAGTAAGTGAGAGAAAGTTTTGGACTCACAGGCTGGTCAAGGCACTGAGAGAGTGGAAAGCATCAGGATGGATGAACTTCAGCTCGTTCCTGCTCAGGTCTCTAAGGAAAGATAAAAGAACAGCATGACGTTAGGACTTATACCTTTAAATACATTGAATCCACTCAATCACTGAGCAGACTCTCTTTACTTTTGATATTCATAAACACAACACGTACAAACAGTTGAACACAATCCAAGTCTAAGCAACGGCTGTACCAGGAAACTGCTATGCAGAACTTGTTTGTGCACCGTTGGCATGTTGCTTAGTTGTTTTTACTGTTGTTAAAAAAATTCACGGTCGCAAATAAACGTACAGTAAGTAGGCGGAGAGGTTCAGCATGGAGCGTGACATTTAAAATCTACCAGTGCTGCGGTCTCTTCAAATCCTTTTATTTCCAGGTTTTTTCGGTCCAAAAGTGCCAGTTGGTGCTTAGGCAACAGTTTTGCAAGATGTCTTCACCTCTCTTAATGTAGACTCAAGGCCAAAGTGTCATTTTTTCATTTTCTCCATTTCTTAATACATGTTTTTTGGCTTTGCACTTATGCAGTGCTTCTGTGTACTCACTTAAACCTACAGGCCATATGTAAAACTTCATTGATAAAGGTTTCCATTATCAATGCAACCCAGGAGCATCACAATTCTTTTAACATGAGTTAAATAACAAGCATCCTGGTTCTTGGATGCATATGGCCACATCACATTAGTACGGTGAACACATTCATAGTCGGCGCTTACCGGACAGTATGAATGACTATGTCGCTAAGCTGGCCGGAAATTCTTAGATGGAGCCGCTGCACATCACTGAATTCCCAAAGTGCAAATATTTCCCATCATTCTGCTACAGTATGTCTTGTGGCTAATGTCATGTGATCAGCTCACTTGAGATGGATGTTAACACCGGGCGTGAACAGGGCCTTAAAGTATAACCACTGTGGCACTCTATAACCACTTAACCAAAGCATGACATTAGGTGCATTTACTGTACAGTACATGGACCCTAATATTTCAGTAATAATGGGAATAATCATTCTCAAGGAAATACCGCAATCAGAAGAGTCAGACCTGATCCCATTCGATCGAAATGAAAATATGATCAAAGTGTGTGTGTGTGTTTGGGGGGGTGGGTTGTGGTGTAAACCTTTTGATAATCTGGGAGGAAATTTTTTTTTTCCCAACTGGTAAACTTCATGAGAACAACGCTCTCCTATCAGCTGCTCTGATTGGCTCGACATTTCACGCATATCATAGGTGACCGATCATAGATTAGACTAAATTCTTGTAACCAATCATAACACACAAAAAGAAATTTATCAGAAAAGATAAAGTCAGAGAGAGAAAAAAAAAACCTTTCGTCTTCTTCTGTTATTTTGCAGGAGATTAAACACTTCACAGCAGATGTCAAAAAAGTTCTGATTAAATGCTCTGAGCATGTAAGCACACATCTTATCAGATCAGCATAAACATTTAAGCTGTTAAACCTCATTAAAGAAATATTGTCCATGTAAACATAGCCATTATTTATATATGATTAAATCTCTCTAGCAAGACTTTTCACCATCTTTGGGCAGACTGCTTTTAACTGCTGTGTTTGATGCAGCGTTTTCAGTGAGAGATGGGATTACAGCCTAGAAAAAAAACTACAGCATGACTAAAAAAAAATACATCTTTCCGAATTGATTTAGTAAAATAATTTATGATAAATGTATGTATAATAATATTTACAGTTACTTTACGTTGAGATGTGAAATCATGCTATAGTGAGAAAACCTCAGTTTTGGCAAGAATTCACAGCAACATCTGGATGGTTTTGCCAAACCACCAAACTGTACTTCCATCAAGTATTAACTAAAAACATCTGATTAAATTACTTTTTGTTAAAAAATATTAATAATAAAATAAACAAATAAGTAATTGTTGTGGCTACTAAATAGTAATTGGACATTACATAATACAATTAATAGAATCTAACAAATCTAATTAAATACTAGAATCTGTCATCAATAGATAAGTAAAATGTGATACAGTAATTCTCACTCATTCTGTATACTGCTTATCCTGTACATGGGCGCAAGAACCTGGACTTGGGGACGAAGCAGAGTACACCCTGGATGGGGTGCCGATCCATCGCAGGGCACACAAGCACACAGACCCATGTCATGGCCACACACTCACTCACACACACTACTGGCAATTTGGAAACACCGATTAGCCTAGCTTGCATATTTTTAAACTGGGGGAGGAAACTGGAATACCCGGAGGAAACCCACCAAGCCAAGGTAAGAACATGTAAACTACATGCACACAGACCCGGAGGTGGAACTCGAACCCTCTACCTTGGAGTGCAAGGCCCGATGCTAAGCACTACGCTACCATGCGGCCTGGCCCTTATTCTTAAAACTCAAAAAAAAAAAAAAAAAAAAGATAAAAACAATAATAGAATCGTGCAACAGCAGGTTGATTCATCCTCATCTGAGCCAGATTCCACCTACACACTCGTATGTATTATGTTCATTTTTGAGTAATTACCACAAAAAATCTGGCTCAACATGAGGATTGGATAGAGTGCTACTCCTCAGCAGAACTCGACACATTAGTCACTAAACCGTGAGTCGTTCGAGTCAAAGAAACAAAAACAAGCGTCACGAAGCTGAGGAGCTCGTCCTGCCCGCGAATATATCCCGAGAAATGTTCGTTTGTAAGATAATTACAGAATGCGAAGGTTTGTCAGGCCATGGAAGGTGTCTTGCTCGATCTGCTGGATGTGGTTCTGTTGTAGGGTTCTGCACAGACAGACAGACAGACAGAAGATAAATTATGCTGTTTATTAAAACTCCTTTAATAAAAAAAAAGAGAAAGTTGAGAACGAGAGAGATTCTCACATGTCCTGAAGACTCACACAGCCCTGGAAGGAAGGCAGCTTTTCAATCTCGTTGTAGGAAAGATCCCTGTTAGAAACACGCGCACACACACACACACACACACACACACACACACACACACACACACAGAGTTTATAATGTCAGAATTAATCTCCCTCATATTATACGCAATTACACACAGTTCATGTGTCAGCGTTAACATTTCATAAAAAACAAACAAACAAACAAACAAAAAAAACAGTAGAGCATGTGTCTGTGTGTGTGTGTGTGTGTGTGTGTCTCTCTCTCTCTCTCTCTCTCTCTCTCTCTCTCACTGTGTGTGTGGGTGCCTTGCTCTGCCAGTAGCTCCTCAGGGAGATCATTAGACCTGAGATTTTAACCGTCTTACAGCAGAACACACTACACACTGCCCATTAGAGTGACGTTCCCAACCAGTCTGTGTGTGTGTGTGTGTGTGTGTGTGTGTGTCTGTGTGTAAATATGAAGATTTTCAACTGAACACACAAGCAGAGGGTTTGATTACACATTTGACATACACAGTGCCTTCCAGGCTGATGGGATCTGTAGTAGACATCCAGTGAGTTGTATTTTCTTTATTTGTTTAGTTTTGGTTATTTTTAGGCAAGTGGATTTTATTCCTTCTTTCCTTTTTTTTCTCCCTGAGGGTAATTTTGGTCATGAGGGTTTTATTTTCCTCTCAGTGCAACCCCATCATTCTCAACGGTAATGAAATGAACCCAGTGGGCACAGGTAGGTCTGCAGGACGCCTTCAGGACCCATTAAAGCCCTAACAACAAACTCATTTACTAAAGTCCTCATACTAAAGTCGTCTTTAGGGAGTCTTCATGGAGTAATTATCAATATCTTATTTTCTGAAGACTAAACAATCTTGAGCTTTACAGACTTTCTAATAAAACCTGGACATGACGTGGATGCTCTCGACAACTCTGTACCTTCTTGGTATAAATCTCCAAGCTTAAAAAAATAACAATGATGCTACATTTTAAAATATCGTGATGAAAACTTTGGAAACCTAGAACCTATTTGAATCAATTCTCAAATCTATTAGATTTCATAGAAATCCTACATACATTAATTTACGACATGTCCAGAGTGACTTTTGTTCAATCTTGCTGGGGTTTGAACATGTGACCTTCTACCCCTGCGTCTATCATATACTGTATTCTTCAGATATTCCACTAATAATAATCCGGGTCGCTATCCGACACTTGCGAGTGCACCACAGAACATGTTCATAAAGCAATTGCTGATGTGAATGGTCAGAGAAAAACAACCAGCTCAAATATTGTAGATGGTAGTTAAAATAAACGCTCGTTACAACCATGGTGAGCAGAAGACCACATCAGGTCCTACTTTTATTATGTCCCAGTGGACACAGATTCACTCGAACTGGACAAAGACAAAGCATAATGTACTGGTGTTTTTCAAAGTTTAGTTTCTGTTTTTAAATCTTTGCTGCATTTTTAAAAAATGATTTTTAATGTGCTATACTTATTATAGAAGTACAGTGGAACCTCGGATTGCGAGTAACGTGGTTTACGAGTGTTCTGCAAACCGAGCAAAGATTTGTAATAAATTTTTAATCGGAAACCGAGCAAGTATTAGGTTACGAGCGCCGAGTATCATGTATCACGCATGCGACTCTTATTTTGACACCGAGCGGCAAGTGATCACAACTGAGCCAATGATTTTTCTCTCGCTTGCGCTGCCAGAATTATGGGTAATCGTCTTCCCTGCTGCGTCATCTGTGTCAAAATAAGAGTCCCCTGCTGCGTCTTCGTGCGCATCTCTTATAATCAACATCTCCCTCTCTTCTGTGTACACACGCGACACTCTGCCCCTCACACACCGACACACACACACACACACACACACACACACTTTTTACACACACACTTTTTACACACACACTTTTTACACACACACACACGCACAGATCTCCCCGGCTGCACACGCGCTTTTGTCACACAGAAAACTCAGCTCTGTCGCGATTCTTTTCAAAGGTAAGGTGCTAGTTCATTTGTTATTTTTTACTTTACAGCAGTGATTCCGTTTGCATTGTGTATGTTAGTTGTGAAACTTAAAAAGCGAGGTGTGGGAGGGAGAAGGAGTTTTATCGTTTAAGACGAGGCGAGGGGCCAATGTCACACACACATACAAATACACGGCGCCTGCGCGCACAAACAGAAACACTTGACTGCCTGGATTTATTTTTACTTCTTTTTAAGTGCAGGTTAATTTGTTTTATTTTTACTTTAATTATTTTTATGTATTTATTGTTTTGGGCTGTAGAACGAATAATTAGAGTTTTCATTATTTATTATGGGAAAAGTCTATTTGGTTTACGAGTGTTTTTGGAATACGAGCCCAGGGTTTAATTTTACAACTTTTCTTTGTCTGATTCAAGCTTGAAGACAAGTTAAACATATGATGGGTTTACACTGTCCTTATTATCCATATTAATGTCCATATTAGACTAACAATCAGAATAATAATAATAGGCCAAATAAAATAAATCTGCATCATATAAACACCTCGATCGGAGCAGTCTAACCTGAACTGACCAAATCGGAATGAATTTTCAGTCGGATTAAGAGGGATGGTGAACACTTTTAATAATCTGTTCAATAGGTAAATATTAGCCAAGTTAAAACTTGATGTGATCGTTTCTCTCTTATTTAAACAAACATATATTTTTTCTTCACGTTTGCCCACATGGGGTTAAAAATAGGTGACCGGACGAGTTTGTTGGAAGAAAATTTTGCTTCCCTTCCCAAACAGTGAGAACAACTCTCTCTAACACCTGTCTTTACTTTCATCCACTGAGGGAGTGCTCTCTTTAATGAATCATCATTAGCCAATCATAGACGAGACTGAATTCATGCGACCAATCCGGACACAGAAGGCAGGATTTGTCTGGAAAAATATGAGAAGCCAACGATGGAGAAAAACCTACTCCTGCTTCTTTTAAATTTCTGTCAGATTAACCGCTTCACAGTCTGAATCCGTCTGAATGATTTCAGTCGGCTTAAAGAAATATTGTCCAGGTGAAAGTAGCTGAGCCTTCCAGTAATCCTGGGGCACCTCAGTAATTTCTCTTCTCTTCTTCCTCGTGATAAAATCAGCGGTCGATTCCGCAGTGTCGTCTGCAGTGTTTTAAAAACCTAATCAGTGGTTTGGAGTCTGTTAGGCTGTTCTAGTGAACTCCTGAAATGCTCTTCCTGCTGTGCTCATTGCATAAATATGCGTATAGCTAAATGCATACTGCGTCTCGGATGAAATAAGTCGAACATGATAGCTCGAAAATATTGTATTCTTAAATAAAATTGCTCAAATGCATGTTATAATGACTTGAAGTCTGTGCAGAATCTTTAACATGTTTTTTTTTTGTTTTGGAAAGCTTCAAATGTATTAGCTGGCATGATTGGATAAAAATTGGAAAAGTGACTTGGCCCGAGTAGTCTTTCTTCCTGATTGTGGAGTTGGCAGTGTGTTTTGCGGTGTTGGGTTACTGTATCGCTTAATGAGTGCTGAAGAGTTTTGTAGAATGATCGCCTCATATTCTCATATTGTGTGCTTTTTAAGGACAGTTATTTTTATGTTATGTTTCAATGTCAGTTGCCATCTCCTGGTTGAAGAATGGTTGTAATTATCAGCCCTTCTTATTAATATTCACAGGAAGTAAACATTATTAGTTTTTTTTTTAATGTGGAGTCACTTTTTCCTACCCTAATGCTAATTATTTTCTAATGCAATTAAATCATGTCCTGAACTGTTTCGGTCCTGAGCATCACATCACACTACACTTTTGATTTATTTACCACTGCATTTATGCACTTTGCAGTTTCTCTGCGTATTGATTCGTTATTTTTCACTCTTTAACACACAGCAAGAGTGAAACCTCTTCTCTATATAAAACTGTAATCGTTAGCAAAGCTTTAAGTTATGAGAAAGGAGGCGGGACAAAGTCTCTTTGGCTCACGCTGCCTCCCCACAGCACCCCGTCGTTGATTCACTTCTTATAAGAACGTGCTTCTAAGCCCATCATTCCTCACATAGCCATTATGGGTCACTACTGAGTCATGTTTAATTACACACCTCGGCGATCTGACTGACACGTTTATATGTTTTCAGTTCTGTCTTGTTCTGTGAGTGATAATCACTGGATCAGTGTGTCTGTAATTGGTTCTCTTGTTGTGTCATTTTGTTGAGTCACTGAAGTACTAACAGAGCGTGTGTGTTTGTCCATGATTGTGTGTTAGCTAATAAATCAGTTTGTGAAAATATATAATTGTAACAGAAGTGCGTGACAGGAAGAAGCCTAGTGTATGGACATACTGTACATAAAGTACACACAAACAGACACACACACACACACACACACACACACACACACACACACACACACACACACACGAATAATGTGGGATTGTAATGTAACTCACAAAGTCCGAAGAACAGCGAGGTCCTCACATAGATCTGCAGGTATGGCTCTGATCTTGGTGCCTGTTATGGTGCTAGAGGGACAGAGACAGAGAGCAAGAGAGAGAGAGAGAGAGAGAAGGGGAAAAAAACCCCACTCAATCGCTGACACTTTTATATCACTTTTATATATGCTGACAAACTTCCTTTATTACTGTAACGTAATCACATAAGTCAGTATGTAAGTGAATACACACTAAGCCCTGCCTTGTCTGATCAGTTATTATTATTTTTTAATAATCAATACCAAAACCCTATCCATTTCTGACCTCTGATTGGCTTGTGCTAGACTGAGAATAAAAATAAGAGACTGAGTGTGCGAAAACATTACCAATTCAGCTGCACTGAAACATCTGCAAGAATAAACTATTCTCAGAACCAGCCTGATTACAAATAATAAATGTGTCTCTCGTTTATTATTTTTCACATCGCGCTGTACTGTCTGTGTACATGTTCGAGTGAAAAACTCACAGGCTCTCGAGATTCCCTGTTCCACTCAGACTTGGGAAGTCCTGTATCATAGTTGCACCACGCAGCATCCTAACACAAACACACATTATTGTTTAAAAGAACTGTAATATACAGTAAAATAGTCA
The DNA here is from genome assembly GCA_013621035.1 of Clarias magur. Lineage (NCBI taxonomy): Eukaryota > Metazoa > Chordata > Actinopteri > Siluriformes > Clariidae > Clarias > Clarias magur. The sequence continues at coordinate 347,876 of QNUK01000222.1, forward strand.
CCTGATCATAAAAGCTATATAATTTACTCAAGCGAACAGTAAAAAATAAAAATAAAAAAAGCAAAAAAGAGGCAAACCTACAGTATGCTAACACCTGATCACAGCTGTATGTGCTTTTTGAACATTCCAGATTTATTGCCCTTCCCTTTTATAATAAGCTCCACACATCTTGGTGGGCTTTACACTGAATTCTGGAGTGGGGATTTGAGGTCATTCGGCCACAGTGATGTTAGATGAGGAGGATATCTGGGCTGCAGTGGATAATCCAGTTCATCTCAAACATGTTCAGTGGGGTTGAGGTGAGTTAAGGTTTTATGAATGACATTTACGTTCTTCCAGTGCAATCTTAACACGTGATGACTTCACGGAGCTCACTTTGTGCACACACGTCATGCTGGAACAGGTTTGGGCCTCTTAGTTCCAGTCAACGGAAAACTTAAAGGTACAACATACAAAGACTTTCTATAAAACTTTGTGGAAGGCAGACACATGGGTGTGATGGTCAAGTGTACACACACGCTTACGACATTTGGCAGACACTCTTATCCAGAATAACTTTTTTGTGACAGAATGACATTTTTATCATGAGGGTTCAACTGCTCAAGGCCTCACTCAAGGGCCCAACAGTAGCAACTTAGAGATGGTGGTGGTGGTGTTTGAACGTGGGCCCTTCTGGACAGTAGTGCAATGCCTTAACTGCTGAGCTTAGCTACTCCTACACGTACTTTCAGCTGTGTTGTGTAATAAAGTAACTGAATCAAGTAAAATATCAAGATGCTTTAAACAAACAAGATCTACAAATTATCTTTTTGATAATCTTTTGATTTTTTTTCTTCTGATTATTACAATAAAAATAAACAGAACGTTCGCCATATTGTGTCATACTTGTGTGTCGGATATTAACTTCTTGTTCGCAGAACAGTTGTATAAAAGTGATATCACTTTTACACGTTGCATATTGCTTTTTAATACTAATAATTAATCAACATCATATGACCAAATAGAATTAATAATTCAACAGTAATCTGGTGCAGCCTTGATTAGACGACTGTATAATAACAGGGAGAGATCTACGAATAATTGCAATCAAGAACAAAAATATAACAATTAGAACTGACCTTCATGTATAAAGACTGAGATTTTCATTTATTTATTAGCAATTTTATTATCTACTTACTGTATGTATTTCACAACCTGGATTAGTCACTGTGATCACTGGAAGATTTATAACTGTATAAACTGCAGATCATTAAGATTAAGGACTAATTTTCTGAATATTTCTTGTTAGTGCTGGGAGAGAGACACAGTGCATGATCTTCAGTGAAATGCAGTCAAACTTACAGAGAGTGCAGGTCTGATAGGTTCTGGAAAGCCGACCTTCCCACGAAGGAAAGAGGGTTGTCATAGAGATGACTGCGCACACACACACACACACACACACACACACACACACACAAACATTATATGAAAATTCAAGCGCTGTTGCTCTTCAGTCATGAATAAAAAATAGTGTGAATAAAATATATATATTTCGAGCAGTGTGCACATGCATTTATGTGTGTGATAGAGAGAGAGAGAGAGAGTATAATAAAGCTGTGTTATAATGCACTCACATGGTTCGTAGCAGTGGATTCTTATAGAAAGCTCCTTCAGGTATGACAGCGATATTATTACTGTGAAATCCGCTGTAGAAAAAACCCCCACAAAATTAATGAATGTCACTTCATATTTTTTTCTTTAATCCTTAATCCTTTACAGGGTGGTGATGAGTCTTGCAGCAATGCCGAGTCTGACCACAAGATGGCACTCCGACTCAAAACTGACAACTAACACTGAACCTGTACTGTCTGTTAAGCAACTTAACTTCTACTGTACAAGAACAATAGTTTCATATTTTTTCACTGTAATAAAGACTACTCAAAGTGTTTCTAATAGATATTAAAATAATTGACTAAATTGTTACCAAGTATTATTTTGCAGCATTATGTCTTTTATGTCTTGAGTGAAACTAAACATGGATTTTATACAGGAAATTGTATTATATATATATATATATATATATATATATATATATATATATATATATATAGAGAGAGAGAGAGAGAGAGAGATTTCTACACTCATTCATACACAAAGAAAAGTGGATATGTTTATTTAATGTTGATGGAAAAACTATTTATACCAAAAAGAAGATTTTTTTTTCTTATGAAGGAATTTTGTAAAATTATAATAAAGGAATAATAATAAGGATTTTTATTTTAAAGGTTCAAAAAGTTTGTAAATCTTTGTAAAGATTCAAAAGCACATCCAATCAGATACTTTCCCATAGAGCCTATACCTGTTAAAAGCAAATAAATAATGTTATAAATAAATCTGCAATATCTTAAAAAAATTTACTGATGATTTATTATAATATTTATATTAGACTGTGATATTGCACAGCTCTAACTGAATACACGTGCACACAATTTTAAAATATGAAAAAAAACTAATTGTATTCTTTGTATCATACTGCATTTTATCTAGACTGCCATTTAACTTAAAACAAATTTATTTTTATTACTTTGACTATATTTAAAAATATTTCAACATATTTCCATAAATCACTTAAAATTTTATACTTGTTTTTTTTAAATGTGTTTTTACTTTATATTAAAAAATATTTAAACTTGACCTGAATAATGCTATATAAAGATCACTAATATTGAAAAGATAATAGAAATAGAAATAAACAGAAAAGAATATTCTGATTTTATGACAAAAGTGTCAGTAAAATAAAAATGCTTTATGATTATGATGAAAGTCAGAATTGTGTAAAATGGGAAGCAGTGTGCATTATTTTTAGTAATCAGTAAGACATGTCAAATATGTTTTCCCAGGAGTGGACACATCGAGTCAGAAAATCTCTTCTCATTAGCTGATTATTTCGATCAAATTGTAAAAGCCAGGAAAGATTTACTGCAGATGTGCAGGGATAGGTTCAGGAATATATATATAAAAAACTACAGTCTCCTTTGGTTTCTGCATGATTGACAGGCTGTGAAAAGGTGGGCGGGGCTCATGCACCTGGCCTGAGTAAACTCACACCTGGTGCGCACTTCGATTTAGTTTCTTTTGTCTCTCGTCAGGGGGAAGTGGAGAAAAGGTGCTTGCTTTTGATCTGTGAGGTAATGGGTCCAACCCCTCGCTCTATATGTCTTTAAAAATGAACAAAGAGAGAGAGAGAGAGAGAGAGAGAGAGAGAGAAGGAAGAAAGTAGAATGATAGAGGAAGAAAGAGTGCTGATTTTACTTACAGCTCTTTTAGCTTGGGGAGAGTCTGGATGGCTTCAGGGAAGCTTTTCAGGTTGTTGTAGTTCAGATCTCTGAGAAAATATATAAAAAAAATTTTTTAAAGAGAAATAAGATAGAAATAACATCTGATGTTCATTTCTAATAATTCAAGTTAAAGTCAATAACATGATTTTAATGGAAATGACCAAAACTTTATGAAAAAATGTTTTTTTCAAACTTTATGTACGACACTTAATTTCCAAGAGGCCAGCAAAAACCAACCAAGATAATTAATAAAAATCTGATATTATGGATTATGTCTACATTTTGGAGATACCCTGTGTCACTTAACATCACAAAGCTGCAAATCTTTTTGAATCAATAATATAATATAAGAATAGTTACAAATATTTTTCTTACATCTTGTGTGAAAATCACCATTTTGAATATATTTCTTTAAACAACCCAATAACCAAGTCATCAGGGGCAAAAAAGAATGCACATTAATCAACTGTCAAAATAAGATACAGCCCTAAGATTGATTTGCACAACCAGTGTTTATTCAGTTGTTGGTCATCACATGCTCTGTGTGTAAATGTTTGCGACTTGTTTTCGGCTTAACGATCGATACTGAAAGCTCAGAAACCTGCTTCAAGCGCAGAGACAAAACTGGGAATCCCTGCATGACTGAGTCTGCTCTAAAGATACACTCTTTACATCGATGACCAAAGCTGTGAAGAAAAAACAAACAAAAAACAAAAGACATATTTGATCGAAAAACCCAAGCGTGGTGAAATACTAAAAGGAGTCTTAGATCAGCATGTTGAAATAAGGGCAGAATTTTAACGCAGCTAAGATTATATATATGTTTGACAAATAGTGGGTAGAAACGTTCATGCTGAAAATAAAACTTAAGTCATGACCAGATATTGTCTACTGGCTCACAAGACTTGCATGAGGATTGTACAGGAACAGGTCAAAGTTGAAGTGAAGTGTCTTTTCCACCGGGTTATTGGATTTAAGTTCGTCCTCTTTATTATTGTTGCAGCTGTTCAAAAATGTAGATGCACTATGACTAAAGTCGAGTTGGCACTACTGTCATTAAAGCAGGGTGAGTGCTGCTCTGGTGTTTTTAAGAACACAAAATTACGCTTTAAGCCGAAAAACATTTAGCAATTTCACTTGGTAATTTTAACTTTATCTGGAATACTCTTCAAATCTCTTGTGGTGTTCCACATCATATGCACCAACCGTGCACTGCGTAGCTACGTATTAGCAACAGACACTGTCACGGTTTTTTTCTCAATTTATGGCCTGACCATGAATGAAGAAAGCCAGGCCTTCAATAGCAGATAAAAAAAAAAAATCAGACCAGCTAACCCAGACACCGGTGGATGGGATGTGGTTTGTAAATTTAAACATGAAACACCTTTCGGTTTCCTGAATGTTTCATATAATTCAAGGAGAGTGTGGAAGGACAGCGTCAGCATTGCTTAACCACACAATTACAGGTTTATATCCGGGGTTTCATTTGCACATGAGTGATATTAAATTTACAGACAGCTGTCGCAACATACAGGCTGGAAACCATTCGCATCAGGTAACCCTGGTAAAAAAAAAAGAAAAAAAAAGGGGTACAGTGTTTATTTCCGCTTATTTGCCGTAATTGCCACATGATGCTCGCTGGCAGTTTGCCTCCTTCTTGACCACTCATGCCCTTTTCCCTTCTCTTGCTACCCTCAAGGGGATGGAGGATGTTGGCGTGCCCTCTTCCTGTCCTATCTGCGGCCAGAGTAAATAAAGCCGAGTCAGCGATAGCTATCTGCCTTCCCCTCTTCCTCCACTTGCTGAGGGCAAGACAGGAAGAAAGAGAGAGAGAGAGAGAGAGAGAGAGAGAGAGAGAGCAAGAGAGACAGAGATGAGGAACGAGACCCAGCATAAACCTCCTCCGGTCTCAGCTAGCATTCTTGACTTCTCAAGTTAATGAATAGACAAAAGGTTAAACCAAGCCCCTTCCAACTACGACCATGGGAGTGAGCGGGGGAGAAAAAAAACAGGAGGCGTTTCTGAGGCACAGAGTAGATCACGGCGAGTGACACACATACGGATGAGCGAATGGCTGCATGGTAAACTAACTCACCCCGACGTCAGTGTAAGCACAGCTTCTACCTTATATACACAAAACAAGTAGCATGACCAGAAACATATACAAATGACGCTCTGTTGGCTGGATCGGGGTAAACAGAATGTGTCAACTGTGGTGCTTTTAAAAATGATAAATCACAGACTAGACCAATAAATGCTTGGCGTTCTGGGATAGTCTCAGCATGTAGCAGTGCTTCCTCCAGAATGTCCGCATTTCAACTCTCTATGAGATCCTAAGTCCGTTGTCATGCTTACTTTATTATTTTGTTTAAGCCTAGTAAGTTTGGAAAATCTTTGTGTGCATCTATAAGGTTAGAACCGTCTGGTATGCGGCTGTAGAGGGCGCCGGAGCAACAGCAGCAAATTCATTATGCTGCTTCAACCAAGTTATCCAGTAATCTGGATTTTGGATTGAGGTGACTTCCGTTTCTGTTTGCAGTGTTAACAAAATGTGTGAATAACTTAGCTGAGTAGGAAATTAATGTACGTTATGATTTATGATTTGTAAACTCACAGCGTTTCTAAATTGTCCAGGCCGCTGAAACAGTTCTTCCCAATCTCCCCAATCCTGTTATTGTGCAGATGCCTGAAAAAGAGTCACATTGACAGCATTAGTGAGGTGATTAATGCATATACCTGATGCAGATAACATGACTAATTCAAATACAGTATGTGAGAAACAAAAAGTGCTACACTGGGTCAATAAATTGAGATACAATCAATCAATCCATTCATATTAAGTAATTACTCAGTCCTGGTTAAAGTCATGATGGATTTGGAGCAAGGCAGGTGGCAGAATACATCCTGGATAAGTTGCCAATTCTGCACAGTGCACCATGCATATGCATACACAGCCCCGGGGTAGTTTAGTGTAGCCAGATACCGCTGGAATAAAATTTTTGCATGTAAGGGGGAACCACAGAACCCATACGAAAGACGTACATTTACATTGTATAACAGTTGTTATACAAGTGCCACAAAACAATATTTCTGAGGCCAAAACGATGCATCTTCATCGGTACGGAGAACCACGCATAATACATAGCCATCAGGTCATTATTTGACAAGAACAAAAAGATGTGTAATATCATCACCTCCACGCTTTTGGGAATTTTTTTGCCACCTGTTTTTTAATTCAACTAATGTCTTTCTGTCTATCTCATTTTAACTTCCTGTACACCTTACAGTCCGCACAGATTACACAAGGATATATAGACAGTGTGTAATATATGATAAGGTGAGATATGATAACTCTGTTGATACCCGAAAGGAAATTTTAATTGCAGCAGCAGCCAAATATGTATAAAATAAGTATAGGTATATGTATAAATAACATAGAAATAATAAGCATTATGTACATATATAGGTAAACTATATATATAATTAAAAACTGTAAAATAAATAAATAAAATAAATAAAACAATATATACAAGGGTGTAGGAATATTTGGGTCTCGTAGTCTTGACTTTAACTACACTTTAATTCAAAGATAGCCGTCACATCACCTAAGTGATGTCTGAAGGACTGAGAAATAAATAAATAAATAAAACTTTACAGAGATCTAACAGAAACAGAATATACTTATATACTTCTATACTATTCCTGATTGTATGCAGTAATGTAAGCTAACAGGGGCATTTGATATACTATAGTGCTGTGATTAACAAAGTAGAAGTGAGTCAAATTCAATCATGGACACAGAATTACATCAGATTGCTTTGGTTTTCTCGAGGAAGACATGAATCTAGATTATTTTCTGTTCTGGCACCTAGGTGGTGGAATGAACTTCCTCTAGATGTCCGTACAGCTGAGTCTCTGGCAATCTGTTTCTTCAGTACTTGGATTAATCCCAAACGTACTTAGTTAGTAACCTAGTAACCCAGTGTAAAAATCTATGACAATGATGGAAACTTTTCTTTTATAAGTCGCTCTGGATAAGAGCATGTGTCCTAAATGTAAATGCCTAAATGCAAATGTACTTTCACTCTCTTATGACCAAAAATGGGTTCACTTTTAGTGACTGACCTCCAAAATGATTATTATAAGTAGGGGGACCGGAATTACCAAACTATACATTATTACCGTATTACCTACTGTATGTGCTGGTTAAATCTGTATTGCGGTTCTTTATAAATATCCTGATTCGATATTAAATATTTTATTACAATGCTAAACCAACTGAGCACATCATTATGAGCACATCATTTTATTACAATACTAAACAAACTGAGCACTTCTACCACACAGCATGCCATGCTGACCTGTTAATATGTGAATAGTTTAGAGTGCACCACCTGTTGGATTCTAGTGGAACTGCAACATATTGTAGCTTTAAATGTAAACTATAAATAACAATTAAAAAATATATATTTTTTAAAAACACGCCACAAAAAAGAGTCTTGATATATAACTGAATCTATTTTTCCTCAATCATTAATTATAAGGCAGCAAACCATTGGGAATCAAGTAACAGCAAAAACTAGCATAACTAGCATAAATCATTAACAATATATTTTGTACAAAAAAGAATTACTAACAGTTTATCATTTAAAAGGCTTTAATATTAAACATATAGTATTAACTATAAGCCTAAAAAAATTCTTAATAACTGACAACAAATTAAAAAGAAATTAGTATACTAACAGAAGATTTAGTCAGAGCTAACAGCTATTTGTCAACATCAGCCTGTTCACACACATCTTTGTCTACCTGCAGCATTTAGATAAAAATGTCTCATGCAATATAACCACGGTGTTTAGACGTGGATTATGGCTTGTTTTTATTTTAAACATGAAATGACCGTGTTGTGACTGTTTGTGTGGGATAGACTAAACCATGAAGATACTTCTGGCTGCAGAGTTGCATACAAATTTGGCCAGACAAGTACATAATTTAGAAAAACTAGAAATTTTCATGTTCTACACATACTCCTGTGTACTGCATGACTAGTGACCTCTTTAAACCCAGTTTCCCAAGTCCAGGGTGTTACAGTAGGTAGAAACCACCATTATCATTATAGTAGGAATCCATCTTTATCAAAGTCGCTAACTACTGGAAAGTCTAGTCCCTGCAGTTTCAATAAATAGGCATGTTATTGTACACATTTTTTAAAAAGTAAATCGGTAAGTCAATTCAAATCAATTACATTTTATATTTTGTGCTTTCCACAAGGATCACTGTCACAAAGCAGCTTCCAAGCTGTGTTCAAGTCAATCCGAGACTTGTGATGAATGAAGAAGCAAAACTAATTGTCTATTACAGAAGACTTCAAGCACAGTACGGTGAGGAGACTCTTAGCCGCAGTAAAACATTTGAATGGTGCAAAGTTTTACAGAAGGCCGTACGTCCGTGAATGAAGATCGTGGCTGTAGTGGCTCAGAGCCCACTGTAGTCATCCTGTGAACCTTCAGCGAGTGGAACATCTGATCCTTGAAAATTGGTGGATAATTTTTTGCCAACAGAAGAGGCGCATCTGTCTGTGGGAACTGTTCACTCAATCACTCACCAATACCATTTGCACATAACACAAATTATATTGCATGTACAGTCCTAACTTCGCTTCAAACCATTTCCCCACGTTGGAGCCATTTAAGGAATTCCTGGGAGGCCAGCATTGCAGACGAGAAGCAGGTAGTCCAATCCTGTGCTCTAAGAAAAATTTCTACTTCAATGTTGTCCAAGCACTTGTGACACACTGGGATAAGTGCATTAGTATACAGTAGCAGGGAACCACATTGGGGAATAAAGGTAGTTTTTACTCTCATAACTGTGTTCTGACATTCTGCATAATCAAAAGTCCTGGTTTGACCTGAACACATTTTTTGTATATAAATTCTAGATACATGGAGATAATCCACACTTTTCGTTAGATAGTCCTTTTTTTTTTTTAAATAACCAATATTAGCGGTTCCCTGACTGCACAAAGGTACCCGAAAGCCTTATCTTTTAAAACACAAATGCGTTAAATGCATAAGAGTTTATACAGCTAGCTCTAAACACCAAATCCACAACACTGAGTTGCTTATGCATTTCTAGAAAGTAAGCGCATTCGCATGTGTATTTAATGACAACACTGCGCTTAGGCATTACATCTGATATAGGAAAAAATGTCAGCCCTACCCTGTGCTGTAAAATCCGTGTATCTAATTTATTATCTCTGAGATAACTCACATGGCTGTCCTTCCTGCACATTTCCAGTCATTAAAAAGAGGCACGGTTCAGCGGAGCAATCCAAACACTCGGGCCGGCTCGGAGCGGAGAACTCATCAGGCTCCAGTCTGCCTGTTTGTTCAGCCTATTTAACGGACTAATTGGCCTTCACTCCTTAGACAAATATTTTCCAGAAGCAGGAACGGAACTGGTAAATCAGAGTCACCAAGAAATGCTCAGGGAGATAGAGAGCGACAGAGACAGAGAAACAGATGCGGAGGCTCTGTGTTCCTTTGGAGATTGCAAGACACTTGGGTACATTTGGGACTCTGCTTTTACTGTTTTCCAAACTCCCTGTCAACACGGAGTGTACCTGTGCGTGTGTGTGTGTGTGTGTATGTAAGCATGTGGCCTTTTCCCGAGCTCCTGAGCTGCCAAGGCCCCGTATTGGTCCAGGAAGCTGATAGATTTAACTGATGTAAACACAGTCAGAAGACAATCAAGAAATGTCCAAGAGTGACTGATTCCTGAGGAAATAAAGCACATCCTTGCAGCCATGCTGACGGCAATTTAAAGTGTGTCACTAAAGGAGTGAAATATACACAGTCCCTGAACCTTAATTTAAAAAATGCTCACATCCCGTGTCATTGTTTTGACCTATTTTGACTTTAAATTATATTACTTCAACTAAACTTCCTATTTTGAATTGTCTCATTATTATTATTATTATTATTATTATTATTATTATTGTGACTCATTTTAAACTGACTTTATTTGGTGAACAATAGATCAACAAATGTAAGTGGATTACCGACCGACAAATTAATTTCCACTAAAACTTCCACATCTGGTTTACATACTGACTGTAAATGAAATATAAGCGAATATTCTATAAACTAGTTTTATTAATCTATCATGGCATGTCAAAAGTTGAAATACGCAAAAGACTGATGAGTAATAATGCAACATCTAAAGTAATTACATGCATTCCTGATGTTAGTCAAAAACAGAAACAGGAAGAGCTGGGAAGTATGTTCCCAAAGTAGCGCTACATCTTGGGTTTATTAAGATAACTATAATTTGTTGTAACCAATTTTATTACAGAGCAGAAACAGTGGTGACATCCTTCTCTAAGAGAGTTGGTGCTACTCTTTTTTTTTTTTTTTTGCAAAACTGTATATATCACACCATTTATAACATCTACACCATGCACAAAAGCCACAGTAAAGTTTTGTAAAAACAAACTGCACTCACAACACCACCAGGCTGGAGAGGTTGGCGAAGGCATTGTCCGGGATGTGGCCGATGCGGTTGAGTGCCAGTGTGAGCGCCTGCAGGTTTCCCTGATGCTGCAGAGGCACGACTGGAACCTCGGTCAGACTGTTATCGTCCAGCCACAGGTGTCTGAGCTGCTGCAAGCCCTGGAAACTGTCCTCAGGCACCACTGTGATGTGGTTCGCATCCAAGCGCCTAGAGATAGGAGAAAGAGAGAGAGAGAGTCAAGTCAAATCTACTTTTTAAATACATGAATACAAGAGGACGAAATATGATGAGAGCATGGATGCTATAGGATGTAACAACTTCCTTTAAAATCACATTTTACAAAAAATGTATTAATATACTACTGAGCCCACCACTCCAGCCATTAACTAGACTCACAGTTACATAATGTAAATCAAGAAATGATAAATCAACACAAAAGAAGGCAATATATCATCATAAGTCATTACATTACATGTTGCTTGGTTTACTAAGCCAGAGTAATGCTTTTGTCTTGCTGACATTTAGCTACATTCATTTGCTGTATTTAACTAGTCTTTACACATCTGGGTAAATCCCTGTCTATTTACCCACATATGCTCGCCACATAGGACTTAACATAAAGGTCCAATATTTTAATACTTCAATAAAGTGTATCTGGTAATGTTCCAGTTTAAATGTCCCTCGGATATTTAGTTTTTCACACCGCAAATCCCTATTATGTCACCTTTCCACAGAATCTATGTAAATGAGCTACTGCTCAGAGAACAGCAGAGCTGTTATGTCGTATGAGGTCACAATAGAGAAAAATTTACATGGCTTGTTTAAACCCAGACTGATACAAAAATGGAAGAAGAACAAAAGGCATAGAATGTTTTTTTCGCCCCCTCATGCGTTTTATTAGTATTTTATTACACACACTGGACACCCATCTGAATGTCTAAAAATGACATAAAAGTTAACTGTGCATAGCAAGTCCCCTAATATAGGCACTGGACTATATTCCAAGAAAAAGAGTGATTCATTTAAGTCCCGTTTATTAAATTAACTACTTTGAAAAAACGTCTTGGCCTTGTATTGGTAGGGTAAACATAGAACTGAACCCTAAATATTTGAATATGTACTTTATTGCTTCTGAATATGTAAACATTATGAATTCAACTTTGAATAGTATTCAAACTGTAAAATCTCCACAGTGCAGCTGTACTCTAGTCACACTATGGGATAAAGTGAAAGCAAAACAGAGAGAAAGGAAATTAGCCCAGGTCATTTACATGTGTTATTTTAATTTAAGACGTCCACTTTCTTGACCACATTCCTGTCCCCTAGACAAGATTCTTCTTCACAATGCTGTTTTTTGTACCATAAGACACTAGAAAACTAATAGTTTAAAGTAAAGCCATGAAATTTAGTTAGACTTGTATTCAAAACACACATACACACACACACACACACACTCATTGATCTACTGTATCTACTGCGTAAACCACTTATCCTGGGTAGGACGGCTGGAGACCTGAGGCCTTTCCCAGTCACAAGACAGTCTTTACCTCAGGCAACAACACATCCTCTCTCTCGATATACATATGGAGTTTGCATGTGCTTGGTGGGTTTCCTCTGCATGCTCCGGTTTCCTCCCACAGTCCAAAAACATGCAGATTAAGCGAACAGGCTTTTCAAACTTGACCATGGTGTGTAAGTACTGTATGTGCACGCTTGTGCCCAGCAATGGACTGGCACCCTGTCCAGAAAGTACCCTGCCTCATGCCCCGAGTCCCCCCTCTACATGCCCCCTACATGCCCCCTCTCCTGTGGCCCTGTACAGGATAAGCGATATAGAGAATAAGTGAACGAGAAAGAACGCAGTATTCTACATGAAATAATCCACATAAAACAACATTTTGGGCTGGAAATAAAAACAGAACAATACTGCTAATCACCATCCCTAGAGGTAAAGCATGGGGGAGGCAGCACTATGCTATGTATGTCGGGGTTGGTTATGTGGGAAAGATAAATGTTATGAAAAAATGGATAAAGTATGAAATACAGAAAGGCACATGATGAAAACCTGATTCCTTGCAAAAATGTCTAAAACAGCAAAAAAAAATTGTACGTCATCCATTTCGTTAAATCTATAGCACAAAGTGCGCGACAACAAAATGAGTCTCAATGCTTTTGGCTCATATTAACACATGATTTCTCACTGGTGTCTTGACTGTGGGTGGGTGAACTCAAGCCATACAAGGACATGGAAAGTAAACACAACCTGCAAGTGCACACACCACAAATACACGCACTCCTGCATTACCTCACACACCCATTACACACAGCATCAGGTGACCACAAACACACACAAAAACACCTGCCCAGCTACAGAAAGCGAAAAAGACCCGAACTCGCTCTAACATCATCGCTCTGTACTGTATGGTGCTCCTTAAGCCTACACTCCGCCACACATTCCTTTTGAGGGGTCAGAGGCCACACCTTGGAGAGCGTGGGTACCAAAGCGAGCAGTGTTACGGTATACGCCAAATACTGCAGCCACTTAACAGATCTGAGTCACTGTTTGTGTATTCGCTGGCACACACGGGAGGTTTTGAGCTAAGAGGTGAAGAATGTGTGCAGGGAAAAAAAAAAGAAATGGGGGGGAGTGCATGTAAAACATTAGCTATATGAAGAAAAATGTTTACAGGAATTTTTAAAGTGCTGATTAAACCTCAGCTCTGATAATGAAATCAAAGCGTCGAGTGTTCGTTTCTGTTCTGCTGCGAAGGAGACCTTGTGCTACAATATTGTTACTAGCGCCAGAGATACAGTATGATGTAATTCCCAAGTGTTCTCGACGCACAGTCTGCCTTCATGGTGACCCGTGAATGGACGCGGACGCTGCAGACGGAGGGAGAGGATGGGAGATGGGTAAGAATAGAGGGTGGGAACATCCTGTTTATGAATGACAGTGAATTTCGGTCTGGACGGTTACGTGGTTTGGTGTGGAAGGACGAACAGTGCAGGGTTGAACTGAAGGGTTGTGTTCAGACAGGATTTCAGCTGACATCCATCATCCTGCGTGAGCGTCACTGTTAGTCCATAACACACACATACTGTACACACGCTATCCTTATGGGGGATTTCCTTAGACGTCTATAGGTAATACTACTAGATGGATCTACACCCAGCTCTAAAACCAACTTCAAAAACATGTCAGGTTTGAAGGAAAGCTCAGAGGGAGCAGCTCCAAATACAGGCATCAGTTTAGAGATCTATAGCTCTAGTCTCATGCCAGCGCTGATCTAATGCTGCTGTGTTGCTCCATTTTGGATTATGGACTGTTTGCTCGCACTTGTACCAAACTTTTGGCATGTGTGTCTACCTCTTTACCTTTTAAACAGTAGAACCGGTAGACAGAAAACACACGTGGACTTCAGTCAGCCAGTCAGTTATTCCTTTGCATCTGTAATCTAACTGTACATCATTATGTAAATAGGGAAGAGCTGAATGGAAAGAACGATGATGATTTGATGAAGATGGGATATAACTGCAACATTATGCTTCTTGATTAAATGCTCTCACTGGCCATTACATTAGGTACACCTTGCTAATACTAAACTGGACCCTGTATTCAGAACTACCTTATCCCTTATAGATTTTGGTCCATATTGACATGGCAGTTGAGGCAAATTTGTTTCCCTTGTCTCCATTGCCTTGTTTAGGAAAGCAATCAGAGATGATTTTAGCTTTGTGACATGGTGCTTTTTCATGTGATCAAAAGGAATGGACATGATCATCAACAAGCATTTGAACTATGCTCAATTAGTAAATAGGGGACCAAAGTGTGCCAAGAATACATCACCCATAACATTAAACAGTTCCACCATCACCAACCAGAACCTTTGCTACAAGTCAGGATGTTGTTAAAGCCAGATTCTGACCGTGCCGTCCAATTGGTTTTGATTGGTTCAATTTACTGTTTCAACTTATTGTTGCCTTTCGATCTGAACCAGTCTGGTCGTTCTCCTCTGATCTCTTGCATCAAAAAGACATTTTCACCCAGAGAACAGCTGCTCACTGAATATTTTCTCATTTTCAGACAGTTCTCTGAAAACCCTACAGAGGGTTGGGAGTGAAAATCCCAGTAGATCAGCAGTTTCGGACATACTCTGACCAGCCTGTCTGGCACCAACAGCGATGACCTTTTTGTCCAATACTGCTCGGGTTTGAACTACACCTATATGCATTGAGTTGCTGCTGGGTGATTGGCTGATTAGATATTTGCAATAGTGATGGGTGAGTGAATATGTTTTTTTCTTCCTAATTTAGTAGCAGATGATTCCCACCTGTCATTAGGGCACTCCGACATTAACCCTACAACAACCAATCAAGGGAAGGCAAGACCACATGATGCCAACCAATCCCTTGTTTTTGAACTGCTCAGGGGAGTGTTCCTTCGGCTTGCGTAGCTTCACAGGTTGGCTCATAATGATTGAGCCAATAACGAGCTCAGAGATGTTAGAGTGCTAGTGTTCCTCCCCTCCCTCTCCGCTGAGAGAGCTCGGCCAATCATCTCTCTCCAGGCCCCAGGCTGCAGTAGCCCACGAAAGCTACTGCTTTCAAACTTGCGATCTCCGTATGATAGGGCAAACTCGTTACTGCTGCGCCACTCAGGGACACCGAGTGAATATATTTTAACAGTTCCCACATTTCAGAAAAATACAGGGAACTTATAATCCCATGACCTGACCTCAATTTTGTAATAAAAATGGAAAGAAAGAAAGTAAGAAAAATAGGAACTTAAAGAAGGTTAGGCTGTGAAATTCCAAAACTAACATTCCTACAATGTTCTGAAAACATCTGCTGTAATAATAATTGCCTCCCCCCAATGTTATTATAACTTCTACTGCATCACTGCTGAAACTTTGAACCTGGTGCTGATTCATTTTCAATAACAGCGACTTTGGCGATAGTTCTGGCTGTCATTCAAGTAACAGGTTTGTGTTTTAGTAAGTTTCTATAGTAACAGCGCAATTACCGGGACTTGTATGATGCATGTTTGACTTAATCTAAGCCTAATAATACACGGATTAATAAATGTCCTGGCACTCTTATACGAACATTAAACACAGTAGGCGATACGGTGGAACTTCTTTTGAGTTAGATGTTTGTTTAACATTTATGGAAGGTGTTTCAGAGCTTTGGCACTTTTTGTCGAACTGTAACATTTTAAAGCAAACTCAACAGACTGAAATGTTTACATGGTCTTCTGGCTACCTGCACATGAATTGGGCTGGGATTTGGACTGTGTTTACATTTCAATCATGTTGTTTAGATCGTGTATATCTACTGAATGTTATCTAGAAGTTGAGTAAAATGTTCCCACAATGTAGTCCGCACTCCTCGCTCCTGAATGTTATCAAGAAGTAGAGTGTACAACCCTTAAGGCTTTTACCCTAATCAGTATCCACTTCCTACTTTGAGTAAACACAAATACAACCTGCACTTGTTAAGAGACCTTTATAGCGCCATGTACTAACCTTGGTTAAACACTGCCTTCGTGGGAAGACTGACACATTCTCCTGCTCACCCTGAGCATTCTGGGAAAGGACGACTCAAAACAAGATGTGCGCCAAAGAAAGTATGCGCACGCAGGTGTACTCGTCTGGTGTCGAGGCGCGTGTTTGATTAATGCATGCTTTTCGACAGGACCTCTCTGAGATATTTGTTATCTTACGTGAGAAATGATCTCGGTGACATTTGCACTGGACGTGACCTCTGGCTCGCTTTCTAACCCGAGGCACATGCCTCACATGCAGGGCGGTACAAATCCAGCGCAGCTTGTTTAGGGTTGATAAATACAGTAATCTGCTAGTAGCCTTGGGTGTTACTTGAGAAAGCCGGTATTTCTGTATTTTATGTAACTGTGGTTACAGTTATGCAAACCAGAAAGAAAAAAAAAACTGAATCTAATTTAGATTTGTAGTGGAGATGAACGTCAGGGAGCACCAGCTGGAAAAGCAGTTTGTGCACAAGAAACAGATCTAGACATGTCCTATTTTAGGGTCACACACACACAAACATCATAAACACACTTACATATGCACTTGTTTGACAGGAAGACGAAATAACCGACGGCACATTCTCTCAGAAATCGCACTTTCCTTTCATAATTTTTTTTCATCACCCCTAACGGCTATTACTTCAACTGACATGACTGTCATATAGCCACCTATACAGAAGCAATTAACAGGATATGATACAGCGTAATTGCCTTCTTGTCACAATATTGACTTTCTGGGCAACAGATCCTCTCTTCATGCTTTGTGACATGTGCAACAATTTCAAAGTACAGCTCGTTGCGTAATTAGGACTGTGGTTTAGAAAGCTGTCAGCACCCAGACCAGCGCGCGGCTTCAAACGGGTAGCGAATTTCCCCTGCAGTAGCGCAGCAGCCCTTTCGGCGTGCTCGCAGACGCCCTGTAGGAACCTTTGAAGTGTGTCGGACCCTCGCGTGTTGCTGATTTAAGCAGAAAGAATGAAATGAGAGTGGGATTGGAAGGAAGTCGTGTAGTGAGCTTCCTCCGATCTCTGAGTGTGGATGAACGCTGGAGGCTGCGCTGATGCCGCTGTAATTAGGAAGCGGCCTGATTAGAGCAACCAACCTGCAGGGGAAAGACATTCCTGTAGGACTTTCCGTCTATCTCGAATAACATTCTACTTCAGTTTTCCCCTACTTTACTCTTGGGGGAAGTCCATTCACTCAATCCATTCACTCACCAATCTATCCCTCGAAACACCCACCCATTCATTTGACCATGCACCTACTCATCCATCCATCCATCCACCTAATCCATTTTAAACCAATTTCTATCCACCTAGGAACCTCTGTAGTCCAACTAGGGACAGTGGGAGCCAATAAGAACCATTGTATTTATTCCCATTTTGTACAACAACATTCACACACTCATTCACACAATATGAGCAATTTAGGAATGCCAATTAGCCTAATCTTTATGTTTTTGGACTGTGGGAGGAACCACTAAGCTGCCGTACAGCCACACAACAATTTACCCACTATCAATTCATCCATTTATCTTATTTATTTAACATCACTTTCAATATTAAATTTTACTTTTTTTCCTTGTACAATCTATCTATCTATCTATCTATCTATCTATCTATCTATCTATCTATGTTTTATTTAGATTTTATATATATTACACCATCTATCGTTCCTCCAAAGTTTGTTTCAAATAAATAAATAAATAAATCTATTTTACAAATGATCTAGAAAAAAAAATCCCACCATAACAATCCGAAACATACACTTGTCACATTTTTTTTAATGTGTAATTGTTAATATGGCAATTGAAGAGAGATTTGCGAAGACTCACTAGTGTCACTGCTTTTATACTTTGGGAATTAATCTAAAATTTGACTGAGGGCTTTGCAGTTTCTCTGTAAAATGACATACTACATTTTTGTCTTATTAACTTTAAAAGAGAGAAAAAAAAACGTGGCTGTTTAAGGGAATGACTGTTTGTAGCTACAGTATTGTGAGAAGCGACAAGAAGACCCACCTTGCTTGTGAATGTCCCTTAAATGCAACTATACAAGAATGAAAGTATGAAGTATTTTTCTTTAATATGTAGAAAATCATAAACTTGAGCACATTCCAGTTGCATTCCAGTTCCAGTTGCAAAAGCATTATAAAAATGTAATAAAATAAATAAACTTTACGTTTCGGTGGCCTGAAAGTTATGACACTATATGCTGTTGGTTATTTCTCTAGAACAGCAAGGCCTTTATTTATTAGATGTGTGAAAATCTATTCATATTTAGAATTTGGGTTTTGTGATTAAGCGTTTAAGAAACAAATTTTAACAAACCTGCATTAAAGGTGCAATAGTCGATTTTTATTCTTAACAAAAATGAAAATAACCTGTAAGATATGTAAAGCATGATTAAAAAAAAAAAAAAGTTGATTAAACTTAACTCACTGAGAGAATCTGTTTGGGAAACCTGTGCCAGAAAACTTGTTTGTGTTTGTGCCTCGCGTCAGTCATTTTATAGGCACTCAATATATTTACAAGCACAGTTAAATGGAGTTATGGCTGTAGCTCGACTAAGACATTTAATTGGACTACTGTTCTTGTCCTATTACACAAGCACAAGCGATTTATTGGCTGAAGTACTGTATGTCCTTCTCCACTACAGTAGGTGGCGATATGTCCCTTTTCAGCTTATCAGAACTGGACCTTTTCCCGGATAACCTATTATGTCACACACAGCAAACACCTGACAAACAAGGTAGTTAGCAGCGAGTCCTGATTTCTGTATCTGATTCAGTCAGTATGTTTACATGACGTTGTATCGATCCGACTAATTGTCTCAGATAACTAAAACTGAACTTAGTCCAACTATTATTGTATTAAATCAAAATGATCAGGGTCGGACTAGGACACCCAGATATTGTGGTTGGGAATCGAGCTATTGGCCTAGGACGAAGAAACTGGCCTAGGCACACTGAGCATGCTCCACAGATCTCGGGACAAGCAAGGGACACCTAAGCTCCTGGGGGAAGAGTTTCCTGTACTGTACATTGACGGGAAACATTCAAATGTCAAACCCACCTAACTGTTAGAAATCTGATCTTGGGAAAACAACAACAACAACAACAATGAATCTTACCTGCTGCACCTTTAAGTGATTAAACAAACATACTGTAGGAATTTAAACATTTGAATGTTTTTTACTTAACAGTACACAGGAAAAAATTTTTTTACGGCAATTCTGACAGCCATGTAGAGATGAATTTATGAACGTATGGCTCTGTCTGTCTATCTGTCTATCCTTTCACCCAGACTAGATATTTCTGCTTAAGGGCAGAAGGCGTGTTGATGTACAGATTGTTTGGAGAATCCTGATCTAAGAAGCGGGCCAAGTGTCTGTGCCAGAATGCATTACTTCAGGTCCGGTGCACTGGCCCCAGCCCCGCGGGGACACACAGCTGCAAAAAAAAAAAAAACAAGTGAGGGAAGAAGGGAGTGGGGGTGGGATCTGGAGAGGTGATAACAGCAGAAAGAGCTATTTCTTCCCCCCGAATACACAGCTGTCTCAGCGCTCGCAGTCAAACACACCTGAATCCATAAAAGTAAATACTGACACAGAGAACCCGCATGTTAAAATACACAACTCGTGCACATTTACGTGTGTGTATTACTTACAGCGACTGCAGTGCATGGAGACTCTTGAGAGCAGCACTGGGAACCGTCTTCAGCTGGTTATTTTGAAGCATGCTAAAAAAAAAACACACACACACAACAAGAGATTATTTATCTTGTTATCTTTTTTCAAAAATCTTGATAACCAAATTTTCCAATTTTCCATGGTCTATAAAACGCAAGACAGTGATGAATGGAAGCATGAGAGCTGAAATCAGTCACATGATGAATCCTGAAGCGCACCAGAATGTGGATTAAATCATATAATTTACTATACAGTCAAAACTCCAGGTTATACCATAAACGTGATCTGGGTTCATACGTGAAAAAACGTGATTTTCAAATATATAATAAAGCATAGCTGTAGAATCATCGGATAGGAATGTGCGTGTGTTTGTACAGAATGTCCTAATCAGAGTCCACATCTCTCTCTTCCTTTCTCATATTAACAGCCCACTTCAGCGTCACTTAAGTGCCACAGGCCGCGAGCACTAAACCTTTTACCCTGAAAGACTCAAAAAGTGCTAACAAAAGGCACTTTGCCTGAAGCAAACGTGATTCTACATCCTGCTGCATTTTGTTATGTCTTTATTCAATAAAACCTCATTCCAAATGCTCTCAGGACTTAAGATTGTAATCCCAGATAAATGCAGCGACATTTGAAGCACAAGCGTACATCGTACACAGCTGAGTGCAAAGGTTTGCATCTCTTTTATCATTCATACAAATTCAGCAAAGTGTTTTTTTTTTTGTTTTTTTTTATCCTGGTCAGATGGGTCTGGAGACTATGGCAGAGAATACACTCTAGTCCATTACACACTCACAATCATTCACATTTCAGTAGCTGGTCCACCAACCAACATACGGTACACCACAAGTCAAATTCTGGACACCCCTTCTCATCCTGATTTTTAACTCCTTCTACATTGCTAAACAAAGCTGACATAATTCAAAATATGCAAGAATCTCCTTTGAACAGTTGATATTAAAACGTGTCTGCTGCTTATGATCTGTAAAGCCTCCATAACGGCTCTGATCTGAAGCTGGTAACACTAAATGGACTTTTCCTCAGAAGCAGCAGATGTATGTTTTGGTCTTGCTTTCCTGGGAAGGCCTTCATGAGCGCCAGTTTCATCATGGTGTTTGATGGGTTTTGCAAATGCACGTGACAATACTGTTATTGTAAGAACTGATCCAGACCAGCTGACCTCCGTGTCTTAAAATAACAACTGACTGCTGTTGTTGTTGTTACCTAATTATCTAATTAACTCTTACAAAAATAAAAAACATTGAATTAGAGGGTGTGTCCAAGCTGACTGGGACAAACCTGGAGTAAACCCACATCAGAGAACATTTACACAGAGAAATTAATACTTGCGGCCTTTATTGTAGACGTGTGGTGTTTATAAAATGGTCCCATAAGAAATGTTACTATAGTATGTATTATAATTTACAATGAAAAACCATAGTGCATTGAGTTACTGAGGAATTTGAAAATCAGATCGACACCCTTGCACACCTTTGCCTTCTGAGCTTCGTACACAGCTAGCGCGGTTATCACCGAGTTACTGAGAGAACTTGTATCTATATCTATATCTAATATATGTATCTAATCATTTTGAGTCATACACATTTTCCCCATTTCATACAAATTCTCATAATTTTTTGATTGTGTAAAGCTGCTTGCCACAATGACAATTAAAAGAGCTATACAAATAAAATTTGATGGAATTTAATCATTTTTTTCCAGCAATTTGTGCAACATTGGCTTTTCTGTGGAATCAGACTGAACAGCTGATCTTTGCTCTCCACTGCCATAATTGAGCCTTGGCTGCCCATGATCCTGTTACCTGTTTACTGGTATATAAGTGACTCAATGTTAATATTATTGTTAATGTTTTGGCTAATCAGTGTAACTATTACCATTACTGTACATATGTCTAACACGATCCACATTCCATAGTACGATACTATGGTATGTTGGAAGTCCTGTGTAGCACAGCATGGTATATGTACCATATTAGCAAAAATATCGTGCTACCTACACTGTCAAGGTAAACTTTCTTATAGAGCAAAACCTGCGACGAGTGCAGTCGATGCTAAAATGCAAGTTTCCATACGATAAACTTATTAGCCATGTGGCTAGCTAGCAAAACCTTCACCTCGGTTACTAGCTACATCATGGATTTCCCAGTTGCCTAGCAACTGCAACTTTCAACATCTTTTGTCCACTGTGAGCTCGCCTTTCCAGAAGTAATTTGATGCAGGCCGCTACACCGCTAATTCTCTTGCTGACTTGATTTTGTGATCGCTGTAAAATTGTTTAAAAAAAAAAAAAAAATTACCATAATGTAAAAAAAACAAAACAATCAAACTGTGAAACTTTAGCTTGTACATCAGACTGGAGCAAGACACTCTTGCTTCAGAGCTGTTCCTGGAGGCATGTTATTAAATTTTATTAGATTTTGCAATTTAATTGATATTTTGTCTGTCGAATCAGTGGTTCATTTTTCAATTCAGAATTGTTTCAAACTTTAACACAATTATAGAATTACTTACAACCATTAAATACCTGGCGTAAAATTGATTTACAATATCCACCAATCCAAAATACAAACAGATTTTCTATAAAATTTGCGATTTTGCAAAACTATTTCTTCTATTTTTTTTTTGTTGAGTTTATAGGGTCAGGGGTAGCTCAGAGTTTAAGGCATCGGACTACAGTTCAGAAGGTCCCAGGTTCTCACCCCACGGATGTCAAGTTACCACTGATGGGCCCTTGAGCAAGGCCCTCAACTGCTCGGATGTATAAGGAGGTAAATGTGTAATTATCTATTTGTACAATATATAACGTTTCACAAGCTGCACAGGATTTTCAATATTTTGTGCACTTTTTAATCATCCAAATCCATAAGAAATATAGCCACTTGATAGAAATGAGAGAGTAAACATTAGTACAGTACTAATGAATCGAATCGCCCAAAAATCTAATTCAACTGAAACCACAGTCTACCTCTGATTCACAGCTCTAATTGTTATTACACACAGTTTCCCCCTTTTTCAACAGCTTGATCCAAGCTCTTTAAAGCAAAGATTACTTGTTCCTCAAGTTTCCCAATTTTCATTGTCCTCCATTTACGAAAGTAATCACCAGTCATTTTCAGCAAATACTCCTAAGCAGCGATTCACGGGTTTCTTCCTGTGACTAATCAGACATTCTTGCCTGAGCTCCATGGCGAAATCCTTCCTGATGTTGAAGCTGTTGTAAAACTAGTGAGTTTACCTGAGGTGATTAGACGGGCATAACAGTGGGTGGGGTCAGCATCCGGGGTGCATCACGGGGTCAGTGAGGAGGACGGGAAGGCGGAAAGAGAGTTTTATGCAAAGCAGAGCCGAGGCGACAGGCAGAGACGATAAGCTTCGACAGAACTGGATCTCAAAACACCTCAAGTACAAAGCCGTTACATCATTACAGACACATACCAGGGCGCAGCGCGAGGACAGGAAAGAGGGAGATAAAGAGAAAAGCAGATAGATAGATGGATTTGGATAGACAGATAGAACTTGTCCTGAAGGCTAGCCATAATCTGCACTGAGGCATGCTGGGATGCCATTCTACATCCCGCTGACAGTCTGAAAATCCTGTAGTGGACAGATTCCTGTTAGTCACTCCCAGCTATTAGCAAACTCAACACTCGACCTGCAGCCTGTGATCAGCGGGCAGAGACGTGGCGCCGGGGAACAAGTCTCCATCAATACTGAGACTTGCTCGGTCTGTCACTACGAATAACAGGCTTCGCAATTTGATTTGTGTATGTGTGTGTGTGTGTGTGTGTGTGTGTGTGTGTGTGTGTGTGTGTGAGACTAGTACACTTACAGTACTTTAAGCTGGTGCAGACCGGACAGAGCTTCAGGGTGGATGAAAGTAAGATCATTACCTGCCAATCTCCTACAAAGACAAAGAGAGAGAGAGAGAGAGAGAAAGAGAGAGAGAGAGAGAGAGAGAGAGAGAGAGAGAAGTTACATATATTTGTTTTTATATTCCTAAATCTCATCCAAAACCCTATCTACATAATCAGAAATCATAAAATAAAATAATTATGATCAGGAGATCCTAAAATGTATTTCAACCTGGAACAAACACACCATAAGAGAGGCAAGAAAAAGTAAAGGCGTGATAACTGAAACATGAAAAGCAGACACCAGCATCGGCCCCTGGTCTGCTCAGATATACATTTTCTTCTGCACTGAGCCTCCATGCCTGTTATCAGGCCTTTGCTGTCAGCGTCTGTGTATACGTGTGTGTCTGGAAGCGGTCGTGTGGACGATAAGCTCTCTGCTTGAAGTTCCCTCCCGACCAAAATACCTTCCGAGGGGGCAGAATGTGGTGGATCGGTGCGAGCAGACGTGTTTAAGGCCAAAAAGCTGCCAGCTTATAAAATCCCTCTCGTCTCGCACAGCTACAGAAACGTGTGCTCGCATGCATGCACGCAGCAACACCTGCTAATCACAGTGGGAGTGTGACAAGAGGAATTCTCTTGTCTATCTCCACTCATAAGTTTTTTTTTTTTTTTGGTGGTGGTTTAAGAATCTAAGAATGCACAACCCGAAATCTAACATTAACAACGTTTGCTTTTGTGCGTCTAACATGATTTGTCCACGTTATTTGACCGCCCTGGATGAAACCATAGGCAGCACGGCGCCTGAGCTGAGGATGGAACCTGTGACATGGTTGATATGTTTTAATTAAGCTCACTTGAATATTAGCGATCCAATCAGCATTAACACTCTCATGGGATTTCATGAGGTAATTGGATCATGTTAAAACTTTGTGAATGGATCACATGCACTCTAAACCTCTATTAATAATAAAAAACCTTTTTAAATAAAATTTAGCACAAAGCAATTAAATCATGTTTTGAAGAGAAGAATTCTTTTTTTTTTAATATAATTTTTAGACATGCAGATAGATCTCCAGTGTGCATGTATGATGGAAATTCAAGTCATACCAGGACTCGTTGTCTCATGAGAAGAACGAAGGTGTAAAAACAACTGACATTAACAGAACACAATACGGTGATGAGATTGGCATGCCTGATCTTTGTAAATTGATGGCTAACCTATCGCTAGTTTGCAAAAGTGATGCATCTGTTTGTGAGAACTGTACACACAATCATTCACAAACACTAGTTGCACATTACAGGAACTCGGCTGGGAGTTATTGCCACG
The DNA here is from genome assembly GCA_013621035.1 of Clarias magur. Classification (NCBI taxonomy): domain Eukaryota; kingdom Metazoa; phylum Chordata; class Actinopteri; order Siluriformes; family Clariidae; genus Clarias; species Clarias magur. Next base: position 373,146 of record QNUK01000222.1, read on the forward strand.
TCCCCCGTACAGTCCTGATCGCTCCATGGCGTTTCCTCATGTTTAGGCCATTAAAGGAGTTCCTGAGAGGCCAGCGATTCAGACGTGAACCAGGCAATCCGATAATGACTCCAGAGTACTGAATTACGACTTTAATGGTATCTGAGCACAAGTAAAAAGTTGGGATAAGTGCAATAGTGTAGCAGCGGATTATATAAAGAAATAAAGAGATTTTGACTCTTATAATTGTGTTCTGGTTTTCTTCGTAATCAAAATTCCTGGTTTGACTTGGACAAGCAAAAAAATTTATTGTATTGACCAGGGTTTAAATAAACCAAATAGATACTCTCCTCAGTGTGACCTCATAGGAGAAAACATCCTCCCTCGCCCACAACTCCTCTCTGGTAGGGGACAGAAGACTCATTTGTATAAACACTGAAACAGTGTGTTTGGAAGAGAAGTGAAACTGGAACAGTTTTAGGTATGGATTATCTGTGAGGTATTTCAGGTGAAGCAGATACACATAGTGGGACCTCAGAGATCTATTTAATGTTAACTTAAATATTCGACCTTTACTTTTTATGCAAACCGCATATGAAAATATGACCAACACTTCTCTTTTTTCCATGCACCTGCCCGTCCCCTTTCTCATTCACTTCCTCTGTGTAATAGGAAGAAGTTCTTGGGGCTCCAGACTTGAAGACTCCGTATCATATCTGCATGTTATGCTGCACACACTTCCCAGCCCTGAGGGTGCAGTGTGTTTAGAGAAGCCATGTCGAGCTCCGTGTCTGAATGCCAGCTGTGCCCGGAGACAAATGGAGTCCTAACACAACACAGTCTAGTAGAGCTGCAGATATATACTATATATATATATATATTGTCTAAAGATTTGTATTATAATTTACGTATTTATTTTCAGGACTGTTCCAGCAATAATACACATATAATCACAAATATAATACTATCAATATTAATAATACTACATTAAATAATTTAAAAAGAAATAAGTGGCAAGATTTAATAAAAGAGTCTGGTGCTCATACAGTGAATTATTATTTTTTAAATAATATACAGTACAGACCAAAAGTTTGGACACACCTTCTCATTCAAATAGGTTGAATTTGTATTATGGCAAGAAAAAAGCAGCTAAGTGAAGAAAAAAAATGAGTGGCCAGCATTACAGGGTGGGCCATTTATATGGATACACCTTAATAAAATGGGAATGGTTGGTGATATTAACGTCCTGTTTGTGGCACATTAGTATATGTGAGGGGGCAAACTTTTCAAGATGGGTGGTGACCATGGTGGCCATTTTGAAGTCGGCCATCTTGGATCCAACTTTTGTTTTTTCAATGGGAAGAGGGTCATGTGACACATCAAACTTATTGGGAATTTCACAAGAAAAACAATGGTGTGCTTGGTTTTAACGTAACATTATTCTTTCATGAGTTCTTTACAAGTTTCTGACCACTTATAAAATGTGTTCAATGTGCTGCCCATTGTGATGGATTGTCAATGCAACCCTCTTCTCCCACTCTTCACACACTGATAGCAACACCGCAGGAGAAATGCCAGCACAGGCTTCCAGTATCGTAGTTTCAGGTGCTGCACATCTCGTATCTTCACACCATAGACAATTGCCTTCAGATGACCCCAAAGATAAAAGTCTAACGGGGTCAGATCGGGAGACCTTGGGGGCCATTCAACTGGCCCACGATGACCAATCCACTTTTCAGGAAACTGTTCATCTAGGAATGCTCGGACCTGACACCCATAATGTGGTGGTGCACCATCTTGCTGGAAAAACTCAGGGAACGTGGCAGCTCCAGTGCATAAAGAGGGAAACGCATCATCATGTAGCAATTTCAAATATCCAGTGGCCTTGAGGTTTCCATTGATGAAGAATGGCCCCACTATCTTTGTACCCCATATACCACACCATACCATCACTTTTTTTGTTCCAACAGTCTTGGAGGGATCTATCCAATGTGGGTTAGTGTCAGACCAATAGCGGTGGTTTTGTTTGTTAACTTCACCATTCACATAAAAGTTTGCCTCATCACTGAACAAAATCTTCTGCGTGAACTGAGGGTCCTGTTCCAATTTTTGTTTTGCCCATTCTGCAAATTATGTGCGCCGATCTGGGTCATCCTCGTTGAGATGCTGCAGTAGCTGGAGTTTGTAAGGGTGCCATTTGTGAGTAGCTAATATCCGCCGAAGCGATGTTTGACTAATGCCACTCTCCAGTGACGTGCGGCGAGTGCTACGCTGTGGGCTCTTGCTGAATGAAGCTAGGACAGCCACTGATGTTTGTTCATTAGTGACAGTTTTTCTGTAATGTTATTTATTCATTAATTTTAGTGTATCCGTGTAGGGAATGAGCTTGTACATAATAATGCAGACATAATAAACTTATATAACAAAATTTGTACTACAGATATACAGATAATATGGCGCCTAAGATATATACAGGTGCTCCTCGCACCACTATTAAACAATATGGTTAACATTTTCACTTTTGAAAAAGGACAAGAATTTTTTAGGAATGTTGTCCGAGATGCAAATCGGTCTGTTAAACACACTGGATTTTTGTGCCATTACTGTTTTTTTTACTAGTTGTAAAACTAATGATTGTGTGGAAATGCATAGTTGCATTGTTAGAACAGTACCATTTACTGCTGCACATGTTGTAACACAGGTAAGGTTGCCAAAACTGGGCTTAAAGTGAATTTACACACAGATGGTGCAATACCATAAATCTGTGTTTTTGTTGTTGTTGTTCTGGCATGTAAGAAAACCCAAATTATTAAACCTGAGGACTATGAGGATGTTCAATAAAGCTTGTAACCAAAGCATAAAGACCTGTAAGGTCACAATCACTGACTTTCTGTGCCATCGGTTCTATTGTACATGCAAAATGTATTAGCATTCTTGTGCATTACTTATTTATTATTCATTTATTATTTTCCATCATCAAAAAAGAAAAAAAAATTCCAAATGAACAAAAGATTTTCACTTGCAATTTTAGGAACATTTCAATAGAAATATAATATAGAATATAATTATCCTATATTTGGTTTCTTGTAAACTAATTTTAAGAAATTATACATAGGTATGGCTAGATTCAAGATTATTTCACTTGCTAAGATGTCTTTTTTTGCGGTGTACATTCACTGCAGTCATTTCTGTGACAAATACTAACGTAATACGTGTGTGACATGACTCCCAATTTCACAAAGACATCACACAGACTCTTGTGTTTAAAAAGTCCAACTTGGATGTTGCGGAGACTCTTCCGAGCGTTAAAGTGATGCTTGGGGCTTAACGCACAGTATTATTCGCTTGAGCTACTTTTTCTTAACAGAGCATAAAAATCAGTCCTTCCTTCCTTTAAGCCTCATTTCCAACTGCAGCTAAGGAGACGGACACAAACACACACACACACACACACACACACACACACACGGACAGACAGAGAGAGAAAGAGAGAGAGAGAGAGAGAGAGAGAGAGAGAGAGAGAGAGAGAGAGAGAGAGAGAGTTAAGATGAAAAGAAAAAGAGTGAAAAACAGAGTTAAACTTTGAGGCTGAGAACATGACAGGAGCATCTTATCAGCCGGGACGATCATAGGGGTGCAGATCTACAGCACTGAGGCGCGGAGTACCACACACGCGCTAGTACACAGAAACAAGACCGTGGAGAGATTCCTCAATCAAATGCACATTTACTTTCCAATTTGCTTTCCATGAAAGCCTGAAAGCTGTTGTTTATGTATGTGGGAGTAAATGTGCAGCGAGCGCTTACACATCTGGTAGTCCCGAGTATTTCTCTCTCTATACACATGAGCTACACAACAACACAACTCACGGCTTTTCACTCTCGTTCTGGTTTGGCTGAGTCTCAAAGCCACCACTTAAGGTCCTATACACACGCACACACACACACACACGAGCGTCCGTGCACACACGCTCCTCTGTGCAGAGCGGTTGGATTCTCTGGGCTCTGGAGACGACACCCCTGATCTTTATTTGCCTCCGGCGCATGTAATCTGGGTTCTGCGGTCGCAGGGCTCAGCCGAACAGGCCGGCCTCGGGAACAGCTGTGCAGTAAGTCAGCGGCCGCGGAAACTCTGCTAGCAAATCACACTCCGCTCCTAAACTAGTGCAGCAGACTTTCAAGAGAAAGGGGTTTAAAAATAGCCTGAAATTTCACAGCGCAGAATTCTGAACATGGCAAATTACAGCCGTTTTCAAATAATGACTTCTTTTTGTTTCGTTTTTTGTTGTGGTAAAAGACAGTACTGTAATTAATATCGATGAACATTGAGTTCTCTGTTCTGCTGGGTATTAAAGTTGTCTATAGAAACATTTTACATATTTGGGTGGATATACAGTAATGATGCAGCAGTCGTTCAGACTGAAGGGTTGCATGACAATTCTCACATAAATACTAATAAAGTTCACTCTTAAATGGAATTTACTCGAAAAGCAAGAACACAAAAGTCTCATGGATTTCAATTTCAATTGCTGCTTGAGATTAGGATTTTGTGTTCCTGCTTTTTTGATACTCTATATGCTAGGGATGGGAATCATGTGGGGCCACTCGGTAGGACATCATCACAATGCCTGCAGTAGGTGATCGTAATACTTGTATAGCGATTGGGTAAGTATTACGCTTTTATAAATACCAGTCTAAATCTCACAAAATTCAAATGCTAAAGGTGTCCAAAATATGCAATAATCTCCTTTGAACAGTTGACAATGAGATGTTTCTGCTACTCATGATGTGTAAATCCTTCATAACTGCTCTAATCCAAGGTGCTGTTTGTTACTTGGTGATTTCTGAGGCTGGTGACTCTAAATGAACTTCTCCTCTACAGCAGCGGTACGTTTTGGTCTTGCTTTCCTGGGAAGGTCTTCATGAGAGACAGTTTCATCATGCATTTGACAATACCGTTCTTGCCAGAACTTTAGAAGTGCAAATATGCTATGATATCCTATGGAATGTAAACATATACGTGTAATATATGTGAAAAAAACAAAACATAACAAAAAAAATGCTGTTTGTTGCAATACCGCCAGACTCCGAACCAGTAGGTGTCGGAATTGCACCAACCAACACGAAACTTAAAATTGGAAGAAGAATCGCTACAACGTGGAAGTTTTGGGTTTCTGTATACACCGTGGAATATTTTAAAGAAATTTATCTAAATAGTTCAAAAACTGTTAATTAATTCTGAATCGAAAAAAAACTGACCCATCAATTAAATTAACGATTCAGCAAAAGATCGTTGAAACTGTATAATTGATTAATCCACTCAGCTCTAGTTATGACTTTAACAGCATTTTTGCATGAAGTGGAAAAGCATGTGCACGTGTGTGTGTTTATTAATCCTGCTTCAGGTCTTTTTCGTTGTCCTTCGAAGCTAAATCGAATTAGAAGATCATTTCCGAGTGCTGTAAGCGCATGTGTGTGTGTGTGTGTGTGTGTGTGTGTGTGTGTGTGTGTGTGTTGCGTGACTCTGAGGTAGAGAATGTTTTTCTGTGGTACTGCGGGTTCGTCCCTCCCTCTCATTAAGTCTGCCTGGAGGACACCAGCCTCAGGTCTCATACACACACACACACACACACACACACAATAATATAATGAGTGCTGCACTAATGACTGCACTAATGAAATGCCAGAAAGGACTCTTTAAACGCACAGGCTCTTCATACATCTTTCTCTCATTAAACCCGTCTGTCTTTCACTAATCCAGCGCTGTAGAAGAACGATCGTGAACTCGTGACCGGGGATTGCCGAGCCCTTTAGGAGCCGCTGAACCGAAGACGACTGAAAACGAATGTATGTATTAAAAAAGAAAGAAAAAGAAAAGCCTGTCCTCCTGAACTCCGTCTGTCCCAGGAACCATTGTTTTGCCCTCTTCCTTCCTGCCTCGCATTCCTCGGCACAAAGCGCTGAAAAGTAAATTGCTCTCTGACAAAGCGCTTGAAGGCCTCGTGTTTGGGAAAGAAGAAGCAGAGATTGGGGTGGCTGACAGACGTGAGCGGGCGTAAGAAAACACACTCCTGTTCTGAAAAGAAAAGACCGGGGAGGAGAAGAAAAAGCGAAGGATAACAATGCGGCGGCTTTTAGGAGCTGGTCATCGGGGCCGTCTGGGAGTGCCGCTACCTGCTATCAGGTAGACAGATGATATCTGCGCGCTTCCCACGCGGCCGACGCAGACGGACAGACACAGAGCGACTGGGCGGGCCAAATGCATGCTGGGAGATTAGTCTCACATCAGCAAATGCTCTCAACAAACACACACATCAGCGCAAAGTTCACGAGTGTGCGTCAGAGCATACACGTGGGGGAAAAAAACGTTGTGTTGTCTTTTTTTTTAAGCATCATTCAGGTTAGAAATATTTACTAAAAAATAAATCAGTTATATTTCAAACATTTCATCATGCTTTAAAACATACTTTCTCTTGTGAAAACTCATCATTTCTGTTTTCTTTCCTTTTCAGAACGTCATTACTTAAAAATCCTCTCATATTATTAAAATGGATTATCATTATTGCAGTTTTTGTTCTTATTGCTATTGCTGTCTTTTAGCTTAGCATTGGTTAGCACTGTTGCCTCCAGGTGTTGCACCTCCAGGGTCCAGGTTTCCTGGCCTTGAGTGCACGGAGCTTGAGCATGGTGGGTTTCCTCCAGGTACTCCGGTTTCCTCCCACAGTCCAATGACATGCAGATTAGGCTAAATGACGCTCCCTAACTGCCTGTGGTGTTTGAATGAGTGTGTATGTGTGTCCAGGGTGTACCCCGCTTTGTCTCCTAGGATACGCTCCAGGCCCCCACCACCCTGTATACAGGATAAATCCGTACAGTCGATGAGTGATTGAGTGCATTATTGTCATTATTAAAAGTGTAAAGATAATGTTAAAGCTTTTAGCACCACATACTGCAGATATACACTAAACACCCAAAACATTTAAACCAGGTGTTTAATATTGTTTCTCTTGTGTCACCAAATCAGCGCTGAGCTGTCGAGGTCGAGGCACAGACTCCAGTAGACTTGTAAAGGTGTGCTGTGGTCTCTGGCACCAAAACATTAGCCGCAGAACCTTTTGGATCAGACCTATTTGTCCAGCACATCCCGCAGACGCTTGATCGGCTAGAGATCTGGGGAGCTGGCGGCCAAGTGAGCTCTTCATCATTTTCCTACACAGTTGTTGCAGCATGGTGTAGCGCATTATCTCAGTGACATCAGGGAATACCGTAGCCATGATGTCATAATTGCTACAGTAATTATTCTGTGGGATCGGATCAGACGGATGACGCCGTCTCTGGATCAGCTGGTGTCCTTTCTTTAGACACTTTTGGTGGTTTCTGACCAGTGCATCCCAGGAACACTCCACTAGAGCTGCCTTTGTGGAAATGCTCTGATCCAGTTGTTTAGTCGTCACAATGTAAGCCCGTGTCAAAGCCATTCAGATTCAAACACTTGCCCATTTTTCCTGCTTCCAACACAACAGCTTCGAGAGCTTACTGTTCAGTTTTGTTCACAGTTGCCACAGCAACCAGATAATAAATACAGCAGAATGCAACAGTTTGCATCCCCATCTTGATGTTTTTAACTGGAATACATTAAATTGAATACATTCTAAGCTCCATGCAAAAATAAGAGTGTGTCTTGTAACTAGACACATTCCAAACCTTAATGCTAAATTAAATAAATTCATTACATATGAAATTTCTGATGTGTTTATCTGCCCCTAACAAGGAGAATGCTGATATTATACCACTATGTATAGATTAGTATTATTACAGTACATGTATTGCATATAAATATAGTTTTTACAATAGGGAATAGTAAAAGTATTTTTTTTACTATTAATATATTAAAATAAACTAAATAAGTTTTTTATTTCCACATGATAATGAAAGAACATCTGTAAAACCTAACACATTCAAATGTCTTGTTTATAAATAAGAGATTTTAGACAAACGATGGAAAAAGATAAAAGAAAGATGGAAAAACATATTTCATGATGAACTTACAGTTCCTCTAGGTACGGCAGGTTCTTAAATACATTCGCAGGCAGCTCAGTGATGTTGTTCATGCTGAGGTCACTACAGGAAGGGAAAAAAGAAGAAAAAAAAACTCAGTTGCAGAAGTGCAGTCGTTTCCATTTACTGATTGCAACCTGGGGATTATAATTCCAGGACTGTGGAGACCTGAGAGAGCTACACTGCTAAATACTACATCATTCCTTGACAGGTGAAAACTTTTTATATCCTTTTACAATAAACCAAAGATAATTATTAAATCCATTTTAATACTCAGAAACTTGAACTTATTTCAAGCTGGTCCGGAATTTCCAGTTACGATTTAATTCCAGACAAAACCCTTATAATTCCTAATTCCTATATATATATATTTTTTTTACACTTTCTTTAACAAGTTAACACAGGTCTCAGAGCTCCCCAAAGTGGTGTGTTAATAATCCTGCTGCTTATTTTTTCATACTTCAAATTCCCTTTATTTTTACACTTAATTGATTGTGTTTATGTAAATGAGCCACACCCACTAAAGAGAGCAAAATAGATGACCAACAAATTAGGAGAAGGGGTATCTTCTTGTATGAGGTCACAATAGGGGAAAAAAGATCCAGAAATGGAAAAGACAAAAAGCAGGGATTATGTGTCTCATGTTTTGTTTTTTGTTTTTTGACTAGTAAATGAATACACAAATGCCCTACCCCAGAACTAGTACAACAGAATGATTAGAAAACTTTCGATTAATGCATTGCAAACAATAATACTGACTATAAGTTGTTGTAAATCAAATATTACTGAAGAAGGAGATACAGCTGGTGAGTAAAACACATTAATATTTTTAAATTTATGCATAAATAATTCATAAAAAAATTGATAGCATATAGTTCTTTGCCAGTAATGCTGATATTTGTATAATATTTCTTTACTGTGTCATTATCAAGGGGGTGTAGTGGTTGGTGTTGATGAATGAATGTGCCATTATCATTCACGCACTGATACTGGGCCTAACTCAAGAAAGCTAAATCATTAATCATATCATATTGTAGCACATTAAATAATATGTGTCTAATCAAAACTTCACCAGTGCTTTGAAATGAACACAATACAGGTCGTCCCCGACTTATGAACAAGTTCCGCTCTGGGAGCACGTTCGTAAGTCGGATTTGTTCCTAAGTCTAACAAAGTGAGTCTTATCTGCCTCTCACACAAATATATACAATGTAAAGCGTGCCATTCCACTTGACTAAATCGGTCGTCCTGCCATCATGTGGCCAAAAACCATAATCACGCCTAAGGAAATGAATCTCACAGTGAAATGTTGTCTCTGTGCATTTAAATCGCGAGGGGAATCCCGGGTACCATTTTGTCTCTGTTTCCTCTCTATTTTGAGCTGTTTTTCGCTGTATTGGACGGTGAACTCTGTTTTGTTGAGGATTTTCTGAAATTTAAATGATTCACCATCAGGACAGCTTTACAGGATAGTGATTTTCTATCATTGTGCTCCCAAACTGATTCATTAAAATACACACACACACACGCACGCACACACACACACACACAATATACCAGACTTTGGCCATTTTATGCATTCACTTGCACACTGAAAATATTTTATATAATTGTAAATATTGAGGCGGCAAGGTGGTACAGTGGTTAGCATTGTCGCTTTGCACCTCCATGGTCCAGGTTCGATTCCCAGCCAGACAGGATTCCCAACTCTGTGTGCATGGAGTTTGCCTGTTATCCCCGTGCTTGGTGAGTTTCCTCCGGGTATTCCGGTTTCCACCTACAGTCCAAAGACATGTAGGTTAGGTTAACTGACGTTCCCAAATTGCCCGTAGTGTGTGAATGAGGGTGTGAGTGTTTGTAGGTGTGTCCTGCGATGGACTGGCACCTTGTCCAGGGTGTACCCAGCCTTGTGACCTAAGTCTCCTGGGATAGGCTCCACACCCCCTGCGACCCTGAATTCAGGATTGAGTGAGTGAGTGAGCGAGTGAGTGAGTGTAAATATTGGTATCTGGTGGACTGCAGTGTCTACTTTTTGTACAATACATGTGAGCTACGTCCGTAATTGAACCGGAAGTAGAAAAGCGGTCTGTCCGCATCTGCTGAAGTTCGTAACTCGAATGTCCGTAAGTCGAGGACTACCTGTATATGTCCACTTGACCTATACATACGTATGCGCTTTTTGAACATTCCTTTCCAGATGTAGTTGCTGTTATAACAAGCTCTGCTTCTCTGATAAGACTTTCCACTAGATTTTTGTTTTTCCCACTAGTGGCTTTGGGAATTTCTGTTCATTCAGTCTCAAGAGCGTTCAATAATAGTCAGGTCACATCAGGCACTGATGTTAGGTGAGAAGAATAGTCAAATGTTCCAGTTCATCTCACAGGTGTTCAACGGAGCTCTTCCACTCCAGCCTGGACAAATCATGCCTTGTGCAGCTCACTTCGTGCACAGGGGGCACTGACATTACGGAACAACCTTGGGCCTCTAAGTTCCAGTGAAGGAAATTTGTAATGCTACATCATACAAAGAATATACAGTCTGGGAAAAAATTACATACGGCTATAATGGTCAGCTGTCCATTAGCGCTGAAAGTTTGCTCTTGTAACGCGTACAGTATTTACTGCAACTCAACAATTTCATTTTTTCCATTTGTTTAATCTGACATTCGGTAGGCAACGACTTGTTTACATGCTTGCATCTGTATTTGAGTCTCTTCCAAATCCAGCAGTAAAAAAAAAAAACAACAAAAAAAACAAGTTAGATGTAATTGCTTTGGTGTTTAGACGTCAAGCAAAAGATCAGATATGTGAGTAAAATCAGATGGCGGCTGCTCTAAGCAAGAAAACTAAGATAGTCATGTTTAAGGTCTATTCTCTGCTCTTTAACACCTCTCGGTAAATCTCAAGCATAACATTTGACACCGATGTGCATATGTCTAATCACTGCTTCGATCATGTTTTCTGAGAGGGTGTGTGTGTGTGTGTGTGTGTGTGTGTGGGTGTGCATGCTCTATCCCCCACTCCCATCCCATCTGATCCATTTGTATCAGATACAGCTCCAGGCCAGCCTGCCTCCTCAAGCTGATGTAACTGATTCACATGTTGAAGAGGGTTATGCTCGGAAGCACAGATAAGTCCTGATTCCAGATCAGTGGCTGAGATGAAGAAGCCGTGCCACAATAATAGAAAGGAATCCTAAACGAGAGCTTATCGGAAGACGTGATCGCTGGCGCTGAGCTGCTCCGAGATACCTTACCACGATCATCTACTTCTCTTGTCATGCAAGTGTGACATCAGACGTGCTCAGGCGTTACACATTGCTCTGGCTTCCCTCTCTCCGTTTCGAATGCAGCTCACGCGTTTCAAAGAGCCTGCACTAACTCGAGGGTCTTCGCAGACCAAAAATACACCCCTGACAAAGGCTGTGGGATCCACATGCCCCTCCCCCATCTCCTTCTCTCTCTCTCTCTTTGTAACTCTTTCTCTCTTTGAGGCTCTGAGAAGCGATGCACAGCTTGTAGGTGGTACAGCATGTAGCAGCATGACAAAAATGTAGAAGTGTCTTCCCTTTTTCGCATTCTCTCTCTCTGTCTTATAACTGCCAATTATTCTTTCTCTCTATCTCTATTCTCTCTTTTTGAAACTCTCCATTTCTCTTAGGTCACATTTTGTTTCTCTCTCAAGGTCTCTCTCCTTCTGTAAGACAGTATCACTCGTCCCCTGTCTTGCTATCCTTTTAACTTATGAACTTTTCCCCCTGAGGTTTTATATACTGTACTGTATATTCTTATTCTTTGTTTCTCTATTATTCATGCACCTCTCTGTTTATTAATAGATTGTCCCCCACATCTCGGTGTTTAAAGAAGGCCGTACGTCCGTGAATGACGAGCTCGACCAAGGTGGCTCGGAGATCACTACAGTCAACAGATAACTCGTCACCAACTTGTGGAAGAGACGCATCTGTCTGTGGGAACCGTACATCATTCGTCAATGCCACTTGCACTTTAACAGGTACTCGGCTGGGAGTTACCGCTCCACATCCCCGTACAGTCCTGTACCCGCTTCAAGCCATTTCCTCATGTTTGGGACATTAAAAGAGTTCCTGGGAGGCCGGCGTTTCAGACGTGAAACAGAGAGTAAACTTTACAGGGAAAACTTTCTATCTTGATTATATCCAAGCACTGGTCTTAAAACTTATAATTTTATCAGAGCTTGTAAGTTGAAATCATTTGTAGCACTTGATTCAAATATAAAGTGCATATAAATAAAACCTTAGAATAAGTGCATTAGTGTAGCAGGGGAGTTTTAAACTCTCATAACTGTGTTCTGTTAACCTGCGCAATCAAAAATCCCCACCCTCATTTATAAAAGATCCACAATCTACCAAACAGTGTTAGACACATAGCGCAAAGATTTCGTGCAATCCCAGCACTAAGGTACAGTACGTGACCAATATCGATTTGTTCTTTATGATTCTTTAGTTTTATCCGTAGCATCACTTTTTCTTCCGGCTGTGTCCTTTGTCTCTCTTCAATTATCCTGCGTCACTCTACATTGAGTCTACATTTTCTCTTTAGTGCCACTTCGCTTTTCTGCTTAGCTACATGAGCAGGTGGAACAAGCTGGAGGTCTGGATGTGAATATATATATATATATATATATATATATATATATATATATATATATATATATGTGCTATAATAATAGCCTGGAATGGATACTCGTAGGTTCACTTTTTATTACTCACAGCAGTCTTTTTAATCACAATCAAACCAAAAAAAAAGAAGAAGAAGAAAGGAAAAGTAATTAACAGTTACATGCAAACTGCAGCTGCGAGGCATGGTCACAGAAATGCGGCTTGGGGGGGGAAGAAAAAAAAACGGGGTTAATATTATAAATAAGGCAGACTTCAACTCGCCTTCAGATGTCCTGGGTTGAGTGATGATGTGTCAGGGCCAGGAGTTTTAAATAACATGATGCCTGACTTAACACTCACTGGAGAAAAACCATGAACTTTCATGATTTGTTCTGATAATAGCAATACGGGAGCAGGAAACCTGCAGCATGTCTTCATCATCCATCATTCCATTTTACTGGTGTGCTGCTGTTAGCAGTGGACTTTTACCACTTAGAGACTCCCATTCAATCGCCTTTAAACTCAAAAAAAAAAAAAAAAGTAAAACAACTTGGATCCACGTAGCTAAAGTAAACGATTAGCATTAGGCAACATGCTTAGCCAAAACTAGCCATTAGCTACATATAGTAGATCTGCGTTGATCACTTTTGAGAAAAGAAAATCGACGATTTTGGACGTTTTTGAAGTTTTGTTGATCATGTACCGCTAACTTTAACAGTTTTTAACTTACACGTATAAAGTCTTTTCATAAAAATTTCCCGACACATCTGAGGTAAATGTTGATATTCTTTTGGCCAATATCAACATGCCAATGGGTGCCAATACTTCTGTCTCATCTGAGGTTAGTATACACCCAGCATAAACACATTTATTTCAACTGATCAAAATCTTTGGCATGTAAACATTACCAATGAGAACGAGAACTCCAGGGAAAGACAGTTAAACAACACAAAACAAAAAAAACATGCCTTTTGTTATCGCAGTTTCTTTGTCCACACTGTTGATTCATACATTGTTACGTATTTTTTTTATTTTTTTTTTTAAGATTACCGGATTATGTAACAAAAAAAAAAAACAATAAAAAAATGACATAATTTTCCATCAGCTTCCTGTACACTCTTTAACGATGTGGGCGCATTGAAGACATCTCAGCACTGCTGGGCCCTAGATCTTGATTACGAATCCATTCTCTGTCTTTTACAGCACAACGCCGGGCTGTAGACGTGGAAACCGGGGCAAAACAGACCTGAACAAACATCCTACGATAGCTAATGAGCCGAATCCCCCCCCCCGAATAGACTGGGGGAAGAAAACAGAGTCGCCATCTTGGATTTCCCTGACAGGCCTCTCTTAAGGTTTTGAAAGTGTATATGTGCGCGAGGGGCCTCTGGACCCCACTGAGGATCAGATTACCCCCCCTACCCCCTACACACACTCAGATGAACACAAAACGAGGCTGCTGAAAGGGGCCTCCCCATCCCCCTCAGAGGCATGACCCCTACTCAGGCTCCCTGTCCTTTTCTTCACACACAGGTCCACAATAAACCTTCAGTGGACCATGTGGCATTGGGTTTATCTCTTCTCCTCCTCAACTCTTCCCCCCTTTCCCTTCTTTCTCTTGGTGGCATCCCTGGGCCCTTATTTGTGCTGCACTCCTGGTGGTCCATTGGATACATTATGTGTTATACACAATCTGCGCATCCCCCCCCCCCCTTTCTCTCACCCACACACACACACACACACACACACACACACACACACACACACACACACACACTCACTCCTAAACCCGCAGCCCGGGGCCAAGCTGCTATCGCTGTTATTACCGAGCTGGCGGAGATGCCTGGGGCAAGATGTGAAGAACCTGTAGCTAGCTGTGCGCGCGTGAGTGTGTGTGTGTGTGTGTGTGAGTCTGTGAATGCGATATCTGGGCCTCTAAAGCCGTTTTCCTCATCAGGGACTTTGGGCTGCAGCAGTCACTCAGATGGGAGTAGATGTAAAGGCCATGCACCGGTCGCACCGGTCAGCTATTCATCAATCTCGTAACAATCAGACTCATGATCTCTCCTTCGTGTTTATTTTTCCATTTACGGATTAGTCGTGCTTAAGGAAACAATTACAAAAAAATTCATAATTTTAAATATAATACTACTAATAACAACAGGGCTGCAAACTTTTCAGAAAAGCTCGGAGTGCTCAGAATATGTTAAAGATATGTATAAAAAATATATAAAATTTTTTATTTAGATATTTTTCATGTGTGGAAATTCATGTATCGCCACACTGACTTAGATTTTTTTAAAACTATTTTTACTTTTATAGTAGAGATGAACCAGTCGATCAGCCAAGTGACCAGAATCGTTCAGTTTTAATTTGATTGGCCGCGACCAGTGATCAGCTGATCAGCCTCAGATATAGATGATCCTTTACCGAGCGCAGGAGCTTCCGAGTGGTGCAAAAGAAATGCATTTTTTCGGCGTTACTTAAAAGTTAAATGTTAAAAAAAAGTTAAATGTTAAAAGCCTTCAATCTGCCTTTTTCTGTGAGCGAATTAGTCTCAAACCCACTTATTACACACTCTTACACCCGTCTCACAACAACAATTAGTCCAAAATCGCATGCGTCAGAAGCCCAAATGATCGCAGCCAATCAACCCGCGCGCTCACTGATGAGAAAACTTTACTGTTTCTTTATTATCCTACAGGTGGCGCACTCTGAAATATTTACACATTTTCATCCTTTGTGGTAGGAATGAATTATTTGCCACGTTTGTTTAGAAATAATAATTATGATAGATGTCAGTGATATGGACTGCTCAGTTAAACACTTTCGAGTTAGTTTGTATTGTTTAAATGCTGCGCTTGGTTTTTAAGTGAAAAAAGAAATTATGTGTGATAACTTTTGAGGTTTGTATACTGTACATTTTTTGGGCCCCTCTCTATATACACTACTAGTCAAAAGTTGGACACGCCTTCTAATTCCATGCTGTTTCCTGATTTCTTAATACATTGTAAAATAATACTCATGATCTGAAAATCCTTCATAACAGCACTAATCTCAGGTGCGGTTTGTTGACTGGTGATTTCTGAGGCTGATGACTCAAAATGAACTTCTCCTCCGCAGCAGAGGTACGATTTGGAAAGATCTTCATGAGAGACAGTTTCATGATAATTCCACTTGATAATACTGTTCTTGCATGAACTGTTCCAGAACAGCTGACCTTTATAGCCGTCTTAAAGTAACAACTAACTGTTGTTGTTGTTGTCACTTAATTATCTAATGCCATTTTTGTTATTTCCTACAGTAGTTTTGGGGAAAAAATCCAGTATTGTTTTAGAAAGTATAAAACAAATCCAAAATTGTGTCCAAACTTCTGACTTTCTCACATGATTTTGAAATCTTACTCCTCGACAATAATCATGAGCTTGAGCAAAACAAATTCCAGATGAAGCTGTATGCACGACCCACCGATTTCAACTGAATGAACCCATAACAGTACTTAAATGCGCTGATTACGGCTGTAAACACACGACTCTAGCCCTCGTTTGTCATGGCCTGAAAACAAATGCAATCAAGAGCTGAAGGCCTCGGCACGAACTGAGATAATGGGAGAAAGCGTTGCGAGCTGTCAAAGCTCATCAGGAAAACGGTCGCTTCTAACAAACGGTAGACAAAATTAAAAACTCTGCTTCCTCATTAAAAAAGATAAATAAATGTAAAAAAATTTAAAAGTCTCAGTGCACGCGAGAGAAGAAGCAGTGGTGTCGGCGAGCCTTTAATCAGACCTCGGGTCCGGCCGAACTGCCCTTAAATCCATAACAAATAACACCGTGTTAGTCGAGCCAGCTACATGTCAAGGTGCTGAGAGCTCTGAAAGAAGTGACACCGTGTCACGGCTTTATCTTTAAATAACTACCTTCACGAAATGAGCAAGGACCACCCTAAGTGTTACAGACAGGCTGTCTCCAAAGCCAGAACACACTGCTGACACACAGACAATAAGAAAATCCTTCTGTTAGTCTAAGAGCAAGACCACATCAAGTCTCGACAAAGCCTTTACACACCGCTGCAGGTTCTCTAGCCCGAGAGATAAGAAGTCTCACTTCCATCCTAAAGAATAGACCTACATAAACCTGAGAAGGAAAAGAAAAGCATAATTACAACGTAAAAAAAAAAGAAGGTTAAGAAAGATTAATAGATTTAAAAGGAAGTCATACTGTGTAATGATGAATGGAAAAAGACTAAATATCGATGTTTGTTGTTCGGTCTTTCCGTGCATGCGTGTTCGGATTTTCTTGTTTCTAAGATATTGCCAAATTTTCTATAACTGAAAGCTCAGACAGTGATGTCTCCTGTAACTGAAATTGAATCTTTATATTAATACACTCGATCTTCACATAAACACACAAAAGATGATGCTTTACATAAATGCTATTTAGACCAAATTATGTAAATTATACCAAATAGTTTTTTCATTCATCTTCTATAATGCTTATCCTGTGTACAGGAGGGGGTGGAGTCTATGCCAGGGGACTTTGGGCATGAGGCGGGGTACACCATGGACACAAATAACACCAATTAACCGAATCTGCATGCCTCTGGACTGTGGGAGGAAACGGGAGTTCTCAGAGTACCCACACCAAGCTCAGAAGGGGGAACCATCAACCCTGGAGGTCAGAGGTCACGGTGCCAAACACTAAACCGCAGTGCAGCCAATAATGATTTTAAAATACAGGTCGTCCCCAACTTACGAACGAGTTCCGTTCCGCGAGCACGTTCATAAGTCGGATTTGTTCTTAAGTCCGACAAAGTGAGTCTTATACGCCGTTGACAAGAATATACAATGTAAAGCATACCAATCCACTCGACTAAATCTCGTGCTCCTTTCCCCACAACTGGAACTGCGCCTAAGGAAAAGAATCTCACAGTGAAATTCTGTCTCTGCGCCTTTAAATCACGAGGGGAATCCCGGACGCCATTTTATAATTATAAATATTGGCATCTGGTGCACTGCAGTGTCTATTTTTTCAACAGGATTTAACCGGAGGTAGAACTGCAGTCCGTTCATATCTGCAGAAATTCATAACTCGGATGTTAATACCGTATGTCTGGGACTACATGCGAATACATGTATTTACTAACTCCAGAAAGTCTTTAGGGTGGACGAGAATTTAGCCTTAATAAGAGAGTAAACAAACTCTCACGATTGTGAGGGAAATAAAAAAGTATGACGTGTCATGTTTCAGATAATAAAATACATAAGGAAGAGAGCTGTGTCACACACCCGGGACATGATGTTTCAGAGTGACTTCATGATGGGACCACCCTGTTGAGGATTATTTGCTTATAACAGAACGTCACGTAATTCTACGTCCTAATCGGAATATTTTATTACACGGCTTCTTTTTTAATAGTTTAAATGGCATGTTAAGCGGAAACATTAAAGTGCGGCTTTTCTCAAATACAACTGCTCCCGAAATTGGCAGGGCTTTTGTGTTTCCTTCTGGCGTCTGCCCGCGAAACCCAAAGGGACCCCAGCGTGACCGCGGCAGAGACTCGCGCCACTCGCCGCTGCCCACTGGATGATTGACAAGCCGCCTAAAGCGACCGTGCTGACAGATGCGCGGAGAATAAAAAGCGTTACAATGAAATTAAAACATGGTGTTTGTCCAAGCGGGAGCTCAGCGCATGAGTCAGAAGCTTTAGCGGTGTTCACCAGCGTCCAGGAGATGTCTGGGAGGAGTATGGCAGTGAGATGACAGTGAGTGAACTTATCAACACCTCATGCACCGCAAACATTCCAGCATCATTCAGCTCGGCACGCTGCAGTATTTAACATCTGTATGAGCAAGAAGCGAAAACGGCAGTACGGTCCATCAGGCAAGTGTCTAGTTTAAGACAGGAAATGAGACAGATATACAGGCGTCCATGACTTTACAAGTCAAACCACAAGAAGCGGAAGAAATCAGAGAAAGCAGTTACAGTGTGAGACAGAGAGATAATGAGAGAAACAGAAAGAGACAAAGACAGACAGACAGGCACTTTAACCCCCGGTGGCCAAGAACAAAAGTGTTATTGATACATGTGCTGACTATGAGTGTTTGAAGGAATGAAAAAAAAAACAGAAGCAGAAACGAGAAAGAGACCAAGACGAGTACAGAACAGCTAAGAGGTTACTTTTTGTGATTTCACACACACACGCACACACACACACGCACACACACACGCACACAGACACACGCACACAGACACACGCACACACACACACGCACACAGACACACACACAGACACACGCACACACACACACACACACACATGCACACAGACACACACACAGACACACGCACACAGACACACACACAGACACACACACACAGACACACACACACACACACAGTGTTCTAGTTCTGTAGATACAGTATCTTAATTGAGATAAGAAACAAGGCCAGACACACTGCCACCTGACACAAGCAGGATAAACACTCACTCACACATACACACACACACACACACACACACACACACACACACACACACACATTAATGCAAGCATAATTGGATAAAAATCAATAAAGCCAGCAATTTTTTATCGAAACTTTTCACATTTTGGAGAGTAACATTAAATATCGCTGTGTTAAATAACCCAGCTGTGTACACGTTCATGCTAACGCCTTGTAAAAAAAAAACAAGTGGAGGAAAGTCTTCATACTAACCGGTTTAAACAAGGTTAATTCAACATAACATTTTTTTAAATAATGAAAAACATATAGACCGCAATTAAACGATTAAACAATTTTTTTCACAAACAGGTCTGAGAGATTTTAAAAAACAAAAGCAGACGAGAATAAGAAACGGGTGGAGTTTAGTCTTCTTGTTTGAAGGAATATGCTGTCGTTCCACCTTCCTTCCCTTCCTCCCTCCATGAACCTCGATTATATTTTACTGCATCGCATTTTTCATGACATTGGCCATGCTGGGTTTTTTTTTGTTTTGTTTTCAGATTTATGATTTATTTCACTCGGGCAGAAACACGAATGCCGAGCAGGTTCAGCGAGTTCAGGATGCAAGTAAACATAAAACTCTCTGCCAAGAACAACAGTCATTAGTGTGCGTATATCATGCTGACACATTGTGTTATTATAGTAACGTCTCATTCACTATCATATACGGTACTGCACGAAAGTGTTTCTTCGTATTGAATTAAATTAAAGGGTGTAAATTAAATTAAAGAAACATGAGAAAATGTTTTATTGCGACAGGCTGCAAAGTGCCTAAAATACAAATAAAAAATTTGTTTATGTAACAACCTCAGCAGCAACCTCATTTCCCCTCTCATCTATCCCATTCACTCAGCTTTCAGCATCACCAATATACAGTGGAACCTCGGATTAACGAGCAATACGAGCAAATTCTGAAAATACATTTTAACTTGAAAACGAGCGAGGTCTTGCAGTACGAGTAGTACATATATGCCTTACCCGCTGAGCGTCACATGATCACAACTGAGCCAATAGCTCTTCTCTCTCTTTCTCTCTCTCTCACTCTCACGCTGTGGGATTGTGGCTAATTGTCTCCCATGCTCAGTCTCAGTGTGCAAACGTCACTCGCGTATAGTCACCGTGTGTACTATTTACTATAACATTGTAACAAAGAGTGTGCGCAAACATAAAACATTTTTTTATTTTGTGTCCAAGTGTAGTGACTGTTCATTAGTGACTGTCCTGCAACAAGAAAAAATAAGGTTAAAAAGGCTGTAGCAGTGTGCGAGAGGAAGATCTTTGCCTGAACCCGACGAGACCCAACGAGCTCAGTAAACGAGTGGTCATGTGATGCGTTTCAATTAGCGTGAGAAAGATGTGAAAATGAATGTTGAGGAAGTGAAACGTAGGCTTGCTCATGCGTATACGTTATGCAAAAATGACTCATTCTTGGTAAAAGCTGTGTGCGGGCGCACATTTGAATACTGTCGGGCTGCAATCGGGTTCAGGCCTGTAAAAAGCTGTCAATCAAAATTTCCTGGTCAGACTCGGGCCCTCTAGGGTCGAACTTTTAAGGCCCGATTACAGCTCTAACACAATGTCACATTCCCACGGAATTCTCACAAGGAGGAAAGGTGGAGAGGCTCCTTGTTAAAGTCACACTTTAAGTCACACAAAAATAAAAAGATTCCAGCAGAGAGCA
Source organism: Clarias magur (assembly GCA_013621035.1). NCBI lineage: Eukaryota > Metazoa > Chordata > Actinopteri > Siluriformes > Clariidae > Clarias > Clarias magur. Next base: position 393,999 of record QNUK01000222.1, read on the forward strand.
GTGATTCTGTATGTGTGTGCGTGTGTGTCTGTGTGCCTCCTCTCCTCTCCCTCACACCAGTCACGATTCATTTCAAAGGTAACATGCAGGTTAATTTGTCTTATTTTTACTTTATATTTTGTATTAATTCTTTTCGGATTGTGGAACGAATCATCAGTTTTCATTATTTCTTAGGGGGGGGAATTCACTTTGATATACGAGTGCTTTGATATACAAGCCCGCTTCCGGAATTATGCTCGCGATCCAAGGTTTAACTGTATTTATCACCGTCCTGATTATCTGCATCTGTTTCACACTGGTTCATGCCTTAAGGTAGATTTTCTTTTTTTTAAATGTTTTTTTGAATGACAAACAAAAAACATTCCTCTGAAACCGCTCAATCACTTCCTAAATTCTGTCTCTTCGGAGGGAAATGAGGGGGAGTCAAGACTTTTGCACAGTGCTGTAGATGGCCGATCCATCCATCTATTTTTTTTTTCTTTCAGATTGTTTATCCTGTGTAGTGTTGTCGAGCCTGAGGTGACCGAGCTAACCCCAAAGGCTTTGACAGCACATCCTCCAGATAATCTCCACCTAATAATAAATGTAATTATATTCAACAAAGAGAAATAGTGAAGATTTCTGTTAGCACAAGTTTAACATTAACAGGACCAGCCTCCACTCACAACACGTCATGACAAGATGTGTATTAACGTCATGAGACGAAAGGGAATGGTTGCTATAACATAAGTGATAAAAGCGACCCAAGTTGTCTTGCGTTTCGTGATGTTATATAGTTTAGAAAGCGGCAACGTGATCGCTTCACACTGGAGTAGATCGATCTATTTCTCGATTACTTAATGCTACGTGGCTGGAGTTTCACATACCTCTGTGTCAAGAGCTGCAATTAATCATAAACGCTAACCTGCACGTCTCATGTGCTGCACGGCACGCACTGTCTTGTATCTCGTCTGCGTATAGTAACCGCGCACTTTTATGGGTGTTGGCACATTCCACAGTGATGCATTTCAGAACAGGTTCCTGACAAGCTGAGAATTTTAACGTGTGCCATGCGTTGGCATCGCTAATTGTAAAGTTACTATCAGCAAACGAGATAGATAGATAGATAGATAGATAGATAGATAGATAGATAGATAGATAGATAATCCTCTAATACTCCAGGCTTATTAACCTGGATGTGTTTGGAGATATGATGGGTATGATGATTTTCCTGTATACAGGTTATAATTCTTCACGCGCGGATCGTGTCGGTTCGGTAGCCGTAAAACGAACAACGCGCTATCTGGCGTGTTCCGAACGATGACCGGATTGTTAAACGGCAAAGAAACATGGCTGTCGGTATGGCTGTGACTTTCATAGGGTTATCAGTGAGCCGCTGTTACAAAACCTAAACGCTAGAGCATTTTATTTATTGAAACAAAAACTGATACGATTAAAATGTGTACTAATGAAATGTGTATAACTTGTAAGTTATTAATTAATTAATAATAATAATTGATTAGAGATGTACGGAAATGTATCTTTTTTTTTTTTTTACAGATTACTATCCTATATAATACTAAGGATTTCATGACTAAATTAAAACTTAACATTTTTTGTCCTTTTAATTTGAGGTACTCGATAATAATGATAATAAATAAATCCTTTTTCAAGCTCTATTTTTTTTTCAAGCTCTAGCGAGACGCAATGACTTATGGGAAATTTTTAATTCCCGTTTTCGCTCCCTGCAGTTTGGAATCACATTTAACATGGCTGGACGCCCTGTGTAGTATTCTTCGCATGGTACTTCAGGCCGAAACGCACCTTATATTCATCGATCATCTGTGTAATAATCGAAAGCGATGTGACTTCACAGAAAAAAAAAATCTGGCCACTAGGGGCAAAAAATTAAAAGTGTACTTAGACGTGAGGATTTATCCTCAATATTATTAGTACTATTAATAAATATAGTAATAAGTCCTCTTTCACAAAATTTTCTCTACACTGTGCGTGTGTGTGTCAAACTGGCATTCGGTGTGTAGTGAACCCAAACAAACACGGTATTCTGGGAAGCTGTTTCACATTCCACCAAAAACTGAGAGTCTCACCACCTTCCAGTAAGAGTGTGTGTGTGTGTGTGTGTGTGTGTGTGTGTGTGTGTGTGTGTGTGTGTGAGGTTGTTTAGAGACCTGTGTCTGTGGCAAACCTGCACCTATTTATGTGGATGAGCGCCTGTGTGTGTCTTACAGTGTTTCCTGTCCTTGCTATGTTTATTAGTCGGCCCATCTCCGACTCTCTCTCTCTGTTGTGCACTCTCTCTCTCTATCTCTCTCTCTCGCTTTCATTCTGTCGTGCTGATTTCAGGGTCCATCTCTCGGGCCGCTGCTTGGCCTGGTGTGTGTTAGTAAAAGTTAGTGTGATGGGACATGGCAGGCTGTGTTAATAAACCGACTTGCTTTGCTCACCACGTCGCCAAGAAGCTTGTATTCGCTAACATCATTACGAGCCATGGCAACAGGGCCGGGACACAACAACACTATTTACAATCGATCATATAAATCTCTCTCTCTCTCTCTCACTCTCAATCTCTAAGGCAAACACTGCATGAGGAAAAAAGCCAAGTATTAGGGAACTCACTGGAACTCTTTGGGCTTCATTGAGAGCTAGTGCACTGAATCACGCTGACCTTGAGTGCACTTCAGTGCTCGTATGAATGATAAAGAGGCCCTTACAGCATACACAAAATGCCGTGATAAAAAATGTGCCGTCTCAGGAACTATATATTCGAACTATATATTCGAGGAACTATATAACGATATATAATGTATCTTTGATCTGCACAACCTTTCCGCATCAAACACGGATTCACATAACAATCTTCTAAAGTGTCACTCGTCTATTTCAATGAGCAAGCACTGTTTGTGTTTCTGCGGCTCTTCTACTGCATGGTCAGATAAAAGATGAACAAGAGACTAGAAGTTGACTGCGAGACCATCAACTGTGACACGTAGGATTTTCAAAGAGAATTCAAGACTTGGGTTCAACGCATGTCCTGTTATCAAGACTATGGTACCGGTCAAAAGTTCGCACACATCTTCCATTTCAATTTTTTTTTTCATTAATACTAGAGATTTTAAAACGACAAAATAAATAACACATACAGCATTATTTAATTGAGTAACAACTAAGACAACGATCAGTTGTTATTTTAAGACAGTATGCACCTTCTTAGATTGTGAGCCACCATTGAACGAAGAAGGAGATAACAAGGAAGTTAATTTTGCAAAATGTCAAAGAGGGACGCTCTCACGTGTCTTCCTACTTCATTAGCTATGGCTGGGTAAGACAGACGATGAGTGTCACGTGCTACACATTTACACATTTTACATTTCGCCGGAGACTGACGGCACCAATGACGTCACATCCGCTCCCGTATTCAGATACGATTTGGCTTCGATCTGATTCGATCCGTGCGCGAGTGTGCTGTAATTCACCTGTTTCCAGCAGACTCGGACACGGTCCCCAAATGTGGAACGAACACACATTTTCCCACTGATCAAAATGAAACAGTCACTAATGAAAATGATCCCGAGGCCATTAAAAGTAGGAGTCTCAGAAATTACAAATTAACAAACAACACCTCAGATTACATAAGACCATAGAGTTAGAAGGCGCATCCAAACTTTTGACTGGTAGTCTGGTAGTCTATGTTGAGTGGACCTGTGTATACAGTACAGAAAGAGTTGCTCTACCAACATTTCCCACTCAAAAAAGTGAGTACATCCCTCACATTTCAGCTCAAAAGGACGATACTATAGAAATGAAACTTGGATATATTTTAGAGTAGTCAATGTGCAGCCTGTATAACAGTACAGATTTACTGTCCTCTAAAAATAACTCAACAGCCATTATTGTCAAAATAGCTGGCAACAAAAGTAAGTACGCCCTAACTGAAAACAGCTGTACATATTTAACCATGCAAAGTGACACGTCCTATTCATCCTGTTCATGTGCTTGTGTCTCCAGACCTGGACCCTACTGAGCACCTGCGGGGCATCCTCAACATCCATGTCTAACATCCAGCAGCTCCGTGATATCATTATGGAGAAGTGGAAGAGGATCCCAGCAACAACATGTGCGCTCTGGTTAAGGATTAAGGCCGTGCTAGATGACGATAGACAAAATATTGACACTTTGGACACAGTTTTGACATATTCACTTAGGGTGTACTCATTTCCGTTGGCAGTTTTCTAGACAATAAAGTCTGCATGTTGAGTTATTAAGTTAGATCGTTCGTTTGTCTGTCAGTTTTCAATTAAGTTTTTTAAAATTGTTTAGATAAATGTTAAATGTTGTAAAATGTTAAAAATGGTTTAAAATGGTTTTGATTAATAACTTCCTTAATATTATACCACAGCTTTTGCATTAAAAAAAAAAGGTTTTGTGAGATAATTGCTTATTCCATTGATTTTATGGGCAGTTCATGAAATACTGTCACCTACAGGATGGGACACACTGAAAACATTGTACAGGGTGGGCCATTTATATGGATACACCTTAATAAAATGGTAATGGTTGGTGATATTAACGTCCTGTTTGTGGCACATTAGTATATGTGAGGGGGCAAACTTTTCAAGATGGGTGGTGACCATGGTGGCCATTTTGAAGTCGGCCATCTTGGATCCAACTTTTGTTTTTTCAATAGGAAGAGGGTCATGTGACACATCAAACTTATTGGGAATTTCACAAGAAAAACAATGGTGTGCTTGGTTTTAACGTAACTTTATTCTTTCATGAGTTATTTACAAGTTTCTCTTTGTTCACAGCCATTGACATGTCGAAGAGGTTAACACGTGACGAGCAGATCGAAATTGTGTTGATATCTAGTGAACGCAGTAACCGGGTCATTGCAGCAGATTTCAATGAAAGACACCCTACGAGACCAACCATCTCCCATGCTACAGTTAGCAAACTGCTTGCTAAGTTTCGTGAAACTGGTTCAGTGTTGGATTTGCCAAAATGTGGACGCATGAAAACTGTCACTAATGAACAAACATCAGTGGCTGTCCTAGCTTCATTCAGCAAGAGTCCACAGCGTAGCACTCGCCGCATGTCACTGGAGAGTGGCATTAGTCGAACATCCCTTCGGCGGATATTAGCTACTCACAAATGGCACCCTTACAAACTCCAGCTACTGCAGCATCTCAATGAGGATGACCCAGATCGGCGCACACAAGTGAAAACCATTATTGAATGGGCAAAACAAAAATTGGAACATGACCCTCAGTTCACGCAGAATATTTTGTTCAGTGATGAGGCAAACTTTTATGTGAATGGTGAAGTTAACAAACAAAACCACTGCTATTGGTCTGACACTAACCCACATTGGATAGATCCCTCCAAGACTGTTGGAACAAAAAAAGTGATGGTATGGTGTGGTATATGGGGTACAAAGATAGTGGGGCCATTCTTCATCAATGGAAACCTCAAGGCCACTGAATATTTGAAATTGCTACATGATGATGTGTTTCCCTCTTTATGCACTGAAGCTGGCACATTCCCTGAGTTTTTCCAGGAAAATGGTGCACCACCACATTATGGGTGTCAGGTCCGAGCATTCCTAGATGAACAGTTTCCTGAAAAGTGGATTGGTCGTCGTGGGCCAGTTGAATGGCCCCCAAGGTCTCCCGTTCTGACCCCCTTAGACTTTTATCTTTGGGGTCATCTGAAGGCAATTGTCTATGGTGTGAAGATACGAGATGTGCAGCACCTAAAACTATGGATACTGGAAGCCTGTGCTGGCATTTCTCCTGCGGTGTTGCTATCAGTGTGTGAAGAGTGGGAGAAGAGGGTTGCATTGACAATCCATCACAATGGGCAGCACATTGAACACATTTTATAAGTGTTCAGAAACTTGTAAAGAACTCATGAAAGAATAACGTTACGTTTGATGTGTCACATGACCCTCTTCCTATTGAAAAAACAAAAGTTGGATCCAAGATGGCCGACTTCCAAATGGCCACCATGGTCACCACCCATCTTGAAAAGTTTGCCCCCTCACATATACTAATGTGCCACAATCAGGACGTTAATATCCATATAAATGGCCCACCCTGTATATAATTGTACGTATTGATATCTTGTGCACTGCAGTGTCTAAAACCACATGAGCTATGTAATATATATGAGAAAGTTCGTAGAACCACGGTTCGTTTGTATCTGTGGAAATGTTCATAAGTCGGGACTACCTGTAATAAACATTGGAACAAATCACAATTCCTAAAAATTGTATTGAATCAGCAGGCTATAGAAGGATTGAAGGACTAAGATAATCATAGACAAAATATTGACACTTTGGACACAGTTTTGACATGTTCACTTAGGGTGTCAGCATGTTATTGTTAGAGGACAGTGAATCTGTACTGCTACACTAGCTGTACACTGACTAATCTAAAGTATATCTAATTTTTCACTTCTATAGTATTGTCCGTTGAGAACATGTACAAAAGTGTTTTCTGAAATGTGAGAAGTGTGCTCACTTTTGTGAGATTAATATTCCAAGTTTGTGTAAATACCGCTAGTCGTGAACCAAATCATACTGGATGGGTCGATGAGACAACAAAAAAAATCTTAAATCCTGACTTTTTTGGCTATATCACTTTTACAAGGTTCATCTCTGTTTTTTCCTCTGAAAAAAAAAAAAAATGTTGGAGACCACCAGGGTCACCCGAGTCCATCCAGAAAGAGGAAAATAAAAAAATCTGACCACCCACATGTGTAATCTGCTTGTCCCTGGCACCTGGGCTAATGATTTATCCACCCCTGCGTAATAAATACTGTGGAGGATCAGGAGCATGAAACCAGAAGGATGTACGTGGCATTCTGGGTAAAACAAAAACAAAAAAAACTAAACAAAACAAAAAAAAACACATGAGCCTATAATGAAACCTATGAAACACCAAAAACATATAAACGTCAGTTTTAAGTAAATGATCATAAATTAAACTTGGTAACGTGGCTTTACCTATAACTTTACCAAAGTTACTTACACACACACACACACACACACACACACACACACACACACACACACACACACACACACACACAAGCTCGTTCTGTCTGTCAAGTCTTCTTCAGGAAGCTCAGGAAAGATGAGGCATGAAAGTTAAATAAACCTCACGGTGGAAACCTGCAATGAGTGAGTGGAAGAAAAAGATGAACTGGGAGAGACTGTTTATTTAACGGTGTGCCTTTCAGTGTAGTTTAAATAAATCCAACACACACACACACACACACACACACACACACAAACACACACATGCACGCACAGGGACAAATGCAAAAGGTCTTGGGAGCTGTGTGTGTTTCGTGCCATGACAGGGTGCTGCTTGGTCAGGAGTCACTGTAGTGGACAGACAGGAAATGCCAGACAAGTGGCACTACGCAAGACCACACACAGACACACTCACACTCACATACACACACACACATTTATATACGTATATATATATATATATATATATATATATATATATATATATATATATATATATATATATATATATAAGACAAATTCTGGGAAGACCGGCTTTACATCTCACTAAAACACAACGCTCCACTGTACACATGCAAACACACACACACACACACACACACACACACACACACACACACACACACACACACACACACACACACACCTGCATGTACAGGAAGTGTAAAGGTGCCACATAAACAGAGCACTATTGAAAGCCACGGAAAGTAAAACCTGTTACGGCTATCCAGAGAGCCCCAACTGTCCATTCTCCACACACACACACACACACACACACACACACACACACACACACACACACACAGACACACACAGACACACACAGACACACACAGACACACACACAGACACACACAGACACACACAGACACACACACAGACACACACACAGACACACACAGCACACACACACACAGACATACACAGACATACACACACAGACACACACACACAGACACACACACACAGACACACACACACAGACACACACACAAGCTTGGGGTTAAAATGAATAGCTGCGTGCTCCAGCACACGCAGTCTCCTGTGGCAGTGTGTTTGGGTTGTGGAGACTCTGTGTCCCCAGCAGGCCACTCCGCTAAACACTGCTCACTGAGCCGTGCACGCTGAAGAGACGTTTCCGTCTCAGATCACTGTTATTTCCTGCCTTAATGAAGTCCTGTCGCAGGAACCAAAGCTGGCTGCTTCTCAAATGCCTCACTACATATTTTAGTTTCAAACATGAAGCTAGGAACGTTTTGTGACATTTTCCGTCAGGGAAGCGGGCAGATATCCGCGCTGCTAGAACGTGGAACGTGGAACGTGTAAAGTCACAACATTCTTTATTGTTTATTTGAGTGACATTTTATCTCATTAAAGAAAATATGATTGGATGGATGTTAACAGATGCATTCCAAAAAAATAAATCCCACGTACTCCTCCAGTAAGTTAGATAGTAGAGCTACGTGATTCAGTCCGTTTTTTTCTATTAAGAGTTTTTAAAATTGTTTAGACAAATGTTAAATGTTCTAAAATGTTAAAAATGGTTCCAAACTGATTAATACATTCCTTAATATTATACCACAGCTTTTGTATAAATAAATAAATAAATAAATAAAAACAGGTTTTGTGTGATAATTGCGTCTCCTATTGATTTTATGGGCAGTTGATGAAATACTGTCACCTACCTTGACTGTGGAGTAGAAGATAAAATAAAAATACAGATAGTCCCCGACTTATAAACAAGTTCCGATCCGGGAGCACGTTCGTAAGTCGGATTTGTTCATAAGTCCATCAAAGTGAGTCTTAAAAGCCTTTGACACGGAATAATGTAAAGCATACCAATCCACTTGACTAAATCTCTGTCCCCTTTCCCCACACCGTAACCACAGCTAAGGAAATGAAATGTAACAGTGTTGTCTCTGAGCCTTTACATCGCGAGGGGAATCCCAGACACCATTTTGTCTCGGAGCTGTTTTCTACTGTATTGGACTGTGAACTCTGTTTTGTTGAGGATTTTCCTGAAATTAGGATTATTCACCATCAGGACAGCTTTACAGGACAAACATTTTCTATCATCGTGCTCCCGGACTGATTCATTGAAGCCGCTGAGGACATCTTATTTTTCCTGTACCCACACACACATAATATAACAGACTTTAGATGTTTTATACACTCGCTTATACACTGAAAACATTGTATATAATTGTAAGTGTTTATATCTGGTGCACTGCAGTATCCTATCTTTTTTTGTACAAAACACGTGAGCTATGTAATATATACGAGAATGTTTGTAGAACCGTGGTCTGTTTGTATCTGCGGAAATGTTCGTAAGTCGGGTTACTTGTAATAAAGATTGGCGCAAATCACAATTCCTACTAAAAATTGTATTGAATCAGCAGTCTACCGATGATTTACAGCTGTGCCAAGAGGCTGCACATAAATGAAGGACAGCACATGGTGTGTCGTGTTGTTATTAGAAAATAATCAGCACCGGTTTGACGGAATAGATTCTTCCCAACAGCACCTCTTGTACAATGTTTAACAACATATAAAAAGAACTATTTAACAAACGAGAAGGCTTTTCGAAATCTATTCAGTATTAAACTTTGGTGTCCAGTGATTTAGCCCTTACTACAGAAATGCGAACATATTAAAACAAGTGTGTCAACACGGTCCTGTTACTCGAGGTGCAAACGGCCCGACCGTGTGAAGAGACGAGATGTTCATCGATACCTTCTATTATTAGAATTCAACAGCGCTGTGATATACAGTAGATGCACGTAATTTAAAGCGTGCTGGGTTTTTACGACTTGGTTTACCGAGACTGTGGAATTTCGTGAGGGCTCTAGTGCGAATATGAGCCTCGTTTATCATTTCTCGGCATGTTCGGTCGTTAATCATTGAGTGTGTAGCTGATTAAGAGAAGACGCTCTTCTCGCCGAGTGCATGTAAGCACCTGGTGCGGGGACGCTGGGCTTGTGCAACAGCTAGCAGGAGAAAACTGATACCGCTGAGAGTTATTGAGGTGTATCCTGACTGTCATTAAGCTTTTAAGCCAAAGAAAGGCCGCCTTTCTTTAGCGATGATGAAATACTCGGAGCCCAGGCATTTCCCATGAATCGCAGTTTGGAATCTCGAGTTGGCTGTATCGATAAGCTGAAAAGGGTCTTGGGTAAGAAATTGTCAGTGCACAAACTGACGCAGCAGGAGAAATATTTTCCAGACACTGACTGTCTTAGGTTTAGGATTTATTACCGAGCACCTGAACAGCAAGCAGATCGCGCTGACAATGTAAGAGCTATGATTAACAGTTTAGGATTATATCCTAAAAACTGTCAAGGCCAGGCCCATTACAATGCTGATAACATGTCAGGGCGTCAGAACAGCCCGGAGGCTCACTTAAACACAGAGAGTCCATTAATCCACTCTACAACATGCGTGCACTGCACTGCACTGAGCTCTCCCTCGGTTTGGTAGCAGAGACGACAGCAGGGACGACAAGCGCCTCGTAGAGACCTTTACGGTCTCTCCGTGACCTCGTAAAGCCTTACTCATTAGTGCAGCACAGTTTTCATAAAGCAGACAATAAACCTTTCATACACAGTGTCCACTCTTACGGCAATCCATTTAGGGCTGTGCTGTTTTTAGATTTAAAACGTGAAGCTGTTACTGTAACTTAACATTAATCATCATTTTAATTTCCGTCCCTTTCCTCTCTAGATATTTAGTCGCCTCCCACCCCCCTTCCTTTTACTGTTAAGATAACCTCCAGTCTTCTGATAAGGCTTCGGAGCTGGGCTGTGGGGATTTGTGAGGTCAGGATATCTGGGGTGCGGTCGATGTTCCAGTTTATCCCAAACTGGGGGTGAGATCATGGGTCTGTGCGGAACCTTTACTCCAACTTTGGCAAACTGTGTCTTCATGGAGCTCACACTGTGCATGAGAGCACGCTGTCATGCTGGAACACATTTGAGCCTCTTCACTCGAGCGAAAGGAAATTATTACGCTGCAGCATACAAGGACGTCCTAAACATTTAAATATCTTCTAATTTTCTGGCGGTGGTTTATAAAAGGGAGTGGTGCGGCACAGCGCGGCGGCATAGCGGTTAGCACCGCGGCCTCCAGGGTCGAGGGTTCGTTTCGTGCCTCGGGGTCAGTGTGCCTGGAGTTTGTATGATCTATGGACCTCTGCCTCGTGGGTTTGCTCTCGTTTCCCAATGTTAGTATGAGGTTGTTTTTGAAAGTTAGAGTTACTCTGATGACTACAGCATGATAAGATAACCTTGAATGAATGCCCCAGACACAATGTTGCAAAAATGACTTCAAAACAACATTAATTGCAAAATGATGTCTTGAGCAGGACTCAAACCCCAGTCACTACAGTACGGGCTCACCACTGGGCCACATGCTGTTGCCACTAGTTAATAAACAGTAGAGTAATCTGGGCAGTAAGGCGCAACTCACAGTAATATCAGTAAAATATGCAGGAAGATCCTATGTCTATCTCAGTCTCCAATCAGGAATTCAGAACCCTGTTAGAAACGTAAGTGATGACGGTTGTTGTTGTGCTGATGGATGTTTTTTTTCCCATGATTTTTTACCCCTAATTCAGTCGTATCCCCGTCAAGACTATCGTGTGTTTCCTCAGAATCATATGACGCCTGCCAGCCAGCGAACTAGCGATCTCCAGATGATAGGGCGAGCAATTCACCAATGCGTCCCCGTGCTGATGGATGTTAATCAGCACTCCTTCAAATTAAAGCAATGCCCCAAAATAAAGGTTAGAATTTTGAGGTTGTATTTGGGTCGTTCGTGCACGTTCATGTAATCACGATGTCGTTTTATCGGGTCGTTCTAACTTCCAAAAACAGCGTTGTCCTGATGGTGAATGTCATCGCGACATTGTCATAACCGAATTACAACACTCGTCTAATGACAGGGTTCCTGCTGTGTGACCTGTATTTCTATTATTGTGTAACAGAAATAGAAATGCTGGTTTGTGATTAGGGCTGCACTATTAATCGAAAAAAAAAAGAGGAAAAAACAAGATCTTGATTCATACATTTCTGAATGACGGCGATCCACTGGCAAGTATTTCCCTGCATTGAGAGTACGCTGCATTCATGAGTTCGCTTGTTCACTTGACATCAATCCCAGTCACTCTCAATGGTCACACTCACACAGTATAACACAAAACATTACTAATTCACCATTCAGGCCAGAACTCCATCAATCCTCTTATCTCTCTTCCTCGTTTACAGCATTCCAATATTTTCCAATCGCTTTCAGCCAATCAGAGACCAGAGGAGGGACAGTACGCACACAAAACAAACTTACACAGACATACTGTCTGAACAGAGACAGATATGTACAGTTCTAGCTTACTGTAGTCGTTAATTAAACCTGGAGTGTTGATTCAAGCTGTTAGACTGAAAGCTAGAGAAGTATACTAGAAGTGTGTTAAGAGTGAACAATAAAACCTTTGGCAACTGTACATTCTACACTTGTAAACTATGTATTTAAGTACAAACTCTGTGACACTTACCTTACGCTGATAAAAATAAGAACAATATAAACTAATGCACAAGATAATGAAGTACTTTAAGCATAATTTTTTAATAATTTTTCATTATTATTATTGTTAACTTTAAAACTATTGTTGGCAAGTTTGAGTCTTGGGTATTACACCGGTTTTATTTAATCGACAACAAGGAAACGTCTATAATTAAAACCTGCTTTGTGATTTATGGCTGTGTTAACGTACACTGTGGTTTGTTACGCCCAACTGGTTATGCACCACACCTCATGCCTTCACGGCTCTCATGCGCTGGAAAATGAAAGTGCTGATTCTACAGTGCCTGTCCTGAAGAATTCATCAGACTGAGACACAGGTTTATAATTAGATTACCTTAAGCATTTCTGACTTTTTTTTTAAAGGCTAAGAGTAAAGCTGAGATAATCAGAAAATTTCCAAATCATCCCCAGACTGATGTTTTTTTTCTTCTTCTTGATGTGGCAATCTAGGCAGTTTTATAAAACTACTTTTCCAAAAAAAAAAAAAAAGGGTCTCTTAAAAATACAAATGTTTCTTTCGCAAACCTCACAGCTGGTTCTGCTTACAAATGAACATCGCACCAGTAATCTGAGTAATTGCAATGAAATCCAATTTCACTCTTTTATTAAACTCTGGGATTTGGTGTGTATAAATTTTTTTATTTTTTTTTAAACCCATTCGATCAATTTTTATATTTTTCACCAGACCCTAAAAAACATGAAAAAGAAGATAAACGCTTTGTTGCCAATGCAAAAAATGAGGTTTGGGCGACTTTAATGAGTCCTACAATTAGACTCCACGAGCGATTAAAGTAATCGCAACAAATCAAGCTTTTATGAGGGTTGAACATGAATTTAAAAGGTAAAAAGTGCAGCTGTAATTACTGCTTTTTTTCTTTTTTTTTGATGATGATGATTATAGGCTCAAATATCAGACCAGGACTCCAGTGCCAGTCTCTCATCAGACTCTCTCTCCAAATTGTCTCCACTGACGAGCAGCATCGTTTGCTTGTATTCTGACTAGAACTTACTCTACAAGGTTATCCTCATGCTTTTGTTCCACATTTTTACACATGGCTATGTTCACATTACAAGCCACATTGTTTCATCCTGGATTAGAAGAAGCATGTCATCACGATTTGCATTCATAATTTACAACAAGTAACCATTTATCTGACTCTAATGTAGGCACAGCTGTCTTTTTTTTTTGTTTTTGGACCTGAGTCTCAAACAACGGGTCCAACTAGCAGCACAAAACACACACACACACACACACACACACACACACCTGCCACCAAACAAATACGCACTGATCACTGTTATTATTACTGCTATTATTATTATCATTATTACTACTACTATTATTATTACTATTATTATCATCATTATTAACATTATCATTATAATGTATATATATGTATACATGCTTTATTTTATTTTTAAATGTTCTCGAATCTTTGACTTTAACATTAAATGCTTGTACTCTTTTATTTTATATACATTTATTGTTATTATCATTATTATTCTGTTTTCTTTTCACTCCTGTTTACTCCTGTGATTTTCTTGTGACTTATTTCTAAGCTTTGGCAACATGAATGTAAATATTTGTCTTGCCAATAAAGCACCTTTGAATCTTGAATCTTGTATTTGTTGATGTCCAGAATGAAGAGAGAAGGAAGAAAGCCGGACACATCGACTGAGCTGTGTGAGCAGATATTACTAGCACTGATATGAAATCCAATAGCGCCTGACTTGTGTGCCCTGCAGATGCACAAAGGGCAAAAAGTTGCATGAATTATAATTTGCTTGTCCTCATTCAGGTCGCATGACATGACTTTTCAGGAAGAGACCGTGCGGCTCAATTCTACAGAATTTTCTGGTTTGTCTGTGGATCCAAACAGCAAGTGTTCAAAAAAAGGTAAGTTCAACTCTAAGCACGGGAGAGGAAATCCAGAACGTGTAAATGTCCAATAAACTTATACCTGTGCAGCAGACGTTGGTGTTGATAAAAAAAAATAATAATAATTAAATCGAGATCCAGGTATAATACAACAGGTAATACAAAGATAACAAAACATAATAATCATAAAATACTGCCATTATAAAAGTGACATACCTTTCATACCACTGTGCGATTAAATTCTTGATTGTGATTGGCCAGGAGATTAAGTCTGATTAAATCTGTATAACAGCAGTTATGGCTGCGAGGCAATTCACAGGTTTATTTCAATCACACTGTTTTGTTATCATCTCTATAGTAACAATGTTTCCCATGGACATGCATGGTCACATTTAAAAAATATTGTGTTAATTGTGAACAACTTTTTATTAAGGTTTTATTCAGTTAGGAGAACATTTATTTACTCTTCATGGAAGGAGACGCCAGTGTCAGTGGCTGGGAGTAAGAACATTTCAATAGGCTTGTTAAAGATGAACCATTTTGCCAGAGGTTAGATAAAGCTGATCCTGATCCTCTGATCCTGACCTGACAGACGACGTGACTGACATGCAGGTAGAGACACCGCTTGTCCTGTCTGATCGTCCATGTTTGTTTGTTTTTTTTCCCCATTTACAAATACCACTGGAGATGGTTAAAAAATAAATAAATAAATTCAGTTATGCAATTTGTGCACCGTCACATTAACTCCTGCATCGATTTTTAAAAATTCATATATGTTTGCATTTGAGGTGGCAAAATGTTACCATTGCTCTAAAGTGTTCCCCTATTTGCACAGCATTGTATGAGGTGGCAGGGAATCATCATCATGTTTGGAATTGTACCAAAATAATAATAATAATAATAATAATAACAGACCGGAACATTTATAAAATCGTGATGCTTACCAAATCGCACTAATCGAATCGACACATGGGTACCGTGGTAATATTACATTACATTTATATTTATATTTACGCATTTAGCAGATGATCGTTCCACCACCTACAGTAGATGCCAGAACAGAAAAGAGTCTGGCTGAATGTCTTCCTCGATCCCTGAGAGATGGTGGAACGAGGCAAACAGTATTGCAGGATCGGAGGAAATGTTGTGCAGTGTGTGTGGTGTGATTAGAACATTAGGGACAATTGCCCGATTTGTACTACGCTCAAGAACAATTCCTCCCCCTCCCCCTCCCCAGTCCCCCTGGCCCTCTTTTTTGCCCTCTGTTCTCTAACATGCATTTACTTTCTCCAATACAGCAGGTGGCAGTATACACCTACTCGGTTTTTGAGCCGCCATTAAACACAAGAGAGGAGAAGAAGAGAACGAGGAAGTTAAACCTTCGCGCTACGCCTTATACTACTAATATTTTGAACAACAACAAAAAAGAGTAAAGAGTAATACAGACAGAGATTTCGGGGTAGACAGACGGCACTGATGATGATGCGCCTACTCCCATTTTTATAGGTACAATTGGCTTCTGTATCCGATTTGGCTCCGGAGCACAGAACGATTGTGTTCTCGCTGATCAAAATGATCCAGATTTTGGGGTTCTCGGAAACAGTCCTGGGGCCCTAATGTGAAGGAACTGTTCTAGAAAGTAATTAGGAATTACAAATTTCCTAGAATTTTTAAATATTTAATCGTTTTAAAACAAAAAATAAAGAAAAACCGTTCTGTTACTGAGAACAAGACACACGTTTCCCTGTAAGTTCTACAGTAACGATAGAAAATCAACTAGTGCCTGGAAAGTCACAGTTCCACCCCCACCACTGGTCCCCGATGCTTGGACCCAATCCTGAATTTCTGAGAAATCAATAAAGCAGACCATAAACTATAAATCCTGTATAAAACCAAGCCCAAGGTTTAAGGAAACTGGCTAGAACACCTCAACCCTTCACTCCTCTGACCTTCAGACTCGTTCCTATCGCAGCTCCTGTAAGTTCTCATAAAAGTGCAGTGTGGGTTTTCTGTCTCGGCTGTGATTCATGCACAAACACACTTTTGTCCCCAAGTCTTCTATAAGAAGTTCCCTGAAAGCCCCACGTGCATGCATGCAAGGTGTGTGTTCTATCTGGTTGGACGCAACTACAATCCGATACTTTGTGCATTTTAAAACATGGCGCAACGTGGCGCCTCTGTTTGCTTACGCGATACAAAGACGCATTCCTCACTCCGGATGAGGAATTGCTCAAGTGAGTCTGAAAACAAGGGGCTGCTAATGGCACGTGGACAGACCGCTGAGGGAGGGGATGTCTCGGCTTAGCGCACGCGGCCCGGAGAGCCAGACGGTCTGCGCTAAAATGGACGAGAAGGAAAAGATAAGATGGCATCAAAGCGGCGAGGGTCAAACGGCTTGGAATCGAAGTCAAGCGCTATAAGCAATATAATTCATATAATCTTAGGACAGATCTTCTTGGAAATGAATCCACGGTATCTGTATCTGTATCAGTAAAACTCCATATATCACGCTCTGAACGCACAATGCATGCTTTGTATGCGTTATCTGCAGAGGGCAGGTCACACATGCGCTGTAATAGGTTACGGCCTTTTTTCATCCGAGTTCAAGGTCAAGGTTTTTTCGATTGTGTGCCGAGGTGACGGCTGTGCATATTTGCTCCTTGAAGCTGGAGGAGTTCTGCGTCAGTGAGCCGCCGCCGTTGCTGCCCTGCCTCGCGTGGTGGATCATTAACCTGAGGCGTTGCGCAACGGCCTGTTGAAACTGTGCAAACTTTATTAACTACACAAGCCTGGGAGCTGCTATCTGCACTGGAGGAGGGGGGAGGGGGGCGGGGGGGGAGTAATCATCGACTAGATTCACACACTCATATGCACTTATCTCTTTTTACTTTCTCTCATTCCCCCTGTTGCATAAACCTAATTCTTTCCTTTTGATACTCTTGTTTCATTTTTCTGCTGCGATCGTATCCAGTTCGCTCTGCACGGACAGACACAATGGCGGCAACAGCAGGCGATTCGGCACAGAGACACGGAGAGGTGCCCTACTATTATCAATTACATAAATAAATACCAGAAATGCAATAAGGCATGCAGAGCAGCGAGCCGGCACTGCGCCAGAGCATTTCTCTAATCATGACAAACCCTGCCGTGACTGTGACTGCCATGGCTGCAAATATACTGCTGATCAAAATCAATATATTTTTTACATAGAGATAATTATAATAATTAGGTGGCAGAATGTAAGTCAACCTATTGTGAAATCGCTCCAGGAATAATGACTGACTTGAATCTGGGAATCAAGCGCATGCCAGGTTATTACAGGGCACAATACATGATAATACCAGACACTCATTCACACCTAGGAGCGGTTTACCATAACCAATCCTTTGGAGAAACTCTAGAGAACCCAGAGGAAACCCACAGAGACATAACTCGAGCTTCAACCTCTGGAGCTGTGAGGTGGAAACACCACCCGTGAAACACCATCACTGCATCCAAGCATTCCTGGGCAGCGTACAAATCAATCAGCGCCAATAAAACCGATCATTACTCCTTTTTGATAAGAAAACACTGTTCGAGTCAGCTCTGAGAAAATGTGGCTCAGGTAGCATGCCAAGCCCAGCTGAGGCGGCTGAGACGAACGCTGCTCAGTCTGCGCAGGTCACCGGAGTGCACGGCCGCTCGGTATCGCGCTGCTACATCTAAGATGGCCACTGCCGGGGTGAGTGTTAACACTTCGGCTTATTTATTTCTGGCCTTATCACATCCGCTAACTGGACTTAGCCTGGTGTTGGGTTACACTCGGCTGCTTGGCATAGATATTTCCAGAGCTCAGACAAGCTGCTTTCAAAACAGCCAGGCTGGGAAAGACGCAGAGCAGAGCTACTTCATGGAAGTGGAGTGGGGAGGTAATAAAGAGAAGTGGGCTTTAACGAGGAGGGGCTCTGGTGATATGCAAGACCGTCAGCTTGACAGGAGAGAAGTGTGTGAAAATATGAGTCAAGTGTCATCTAGTAACTCTTAGAAAAAAAAAAAGAAAAAAAAAAGGAGAAAAGAAAACACATTGGTGATGACGGTTCAATAATATCGATTGCTGCTATTGACACTCGACGTTCCACTTTAACAGATACGATAACCGTTACCGGAAACTTTCTGCTTTTTTTTCTATTAATATGACAATCTCAAATTTTTCACATTCTTAAAGAGGAGAGGGGCTTGTGAGGGAACAACAGTTAATCCCTGCTATAATTTGATAAGTGACACAGGAGGGACTAACTTGTATTGTGGGCGTAACACGATCCACCCATCCATCATCTAGAGCGTTTATTCTGGGTAGGGTCGCCGGGGCCTGGAGCCTAGCCCAGGGAACTTAGGACACAAGGCGGCGTACACCCTGTGGAAGGGCGCCAAAGCACTGCCGAGCACGAACACGCACACACACTCTTAATACCCGTTCATATGCTACAAGCAATTTTGAAAATGCCAATCGGCCTACACAGCATGTCTTCAGAAACTCGAGTACCTGGAAGAAAACCACCAAGCACAGGGTTTAAAAAAAAAAGTTTATTATTATTGCAATATTTGGCAAATTGCTATAGTATAAGAGGAATAAAACACTTCAGGACATGCTGTTATTGATATAAATCCACTTTATCACTTATTTTGATAATTTGATTATTTTTCTGCTAAAGCACCACAAGGAGAGCCATGTCCTTTATGTAACCTTGTATTTAAAAACGTTAATGACTGATGGCTTTCACGCCGCTTCATCCGCACTGAGATGAAGAGTTTAGGAAATATCCTCATTCTACAGCTTGTAGAACTAAAATTTAATTAGCACACTCGTCTAGAAAATTCTGTCAGATGCACATGTCAGTTTAATGTTACAGCAGGAATCCTGTCACACATTTCACTACCATTTATAAAAAAACAAAAAACAAATTAAAAAAAACATTCTGCATAAATGTTAACCAGTTGCATGACCATCATCATCATCATCACTGGGGGTGCTGGTACTTTTTAACACGCTGCACCAATTGACTTTAATGTGCTCATCATTCTCTAACTCATTCCCTCCCTACATGCGAGGTTATAAACCTTAACCATGTTCATTTAAAAAAATTTTATTTATTTATTTTTTTTAAACGGCCTCCGAGTGGCGCAGTGGTTAAAGCGCTCGCCCTATCATCCGGAGATCGCTAGTTCGAATCCCGGGTGGTGCTGTAACCTCTCGCAGCCGGAGGTCTAGAGAGAGCTGATTGGCCGAGCTCTCTCAGAGGGGAGGGACGAGAGGTACTTAGTGCTCCGACATTAATCACGGCTCTACAGCCAGTCAGGGGCGTCTGTGAGCTCGCGCAGCGGAGGGAGCGGATAGCGCTGTCCTCCGAGTGTGTTACGCCGTCCCCAACGGTGCGCGAGCAAGCAGTTCGAACATCACGCGGTTCGGAGGAAACACGTGATAGTCTTCGGCCCTCCTGGCTGAGTGGTAGTAGTAGCCTTAATGTGGGAGCCCCCTAGTGACGGGGAGGAATTGGACACGACTAAATTAGGGAGAAAATCGGGGAAAAATCCCCCCAAAAAAAAGAAAAAAAAAAGAATTTATGGTTTTTGATGAAGCGAATGCTTTTTGTCTCATACCCGAGCCAAGCTAGAAACACGGTAAATTTTACGCTAAACGTCTACTACTAGGACAAGCACTACAAAACCTTTTACACCACGGGTCTTGTGTAACCTCGACACCCAACGGTGCAACAATCCCCTCCTGCGCGAGTGTGTGGAATGCTCTGGGAAAGAAAGAAAAAAAGAAAGAAAAAAAACCTAGCAGAGAATCGGTCCGAGGCACATAAAAAGCCCTGTCTCGGGTTGCTGAAGTTCAGCAGCCAGTCTGAGAGGTGTTTAATAAAGCGGGAATAGTACTGCACACTGTGGTTCACCCACCACCCCCCCATCCCTCCCCTCCACGCATAGCACACACACACACACACACACACACACACACACACACACACACACTCCTGCTCTACTTAGGGAAATGGCTGTTTGCGCTGGTTATTGGCCAGGGGAGTCACTCGTTCCAGTTTCTGTCCAAAGAAAACAATGGTCCTGTCACAGAAACATGACATGGTGTTTCAGGCCGTGTTGCATGCAGAAGGTGTTTAGTTTAAATGTGTGGGGTTTAGGAAGAGCAGTATGTTTCATACTTTTCATAGTTTAAAACTGTGCACAACTATAGAGTTAATCCGACACTAAAGGTAAAGTTAAAGTTAAGGTAAAGGTAATTGGCCACTAAGAGGAAATTCACAAGTTTACCAAAGGAAGGTTTGATTCAGGACTAAACATTACAGGTATAACAAATTTAATTCATCACCAAGTGTTCGTTCAGGACTGATACAGAGCTAATATGGATTATAGACTCAATCCAGCACTGTTACTGAGTTAATTCATAAGCGCATTCAAATTTTCATTCAGCTTTATAGACATACAGAGTTAACTCACCACTATAGATTCAATCTGTCAATACTGTAGATTCAATTTCACCACTACAGAGTTAATTCAGCACTGTAACAAAATTAATTCCCACCTAACTAACTAATTGTGTATCAAGGTTTAATTCAGCACTCTAGGGTTAATTCTACACTGTAACAAACTTAATTCCTCATCAGGTGTAATTCAAGACAGTACCAGAGCTAATTCAGAACTATAGAACTAATCCAGTACTTTTACTAATAACTGAGGCAATTCAGACATGGTCTTAAGGTTTAATTCAGCACCACTGAGTTCATTCCAAACTGCAACAGAGTTATTTCACTACTACAGAGTTAATTCAGCATTCTATAACAAGTGTTCATTTACCGTCACAGAGTTAATCTGTAACAGTGTCATGGTTTGATTCCGTACTAAATATTAATGCAAGACTGTAACAGAGTTAATTCACAACTATAGAGTTAATTTAAGAGCGTGCCGAGTTTATTTACGACTAATTATTAATTCAACAAGCTCTAGCTTTCATTTCCAACTAAGAAAACAAATTCACAAGTGGATCAAGGTTTAATTCAGCACTATAGAGTTAATTCTACACTGTAATAAAATTCATTCAAAACTGAGTGTTAATGCAACACCATGACTGTGTTAATTCAGCACTGCAGAGTTAACTTATAAGAGTATCATGGTTTAATTCTTTACTAAATGTTAATTGAAGACTGCAACAGAGCTAATTCGCCACAACTGAATTAATTCAAAAGCATGCCAAGATTATTTATAACTAAGTGCTAATTAAATACTTTAGCACTGGTAATTAAGAACAAGAGGTACTTTGCCAGTAACCGTAAAATCACAAGTGTATCAAGGAAGGATTAATTCAGCACTAACGAGTTAATTCTACACGGTAACAAACTTAATTTATCATCAGGTATAATTCAAGACTGTACCAGAGATCATTCAGATTCACCATTCAGAATTAATCCAGCACTGTTACTGTAGTTAACTCACATGTGTATTAAGCTTTAATTCACCTTTATAGACTTCATTCTAAACTGTAACAGGGTTAATTCAGCTCTTTAACAAAATTAATTCACAACTAAGTGTTAATCCAACACAACGTACTGCAACCATGTTAATTCGCCGATGCACGGTTAACTTGTAACAGCATCACGGTTTAATCCCTTACTAAATGTTAATCAATTAACTACAGGTTAATTAAGACTATCTAGAGATAATTCAAGAGCAGGCCGAGTTTATTTACAACTAATTAATTAATTAATTAATTTAACACTGTACCACTGTGTTAATTAAGAACTAGAGATAATTCGCTACTAAGATCAATTCACAAGTGTATCATCGAAGGCTTAATTCAGCACAAAATTAATTCACAACAAAGTGTTAATTCACCACCACGACTGTGTTAGAGTTCATCGGTAAGAGAATAATGGTTTAATTCTTTTTTACATTTTACCTTAAGATGGTAACCGAGTTACTGTAATTCAACACTGTAAGAGTTCATCTGTGAGTGTATGGAGTGGCATGTACTCTTTAATCTAAAGAGTACATGCAACTAATTCACTAGTATTAAGATCATTTCTAAACTCTGAGTTAATTCATTACTAGAGTTAATTCAAGACTGCAAGGAGTTAATGCAAAACTTAACGCAAGTATTACGAGTTAATTTAAGATCGACAGCGCTATAGTTCATTCTAGACTGTACTGCACCAGAGTCAACCCACGACTAATAATTCATTAATTAATAAGTGTATCAAGCCTGCTGTAGTTCAGCTGACTGTAACATTCTGCACATTCTGCATCTTTATTTCAGCACGGTGGTCAGTCGTGAGATTTGGCGTAAGTGTGGAAAACTTTAACCTAATCCTGACACATGAAGCGGAGAGAGAGAGAGAGAGAGAGAGAGAGAGAGAGAGAGAGGTGACTCACAGGTAGTATGTGAACGCGCTGAGGCCGCTCGGCACGGAGCTCAGCCCTCTGCCGGAGCAGTCAGCGCCGCCGTCTCCGTCGCAGCGGCACGCGGGCGCGCACACGGCCGGAGTGGACGCTGCTTGAGCCGCGGCGCCGCGCACGCACAAGCCGACGACGAGGATCCGGACGGCGAGCGCGTGCATCGTCGTCATTCTCATCATCATCGTGGCTTTATATGTATTTTGATGGTTGTTGCAGGTCAGCTCCGGAGACTAAACCGCTCCCACCGTATTCGTATCCTTCTGTTGGGGGTTTTTTTTTATTTTTTTTAAGAGTTCAATCTGGGGGCGAGTTAACGGACACGAAAGTAGAGTAGGTATCCGCGTCTTTGTTTATCGGCGCAGAAATCGGAACGCGCGCTCCGCTCTCACCCACAGCAGGGCCGGTGAGCGGGCGCGTTCATGCCGCGCTGCCTCGACCGCACTGGGCACCTTCACCCGTGGGTTTTCCGCTTTTGTTTTTCTCCAACCAAAACAAGACCGCACACCGAGCCGCGCTTCCCGAACGTTCCCCGAACAAGGTGACAAAACGACGAGGGATTAAGGACAAGCGGCTCCGCGCTGGTAGTGTCGGTGGTGAAGGGGAATTCTTGCTGGCGATGTTTTCAGCGCGTTTCCATAGAAAAACCCAGTCGCGCGATATCCTCCTCCCGTGGGCTCGTGCAGCACCCGCGCGCGCCTGCCCCGCTTTCTGCTCGCTCTCTCTCTCTCTCTCTCTGTGCTCGGGACAGCCAGCTACGCACGAGCTGCTGAATATGCTAATGAGCTGCTTTATTATTCATGAGTTCTCAACAAGCTGTAGAGGAGGGAAGTTTCCCCACAGCCAGTCAGTGTCCTGTTCAACCATAGAGGGAATAATCAAAAGAAATCCACACAGCAAAGCGCTGAAACTGTTTGAAAAGCATTCTGTAAGACTGAATAATCTATTGTAACATTTAATGAACACATACAATTTTGGCCTGCAATATTAAACTCCCATCTAAAAATGTTAGAAAGCACTAATGCAGCACTGGTTTTAACTGGTTTCAAGGCCCTAACACGTTAAAAGTGATGCAAGCAAAATAAAATGTATTCATTTTGGCAAAACAATTTATCCTGGCCAAGGTGGTGGGGGATCCCATAAAAACTGGACGTGATGCCCAGTTACCGATTTCATAATTTTTTCTATGAATCGCAACAAATGAAGAAGTTATGGTTAGTCATACAGCATGTTTATGGCTTCCTTGGGCGTGCCAGCTTTAAGTCTTGGAAGCTTGGCAGCTTGGGCTACCTTTTTTTTTTTGTTGTTGTTGTTGCAGTGCTTTTATATAAATATTGTTGCAAAGCAGCAATACGAAAAGTGTGAGGAAATAAGTTTATCATTCATGGTCACAGAGAGCCTGGAGACTATCACTATCCCAGGAATCTTTAGGCACAAGGCAGAGTACACCCTGAAAAGCACCATATTCACAACCCATCACAGGGCACACATGTACACACCACACACTCACAAACTCATTCACACCCTGCAGGCAATTTTGAGAACGCTATTTAGCCTAATCTGCATCCCTTTGGAGTGTTGGAATAAACCTGAATACCTGGAGGAAACTCACCAAGCACGAGGAGAACATGCAAACTCCATGCACACAGACCCAAGGCAGAAACCGAACCCTCGACCCTAGTAGTGCGAAGCTGCAGGGCTAACCTTGAGGAAATATGTATAAATTATAATTATCAGCTTGTGTGTGATGAGCAAGCCAGTTGCTACAACTCGCTGAGATGACATTAGGAAGAAACCTTGAGAGGAACCAGACTCAATAGGGGACCCATTCTCATTTAAGTGATAACAGATAGCGGGGACTGATCTGCAGTCATACTGTGTGTTAGGGTGGAGGTTCAGTATAATAGGAAAAGGTACAAAACTGCTGGTGGGAATTTCAGTCCTGAATTATTGAGCAACTGCAGAAAAACTGAATCACCAGAGTCCAAGACTATCTTCACGGTCAAGTGGAACCGTCCCCAGTAACCACACGTATCTCAACTCAAGCAGACCACATGGGCGGGCCATCCTCTGCATTGAGCCAAAGGCCTCCATGCGACGAATAGGTCTGGCGTATGTCCAGTATATGTTTCCATGGGCCTATTCATGGGCATTCGCATCCTTCTATAATCAGACATACTGGAGGCACTCGTAGGCAGCCAAGGGGTTACAGAAACCCACAGAGACCTATGGCAGGGTGAAGGCAGAGCTGCGGTGTAATTGTGGTCGCAATTGTGGGAGCTACAGTAGCACCTACAGCATACTACAATTAGCTAGGATAAGCAACAGCTACAGAGTGCTATAAATCGGCTCTTATGTTACGGCAAAGTGCCAGGATTGTGACAAATACACATTTAATCTGTTATTGTAGGTCTTGCCACAGGGAAGCACATGTTAAAGTTAATCCATTATCCATGGTATTTCCATAACTAATTCTTGCCTTTTTTGTGCTTTTCCATGATGTCACTTTATTTCACCTTAGCTCTGCTGTGGCACTCTTTCATAGCTACGGTATGCCGTAGCTAATGATGTCAGAGCATGTCAGAGCCACAGCAAGCCATGACATTTAAACCCATTCATAGCAAAAATCAGGTACTGTAAGTCAGAACTGAGCATGAGACAGTAACAGGAACAAGACGGGGCACAAAACACATGCATATACAGCGATCAGCCATAACATTAAAACCTTAAAACATTGTTTTAAGCCCAGGATTGTGTACGTTCCCATTGTGCCACCAAAACAGCTCCGACCCCTTGAGGCATGACTCCACAAGACTTCTGAAGGCGTGCTGTGTGAACTGGCACCAGGACATTATCAGCAGATCCTTTAAGTTACAAGGTGTGGCCTTCATGGATGAGACTTGTTTGTCCAGCACATTCCATGGATGCTCGATCGGATCGAGTTCTGGGGAATTTGGAGGCTGAGTCACCAACCTTGAACTCTTTGCCTGCTAAACCCCAAACACAGCAAGCATTAATACAGTGTCCTGATACCGTTCTATCATAACCAGGATTTACCTTTTTTTGTGCAATTAGTGCTGCAAGTATATCATTATAAAAGTAAAAAAAAAAATCTGTCAGAGCATGCATTGTTGAAAGTAAATGCACCCCTCAACCTGCAACTCCTCATGCTATGAAGATGCACATACAGTACTGTACCATTTCATTCTGTTCGAAATTGATAGTCTCACTAACATGTTTGTTTATTTTAACGAACAGTTGTGTCAAGTTTTTGATAGTGTTAAAATGTAAAGTTTTTGCAAAGAAAATAGGGGCAGATAAATTACATATTTGGTGGAACTCAAATTAAGCTCCAGACAATTTTCTTACAATCATTTAAAACATTGCAAAATGACACCTTTTTATTCCATTTCAAACCCAACATGCAAGGTGTTGCAAGGTGCATGCACTGTATTAATTAAATGTACAGTATTTATAGCATGCTGTACAGTTTGCAGGGTTTTAATACTTTAAAACAGAAAATCAGAGAAAAACTGATTCAAAATCATGAGAAAAACTGTCTATTTAGAATATTTGTGTGCATGTGTGTGTGTGTAGGGGCAGGGGTAGCACAGGGGTTAAGTTGTTGGACTTTAGCAAGGCCCTTAACCCTCAACTGCAGATCAGATGTATAACGAGAAATGCCCTTGATAAGGGAATCTGCCAAATGCTGCAAATGTGTGTGTATAAAACCCAATGTTATTTTTATTACACCTTTAATGAGAGCTCGTGATACCAGACATTGCTCAAGTCTAATAGTTTTACTGTCGAATCATAGACATATTAAATATGAACCCCCATCTAATCATAATAAACCAGCACTTATCTTAATAACTCTTCCAGCATTACATAATTAAAATTATTATGTGATATTTATGAATGTTTATAAAGTTATGAAGGCTGTAAATGCACTGTACAGTGAATCCTTTTTCTTTTTTTCTCCCCCCACTGTATTAGCCTTGCCATGTGAAAAAAAGTTTGAATTGCATTTAACTAGTCAAGTAGAACAGAGCGGGAAATCATATTGAGGAGTGAAATATGTCGTCTGTAATGGCACTCAACAGATTTTTCAACTTCAAACCGGCGCTGGAGTTATTTAGAGTGAAGCCTCCTGGACTTTCTTCATTCCGGTATTACTGTCTGTGTTAACTTTAAAAGCCATCAAGAAGCTACATGCGCACACACACACACACACACACACACACACACACACACACACACACACACACACACACACACACACACAGACAAACATGCTCCACTGTAGCACTTCAGGGATTAAGCATTCTGACTCAGAAGCGGACATGCCAGAGAGAGCGAGAGAGAGAGAGATTAATGTTTGGCCAGTCTGCTTCTTAGCTGTAAAATCTTCCATATATGTCATGTCACTTCGATGCAGTCACTGCTCCACTGACGTAAGGTTGATCTAAATGAACTGAAGCTTGCTTTTACAGACACACAATTGTCTAGACCTTGCAGCATTATCTTATCTTTCACTGCTATGCCCTTGCTCTTTTATTATCATATTAAATTGGATGTTATTTTTTCCACTGTAGGCTTTTAAATCACATTTCTTGCTCCGCACAGTCACCTCAGCGGCAGATTAATGTCGGGAGGAGGAATGGTATTGTATTTAGTCTGGTTCAAGGAAGATGCTCGATCTTTTAGTCAGCTGCTTAAGAGATACTCGACTTAAAATTTTTCTCTCAACAACTCGAACCCCTCGACACTTGAGCGTCCTCATATCTTGACATTTCATTTTCTCCCGACATACAGTACATTCTCACAAAAGGCCCATTAAGTACGATTCTTTCGCCAGACGTCTTTCTTCCTGGTTAAAGACGGTGATTCCGTTTGTGACATCAGGTGCTCAGAAACAGAAACAGTGAAGAGAAATTGTGACGTGAACAACATTACAGTTGATCAGTTGTCCGGCACTATATTGAAAAATCATACGGATATTTACTTGGTATTAAAGTATTAGAGTTAAGTTAACCTTTTGTATCCCGACTTGTCATCACATTGTTCCTGCTATAATGCGAATAATGATGACATGCGATTTGCCTCGGGTTGAGGCGACAAACCGGACATGTGGGATTCATTTCCAGCAGCGGTCGCAGCTCCCATTCACTCTCAGGATTTAGGCCTCTGTGTGTGTGTGTGTGTGTGTGTGTGTGTGTGTAGCCTCATAAACTGCCAAGTGTTCCTCAGGACAGGAAGGGCCCGCGAGGCAACAGGGTTTCATGCAAATGCCATTTGCATAAACAGCAGCGGAGGGGAGCAGTGAAAAAGGCGCTTGTGCTACTTGTTATGACAGACGGCTGGATGAGGAAAAGCCGCGGACGAGAACACATTTGAATGGCACATCAAGATTCCCGCACAGACGCTAACTATCAAGACAGTTATCACAGTTGTGTGTGTTTCTACATGTGTGTGTGTGTGTGTGCGTGTGAGAGAGAGACAGGGATCAAGAAAGGGTCACAGGGCACCTAGCTATTACATGGAAAAAATATATTTATCGATTTCTTTTTTCTTAATAGACCAGTACGACCAGCTGAGTGGCACTTTGCTTTGATTTAATCATCTGTGATTCACTGAACGGGATTCTTCATTGTGGTTTACGCTACAACTCGCTTGGCTGGACATCAAGTAAACTCTGATCATTCTGTACGCACTTGCTGTCTTTTGCTTTTTAATGTTAATTATTAATACCATTAAATACCATTATTGTGTTTTACAATTATAGTTATTATGACAAATTACTATTATTCTTCGTTGACATGTATAATCTATAAATGATTTACTGTTTGGTGACTAACAGAAGCGGAAATGTGGGAACGGACTTGTATTTTGGTGTCGATTTAAACATTCTCTGAGGAAAACTGAAAAGTAGGCAATGTCAATGTTTTGTTTTTTTTCGGGGCCCTGGGCAGGGTGCCAATTTATTGCAGGGCACACAAGCACTCACATACACACACATACTATGAGGAATTTGGAATTGGCGACAAGTCAAAGTATGTTTTTTGACTGTGGGAGGAAACCAAAGTACCCAGAGGAAACGGACCGAGCATGAGGAGTACATGCACAGCCCAGAGGCGAGACTAGAACCCTCATCCTTGGAGGTGCAAGGCGACAGTGCTAACCTGCACCACTGTGGGTCCACCAATTAATTAATTAATTATAAAGTGTAATCCTTGATATTATGTTGGTTTATGTTTATTTTTATTTTTATATGAAATGTATACGGTTTTTTATTTCAAGTAAGCCAGGCCATTTTTTTCTTCTTTTTTTTTTTTAAACTGTAATAGGAAAAGCTCTGGTTTTTGTTGTATTTAGAATTCTGATTTGTGTCCGTCGATTTCACACCACGTTAATTATTTTCCTGTAACGGTTTGGCCTTTTCTTTATTTCAAAAATGTGCTTGATTTAAAATGAAAAATTCTTATAGATTAACTGAACATAAGTGATGTGAATGAAACTGATTTGATTTCATTCACATTAAGGGATTCTAAAGTGAATTGTTCTTATAGCATGAATCTTTGAAATCTCACATCAATTACAGTACATTGTTAGGAGTAAAGCAAAACACTAAATACACTAATTTCCTATTTTTTTTTTTATCGAAATCTTACAATAGTTTACTTTTAAAAACATGAGGATGCTTATTGATGGGTAGTTTTTATCCTTATCTCAAATATTTCAGCTTGTTTATATAATAATCTAATTTTATATGATATAAAACATTTTTTTCTAGCCCTTTCTCCAGCCCTCATGTTTATCTCTGTTCGTGTTTCGGTGTCTTTCGGTGTACAGTACGTGTGCGTATTTAATTGTTGCTCTCAATATTATAATTATTATAACTGGTGGACACTGTTGTGTGGTGATTATGTCACTACCAGCTCCTTTAACAGCTCTGTGCTTAGACTGTATTCTCAACCGCTTGTAAACGGTTTTGGATGAAAGCAAAAGCAACGGCTTTAAAATGAAGAAATACAACAGTAATGTAAATGTTTATGCACTAAAGAGAATACTTGTGCATTCACACACCGAAGCAAAGGTGGTTCTGACAGCATTCAAAGAGTTTACCTAAACACAAAAGAATGAAAATATGATTCCTGCACCTCATTGTAAGTTACTTCCACATCTCAGTATGAAAGAAAAACTTTTATTGTGTGCGGGTGGTGGAGTTTTTTATAAGGAAAGCGTAATTATAGCTTCTTGGGCAAAACAAAGCCTCACCCTAACGACCCAGAACAAGTCTTCGCCAGTCTCAGGGAAGACGTCAAACCCAAACAATGTATGCAACACGCAATTTCTTCACTTATCTGTAAATAAATGTCACCTAAGTATTCATAGCTCAGTGATTAAAGACAGCTCTAAAAACAACACACATTTTTATTTTACAGTAAGATATTTCTGAGTTAAAGGGAAGGCATAACTTTTATTATTATTATTATTATTAGTAGTAGTAGTAGTAGTAGTAGAAGAAGTATTAGTAGGAGGAGGGGGAGGAGTAACGGTAAGAGTAGGAGTAGTATGAGGAATAGAAAAAGGTGTAGAAGTATGAGAAGGAGCAGTATAAGTAGCCTTAGAAGAGGTAGAATTAGTAATAGGAGTAGGAGTAATAGGAGTAGTAGTTGTACAAGTAGCATGAGTGTGTGTACTGTAGTAGTAGTAGTAGTAGTTTGAGTAGAAGAAGTAGAAGAAGGAATAAAAGTAGGAGTATTAGTAAAGTAGTAGAAGGAATAGTAGGAGTAATGTGAGTTGTAGTAGAAGTTGTACAAGTAGCATGAGTGTATGTACTGTAGTAGTAGTAGTATGAGTAGAAGAAGTAGAAGTAGGAATAAAAGTAGGAGTAGTATGAGTATTAGTAAAGTAGTAGAAGGATTAGTAGGAGTAATGTGAGTAACTGTGCAGTACTTCTACTTCTTCTACTACTTCTACTCATACTACTACTACAGTACATACACTCATGCTGAAGTAGAAGTAGCATGAGTGTATGTACTGTAGTAGTAGTATGAGTAGAAGTAGTAGAAGAAGTAGAAGTAGGAATAAAAGTGGGAATAGAAGTAGGAGTAGTATGAACAATAGTAAAAGTAGTAGAAGTAGGAGTCGTAGAAGTAGCCTTAGAAGAGGTGGAATTAGTAATAGGAGTAGGAGTAATAGGAGTAGTAGTTGTACAAGTAGCATGAGTGTGTGTACTGTAGTAGTAGTAGTAGTAGTAGTAGTAGTAGTAGTAGTAGTTTGAGTAGAAGAAGTAGAAGAAGGAATAAAAGTAGGAGTATTAGTAAAGTAGTAGAAGGATTAGTAGGAGTAATGTGAGTTGTAGTAGAAGTTGTACAAGTAGCATGAGTGTATGTACTGTAGTAGTAGTAGTATGAGTAGAAGTAGTAGAAGAAGTAGAAGTAGGAATAAAAGTGGGAATAGAAGTAGGAGTAGAAGTAGTATTAGTAGAAGTATTAGAAGTAGCCTCAAAAAAAGGTAGAATTAGTAATAGGAGTAGGAGTAGTATGGGTAGTAGAAGTTGTACAAGTAGCATGAGTGTATGTACTGTAGTAGTAGTAGTAGTAGTAGTAGTAGTAGAAGTAGGAATAAAAGTGGGAATAGAAGTAGGAGTAGTATGAACAATAGTAAAAGTAGTAGAAGTAGGAGTAAGAGTAGTAGAAGTAGCCTTAGAAGAGGTAGAATTAGTAATAGGAGTAGGAGTAATAGGAGTAGTAGTTGTACAAGTAGCATGAGTGTGTGTACTGTAGTAGTAGTAGTAGTAGTAGTAGTAGTAGTAGTAGTTTGAGTAGAAGAAGTAGAAGAAGGAATAAAAGTAGGAGTATTAGTAAAGTAGTAGAAGGATTAGTAGGAGTAGGAGTAATGTGAGTTGTAGTAGAAGTTGTACAAGTAGCATGAGTGTATGTACCGTAGTAGTAGTAGTAGTAGTATGATTAGAAGTAGTAGAAGAAGTAGAAGTAGGAATAAAAGTGGGAATAGAAGTAGGAGTAGAAGTAGTATTAGTAGAAGTATTAGAAGTAGCCTCAAAAAAGGTAGAATTAGTAATAGGAGTAGGAGTAGTATGGGTAGTAGAAGTTGTACAAGTACCATGAGTGTATGTACTGTAGTAGTAGTAGTAGTATGAGTAGAAGTAGTAGAAGAAGTAGAAGTAGGAATAAAAGTAGGAATAGAAGTAGGAGTAGTATGAGTAATAGTAAAAGGAGTAGGAGCAGTATAAGTAGCCTTAGAAGAGGTAGAATTAGTAATAGGAGTAGTAGTAGACATTGTACAAGTAGCATGAGTGTATGTACTGTAGTAGTAGTATGAGTAGAAGTAGTAGAAGTATGTAGGAATAAAAGTGGGAATAGAAGTAGGACTACAGAGGTTCCTAGATGGATGGGTGGCAGGAATAGTAGAGGTAGTCGGAGTAGTAATATGACACATGGAACTATTGGTTCATGTTATGTTCCCACGCATGCATGCTTAGAAGCTAAATGAAAATCTGAACACATTTCAAAGCTAATAAAAGTCACTACATTTCACCCTAGGGTTGAATCAGGAACAGTAAGGAATAATAACCCTAACCCTAACCCTAGGAATGACATGAATGATCAAAGAAATAAAAAACAATATTGTAAATAATGACTACAGTATCTCTATTCACACATCACATGTTGCATTGCATTAGCTGTGTAAGTGTTTTGCTAATGTTTATAAAATACTAGTGAATGTTAACTTTATCTAAGGACCACATTCTTGTAAAAACAGACAACATGGCCTATATCACTGCCACAATATAATACATTGAGGTTATGAGTTAATATCTCAAGAGTAATGTTTTGTTAAACTTAGTTTGGAAGTGAAATTCACAGCCATGAATGACATCATTAGCACCAGGCTGACCAGCTAACTGCGATAAGCGATGCATATTTTCCTCCTCACGTATCACAGCAATGTTCTGCTGGGAAACTTTGGGTCCGTGGCATTCATGTGAATGTTTCAGTGACATTAAAACTCCTGGATTAGCTTACAAAATCCGGTAGCGTGTGATTATCTGTGTGTAGGTTGCAAGAGGGTAGGGTTCTCAACAATAACTTCCCAAACAGGAATAAAATTCACAGGTCATAGGTCAATTGTTTAGCAATGACGACTTGAACGGGTGTATTGAGAAATTAATTCCATGGCTGCTCCCGTTAAGGGGTTGCCACTTTGCACAGGTTTTACGCCGTCAATGACCCATTTTTATCCAGGTTTGGGACTGGCATCCAGCAGCTGTGACTCAACCCCATTGATGGTGCCATCAATGCCTGCTAAAACCACAACCGTATTATATCTATGTGTGGGAGTTTTACATCGATCAGTCTAATATGCCAAATAGTGAGCAGGTCCCCCTTTTACCACCAAAAACAGTGATGCACTACGACACCTTTCTATCAGAACCTTTTCATCTATTTGATCTACAAATTGGAGCCTTCACTCCCCATGTGCATCAGAAACACCTGGCCACTCATGACCCTGTCGCTAGTTCACCGGTTTTCCTTCCTTGGATCACTATTTGTATGTCCTGACCTCTAAAGCTTGGGAACATCCCGCAGGAGCTGCAGTTTTGATGTTGTTTTGACCCTATCCTTTAGCAGTCACAATTTGTCCCTTGTCAAAAAGTCACTCAAATCCTTACACTATTCCATTTTTTTCTGCTTCCAACACATCAACTTCAGGGGGGAAAAAAAAAAGGTTCACTTGTTGCCTAATTTTTCCCATTGACCTTCTAGCCACCTTTGTAGCAAGATATTGAAAATGTAGTGACCGTAGCTCTGTAAGAATGCTAATACTCCCATCTGCTGGAAGAATGATGTATTACACTAATAATAAGCTATAATAACGCTGACTGCGCAAGAGAAGAAACAGCACCACCTAGTGGACATTACTGACTGAAAAAAAAAAGAAAATCATGAAGAAGCAGTTTTAATTCATTTAACCATTTGCTCTTAAGAATTCATCAAATGCATAATGCATATATTGACTGCCTAAAGATATTTCTATGCTTATCTATCTTAGTAACCACAAATAAATAGTTTGTACTCTTTCACAATTAAAAGAAGCGTATAGGTTATATATAAAAAGCCCTTTACAATGTCTTGCTGGTCTGAGTGAATTAAATGAATTGGTACATTTCATGGTTTCATGAGACACACACTCTATCGTCATGCTCTGTTCAGTCTTTATAAATAATGCTGCGCCATATCACATACATGTTTCTATTATTATGGAAACATGTGATTCTCACACAGAGACGTCACATAATCACTCACACAGCCAGGAGTATGGACTCAGTCAGAACATGATGTACTGGGCAGATTTATATTTCAATTACTGGTTATTTAAATAATTGAAGTTCTGTGGGTGGAAACTGGCACTTGTTCCCTCCATCATTAAGACAGATTGGCAGATTCTGCAGACAGCTCGACCTCTCCAGAGTTCTGACATCAGTGTAAGGTTGTGAATCATTCATAGAGCATGACTCGAGCTCAGGCTGGCCTTAAAGCCAAAAGACTTTGGGACAGAATAGAGATCACATAAATAAGACCATGTAAAAGAATGAAGAAAGACTGAGAGAGACAGTATCCTTTCTTTCCTGAGGCTCTCGTCACTTCAGCGGTGATACTAAGACGGCTGTTTCACAGCATTTTGGCAGACAACCTTATCCAGAGCAACAAACTTTTTTTGTTAATCTCATTATACATTTGAGGGTTAAGGGCCTTGCTCAGGGGCCCAACAGGGACAACTTGGTGGTTGTGGGATTTGAACATAGGAACTCCCAAACTGTAGGCCAATGCCTTAACCACTAAGCTACCCCTGACCCAATGAGCTACCCCTGACCCCCCCACTGAGCTACCCCGACACTTTCAATGAAATTGTGATATTTTGATATGAAGCGTGACATGAGAATTTACACACACACACACACACAGACACACACACACACACACACACACACACACACACACACACACACACACACACACACACACACACACACACACACACACACACACACACACACACGTTCTCTGCTGTGCTCCGGCACCCTGTTGCTCTGGCAGGCAGCCTGGCTCTAACCACAACAAACCACAAACCGCTACACACTGCGCCTGCCACTGAAAACCTGCAATCATGACAAATTTGGGATTCGTTCGGAAAGCTTTCACATGTTAGCCGCCGCATAAAGAGCCGAGCTGCTGCCACGAACCGAGCACAGAGGCACCGAGCTCAGATTATAGAGAAGCTCTGTGCGGTGCAGAAGCCCGGGTCAGCGCCGTGTCAAAGGGTCAACAATGCGAAACTGATCACAGGTCACACCGCTGACCACTGGCTTCCTCCAAGGTTTAAACCGAGGCAAAAAAAAAAAAGAAGATGAAAAATAAAAAAATTAAAAAATCCCACACAAAATGCTTTTTCTGTCTCTTTATTACCACCACATCTCTGACCTAATCTCTGATGCAAGCCTCAACCTGAAATAATAATAAAAGATGACTTTTAAACTGCCAGTGGAATATGGTGTGTCTGCATGCTGTACATGCTAACAATTTTAGGAATATTGGCACCCTGAAAGAGAATTTCGTGAATTGTGTAAAATAGGAAAAATACAGTCTCTATAACGCTTGTCCTGTACAGGGTCGCAGGAAGCCCGGAGTCTTTCCCAGGAGGCTTTAGGCAAACTGGACATGGAGTCAGTCCTCTACAGGTCAAACACACACACACACACACACACGCATATCTGCATGTGTTTGCACTGTGGGAGGAAGTCCGAGCACACGGAGGAAATCCAAACAAAGAACATGCAGACTCCACACACACAGACCCGGGACATGGCCAAGGCAGGTAAAAGTTAGCAATAACTGAAAAAAGATCATTTAGGCTGATGTTTGCTTTTTTTTTTTGCAAAACAAGCACTGATTCCTGATACCTGGTTTCCTCCTACCTCCTAAAAACTTGCACTGCTGCCTCAAAATTTCCCCTGAAACCTGGTTTATACTCGACCTATAACTTTGCATGCATGTGCAGAAACAGAGGCATGGATGTCTAAAGGGTTAAAAGCGACCCCCGCTAGATGTCACGCCACTCCAAAAAAACAAGTTTCCAAAGCGAATGATTTGTAATGTTTGGAGATTCCATGCACAGTGACGTTATACACACACACACACACACACACACACACACACACACACACACACACACATGGTGCACACACATGCACTCACTTTCCACGATCGACGTGATTGCTTTCATGCGCTGTGTCTCGAATTAAAAACTTATCAACAATCTGAAGTATTTACTAATCTAGAAGAACCAGAATTACAAAAACGAGGCCATGTGCTCGGTTTGAGACACTAACCGTGATCTGAAAACTGGGTAGTGATACGCACAAACACGACACAGTTTTTTTTTTTGCTGTACAGTATTTTGACATGGTTCGTATGTCCAGTGGATAAGGTGTTGGATTACTGACCGTAAGGTCATAGGTTCAAATCCCACCACCACCAAATTCACACTTTTGGGCCCCTGAGCAAGGCTTTTAACCCCCTCCTGCTTGGATATCACTCTGGATAAGGGCGTCTGCCAAATGCTGTAAATCACTCACTCACTCATCATCTATAGCGCTTAATCCTGTAATCAGGGTCACGGGGGCCTGGAGTCTATCCCAGGAGACTTAGGACACAAGGCGGAGTACAACCTGGACAGGGTGCTAATCCATCGCAGGGCACACAAACATACACCCACACACTCATTCACACACTACAGGCAATTTTGGGAATGCCAATTAACCTAACCTACATGTTTTTGGACTGTGAGAGGAAACCGGAGTACACAGAGGAAACCCACTAAGCACCAACATGCAAACTCAGAGACGGGAATCGAACCTGGACCCTGGAGATGCAAGGCGACAGTGCAAACCACTACACCACCTTGATGTAAATGACTAGTGTGTGTGTGTGTGTGTGCGTGTGCGTGTAAGTGTTCATGCCCATGAGTGAAAAAACTGAAAATATCACATATTGCATACATTATTCTATTTTTGGATTCGCTCCCCGTCTCCTCTTTCTCTCCCACTCGCTTTAAATATGTTAACGAATGCTAAGTATAAAGCTCATCGCTGATCATGTAGCACTCATCCGTTTCTTAGACTCTCCCTCATTCTACACTCAAATACACTCACACTAAAAGTAACCAACGCTGTCAAACACACTAATGACTGTCTGCAATATGGTACAATTGATAATTGAGCACTCTCATCCTCCCATCCCCCCCCCCCGTCTCTCTCTCTCTCTCTCTCACACACACACATATACATGCCCCCCCCCCCCCCTATCTGTCTGGCCCTGATCGACAGTAATCAGATCGGGAAATAAAACCCCTTCTAGCACGTCACGCCGTGCGCGTCAGACAAATCCCCCCCCACCCCTGTCATTTAATCCTCGTTATCCACCACCAGCACAGTTGACTCATCCCACTTCCCTCCACCTCATCCATCCGGAGCACGCCGGATAAGTTCTCTCCCTTGGCCCACAACACGAGGCTCATAAGACTGGAATCATCATCAGCTCTGTGCAGGAACATATTTTCACTCATTCCTGTAAATTAATAAGCGCACTTGGGTTTATACAAATACAAAAAAAAAAAAAAAAAGAGGCGTAATGAGCATGATGTGAGCTCATCTGCCAATAAAGCGAAGGCAGGAAAGTGCTGGATGTTAATCATCAATAAGCATAAATATCGTTTAAGTGATTATCTGACGTCGTCATTCTTCTTTCATTGAAGCGATTACAGGAAATGATGAAAGCAAAAGGAGAAATGAATGTTATTTTTTCTAGTGCAATGGTTTTTTTTTTCTTCCAGTAAACAGCACGGTGGTGTAGCGGTTAGCACTGTCGCCTTGCACCTCCAGGATCTGGGTTCAATTCCCGTCCAGGTCTGATTCCCACCTCAGGTCTGTGTGCATGGAGTTTGTATGCTCAAATTGCCCACTAGTGTGTGAATGTGTGTGTCCCCTGTGAGGGATCAGCACCCTGTCCAAGGTATACCCTGCCTCGTACCCATCATCCCCACAAACCCCCACCGCGCCCCAACCCCCCGCGGCCCTGCGGTACAGATGATGAGTTTCTTGCACTATCTTGCTGTTTTTCAACTTTTTTTTAACAAACTTTTTTGATATGCATCACAGAAAACATTACATCCTTTAATTCCTATTGTTTTGTAAATGTGATTACAGGAAAGTAATTGTTAAATGTTAAAACCATTTTATTTAGATATATTATAATAACTCTTAACTGAAAAACAACTCTAATAGTCACTGATTTATGAATTTGATCAATACGCAGAAATATTTTGTCATTTAATTTTAATATTTAAATAAATACTGATAAAAGATAATATTTTTTATTATTACCTTGTACAGTTTCATTTTTAAACCAGATAATTCTTCTTCTTCTTCTTCTTCTTCTTTTAATATTTTTATTATTGTTATTTTATAGCTTACAGGGTTGAGACGAAATAAATGAATCTTCATTTATATGATGCAGAACAAAATTTCCCAGCAGAATTTTTTTGTAGTTTGGAATTTACATTAATACAAGATCATATGCAAATATTTCCGATCATGTTTAACAGTATGAAATTTAAAATATTTCCTATGAGCTAGAATCATTATTACAGGCCGGCCATTAACTAAATAATGCACGTCCATAAAAATAATAATAATAAAAAAAAGAATCTATACCTCACTTCCATAATTAATTCCACTTTATTCAGTCCAGTTTTTTATTTCTAAAATAAATGTGTGCTTTTTCAAATGTATAGAGTCCATGGCACTCCTGATAAACGCTGAGCCCTTTCAAGGCGCATTTCCAAAATAAAGGAAATTGATCTTTTACAGCTTCGGTGATCACTCTCATCCCAATATCTCACCAAATGACTTTCATGGATGGATTTATTTCTTGGTTGAAGAATTCCTAACTTAAGGACCTGTACATTTCTTCAGGACCTAAAAACGGTGTCCAGATGTAACACACATCCAGCTTACTTTTGTTAGCGCAATGAATACTCACTTAGGGCCATCAGAGGGAAAGGAGGGACGATCACTAGGTGGCGCTCTTCATCTTTTCTGGCTTCTGGCTGTCCTTCACAAATAACAGGATTCTGCACAGATGAGACACAAAAACAGTCAGTATTATGACATATATGCTCACAATACTGTTATTGTGCTGTCAAATGATCATCAGAAGAC
Source organism: Clarias magur (assembly GCA_013621035.1). Taxonomy (NCBI): domain Eukaryota; kingdom Metazoa; phylum Chordata; class Actinopteri; order Siluriformes; family Clariidae; genus Clarias; species Clarias magur. Next base: position 433,239 of record QNUK01000222.1, read on the forward strand.
TAAGAGACTAGTGGGGTGGGTGGGTGGACAGAGAGAGCGAGAGAGAGCGAGAGAGAGAGAGAGAGAGAGAGAGGGTGGGGTGGGGTGGGGTGGGGTGGGGAGATGGACGACCAAGAGAGAGACAAGCGCATCTTTCAAATTGCTCAATTAATAGTTTCAAAGGAGAGGGAAATGACCATGAAAGTAGAAAACCGCAGAATACTTGTCGCATTGCTCAGTCAACATTACATAAATATCCCTGAGGCATTGTGGACATGTTCTCTGCTGCCATCTTTCTCCTTGTCTCTTGAATGGAACCATTGACAGATTCGCTGTCTTCCATGAATGATGAGCCGTTGTTGTTCGCACGATGCATGGCTCATTCAGTAATTATACTATTTGGCCCTCATAAGTGCACTTTATTGCACCAGATGCAGTCGTCAGGGAGCAAAACACCGATTGAAATATAGTGACCAGATGATGCTCGGAGGTCAGCTAGCTCCAGGCGATAACCGTCATCGTCACTCTAGAAGAAGAAGAAGATGAGACTTGTCTTTTTTTTTTTTATGTAGTCAGGCATGAAAAGGAACGCCGGTGTGGTCCTGTCAGTTGCGTTTCGATTGCTTGGGTAGAGTCCTTCATGTGGCTGACATGCTAGAGCGCTCTCCAAACCACACAGTGACCACAGGCTCAGGCAGGCTGGTCATTCTGTATTAGTCAGAATATGAAGTGTGTTTTTCATAGTGAGTAATGATGATAATGAGTTGTCATCAGCATGGACAAGCATGGCACAAATATCACATGATCCATACGCCGCACTGTACATCCTTTGTCTGAGGAACGATCTTGATCGGTCTCAAGTTGCAAAGTATCTACAGTACGTCTGGTGGAAATGTTGAACAGGGTGTGGTCATGGTGGGGCGAGAACTGGTTGAGTGTACGGCAGGACTTTGCTAGGGGCGGTGGCGGCTCAGGCGCTTGAGGTTCTGGGCTGCTGATCAGAGGATGCGTGGTTTGAGCTCCGCCACTGCCAGGTTGCCACTGTTGGGCACTTACAGTAACCCCATGCGCACGTAAGATGCTACGTCAATCACTGACATGAAGTACGATTCACAAGAGCAGCGTAGAGTGCACAGTGAAAGCGCGGCCCAAGATCAGGATGCCTGGAAAGCTGACCATTATTCTTCAATATCATTCAGGCAATAAAAATGTGAGATTGTTCAACTGCGGTGTCGAAGTGGCGTACTGCTTAGCATTGTAGCCTCGCACCTTCAGGGTCGGGTGGTTCGATTCCCGTCTCAGGTCCAATTCCTGCCTCGGGTCTTGGTGTGTGGAGTTTGCATGTTCTCCCGATGGCTTTCCCCTGGGTGCTTTGGTGTCCTCTTACAGTCCAAAGGCATGCAGATTAGCTTAATTGGTGTTCTCCACTTGCCTGTTGTCCAGGGTGTACCCCACCTCGTGTCCAAAGTTTCCTGCTATAGCCTCCAGGCCCCTTCACGACCTTTGATAAGAAGTATCAGACATCCTGATAGAAATTATCCTTTAAGCTAAAAGTAGGTTTTTAAGCAGGTTTGCTACCCTGGTTGATGTAAGTTGTTAGCTAGAAAGACACGTGATTGCAACATTGAATAGGCAAGAAAATCTAACAGCGTCATTAGGGTGTGCAAGTGGTATAGAGGTATAGAGAGCAGCTGTAATGAAGACAAATGAGTGAACCATGTTCCTGGTCAAGCTTCAGTCAAGGGCCAAGGGATCAACAATCAATATAGACCAGGACAGTCAAGAGCAAGTCAAGAAAACCAGACAGGAAGATCAGAAAGATAATGAATAGAAAAAAGGACAGTAGAGTACCTCACAAAATTCAGTTATATGGGCGTGTGTGTGATTAAGTACAGGTGTGTGTAGTCTGTCATAGAGTGGTCCTTGACGGCCATGTTTGTATGCCGTGTTGCATTCTGGGAGTTGTAGTTTAACAAACCTTGCCGTGACACCTGGGTGGGAGTCATAAAGTTCACAGGTGTGTTACAGTATGTGTGTCTAGGTCAGCTGTAGGAGAAAAGTACAATTTAAACATTCCTGCTTGCTTTCCTATTGCCTCTGCATCACATTTCAAATGATTCGTGTGTCAGTTTAGACATGGACTACCTGTTTACAACACTGTGCAGACTCTGACCTCGACCTGCCCCTGTATCCGTGACTCCTCCTGGGCCGTTCAGCCTTGCGAGCGTGTGAAGAACTATCGATAACGCAAGAATTAACGAACACAATACGATGCACGTGCACGCTCACCTGACGTGCGGCACGTCCGCTCCGCTCGAGTGTGCGTGACACAGACCCGACATCAGTCCGATTTGGTTCAATCCCAGTGGCTGTGTTCGGTTTTACTTGACATCAGGCTCCGGGTCAGATCTAAATTATTCCATTTATGATTGCTGCCCTGTCTCGAGGGCGTCTGTCTGGTCGGCTGCATTAATGAGCTGGACTAGGCCTGAGCTCCTCAAGAGTTCACTCTTCTCCTGGTTAGGCATACTGATTATTAGGAGACCGGCACAGATTGCTTTCACCTCACCGTTACAAAACAAACAAACAAACAAACAAACAAACAAATAAACAAGCAAACCAGCAAAAAAATCCAGGGAAATGTACGGGTCTAATATGATACAGTGGTGTGGAAAGAAAACGTTGAGAGCTGTATCGGGGAAGATTTCGGAATTGGAACCTATTAAGGACGCAAATGTACACATTAAACTAGTCGCGCTGAGTTATCTGACTCGAATTCGACCGACTTTTCAATCATGTCACCTTTCTACAATCATGTAGAAGCTGTAAAAGGTTAAGGTGAATCAGTGTGACATTTCCTTTATGTCTATACCTAGAGAATTACCAGGCAGCAGTGTTTTTGGGATATGTGACATGAAAGGCTGCCCGACCCCCCCCCCTTTATTGAAGCACTAACAGCCAGCTCCATCTCCACACACATCTTCTACATGATTCTGTGAACACAAAAAGGACAGGAAAGGTTGTCTCCTACAGCAGGCAGCTACACGACAGATCTACCAATTAGGTGACTCACAGGGCCTTGTTAACCCCCTACCCGCTCGCCTGAGCTTTTGCCCACTGCCGAGGTGCAAACACGCCGTGCCGGCTCGAGTGAAAGAAGAAGAGAAGATGCGCAGACGCTCGTCCGCGCACACGCGTTAACTACAGGACGACTTTTACGAGTCTACGCCTTGTCTATGCCGAGACTAGAGTTTCTGAGTTAAGTCATGTCGAGTAATAAAGGAGCTGGAACTAATCTTGTTGAGGAAGACGGAGGTGATCGCTTATGCCGCGGGTTTTTTACCTTGGTCCTGGAGAAAACCCCTGTTTTTGTTAAATTGTGTAGGACCTGAGTAAGGAGCATCTGGCTTACGTGGTAGGATACATTTGACACATTTGCAGACGGGGGAAAAAGCAAATAAAAAGGGAAAAACACAAACATCTACGGTGTATTCTCCAAGCAAAAGTCAAAAGGCTGTTATTGAAACTAAAAAAAAGTTTTAAAAATTCAATAATAAAAAAAATAAACCAGTCATAGTCTCTACCGCTTTCTCTCCCGCGGGGGGCCGGGAGCCTATTCTAGAAAACTTAGCGCACGAGGTCGGATACACTACAGCCTGGACACGGTGCCAATCCATCGCAGAATACACACACGTACAAACACTCACACACTCATTCACACACTATGGGGAGGGCATTTACCTCACCTTGCAGGGTTCGATTCCAGTCTCTGTGTGCATATGGAGTTTGCATGTTCTCCTCATGCTTGCGGGTTTCCTCCGGGTACTCCAGTTTCCTCCCACAGTCCAAAGACATGCAGATTAGGTTAATTGGCATCACCAAATTGTCCATAGTGTGTGAATAAGTGTATGTGCGTGTGTGCCCTGCGATGGATTGGCACCCTGTCCAGGGTGTACCACGTCTTGTGCACTAAGCCTCCTGGGATAGACTCCAGCCCCCCCTGTTTAACACTGAATACAGGATAAAGTGGAGGAGACAGTGAGTGAGTGCATGTGTTTGGAGTGTGGGAGGAAACCAGAGTAAACCCACTAAGCACGGGGAGAACATGCAAACTCCATGCATACAGACCTGAGGTGTGACTCGAACCTGGAGGTACAAGGTGACAGTGCTAAGCACTACGTCACCATGCAGCTGCAGTAAACAGAAAAAGTGCACACTCGTAAGCGTGTTTTCGAAAATGTAAGAAACAATCGAGAATTTTGGACTGAACTAAAAGTTATATGTGCTACCGTGAAGTGCGCGGAATAACGGTGTGAGATCGCGTTTATTAAGTAGGCTTCAATCGCACACTCATAAGCACGTATTTAAAAAAATGTACAGCGCCATCTGTTGAAATTTGAGAAGAACTAATGATTTTTCAATGTTGATTTTTTTTTTTTACGATATAATGGCGTTTTCTATTTAAATTCCAAAGTCTGTTTCCTTTGGGCCAATTACAATGAAACAAAGACCATACTGTATGTTACCTCGGTCAAATACACCTGTGAAAACCTCATTAAAATTCCTCCAGTAGGTTTTATGTTATGCGTGCACAAAGAAACAGACAAACAGACAGACAGAAATAACAAAAAAAAAAAACATCTTGATGTGTTCTATTACTCATCTTACGTCCCTGCAAAATTTTTTTTGTAGAGACACGCCCACATTACAGTTTTATTATATATATATATATACTGTAGATATGCTGGTTAGGTTTACTGACCATCCTGTGGAAGCAGCCACAGTCCTTCTGACGACTTAATCACAGCTGCTCCTCTTTTGATGAAAAACAGAGAAGGTTTTCCTTTTCCTTTTTTTTTTCTTTTTCCCTTTTGTCTGAAAAGTGGTCTTTTTTACATAATATTCTGCTTTCTTTTCTGGCCTACAGATATTTTCCTGTAAGATAAATCGCTTGAATGCTAATGTTTGGAAACCAGAAATGTTTTTCGTTTGTACTGACTTAATAATGAAGTCATAAAATAAACATGTGTAACAAAGTTTGTACAAAAACAAAACATACCAAAACGGAGCAAAAACAAGACCACAGGTTGCCTAAGACTTGTGCACAGTACTGTAACTTAGTATAGAGATCCGGTTCATGTCACTGCTCGGCCTAGACCCAGTTCAGATACGTCTGTTTTTGATTTATCCTGTCTTATTGTTACCTTTCGACGATGGAGAAATGAATGCTACAGAAATGTTTTTTCTTTGTCCCAGCAGAGGGACTAGGAACAATCATTCATTTGGACGCAATCACTGCTAAGTCTGACCCAGACCTCAGATCTTGGTGGAAAATACAGTAATATATTGGCCAGTTCTGTAAATTTACCCTCAGGTCCAGCAGTTGATATTGCTCTGTCTATATTGATATTGGGGATGATGTGAGCTTTTAATGGTTTCTTGTCTTATATTTCAATCATTTGAACAAACAAAAAAAAAAAAAACGATGTCTGATACGGTACTGTATGTACAGTATAGGGAGGCCTGAAGTCTATCCTGAATGGGGTGCCAATACATTGCAGAGCACAAGCATGACACACATTTAAGGAAATTTGGAACCGCCAGTTAGCCTAGCCTTTGTGTTTTAAAATTGATTTTAAACTTAAATGCAAATGAAAATGTAGACAAAATGATCACTCTTTCCCTGGCGTCTAATAAACAGAATAAATCTGCCTGCCTGATGTCCGTCCCTTCCGCATCCACGCTCTTTTTTGGTTTATTTGAAGTTAGACTCTGACCGAAGCATGTTTATTTATTTAGATCAACATGAAAATTACAGCAAAGCTGGGGATCATAACTTCAAAAACTGGCAGCCAGACGTAGCTGGATTGTCAGCGTAGCAGAATAAACACCAATTCCTTCAGAAAATATTCCAAAAATGGGTGCTGGTGCTGTACAGCTGTGATGAATGCGTCGCTCCGAAATCTCTAGTAGATGCTGAAATACGTGGAGGTCTCTTGTCTGTAAAGGCGTATGATTTCCATCATTTTTCGTATTCCTTCGTTCATTTAGTAGGCAGCAAGGTGGCTTGGTGATTAGCACGGTCGCCTTGCTACTCCAGGGCAGGGTCCGGGTTCGAGACAACCCAAGAACCTCTGATGAAGGTATGCTGTGGTATCTGGCACCAAAATCAGACCAGATGTGACAAAGATCTATCTCCTAGTCGTCTGTGTTTATTAATTTTCCTCTGGGTTCATAGATCAACGCTCTGACACGGAGACATAGTCGCGTTTAATCTATTAACGCAAGTGAAGGAGGGAAACAATCTCAGAGCCAATGAATGAAAAGCATCTTAATCTGTTCCTGGCGACTTATCACTTAGAGGTGTGAAGCATTTAAAAAGCCACAGATCATGTGAGTCAGGGTCCTGTAATGTTATTTTCATGGCCAGAGCTGATGCTGGAATGGAGCAAAAGCACGTCATACTTCTCTCCTCGTGCAGCAAGTGCTTGTATGCTTGTATGAGGCCATTGAGTTTGAGTATGACTCACCTCTCTCTCTCTCTCTCTCTGTCTCTCTCTCTCGCTCTCTCTCTCTCTGTCTCTGGCACATGCATGCTCTTTCTCGCCCTTTCTCTGTTTTTCCCCTCACTTTCTTCCTCCCTCCCATTCACAGCAAAGCCATGTGGATTCTGATCTCAATTACAGGCATCTTCTGCAAAACAAGTGTATTTACATTTTTATTGGCACAGACGAAAGAAGTCTCTTCATAAATACCCCGATAAAAGATTTAAATTTATGAATTCTGAAATGTCAAAAAGGATTCAATGAATTATTATAATGAGAATAAAACTGGAACTCTATAGTAGCTGCTCATAGTGCGGTAATGAGATTTTAATGGATTTTGGAACAATCCAATCTGAAGGGTTTGCTGTGGCACGTGCAGCCTGGCGATGGAGATTAGATCAGCACTGTTCAGATGCAGGCGATTTGAAGCTTAGTGAAATGAAGATTTTTTTTTTCTTATAATTATTTTACAGTTGGGATGATGATCTCTTTTTTTTTTGTTTTCATGTACTACATAGACATTTAGCAACGAGCTCTTGAATGTTAGTTAGACGTTTTTGATTTATTTTGAATAACATAACAGTTTCCAGCTGCAAGGTTCATATTAATGTGCTTTGTCCTAATGCACTATTGTTTCCATAGTAACACCTTACACATTAAAATGTACGGTGGATGATCCACGTGGTTGATGATCCATCCATCCATCCACTATTTATACCGCTTATCCTGTGTAGGGTCAAAGGGGCCTGGAGCCTGGCGTACAACCTGGATGTAAACAAATATCTTAAAATAAGAAAAAAAAAATACAACATCTTTATTTTATCCACTGATAGAACAGTATGTCACAAAAGCCTATACCTCAGAATATATCATATTGTAAAACGAATCACTGTTGTTTGTCTCGGGCTGCTTGGTTTTTCACACAAGCGTATTCATGTCTTTAATTCTTTAATGACTTACCGATCAGGAGAACCTTCATACATCATTTCTGCGTCCAGACGAAGCTGAATTGAATTAGAATTGACCTCGATTCCAGGGAATCAGCATTCTCAGAGCTACAAAAATGATGCTGTCGTCAGTGTATGTACATTTCAAGAGAAAATTAATACTGAAAGAAACGTGAATACTGATACAGTATAACCAGTAAATGTAGTGTATAGTGTATGCAGTGGCTTAAGTAAGTCAGTGTGCGTCATGAAGGTGGTAAAGCAGAAGCGATTAGTCCGTAATACATGCTGGAAACAAGTGATGTGTGGGTTGACTTTCACCCACATGTCAACAACCACGCCATAGTAATAAAGGGTCTAAGGCAACAAATTCTTGCATTTTAATAAAGCGGCCCTTGTGGAGTTTCAGATCACGTTTTCTACGCCGTTCAAAATAGCACTGAACATGCCGTTAAATAAGGAATTATCAATGAGTCATGAGTTATATTAGGTGCCACGGCAAATCCCAATTAAAGACAGCCAATTCCCATGTCAAGTCCAATCGAAAAAAAGACAAACACGTCCCTGCCCTGAACTAAAGACAGGCAAGTGACATTCAGCTGCCATGTGAAGACAATTCCCAGGTCTATTCCCAACTCAAATCTGACGTAAACACAGGAGATTCCCCATTCATGTCTGTAATAGAGATGTCCCAAGTCAAGTCCCAATTAAAACACACAAGTCTGAAATCAGGTTAAAATGAAAGACACACAAGGACAAGGCCAAGTGTTCAGTAATAACATACAAGTGTCAAGTAACGTACCAAGTTAACATAGACGAGTCGATTTCAAGTCGAATCTGAAGTACAGTAAAGACTTTAGCAAGTCTTAACTCTATCAAGTCCCAGTAAAAAGGGACAAACCCCAAGTCAAGTCCCAAGTAAAGACTGACACAAGTCCAAGATTAAGACAATTAAGAGATTAGTGTAAAATACAATCAAGTCTCAAGAAAGGTCTCAAAAAATGAGAGTTAAGTCTAAAGGCACAGTATGCAAGTGACCAAGACCAACACACACACACACACACACACAGACACACACACACACAGACATACACACACACACACACACACACACACACACACACACACACACACACACACACACACACAGACACACACACACACACACACACACACACACACACACACACACAGACACACACACACACAGACACACACACACACAGACACACACACACACACACACACACACACACACACACACATACACAGACACACACACACACACACACACACACACACAGACACACACACACACACACACACACACACACACACACACACACACACACACACACACACACACACACACACACACACACACACACACACACACAAGCACTATTGCTCTTTTTACTGCCGCTGATATCTCATGGAGCTTTGAGCACAAAATTTAGATCTTAGGTCTTTCAGGTGGACCAAATGTCTTCATCTGTGAGTAAATATATTTTTCATCTTATTCATGTTTATCATGGCTTGTAGTCATTCTTACAATTTTCTACATCAGGTTGAAAAAAAAAAAAGGATGCGCTTCTTTCTTGATATGTTTTAGAGATGAAATGAAGATGATAAACACTTGTCCATGCATTTCCTATTTAATTATATAATAATAATCAAAATCATAATCATGATCATAATAATAATAATAATAATAATAATACACTGGAGTACAAAAGCTGGTATCCCACATTGTGCGAAAGGGAGAAAAAAGAAAGACAAGTTCCTCTATTTTGGAATTCTCCTGTGTGAGGACAGTTACAGTAACAAAGAAAAGTATGTGAACCCCTTGGAATTAACTGTTTTTTTTCTCTTCATTATTTGCTATTACACCTGATCTGATGTTGATCTAAGTCACAACAATCCATCCATCCATTTAGGAACCTCTGTAGTCCACCTAGGGACTGTGAAGGCCAGTGGTGATTAGCATTCTTTTATTCCCATTTTATGACCGTGGTAGGACCTGCCGTCCACATTCACACATACGGTCCCACACTACGGCCAATTTGGGAACGGCAATCCACCTAGGACGGTTGGAGGAAACCAGAGTACACAGAGGAAACCAACCAAGCACAGGGGAACCATTCAAGTTCCATGCACACAGACCTCGAGGCCACCGTGCTACCACCAGTCACAGCAATAGACAAACACGTAAGGAAGTACTTAAAGCTAATGGCACAAAAACAATGATAATTTCTCATGTTTTTATTGAACACACACTTCAACGATTCACAGTGCCGAAGGAAAAAAGTAAGTGAACCCACAGATTAATTACTTCAATGAAAGCTAATTGTAGGCAGAGACCAATTAATGAAATGAGTTTGGAGGTGTGGTTTAAAGCTACTTTGATTGATAAAAGACACTCAAACATTTTTCCTGTTTATACGTAGCATCTGCTGATGTGAAGCATGCCTGACAGAAAGGAGATCTCTGAAGACATACAATCAAGAGTAGATGATCTGCATAAGGATGGGAAGGGATACAAAGTAATCACAAAGTGTTTACACATTCCCGCAGTCGACAGTTAGACAAATTGTCGATAATCGGAGACAGTTTATTACTGCGGCTAATCTTCCTAGAAGTGGGCACCAAGCCAAGACGACTCCGAAGGCACAACGCAGGTGAAGAAGAACCCACGAGGAACAGCTAAAAGCATGAAGATATCTCTGGAACTGGGACATGAGTCTACCATATGTGAGTCATCGAGCAGGCAGGGTATCATTGAACACAGCAGAGCACCACTGCTGGAAATAAACGCATTGCTACATGCCTGAACTTTGCCAATGAGCATCTTGGCGTTCCACAACACAAATGGGAAAAAGCAATGAAAAAAAAAAAAAAAACCGAAAGAAAATAGAGTCTTTTGGAGTGTCCCAGTCAGAGAGCAGACCTGCAGTGGAATGACCTCAGGAGAGCCGTTCACATCAGACATCATACGAATGTATCCGAGCTCAAACAGTTCTCTAAAGAGGAATGGTCCAAAATTCCTCCTGAACGTCTGGTCTGATCCAGAGCAACCGAAAACACTTGCTCAAAGTCATTGCTGCCAAAGGAGGTTGTCTGACCAGCTTTTCACTCCAAGGGTTCACTTACTTTTGCTCATGAGTGAATTCAATAAAAACACGAGAAATTATCATTTTTGTGCATTGTCAGCTTAACCCCATTGTGTTTGTCTCTTGTTGTGACCCAGATGATGATCAGATCTCAATTTATGGCAACTGAATGAAGTTACTCCCAAGGGGTTACATACCTTTTCCTTCACTGTAGAATTCAATGCGTTTAACACAAAAAAATAATAAAAGGTGGCTTGAAACTAGACTGCGATTCAAAACGTATAACAAAATCAGCATTTAAATTCTGCCATGATCTCCATTCGTTCTCTCGACACAAACTGAAGAAATATAAGGTAACAGGGTCACAGGTTTGATAATAATATGTCATAGTAAGAACTGGTACTTCAGGAGGAATGGGTCTCTACAGTAGGTCAGGTCTGGTGGTAGACTTAATGCAGGTCATGGCAGAATGTCAACTTTCGGAATTTCATTTTCCAATGGGGCAGGGGTAGCTCACTGGTAGCTCAAATGTCACTACTGATCGGAAGGTCCTACTGTACAGTAGGTTCAAACCCAAGTGCCACCAGGTTGCCACTGTTGGGCCCTTAACCCTCATCTGTTGTGTGTGATATTCCAGCTGTTGGGATCCAAGAGAGTTGTGAGGAGGTTATAAAGACAAAGGGTGAGTGTATGTGCACTCACTCGTTGTCTATATTCTTGTATTCAGGGTTGCGGGGGGCCTGGAGCCTATCCCAGGAGACTTAGGGCACGAGGTACTGTAGGATACACCCTGGATGGAGTGCCAATTTACACAATGTGAGCAAATTGGGAACAGTTAACCTAATCTGCATGTTTTTGGACTGTGGGAGGAAACCAGAGTACCCGGAGGAAACCAACCAAGCATGGTGAGAAGATGCGCAATTCCAGTGGGAATTGAGCCCAGACAATGCGAAATTGATGCGAGTGTACACATTGTAAAAAAAAAAAAAAAGAAAAAGAAAAAGATACTTACTAAATATTTCACAACGACAGTGATTTTCCACATTTTGACAGACTGAAGAATTATTACACTCGCGATTAGAAACGCGTGTATCATTGATGAAAACGTTCTCCCATTTTAAAACCTTTTCTCCGTCGAATACCGCGCTTAAAAGATGCGCTGAAACAAAGTTCTTTCAACTTCTACATAATCATCGGCACTTTTGGACAAAGTTCAACTGAATTAGTTGTAATGGCCTCGCACAAGCAACCTCTCTGATGGAAATAGAGCAAATATGAAAATGCTCCAACTTTCATCCAACAGAGTGATTAAGTCAGACTGCTGCATTATGCTAAGGTCTGGCCTCCCGGGGACGCCGCGGGTCGGAATCGTGCGCACTTTTGTGCACACAGCAGCGTGTGTATTCTAAGAAAGTCTTCGAGCGTACAGTAAGAGTGTGTAGGTATGTGGTATGCGACTTGTTGATTTTCCCGGCGCTGGCTCCATGACAGCTGAGCTACCACCCGCTTTCGAGCTTGTATTCATTTACTCAAAGAGTGCAAGTGAAGGGGGCGAAGATTTATGGATTATTATTATAAACGAGTTATGAGCGCAGGCCTGTGAGTAGGCACGGAATGACGTCGGTTGGAATATTGACTGTGGGAGTATTGAAGCTAATCAAGATTCTAGTGTAATTTTAAAACCAGAGAATTCTCTGGTGCGACTCCAGCTACGTTTCTCTTTTCCCCCCTCTTTCTTTTGCTGTTGTTTATTTCAGTGAGACTTTATTAGATTTTAGAGCCACACAAACACATTTGCAGTTGTTGGTTCCATAAATTTTAATGAGCGTGTTTAAAATGCTTCAGGTAACTATCACGTTCATCTTGTTTCAGTTCTAAATTTATTACCTAAGGCATGCTTTATGACTTTATTAGTTATTTAAGGAATCAGTGGTGGACGGGAGCCAAATCCAAACGTGCGTTTTACACGTCATTATTTTGTAATAAATAAATAAAATCTAATTATTGAGTTTAACACGGGCTGTGTTGTGATTTTGGACACAGTTGGATAAAAAAAAAAAAAAAAAATTCTCGGGAGGATTATTTGAGTGAGAAAGGCTGATATTAAGAACTGACCTAGCTGTATAAAACCAGTCCACAATATAAAGATACAACAACCACAACTGCAACATTGCTATTCCTAATGAGTTCTATAATGTACTTTTGGTCTGACTTTGCCATTTTTAGAATAATATGGTGTTTACAGGTATTTTCTCTCTTTAGTAACATTTCAAGGGCATAGTGCTTGTCAAGGGCATAGTTATCGCTGTGGTCTCGCACCTCCAGGGTAGAGTGCTCGATTCCCGCCTCGGATCTGTGTGCGTTGAGTTTACATGTGATTGCTGGGTTTCCTCCGGGTACTCCGGTTTCCTCCCACATTCCAAAGACATGCAGATTAGGATAACTGGCGTATCCAAACAGCCCATAGTGTGTAAGCGTGCACATCCCCTGGGATTGGCTCGAGGGCTCGAGGGCTCCTGTGACCTCCTGTGACCCTGTACAGGATACGCGGTATAGAAAATGAATGAAAGTGTGTTTATTTATTTATTTAAAAATAAATATTTTTTTTTATGAAATAAAAATATTAGTTCTTGTTCCTGGGAACTAAAATTTATGTTACTTACATACAACAAACTGCAAAGATATCTGTTTTGAAGAGTTTCCTTCATTGGAAAACCATACTGTATGTTACAGACTTGCACTGGAGGCTCCTTCCAGAATGTGATTTTTCCGCATTTATTTGAAAAATAACATCACATTTGACAAATTTGTGCAGCATTATGTCACTCTCTTGGACGAGTTTGGCTTAGTTTAGTATTTGAAATCCATGCAAAACAGGACCTGGATAAAATGGACATGAACCTGTTAAAGACAGCCACAGACATCCAAGAGTATGCAGACCTTTAACCTGCCTTACAGTTCAACCTGTACACTGGTTTGCACCATTCATGTGTTTCCGAACAGGTAGACATTGTTCAAGAGAGACATCCATGAACAGAACATGGCTTTCAGATCTGGTGATGAATTCAAGACTGATGAATCCATCAATGTACTGTAGCAAAATAGGCCCTTTTCCAAAACTTACAGTGTGCCACTCTGGCAAGGTCACCCACTGTATGTGACAGGGCATTCAGCATTTCTAACTAACTGAAAAGCTAACAAGGTCACATTCATTACCGATAACCAGGACTCCAAAGAAATGCTTGCTTTGACAACTGAAATCATGACCCCCCCCCCCACATTAATAAGAGTGTCCTTCAGGCAGGGGCAGATTTAGGTATGGGGAGGGCATACAGGGCAGCATATTGCCGGGGGCTTTTTAGAGAAAAAAAAAGAAAGAAGAAAAGAAAATTTCCGAATGATTTGTGTGATCGTTTTTTCATTGCTTGTTTGCACGTCACATTTTTCATGTCACAGCGTGTTATTTGTGTGTCACAGTGGGTTAATTAACACCCTGGTTATAGTTTGCGAGTGAGGCAGGGTACCGACTGGGAATGTCTCTCACTCACTTGTTTGAGATGGGGACGGAGGCGGACATCACCTCAGGTCTCCCCAGTGGAAGCCCGACTGCAGGGGAGCGGGAAAAAAACTTTGTTCAGCAGTGCAACTACAAAATGTTACAGAATAAAGCACAGTTCATAAATAATACTGTGAGTACATACAGTACTGTACCATATGGTATTACAGGCATATTTTTTTCCTTCTCTTTTGTGCAAAATCATAAGGAATACTATACATCCAGTGTATAACACTTATATTTGTTAACCAGGGTTGTTATGTTGCTTTAAAAAGACGGGCACGGAAGGGGAGTTGGCCCAGCGCTTCAGACTGCGATTCCTAGTTATTGTGCCAACAGATGACCAACACCAGTGACATGAAAGATTTTTGCCCTGTGGAACTCACTTCAGGGATTATGAAGTGCCTAGAAAAGCTGTCCATCAAAGTCCGTCAATGGCAACATGCTAGTCACTATCGAGCCCTGGCAGTTTGCCTTTATGTAATCCTTGAACATTTGGACTCACATGAAAAACACTTACTTACTTATTGTCAGGCACTGCAGAGTGGGAGGCATTTTTCCGAAGTCTTGGGTAGTTGCTAACCTGTTTCCCACCCTCACCAACTTTGTTCTGTTTGTTAAAAAGGCCAATGTACAATGTGGATCATATAAAGTCTGCAAGTTTCATCAAAAGTTCAGCTGCCCGAAGTTGGTGCAGGTAAACGGCCTCAAATTCCTGAGCTTGCGAACTGATGTGCTCCACTAACATCACAGCCATGATGGAAAAGGCCTGGCAGCAGCTCTATTTTATTCGGAGGCTAGACGGAGCTGCCGACCCCTTACACAGGCCTGCAGAGGTCGCATGGAGAGAACCCCGACCAGATGGATTTAGCAATGAAACCAACGGATCCATCCGGTCGAAAGGAAGGCTTTCCAGCAGGTAGTAATGACCGTCTCGCTTTCAAAGAGACTTTGTACTCTGAATGCTTGAGGAACAAAGCAAGAGCCACCCTTAGGGAACCCCATCACCCAGAACACTCTCTGTTCAAAGGAGAAATGCAGCATACAACCTGAGATGCCACAGACCAACCAGTACAAACACACACTGGACCAGATTTACAAACAGCTTCAACCCAACAACTATCAGGCTGGCTTTAGAGGACATAAAGGCTGGTGTGAAGTTCTCAAACCCCTCTCTCTCTCTCTCTCTCTCTCTCTCTCTCTCTCTCTCTCTGTCACATCAGATGTCTATCGCTTCAGCCCCCTGTAAATGAGGAGCTATAGAAACACATTAGACCTACATAAACCTACATAGACTTCTCTTGCAGGTACAACTACTGAGGGAGCTGTCGTGATAAATGAATCAACACCTTCTGACCAATCAGACTTGAGAATTCAGCAGCACTCCAGTGTAATTGGCGATGTCAACTCGATATTGTAGCTAGAAATCAGATGAGACTATGAGTGAGTATGTATGAGAGAGAAAGAGATATTAATAGAGAGAGACAGAGAGAGAGAGAGAGAGAGAGAGGGATATATACGACATGTTTGATATGAAAGTCCACATCACACAGCCTGCCGTGTGATCTCCTCTGCGGGCCTGGCCTTTCATTACCAACCTTTCCTTTTTCCTGTTCTCTCTCTGTTTGTCTGTGTATTTATTCATGCGTTTTCCCTCTCATTCTATCACTGTCTCTCTCCGCAACAACTCTTTTCCCCTCCTTTCTCTTCGCTGGTGTTGGTGACTCATCTATTGACAGGTAGCTGGGGAGTGAACCGATGGCTTGCAGCAGTGTTGAGCAAAAGAAAGGAAAAGAGAACTGGTTAAGCTCACATTGCCTTGTTAGTTGTGAGGTGACATTCGCAAAACAGAGCAGCTGAAAGCGGGGGATAAGAACGAGGGCACGTGGAGGGCTGACGTCTCAAGCACAAAGTGACAGAGAACTAATGTGAAAAACAAAAGAGTGAAAGTGTGAAAGGATGACGTATATCCCAGGTATAGTGTGAGAATGCAGTTTATTCCTAAAAGAGCAGACGCATGTTTTTATAAAAGTTATCATAAAACCAAGCCAATTTATTTATGAAACAGTCTTTATACTGATACTCACTCGTTCACTCACTCACTTTTAATAACTGTATTTATCCTGGTCAGTGTTGCTTTGCATCCAGAGCTCATCCTGGCATCGATGGGCACAAGACAGAAATACACCCTAGATGGGTTGCCAGTCTATTGCAAGGCAGCATGCACACATACATTAAAGGGATTTTTTTGGGAGTTTTTTGGGTTGTCAAATCAACACTGAGGTGCATATAAGTGTAAAACATTAGGTCATTAGGTCACATTCTGGCCCAATTCTCACCCAATGCTCGAACCCCAGTCCTTGGATGCAATGCCCAGGTAAAATAGGAGGGTTGCCTCAGGAAGGGCATCCGGCATAAAACCTGTGTGCAGGTCAGATGATCCCCTGTGGCGACCCCTCGACAGGAGCAGCCGACAGAGCAACAACAACAACAGGTCTTGATCATCATTGTTTTGCACACCATCCCTGAAGATCACCTTCTGGAATAGGATTACAGCCCAAGTAAACAAGGACAAACTCCACAAATTCCAGAACTATCCTTATGGCGAACATGAACCAGTTGTTTGGCTGTCTGGTGAAAGAAAATGGCTAACTTTGAAAGATGTCAAGGTTTAGCTCGGAGGGACTAAAAAGCGTATACATAAGAGTATACAGGTATGTTGATTCCTTTTTGCATGTAATGATGGTTGTGGAATTTGAATTCTGAATTTTTCAGAATTAGGTTTCCCCCCGCCATCAGTTGTTTGGTTGCCACACCCATACCGCCCACTGCACCAATCTCAAACCCAGATTAAATGGGATGTCTGCGTCAGTGTAAAACCTGTGCCAAGACGTGTGCGATTCGGATGCTCGGCTGTGGCGACCCCTTGACGAGAGTCAGAGAGAGACAGCTGAAAGTAGGTTTTACTAAATATTTGACTATGTTTTGCCATGTTGTTCATACACACATGGAAAAAATTGTTGGTACCCTTCGGTCAATGAAAGAAAAACTCACAATGACACTTGAAAAACTCACTGGACAAAAATGATGGTACCCCTAGAAAATACTGAAAATAATGTGATTAAAGGGACATGTTAATTCAAGATGTGTCCACTAATGAGTATCACAGGTGTCTACAATCTTTTAATGAGTCAGTGGGCCTATATATAGGGCTCCAGGTAGTCACTGTGTTGTTTGGTGACATGGTATGTACCACACTCAACATGGACCAGAGGAAGCAAAGGAAAGAGTTGTCTCAGGAGATTCGAAAGAAAATTATAGACAAGCATGTTAAAGGTAAAGGCTATAAGACCATTTCCAAGCAGCTAGATGTTCCTGTGACTACAGTTGCACATATTATTCAGAAATTTAAGATCCATGGGACTGTAGCCAACCACCCTGGACGTGGCCGCACGAGGAAAATTCATGACAAATCAAAGAGACGGATAATCCGAATGGTAACAAAAGAGCCCAGAAAGACTTCTAAAGAGATCCAAGGTGAACTTCATGCTCAAGGAACATCAGTGTCAGATCATACCATCCGTCGTTGTTTGAGCCAAAGTGGACTACATGGGAGACGACCAAGGAGGACACCATTGTTGAAAACAAATCATAAAAAGCCAGACTGGAATATGCCAAACTACATGTTGACAAGCCACAAAGCTTCTGGGAGAATGTCCTATGGACAGATGAGACAAAAAATGGAACTTTTTGCCAAGGCACATCAGCTCTATGTTCACAGACGGAAAAATGAAGCATATGAAGAAAAGAACACTGTCCCTACTGTGAAACATGGAGGAGGCTCTGTTATGTTCTGGGGCTGCTTTGCTGCATCTGGCACAGGGTGTCTTGAATCTGTGCAGGGTACAATGAAATCTCAAGACTGTCAAGGGATTCTAGAGAGAAATGTGCTGGCCAGTGTCAGAAAGCTGGGTCTCAGTCGCAGGTCATGGGTCTTGCAACAGGACAATGACCCAAAACACACAGCTAAAAACACCCAAGAATGGCTAAGAGGAAAACTTAAAAGTGGCCTTCTATGAGCCCTGACCTCAATCCTATTGAGCATCTTTGGAAGGAGCTGAAACATGCTGTCTGGAAAAGGCACCCTTCAAACCGGAAACAACTGGAGCAGCTTGCTCATGAGGAGTGGGCCAAAATACCTGCAGAGAGGTGCAGAAGTCTCATTGACAGTTACAGGAATCGTTTGATTGCAGTGATTGCCTCAAATTCCGTTGAAGCATGGTTGAAAAGCAATGTCTGACTTTCATTGGTTAACATTCATAGAATTCTTATTTATTATTACTTTTGTCAGATTAAAGTTATTTCTGTGACCATTGTGAGTTTGTCTTTCATTGACCGAAGCGTACCAACAATTTTGTCCACGTGTGTAGCTAGAGACTGTAGACCTGCATGTTAAACAGACCTGATTAGTAAATGCTGTAGGCAAAAACCTCATTCATTAGAATTTAATTAGAATGGAAGAACTTGCTCTAAACCCAAAAACAAGAGCAATGAGTATACTACAGGGAAACAAATATCCATCACTTTACATCTAGGAGTTTTTGGGCATATTCACTGTACATGATATGGTAAAGAAGCGAGAGCCACATCAAACAGAAAGTGTAATACCTTGTAAAAATTCAGCAGTCTTCCTGGCTGGACATCTGCCAGGTGGTGTTTTTACACTCAGTATTTATGGTTATGTTCTCCCATCTGCTCAGACACACACACAATCTATTGAGCAGCTCATAATCACTCCCCCAGAAACAGCGGTACAGTATGTAGCCGTCCCTATAGAAGTGGCATTATAGCAACTACTTAAATTTAAGAAGGTCCATCTAGCGTAGATAAAAGCGACCTGGTTATAAACATGAGGATAAGTGATTAACATGACAGAATAATGAGAATAATTACCTTTGAATGGCGTATCACTAGTGAGCTAATCGCTAATGGTTAAGCATTCAAAAGGTAATTACAGATAGTTTCACAGTGGAGCCTCTTCCCTTTCTTCAGGTTTATATACAGTTAAATGCGTGTGATTGGAGCCTCCGGGGATCTGGTACAGAATTCGTCATGGTTTGTGTTGTTTATTTGTTTCAAACAGTAATACATTACAGTATATTTTAATGCTTCGCTCAGGTCAAAGGAATACTTTGCTGGTCCTGCCAGTTCACAGCCCCAGCTGCATACTTTGCCCTGAACAAAAAGTGCTGAGCCACTTCGACGCCCATTTCTCATCTGTGTTAGACATGACAAGTGAAATACTTATGGATCTTTAAGATTACCCACTTAAAGCTAGGTCATACAATTGCTCCCAGCTATTCGGGGAAAACACCCTATTAACCTGACAGGGTGACGACCTTCAATAAGGGAGGCCAAGAACATTTTTAAGATACTTTAGCGTTGGAATTTTTTAAGTGACGCTATGATTAGTCGTACTTTTTTTTTTTTTTTTTTCAGGCAAATCCACTGAATTAAATTTTTTTCGGCATCATTTTTAACAAACTACATACTAAACGCAACTAGACGTTGTGTCAAGCTGCCATTCAAGCTTCGCTCTAATTGTTTTTGCTTCCTTAAACTGCGTTTCTATTGTTTCATCAGACACTGTTATGGATAAATGTTCGGTGGCGCGGCGGCTTAGTGGTTAGCACTTTCACCTTGCACCTCCAGATCCAGGTTCAATTCCTACCTTGAGGTCCGTGTGCACGGAGTTTGCATGTTCTCCTAGTGCTTGGTGAGTTTCTTCCACCTACTCCGGTTTCCTCCCACAGTCCATGCAGATTAGTTGAATTGGCATTCTCCGTAGTGTGTGAAGTAGTGTGTGAGTGTGTGTGTATGTGCACTGCATTGGATTAGCACCCTGTCCAGGGCGAACCCTACCTCATGCCCTAAGTCTCCTGTATGGCGACCACGTAAGTCCATGCAACCCTCCCGGATGACCCTGTATACATGATAGGCGGTATAGACGATGAGGTCGCTAGTTTGATCTTTAGTTAAATCTACTGTAGGGTTCTCTCAGCACAGAGTTTGTTCTTCACATGTCTGTATGGGTTTTCATGGCTTCCTCCTGTTGGTGTCACCCCCAGCTCTATTCTTACCTCAGATCCAACCTTGTCCAAGATAAACCGCTTACTGTAAGTGACGAATTAAGACATGTTACTCCTATGTACCATTTCATGGTATTTCATGAATCTACTTAGGATACGTTATTAAGGATATTGCATATGAAGTGACATGGTTTTGGCCTATTTCCTTCCCATGCAGTTGAGGAAGCTGAGTAAAGCCTCTGAGATGAGATAGAAATACATCGTGAGATAGAAATACTGTACATTCCACGAACGAGGCGATAATTTAAAATCTTAGCATGGCAGAAACAAATCTGAACAATCATAATTGTTTGCTTGGGGTTTGTTTTAAGTAAGCATCATCCGAAGCTCTGCAATAAAGAAATGGACTCAAAAGCCAGACCATAACCCTGCTTTCAGAGCGACTGCACCCCGAGTGCCACCAGAACTGCTACTGGTTCAGTATGTTTACGAACGATTTAGTCAGTCAATAAATACACACCCACACAAATCCCTGAGCAATTGAATAAATGAGTTTTCATGCAAGATTACTTCGATGTTTATGATTTACGAGTGGCAAATGGACATCAGTCAGACAGATGTGTCATTTTCTCTTCCTCCTTCAAAAATGGCTACCCTATTAGAGATTACAAACGAGCCGTGCATTTAATCAAAAATAGACATATACTGGACTGATTGCTTTGCAGGTTAAGACAGGGAGCAGCTTTAGAGAACAAAATAGCATTTTATATCACTATCAATAAAGCTGGATGTACACTCCACAACTTGTAAAATGAATCAAATGGAGAGTTTCTTCATTTATAAAACCTCACACCCACGAGTCTAGGAGACCAGTAATTGAGTGGATTGAACCTCGGTGGGATGACTGTGTTAGCAGGTGTTAAGCCCCACTGTCTTTCAAAGATAAGGCAATATACACCAGTCTGCCATAGCATTAACACCAACAACAGGTGAAGTGAATAACACTGATTGTCAGTTATATACCCATAAACCGGGGCTGGGCTCAGTCGGGACTTGTGGTGGCCCGGGAAGCTAAGTCTCTAGGTTGCTGGTTTGGTGATCTGGATTCACTCTCTACTGTTGGTGGGTTGCCCCCCCCCCATTCTACCGAGCCACTGAATGTAGCGCTGGTCCAAAGCCTTGATAAAATGAGAGGGCTGTGTCAGGAATGGCATCTAGGGTAAAAACCTGTGTCAAGTTTTGTGCAGATTGGAAGGTTCGCTTTGACGGCACCTTAATGGGGGAAAAAAGGCTAGCCTGTGTGGAGCAAAGGCTAGCCTGTCTAGTCTTATCCCTCAGAAAAGCCAATGTTGCACAGATTGCTGAAAAAAATTAATACTTGCTATGATAGAAAGGTATCAGAACAGTCAGAACAATACAGCTTGATGAGTACAGGGCTTAGCATGCAAAGAGTTCAGCCTTGAAATTCCCCAAATCTCAATCCAATTGAGCATCCATGAGATGTGCTGGACAAACAAGTCTGATCCATGGAGGCCACACCTTGCAACTTAAAGGCTCTGCTGTTAATGTCCTGGTGCCAAAAAAACATATCACACCTTCAGAAGTCTGGTGGAGTCATGCCCCAAGAGGTCACACGAGGAACTTATGGGAATCTTAGGTGGATTTAATGGTAATGGTTTTAAGAGATGTCTTTGAGACCAAGTGCAGCAGCACCACTAATGATCAATAGATAGAATAGATACAGTTGTGTAAACACTGGGACCGAATTCTTTCCAGTAAATTCATGCAACCTACCAGTGACAGTAATATAAGTTAACCAAAGGCGGGTTATCTAGTCTATCATCATTTTAATGCCCATGAAATAATAACTAATCACTATTGTTCAGCTTTAAAAATTAACTGTTGTTGTATTACGGTCATGTTAGTTTTGTTTACATCAGGTTTCTTAAGTGGGGCGAGGGGCATACAATGTGTGAGAATTAGGACATTTTAAGCAGACATTGTTAATCGAATACAGATCAATAGGTTATCTAATCCGTCAATCATACGCCAACAGCGCAATACATCAAATCATGCAGGTACACGCAGAGCACGTAGCCTCATATTTCATGAGCGAAACTCCATCTGGACTTCCTCCGTTGTACTCCAGTTTGTTGTGCCGTCTTAGATGTTGTGCAATTCTGCTCACCATGTTTATAAAGCATGTTTGTTTTAGTTTCTGTAGACGTCCTAAAGCAGTCTATCTTCTCTACTGAGCTCTCTCATCTGCCACTAGATGGTTCCTCTTGATTGCTCTATTCCGTGTAAACTCTAGAGACTGTTGTGTCTGAAAATCTCACGGGAGATCAGCAGTTTCTGAGATACTTGAACCAGCCCGTCTGGCACCTACAACCACGCCCCTATCGAAATCACTGCAATCCATTTTTCGTTTCATGTGAACATTAACCGATGTTTATCTGCATGATTTCGTGCATTGCACTGCTTTACTACATGATTAATTTAAAAGTAATGGATTAAATAAGTGCACGAATGGACGGAAATCCAAATCGTCCTAGCGAATGTTTTATATCCATATGCAATATGCAAATCATACCGTATATCATACTCTAAATAACTATGAATTGATTGACTTTTTATTTCTTTATTTCTTTATAAATCCTTACACGTCGTGAATTTGCCAGTCACTGATTCTATCCTTAGGCCACTGATTCTCTCTCATTAGCTCCCTCCCTCATATTCTCTCTCTCTCTCTCTCTCTCTCTCTCTCTCTCTCTCTCTCTCTCTCTCTCTCCACCTCTGGGTTGTGCGTCATTTTCTGAAACAGAGTCTCAAGAGCAGCTCTGTGCTGATCCCATTAGCTGTGGGAGTCCACATAGTGACGCCATCATGTGTCCCGGACATCATTAAAACACCACATCTGTGTGTACACACACAGACACACACACACACACACACACACACACACACACACACACACACACACACACACACACACACACACACACTTAAACGAATCCACAGTCGCACTGTTCTCCTCTTCCTTTCGTCTCTACATGTGACTTTCTGGATGGCTCTCGCTTCCTGCAGAACACACATCTCTCCATGTATCTAACACTTCTATCACTTTCAGCACGCTTGTCTGAGTGCGCCTCTTGCTCATTTTGTTTGCTTTCTTTCTCCCCGTGGTGCACCCGTAAAGTGTGTTTTCTAATTGGACAGCCCATTTATCAAGTTTGTCATTCAGTCAAGCTGATTAATAAGTAATCTGTCGCTCTGTCACCATTACCAAATTACCCGTACCATGGCACTATGTAACCTGCTCAGCCATGTCCGCTCTGTCTCTCTCTCTCTCTCTCTCTCTCTTCAGGGCCTCGCTTTAATGCTGAAAGAAAAACCTGCTTATTCAGAGCACACTTACTGTATAATAAAAGCCTAAGGGTGGTTATTAGGAACTTTCTTTTCATGTCAAAATTCTTGTCGGTGGTAATTTACCAGTGATTCGGGTTTGTTTGGCGGGAACATCGAGCACAAAGTCCACTTCACACGAGGCAACAACGGAGGGTTTCTAGTCCAAGTTTAGCGCCTCGGGCATTACCGCTCTGAGACTAATCTGCAAAGAGAGAGCATCCAGAGTTCAGACGCTTCGTAGTGTTACGTGAGTGTACTACCCACTTCCAGGCCACTGCATTTCCCAGTGATTACGTACTGCTGTGGTTCAGAGAGGTTACGTACTGTACAGTGGTGCCCAGATGGGATAAGGGTACTGTAAGTTGCCGCTCTCTGCACGAAGCTGAAGAAGCACTTCATTATTTATACTGTAAATATAATACCTGCTAGGGTTTATCAGCGTTATAGTGAAACAACTGGGAGTCTAAAGGAAGGAAGGAGGGAGAGCTTGGATGGTGCAGGTTGTTCTCGTTGCCTATAGCCAGCTAATTAGTGCTGTCCTTCACACTTGGCATGGAACACAGTTGGTGTGCAGGACAGTGGGATAGATGGCACATTACTGTATGTACCTTTGAGGTCAAAAGTTTTATGTGGCACATCCGAGGCTTTTTCAGATGCCACCCATGGTTCATCAGCTCAATAATACTTTAGAACATAACAGAATACACGCTATTGTTTCTATAGCAACACCATTAATCCTGACTCACACATCAGACGCTTTGAATGAAAAACTTTAAAAAAGGGTTGATATGGTGACACTTTCTGTAAGGAGAACGTTTAGTTATTTTGTACAAAGTCAGTACTCACTCTCACTCACTTATCGTCTCTTCCACTATATCCTGTACGCAGGGTCGCAGAGGGCCTGGAGCCCAACCCAGGAGACTCAGGGCACGAGGCGTCCATCCATCACTGGGCACATTATTTAAGCAATTTAGGAACACCAATTAGCCTAACCTGCATGTCTTTGGACTGTGGGAGGAAACTGGAGTACCTGGAAAAACCCCACTGAGCACGGAGAACATGCAAACTCCATACACACAGAAGCGGGAATTAACCTAACCCAGACTCTGAAGGTGAAGGTTTCTTGCTAACCACTAAGCTACACGCCGCCTACTTTGTAACAGCCATTGTTAAATTGATTAACATTAACTTTAAGGTTTCTCAGCAACGTTTTTTTTGTTTTAGTAACCGAAAAATATTGATAGATACAGAGAGGAAAGATAAGTGACTAAAAGAACTACTTTGTTTTTTAGTGAGTCAGGGTTCGATTCCTTGGGTCTGTGTGCATACATTTCTCCGCATTCTTAGTGGGTTTCCTCCTGATACTCCAGTTTCCTCCCACAGTCCTAATGTCCCAACATGCAGATGTTGTCATGTCAGTCTGTCTTGTCTCCGCTAGCCAGCTAATGAGCTTTAGCTAGTTAGTTTTTGTTCATTTATGTTGTTAATTCATGTTGTATGTACAGTAGCACCTTGGTCCTGGAGGAACATTGTTTCGTTTCACTGTATATGGTTGATGTGACAATAGAAGCCTACTTGACTTGACTAGATTTGAGATTAGGCTAATTGGTGGTCCCAAATTGTGTGTGTGTGAGTGTGCCCTGTGATGGGTGTGTGTCACCCTGTCCAATTTGTACCCCACCTCATGCTTCTGTGATAGCCGTAGTGGGGGGCCTGGAGCCTATCGCAGGAGATACACCGTGGCCGGACAGCGTCAAATCTGTCATCCATAGGATAAGCAATATATTATAAGCCATATACAAGATGAGAATGAAAATATTTTTGGCGTGTTGGAACATTATTGTGGTACAAGAGAAATAAAACACTGTATGCTATTATTGCATAATAAATGACTTTGTGGTTGGTAATGGTAACACTGTACTACATGAATAATATGTCTGTTGAGGAGAGTGTTATTTCCTTGTAAACAACCCCCCCCACCACCACCACCACGCCAAAATCTCTCGCATCTAAGCATTGACCCTATGTTAAAACCTTACTCTACAAACAATTCTAAGGCCAATATTCCACTATTCCTATCTTTTGACTTTGCCGTCTCGTGACATGTCTGGATGACACAGCAGATGTGAATCAACTATAAGTAGGGAGAATTACAAGAATGCGTAATTCATGTTTTGTGATTCATTCATCTGAACACCTCTCCCTCTCGTCTTCTCTCTCCTCCTCTTTCTCTCTCTCTCTCTCTCTCTCTCTCACACACACACACACACACACACACACACACACACACACACACACACACACACACACACACGCACACACGCATAAACACACATTAAACAAACAAACAAGAAAAATTGCGAGTCATGCCAAGCTGCTGTCACGAGCTGTCTGTGCTCAGTGTTGCACACCATTTAATTATGGAAGTCGAAATCTCCACGCTAAAAGGGTCGTATTAATAGTGTCATTTATTCGACAAGTAATTATTCGGGACGCATTAGTCTTCATGCCCCGAGCTGCTCTGTGATAAATAACAGTGGAAACTGCAACAAATGCCTGTTCAAATTCTGAGTAGTAACCAGTCAGATTATATGGTTGTGAGGATGGATATATGCCAGGAATGTAAATGTGTGAGTGCACACGGGTGGGTTTTCAGTTAAAAAAATAAAAAAAAAAGTGTAACAAAGAGGTTGAACCATGTTCAGGTGTGAACTGCTTAATGACAAGGAAGTAAATGTTCCTCATGGGGTTTTATGACTGTCTCGTCACAGGGTTTTTTTTTTTTTTTATGTAAGTGAGCCGTTTCCTCTGGAGTGCTGGAACAAGTTTCACCACTAGTTGGCAGTCAAGACTAAGAGTTCAGAGCATTCAGCACAGTAATAAAGTGGTCGAAGTGCTTGTGGTTACTAAGTGTACATGCACATGTGTGTATGACTTAAGCGATATCTGTACTTTTGAGAGCGAGAAATGTCGTCCTTCTTGAAGACTCCTTTCACCAACACATCAGTACACGGCCATTTAGAGAATCAGGCTGTCTAGGGGATCAATAGATATTGGGTGAAATTGTGGAGTATTGGCTTCTTTCCCCTCCTTCCCACCCAATCAACAAATTAGGCCTTTATCGCCTAAGAAACTTAACCCATGTTACCCTCATTATTGCATTAACAAGATAAGATTAAGCCACTTGGAGAAATATTGATCTGCTCAAATTGGAAGTAAAAGATGGTCCCTGACCCTGGACAGGAAAATTATGTTGCTAGTCTAGTGCAAATTATGTGTGCGGGAAAGTGAAAGAGAAGAGGATTGTACTATAATTGTAGTGCTTAGAGATAACAGAACCTTTCCAAGACAATTAGCAGATGACAGCAGGATCCATAGTAGATCTATCAGCAGAGTGAATGGAAGGAGCCAAAAGCCCAGCTAAATGGACTATGATAAGATCAGAACCAGGACTGAGCCACAGACTAATTACTTCCACTAGAGAGCCACCATGAACGGATGCTGGGGGTTTTGAGGTTTAAAAGGTGCAATCAGGATTTTTTCACGGCTATGAAGAAAAAGAAAACGAAAAGTATTAAAAATGTTAAGCAGAGCAAAACAAACAAACAAAAAAAAAAAACCCATCGTATACACCTAGTTTAAATAAGTTAAGTTGGATGGATATGCGTTTTTAATTTTGGATTAAGTCTATTCCATAATAAGTGTTACATAAAAGATTAAATCTAGAACCCTCAAGGAGTCTTCAGCTGTTCCTTCTGTAGGAACCCATTTGTAGAACCATACAACCAAGTGTCTTCCAGTCAAAAATATTAAGTAAAACTATTTTAGGTAGCTAAGCCACAAGAGCAGCTTTCGAGAACCTTTTCTCTGAAGTGTCCATTTTGTCCATGAAAAGTTCTTGTGGCTCTAATATCTAGGACCTGTTATACACCGATTAGCCATAACATTAAAGCCAAGGTGAGTTGAAAAACACTGATTATTAATTATATTCCAGTAAACTGGGTATTGGATAATGGGCACACAAGGCTCATCTGTTGGAACCAAAGGCTAGTTTGTCTTGTCCGATCCCACAAGACTAATGCAGCAATTTCTGAATGAAGGTAATAGATACAGTATGATTGAACGGTATCTGAACACTCCGTGCACCGCTGCAACAGTAGGTGTGTATGAGGCTTAGCAGGCAAAGACTTCAAGGTTGTTTATCCGGCCTCCAAATTCCCCAGATCTCAATCCGATCGAGCATCCGTGGGATGTGTTGGACCAGCAAGTTTGATCCTTGGAGCCTCGCAACTTAAAGCACAAGGTTCTGCTGCTAACGTGTGAGATACCGAAGCACATTCCCAGAGGTCTTGTTGCTTCGAGGGTTTAGGGTATTTTTGGTGGCACAAGGGGAACCTAGGTGATATATATATTGATTGGTATAAGGGTCTTTCAGTTTGTCTTACATGGTGAACTCTTAATGATTCGATCGATCGTTTTGGGTAGAAGCCCATATTTCTTACCTCTAAGTCAGGTTTCTAGGCAACACTAGCATATCCAATCCTTCCAAACCAAAAGTTTTATTTACCTGTTGAATGACATGGGCAGTGCACTCATACTGTTCTTTCCTTGTGCCACCAGGTAGCAATGTCAGCGAGCCAAACAACATCAAAAACAAAATTTGCTTTGCTTTAAACAGCATTTTGCATTGGGCTCAGCATCCTATTGCTAATTTCCCCAAACCAACTAACAAACAGACAAACAGACAGGCAAAAAAACTGATGCCAACTAACACCAAATCACTGCTTGCTCTTCTGAAATCATATATAACCACAGCAGGACCAGACCTGACCCAGAATATAAAGATGGCAGTTGACGTGCGCTTGGGTCGCCATTAAGCTGGAATGTAATTTAGCTCTGTCGGCTGATCGACAGAGTGTATTTCTTACAGCAGCGTTATTAAATCACTCCTGCCGCCTGCAATAACCACAAGCACCTTGAATGCAGAAGTAAGCAACCAGGCACAGACACAGCTTTCAAGCAGCTGTCAATCACTCCTAACAGCTCACTCACACAGCCACCCTTTCTCCGAGGCGCCTAAATTGCTGTATCAAGAGTGTAGGTGGTGAGTCAGGAAGTGGATGTGAAAAGAAAGAAGGGCCCTTCTGATATTAATCCTGACGTGAGGAGAGAGAGAGAATGCAGACTTTAATTTGACTGTATCACCTCAACGTGACTGTCTTTTATTAACTGCAAGTCCAGGAGAAAGAGAGTGTGTGCACTGTCCTGTTGGTCTGGAAGGACTGCTGGTAAGAGTGCTCAGGGACAATCAACATCACTCAATCAATCAAGAGTAATCAGGCCCATATGAAGCTGAATGGTGTTTAATCAGGTTATAACATTCTTATAGGGAAAGTAAAACTGGATAGTAAAAATGATCATACACATGAACAGATCTAAGCATGTGGTAGCTCGGTTTCCACAAATGGAGCTTATTTGCAGTTGTAATATAGGTTTTCTTTCTTGAAATAAATATTACATAACTAGTGTTGTGTGAATTCTAACTAAATCTTTGTACTTTGCATTTCAGTCATTCTGCGTATGAAATATGAAAACGTAATATGGAAGGTGAACTCGAGCTGAAACCTCATCAGAATGCGGCCCATCTGAATGCCCTGGCAGCGTACACTTCAACCATGTTGTTCAAAACATTTACTTTCATGTATTCAATTAGTGCATTCAGATGTGCTGAATAACCTTACAAGTCATGGTACATTTCATGAAAATAATGAGCGGAGCAGCTCATCAGCACAGACATAAAGGCAGGGAGACACTTTGTGTTCTGAGCAACAAAACAGGATTAAGGACTGCACTCAGAGGTCATTAGTCCAATGTATGTAATTGTGTTTACATTTGCAAAATATCCGCACTAACATTTTTAAAAGAAATGGCAAACATTTTCGTGATATCTTGAAATCTATTGTAGATCCAGCAACTTTAATTCAAGGTTGGTCAAGTACCAAAAGTAATACAACATTTACCTCAATGCAAATAATAATTTACGTTAATAATATTTTTAATTAACCATAACATAATTTCCATTTATTTAAATTATAATTTTGTAAACAATTTTATTTGTTAATATTAACCAACCACTAACCATTAAAACTGCCATGTTATCTATTTGATTTGTTTAACAATGAGGATTCATACATTTAACAATAATAAAAAAAAAAAATTGCCACAAAAGCGAGATGGTATCAAAAAGTTTTGAGATTAGCTCTGTTTACAAAAAGGTAATTTGTTACTTATTACTTAATTATTACTACTTTATTATTATTTGATGAGTAGGGTGTGTGCGAACGTTTTCCGACGATCATAATAATGCACAAGTTGCAGCAAATAGTTTCAACATTTTCGGGGGCTGAGCTCGTTGAAGGTCTTCCTGATCTCTTGTCGTCTTCCAGTGATGTTCTTCTGCTCTTGAAATGCGCGTGCCACATAAAACAACTGGAACAACTCAATGCAGCCTTGCTGTAAGTTTGCAGAACCATGTCAAGCGTCTCTGTGGCAGATTTGCACCAGGTGCACAGCTCAATACATATGTTGATGAAGGTCGTTCATCATCTGTTGTCTCCAAACTTTTTGATACCACCTCATATAAGCAAGTGTTGTGAAAATGTCTTGTTAGGTTAGGTCATGTTAGTCTTTGAACTAGCATTAATGTTAAGATTATGAACACTTATGCTAGAAATCTTGTCCGGTTAGTTAATTTTAGCCATGTAACTAGATTTCACAGTGAAGATTACAGAGATTTATAAACATGGCTTGAGATACCAATAGAAATCCTATCAGATATCCCCATGTTAGCAATTTACCTAGCATGGGAAGTACAAAAATTAAGAACATTTACAGTATAAATACCTCTTCTTGTCAATTTACCTCATGTTAGCCATCTAATTCGCATGACTGGTGAAGATAAAAACATTTAAGAAGATAATTTTTAAAAAATCCTGTTACTATTCCTGACAGGTTTTTACATTTTATCTCTCCAATCAGCATTTGCATTAAATAATATAACCACTTATGAACATGGCAGTTAAATATCCTATTAGGAATCATGTCAGTTTACCTTATATTAGCATCGCCTTAGCAAAGAGTATTAGCATTTATCGATATGTCTAAAATATCTTACTAGAATTCTTGTCATGTTGCTGTAATAGCAATGAATATAATGAACTAAACATTCCTGTCAGAAATCCTGCACATTAACTAGTTATTGGGTTTTATTAAAAAAGTACAGAAATACTCTCAGTCATACCATCAGGTTAGCTCAGATTAGCTAGCTGGCTAGCCTTCCTTTTTTATTTTGCTGGATGTTGGCTCATTTTCCAATGGTGTCGGATTTCTCTACATGATATTCATTATCCAGGCAGTTTCATGCCTTTTTTTTTTCTTGTACTTTTTTTTAATAGTCGAAGTTTTTGCTAGTGGACTGAAACATGTAGCTTTACAGGCATGCATTAATTATACTGGCATGCTTCAGTGATATCTAAAAACAGAACTCTACTGGCACTCTTCTTGTTTAAAGGTATTCTATTCACTCTTTATGTTCAGTACACAGGGTTTTTTTTCTGCACACTTACAAACACTAGTCCAATTGTACACACTGCACCTGCCTATGCAGCGCTAAGTGACTGGTTAGCTGCCCTGTGGGCAAAGTGCTGTGTGTACTGTACTGTGTAAAACAGTGGGACCGCACATCAACTACTGTCAGCTTGAAAGGGCTTTCACCTTCTTTTCCCTGCATACTCTGTCAGTCTTTTGGGCTTTTAGGTAATGGGCCTTGAAGTGAGAAGGATAGAATGCCTGTATATGCATGTGTGTGTGTGTGTGTGTGTGTGTGTGTGTTGAGTAATCTTGGAGCAGCGCCAGTGCAGTGATAAATGACGTATGGGGTGCCTCCATAGTTAAAGAGCTTGGCTTTGGGCTAAAACTAATTAGACCTTTCACTTAGCCACCATCAGCTACTGTACATGGGGCTGTTTAATGTTCAGAGCCGTGATACGGATGTATGAGTGCATCTCGTAAGGCACTGAGGGTCTTTCCCATTTCTGCGGCTTCCTCTCAGCACCAGACTGTCTGGCTGACTCGGAAACGTTATTACGCACATTCCCACCAAAGTGCTCGCCACGGCTCGCATGGATTTCCAGTAATTTTGGGAGGAATATACCAGGCAGTTGCAGTGCTTTCCGATATTACGTACTAGCTTCTGTCACAGGTTTCTGAAATGCGAATCATCACAATTGCATAAAAAGCTACATAGCGAGTCATGCAAAGGTATTAGGTATTATAAAATCATAATATAATAATAATAAAAATAATAAAAGATATTGTGACAGCCCCAACTTGAGGATATGTTTTTTGGTACTTCGGTCTGTCCATGTGCCTGGGAACATCGGGAGACGGATACTCCCACCCTGGAGATACATTTGTTCATTTTTTGGCAGTTACGTACAGTTACAATGGGGTCGGGTTGCCAGCCGATTGTCCTTCGCACACTACAGGCAATTTGACAATGGTAATTAGCCTAACCTGCAGGTTTTTGAGAGGAAACCCACCACGTTCAGGGAAAACATGCAAACTCCAAACTCCACATGTAAACAGATATTACCATTTTACATGATATATTCCACTTTGACAGAAATGCTGGCTATAATTGAAACCTTGTTTATATTAATTCGCTTTTTCTAACGTTATTGTTTGTATATTCAAATAGCATTCTCATGGACAGTAATGGCAGATGTTTCTTTTAGTCTGGCGCCAAAAATGGATCTTTTTAAAAATTTATTTTATATTTAACAATTTCTGCAATTTCTGCGTAGGCAGTTAAGGGAGGTCTCTATTGCCATGTATGGATTTCAAGGAGGTTAAATCAGGATATTTATAATTTCAAAAAACTGTTATTATGCATAATCACTTAATGATGGTTACTTTTGCTATGCTTAATTATAAATTATAAATGTTTGATCAACTCTCTATTCTGAAGAAGGAGTCTCCAGAGTCAGGATGTCGCATGCGTCATTACCGCTTCATCCTGTATTCAGAGGCTCCCAGGAGACTCAGGGCACAAGGCAGGGTACACCCTGGACAGGGTGCCAATCTATGGCAGGGCACACATGCATACACACTACAGGCAATTTGGGAATGGCAATTAGACTAATCCGCATGTCTTTGGACTGTGGGAGGAAACCGAAGTACCTGAAGCAAACCCACCATACACAGGGAGAAAACTCCGTGCACACAGAGGCGATATTGCTAACCACTAAGCCACCGTACCGCCATACAAGTCATTTATTAATCCATTAAAGATTGTTATTGTTGGAACACTTGAGGCAGTTACTCCATCGGACCCCAATATTGTTGATACAGCACGTTTCCTATAACAACACACACCAAGGTGTTTTATCCCTTAATTAGATTATTCCTTCAGGTAGGTACTACGGATGGTACATATCAAATCGATCAAACATTTATCATTTATAATTATGCATAGAAAAGGTAACCATCATTAAGTGGTTATGTATAATAACAGTTTTTTGAAGTGATAAATACCCTGATTTAACCTTCTTGAAATCCATTACATGGCATTAGAGACCTCACTTAACTGCCTACGCTGGTGCAGAAATCAGGATGCTATAATCTGCATAATTAATTCAATTTGTATTCTTTTAAATGAACAGCAGTGGTTTCGATGGTCAACACAGAACTAACGATGACATAGCCTTTGTGCTTGAAGACATGATGTTTGTATTATGAGCACATTTTTACTGCATTGTTTTGCCCTGTGGCAAGCTTTAGGATGTTTGGTTTACTCTCGTCTTCTTGATTCAAATTTGACAACCTATTTAATTGAACTTGTTTAGTTGTCATGCATGTGTATGTAGGAAAAAGGAAAAAAAATCATAATTTATAATGTTTGGACCTTCAATAATTCATCTCTAAACATAATTAACTGAGCCCTAACTTAAGATTCCTCATTAGTCCCAATACAATGCCATATGCCACTGACATAGCCCTGTAGAGCATCAGATCTCATCTTGCACCTCTTCACATAACACTATCTTTCTTTCTCTCTCGCTTTCTTTCTGTTTTCTGAAGGTTATTCTTTGACAGGCAGCAGAGACAAGAGACCTGCCGATGCATCGCTCTTTATACTTCTGAAATCCAGGCGATCTGGGTTGATGCCGGGATTTGACGTCAGCGGAGACGTCGAAAGCATTGATGCTTTTGATTCGGCAGCCGGCAAGGCCGAATGGAAAGATTCCATGTATAAAAAGTCACGATGGGCACAGGAGCCCTTCCAGATTGGACAATAAAAGCTGGCAGCTGCTGTGAGTTTGGAGTGCACTTCAGTGACCCCTTGAGGACAGCGTCCTGCTCCCTGCACATAATTACCTGAGCTTTCTTCCATGCTTGCTGTGGTGTGCGCTGTCATCACCGTGTGTGAAGCCCTTTCATCAGGAATGAGTGTGTGTTTGTCTCACATCATATTCCTTTGTCTCACCTTCCATAGCAGATGGTGGTCTATACGGCTGTCGAGATGGACAGGTTAGATCTTGCTCTGGTATGCTGTTTTATGCTGACCATAGATGCAGTGCATTCTTTTTATTGAGACATACAGTACCATGGGGTGGTTCATTACATAATCAACCATACGAAGTATTTTTCTATAATCCTGTCAAATTTATAACTCGCTTTTAGTGAGGAACAAATGCCTTGTTGTGGAAGCAAAAACACTTCATCTCATCTATCTCTTATTTCAATGATTTTACATGAACTCAATTAGATTAAGGCGTCTTCAACTGTGTTGAACACATGGCATCTTGTATTAAGGATTTGCTGTTCTTGTAAACAAGGCTTGCGAAATGTTAAGCACTAAGAATCTATATATAAGGGATTTGCATTCTGACTTCTTGAAACTAAATTAGATTTTCAACATGTAGTGTTATTACAGAATTGAATAATACCACCATGTAAAAGTTCAAATCCAATATTTTAGTATTTTACTCATTCATTCATTTTCAGTAAGCACTTTATTCAGGTCAGGGTCGGATCCAGAGTCGATCCAGGTGACTCTGGGTGTGAGATGGGATGCCAGTCCATCAAAGTATATTTAAGACCATGCTTTCAAAAGCAACGGGATGATGGGAGAACCCAGAGGCAACACATGCAGATCAGTGAGAACCTGTGCAACTCCACACAAACACTATCTGAACTCAGGATTGAAAAAGGGGCCACAATGCTTCCCGCTGCTCCACAATGCAACCTAGGCATTTTAATATCGATCCAAAACGTCATTCTAACATGATTAAGAATGATTATACTTAGCATATGTTTTTAAATCAACGCTTTTGCCTTTTGCTTTAAATTATAGCCTGTTTTTTTTTTTTTTACTCACACCATTTACTTGCCATTAATATTCATAAAGCACTCCCCTAATGTTCATTAGCATTTATTAGTTTGCTAATAGCCAGCTGACAAAAATGGAAACACGTTTTACAGGTCATTACACAAAGACATGTTCTTTGAAACCATTGCGTTGTAATCTAATCATGGGTCAAAGTAGGTCGGTATGGTCCGGTACTAAGGACCACTCAAAGATTCAGTGGTGCTCTGCAGTATCGGAAAGAGTGGACAGCAGCTTTCTGCCAAAACCCACATTCATAAACGGTCAACAAGAAACCACATCTGCTAACATTATGCCATCTTAAACAACATTTGGTCTTCTTGGAAATTGTATATGTTGTGCTTTGGTCTTTCATTAGTGCTAGGTAATGTGAGCGTGAGCTACTGCTAATGCACAGCTTTGTTCATGGCTAACTGGAGCTACAACGCATGCCAATTCTAACTAGCTTCTAACACAAGGCTGAATCCCAAATCCCTCTCTAAATCCTGAATATGGGCACTACTTCCCATACGGAACAAGGGATTCCACATGCTACAGGTACATAGTGCACTAGCTTTACATTTTATACTATTTCAGTCTTCTTCTTTTTTTCAGAACAATTAGTAAGCAGTAGATATCTAAAGCAAAAACAGGAGAGAAAAAAAGACAGGAGTCTTCCTCACTGGTGAGCTAAAGAACCTAGACTAGAGATTTTGCATATGAAAATTTTCACAACAAAATTAGATAAATGCTAATGAGTCCACATGAGTGAAATTGAGAATTCTTGAAAAACTTGAAAACCTTTAAATATCCTTGTTTTAGAAGCTTTGAACCTCAATATTTTTGGCAAACAATGCAATCTCATTGCCTATTTCTGTCAAATTATACATGCTGAAAAATGTGGCCGCCACGAGTGGAATAAAGGTGTTCCGTGAATTTTTGCCGAATATCAAGCGAAGCAAAAATACATTTCTACTCTGTTACTGCCATTGCAGTTACCCTAGCATTAATGAACCGCATGCACGTGTCATTTAATGTCTGTCTTACATTCTGTAAAATAGGACATTATGCCGGTCATAAGCTATCAAAATGAAATAGAAACCTGCAGTGGAGGAAGCTGACGATGGCGTAAACCGAAGTTTTGGTATTGTTTATAATGTTGAACATAATCTCCATCAAAGGTTTTTTTTTGGGTGTGTATACAGAAAACTGTAGGAGGTGGAGTTATAGCGCTTTGCAAAATCACACAGTATTCGCATTGATATAACCAAGGCAAATAGACAAAATATTTTACCATTGTGATTGGGTCATGTCTCTGACCCAACATTCTCTAGCGTTTCGCAATACTTCTTCCTTTATAAATAATCTTTAAAAATCTTGAAAAATGGATTTGCTGTTGAACTGTTCATACTCTTACTGTGACTCATCATAATCTAAAAACCAAGAAAATATACAGTATCACCCTTTCACACTCCAAGCTATTTAAGGGGATTGGCTCTGACAAAGATTGCAGTCCTCTCTTCATTATCTCACAGCTAGTCATGGGAATTATGATTCATTTTAACAATCCACCCCTTTCAACCTGTCTGCCTTAATGAGTGGTCATTATGAAAACCTTTCAACTGTGCCACATAAGCTCATAGACGATACAACTAAAACTTACTCGCGGTCGCGGTTCTTTGCTGTGTACTTTTTGTCAAGTGCATTGAGCATTCCCAATTCGATCCAAAATGCTCAAATGCTAGTTTGCAACTCAACTGCAGCAAGTTTATCAACAACTGCCACAATAATTTTTCAAGTCCTTCACTCAAACATGGCCAGTAATGATGACATTCTGTTCGCAGAGTGATTCAATTATGTCTGCATTATTAGTTCAGTCTGGCTGATTTGTTCCAGACAACAGTCAACGTGTGGAGCTAAGCTTTTTTTAATGAAATAAAATTGCGTGGTTGGGGTAATTGTACTTGAATATATAATAATATATTGCAACTGCATTCCATTGGATCTGTACGTGTACTTTGCACAACGACAAAAAGTTGAATCTAATCTAATCCCGAATGCCCAAATCTAATCCAATATAATATAATTTGAAAGTCATAAAAAGCAATACTAGGCTTGAAGAGTTCTATTCAGATGAAAGAGTCATCTGAATTAACCAATTCATTAAAAATAGTTCATTTATTAAAAAAAATAATAATAATAATTGTCAGCAAAACAAGTTAAACACCGTTTTCAGACTTTCACTTACAACCTTTCAAACATACATTTTGAACATTGCAAAAATGATGAAAAGCTTTGAACTAGCACTAATACTGGTTTTGCGGCATTTGAGAGCCATGATGCTCATCCGTAAGTATAAAAGTAAGATTTCACTCACTCGCTCATCTATACCACTGTGTCCTGTATTCAGGGGAGCATGGGCCTGGAGGTGGCGTACCAATCCATTGCAGGGCACACGCACACACTCACACACACACACACACACACACTCACACATTCTCACAATTCAGAGACACCAATTAACCAAATCTGCATGTTTTTGGACTGTGGGAAAACACTGGAGGACCTGAAGGAGACCCAGCAACTCCATGTACAAACCCGAGGCGGGAATCAAACCCTCGACCCTGTGGATGCAAGGCCACGGTGCTTACCACTACGTCACCATGCTGCCAAAAGTAATACTTGTGAAAGAAAATTTTAAATTGAGCAGAGAGATAATGCTGCAACACTCAGAAGATGCACAATGGCTTTGTGTACAAGGGACATGAAATGCAGACATTGTTGCATTTAGCACATCTGGCTATGACTCTCTGTTACGAGCTTGTGGGACTACAGATGTACATGCGACTGGGTGATCCGGCTTAATATGGCACATCCCTGCACTATGAGACTAATAAAGTAGCGTTTTGGAATTTGTGCTTTTTAACTCCCTTATGCCTAAAAGAAATCAAAATGTTTTATAACCGTTTGTAATACTACTTGTTTCTAATTTTATAACTTGTGTTTCTTGCTTTCAAAATGGAGTTCTCATTTTGCTGTCAAACGGTGAATTGTTTCACGAGTCGAACATCATTAGCCACCGCAGTACAAGCCTTGAATGGGTGAAGGATACCATATGCCTTGCTCTGAAGTGCACAAACAGTTCTATTCAGGCAGGTTATATATCACAGGAAAACTACTTTGCTGTGAGGTACTGGAAAGGAAAGCAGGTACACACAAGTCATCCCAAACATGGAGGGATGAATGAAGCAAAGAGCATTCCTCTATTATTCTTCCTTCATGTAGGATGCTATAACTGGCTGTCTCTACATTGATGATTTAATGTAAATCATTCCAGCCAGAATTCGCTCCTTTCCTCATGCGGGCCACCGAAATAGCAGCTATTTTTTATTAACAACAAAACTCCGGCAGTAGAACGTGAATCAAAATGTGTCTGCATTCTGCCCCAGAGTCTGAACGATGCCCAAACACAGTCATGGAAAGAAAAAAAAAAAAGTGGTGCAGTCGGAGAGGTTTTTGGGGTGATGCATAGCTGGCATTCTGGAGCGCACGGATGTTATTGTATAAGGAGGTGATGAGAGACAGGAGCGCAGTAAGGATATTAAGAGCACACGTTCGGTATACCTAGATTTGGAGACACCTTCTATACGATTCATTGTGTCATGTCACAGAAATCAATACACCACTGCAGACATAAATGCCAAACCTACTTAATCACACATGTTTCGTGGAAGATCAGACATGATTTATTACAGATAAGACTTTTTTTATTAAGTTTTTACACTTAGTTATTTGGGGTCGCGGTTGGGTCCATATCGGCTTAGAAGGATGACCTCACGCAATACCCTCACTGACTGACTTATATAACTATTCATGGCTAGAATATGCCACATCCATTGATATAATAAGAATGACTATAATCATTGGAAAATTGATTTTGTTTAAACTTTAATTATTCATCATTACGATTATCATTATTATTATTATTATTATTTTTTTTTTTTTTTAGAACAGCATGTTCAAATACTCAACCGCAAATGGCGGTTTTATTTTCTAAGATTCACTTTCAGTGTAATATTATATGTCTTTCCTTTGTATTTCACTAGGTGCCAACTTTTCCAGCATGGTCTCCTGGATTAGTACCAATTCACATGACTCAAGACAAATATTAATATTTAAGCAGAGACCTTTTCTTGTGGATTTATTCATATGAAATCAAACAAAATTAAGCCACATTTGTACAATTTTTTACAAGTTCATCAAGGTTAATACTTTCAATCTTTTGTGTGTGTGTGTGTGTGTGTGTGTGTGTGTGTGTGTGTGTGTGTGTTCCTCCACATCATGTACTCATATTTTTCTGTCTGTGCCCCTTGTACTTTCTCCCCTTATTTTGGCAAATCCATCTATTCAGGCTTTTCTCTTTGTCTCTGCCTCCGTCTCCATCGCTCTCTCTCACTCTCTCTCACTCTACCCCTCTCTCGCCATGTAATTCTCACCCCCAGCAGCAGAGAGGCTGACTCACCGGCTCCCTCATTAAGCCCTTGCCAAATATCAGAGATTGAACTAGAGGGGAGAGAGAGAGATGGAGAGAGAGAGAGAGAGAGAGATGGAGAGAGAGAGAGAGTGATGCTTTCAGCATCTCCACAAACTTTAGTCACACACTGGAGGTCACACAGACAGCCATAAAACATTGGGGTATGGTTTGTGTACCAGGTCCAATTTTCTCCTGGCCTGTTCTGACCCATACACCCGCTAGCAGGAAGGGAGATGTTGGATGAAACTTGGTTATTGTTTTCAGTCAAGGAATAATGCCAATTTTCTCTGCAAGTTCAGTTAAAATCAGATCCTCCCCTCTGTGTCCTTGGAGCATCTGACCAGTGGCATACTGGTCAGAAGCTTCGTCAAACTTTCTCTCTCTCTATGGATCAGAGATATATAAAAAGTTTTGGATTTGTTGTTCATAATGAACAAGAGGTAAAAAAAAAAAATGTGTGCAGCAAAATGTCTTTCAACAAGACACTGTCTGGCCATACTCGGCCACCAACAACTATGAAGTATCTAGATTAGATCCTGTCAGCAGCATCTGTGATCTGGTTGAGGAAAACCCAGATGCTGCTGAACAAGGAAGCTCAAGCGCTTATTCGTTATCAGCCTGCAATTTCCCAGAGGCAGCTGTAGACGTAGACGTTGTATCCATCTTGTACAAGCATGCAAACTGCATTTTCTCAGCCCCTAAATCATTCATTTCAGCTAACCTGTGTTGGCCACCAAGTCCTTGTTTCGTCAAGAGAGCGACTCAGGGGTTTAAGCTTATTTGACTTAGAATCAGGGTCTAAATCTGCCTGCTGCGTGTGTTGTGTCATACAAAGCCAAGGCTGTGTGATCTAAGGAGAGAACATAGACGGAGAAAAGGTGCAAGCAAGACACGGACGCAACCAGAGCATAGCCAGATGAATTAGTAATATAAAAAAAAAATAATAATAAAATTAATACTTAAAGCTATTAGTTGCTTTGAAAATGTTAATCAGATACAAGAAAACACAATGACAGAGGTAAAAGAGATTAACATTGGAGAGCAGGTGACATACATGATTAAAACTCATCTACTGTTGCTCAACTCCTTACTTCAGAGTGAAATATAACATGAGAAGATCCTTTATACCGGGCATTAAGGTTACTGTGAGAGGAAGATGCTTATCATGCTACCAGCAGTATGTGGATGGTTTAAGCCTCAAATAAAATATTCATTTAAAATATATATATATTTTCAAGGCAATTACAAATGCAAGGGGTTAGAAAAACAGCAGAATGTATTTGGATATGACAAATAACAGTAACGACCACAATGAGTCAAATCTCTATCCAAAAAATGGGCAGAATAAAATACTTGACCTGACATTCACTGGTAGATCAAACAGTCAGCTAGTCAATCAGTCAGACAGTCAGATAGTTAATCAGACAGCCAGTTAGTCAGTTAATCAATCAGACAGTCTGTCAGTCAATCAATCAGACAGTCTGTCTGTCAGTCAGTCAATTCAGACATTCAGTTAGATAGCTAGTTAGTCAATTGATCAGAGACTCAGACAATCACTCAGTAAGACATTCAGTTAGATAGCTAGTTAGTCAATTGATCACGCTGTCAGTCAGTCATTCAGTCAGTCACTCAGACTTCAGTCAGTCAGTCACATGACAGTTATTCAGACATTCAGTCAGTTAGTCCTTCACTCACTTAGTCAGTCAAATATTCAATCAGTCACGTAGCCTGACAGGCAGATTATTAGTTATTCAAATAACAGATAACAAATAACAGATAGTTAGTTATTTGTTTAGATAGTCATTGAGTCATTCAGACAGTAAAATAACCACTTAGTCAGTGTCTCAGCAGTCAGTAAGGCAGTCAGTCCGTCA
This sequence comes from Clarias magur, assembly GCA_013621035.1. Lineage (NCBI taxonomy): Eukaryota > Metazoa > Chordata > Actinopteri > Siluriformes > Clariidae > Clarias > Clarias magur. The sequence goes on from QNUK01000222.1 coordinate 474,709, forward strand.
GTCAGTAGGTCAGTCAGTCAGTCATTCAATTAAAGGTCACGCAGAAAGTTGGTAAGGGGACCAGATATTTAGTCAATTCTGTAAGTCAGTCTGTCAGTCAGTCTGTAAGTCAGTCAAAAAATCAGGCAATCAGTCAGTTATACAATCATACAGTGGGTCAGACAACCAGACAGTCAGTCAGTCAGTAAGCCATCCAGTACATCAGTCAGTAGGTCAGTCAGTCATTCAGTGAGTAGGTCAGTTAGACAATTGATCATTCAGCCAGTCAGTCAGTCAGTCAACCAGTCGGTAAGTCAGTCTGTCAGTAGGTCAGTCAGTCAGTCAGTCAGTCAGTCAGTCGGTAAGTCAGTCTGTCAGTCAGTCAATCAGTCGGTTGGTAAGTCAGTCTGTCAGTCAGTCAGTCAGTTATTCAGCCAGTCTGTCAGTCAGTCAGTCAGTCAGTCAATCGGTAAGTCAGTCTGTCAGTCAGTCAGTCAGTCTGTCAGTCAGTCATTCAGCCAGTCAGCCTGTCAGTCAGTCAATCAGTCAGTCAGTCAGTTAGTAAGTCAGTCAGTCAGTCAGCCAGTTATTCAGTCAGTCAGTCAGTTACTCAGTCAGTTGGTAAGACAGTCTGTCAGTCAGTCAGTTATTCAGCCAGTCTGTCAGTCAGTTGGTAAGTCAGTCTGTCAGTCAGTCAGCCTGTCAGTCAGTCAATCAGTCAGTCAGTTAGTAAGTCAGTCAGTCAGTCAGTTGGTAAGTCAGTCTGTCAGTCAATCATTCAGCCAGTCAGCCTGTCAGTCAGTCAGTCAGTCAGTTAGTAAGTCAGTCAGTCAATCAGTCAGTTATTCTGTCAGTCAGCCAGTCAGTTAATCAGTCATTCAGCCAGTCAGCCTGTCAGTCAGTCAATCAGTCAGTTATTCAGTCAGTCAGTCAGTCTGTCAGTCAGCCAGTCAGTTATTCAGTCATTCAGCCAGTCAGCCTGTCAGTCAGTCAGCCAGTTATTCAGTCAGTCAGGCAGTCAGTTATTCAGTCAGTTGGTAAGACAGTCAGTCAGTCAGTTATTCAGCCAGTCTGTCAGTCAGTCAGCCAGTCAGTCAGTCTGTCAGTCAGTTGGTAAGTCAGTCAGTCAGCCTGTCAGTCAGTCAATCAGTCAGTCAGTCAGTTAGTAAGTCAGTCAGTCAGTCAGTTATTCAGTCAGTCAGTCATTCAGCCAGTCAGCCTGTCAGTCAGTCAATCAGTCAATCAGTCTATCAGTCAGTTAGTCAGTCAGTCAGACAGCCATAAGCACTGTGATGACATTTCACATTGCAGCTGAGAACAATTTGCTGCAGTTTCATTTACCTCTCCATATTTGAATCTCATTACCATAACTGTGTTTGAAGCATTTCAAAAGCAATTTTGCACCGAGCCCCCCCTCCCCCTTCTCACTGGGCTGTTTTGCCCTCTATTTCATTACCGAGGCATGTGGAATAAAATAATTAGTGCAGTGTAGTCCAGGCCTGAGCACGCATGCTCTGAGTCTCTCTAATCCTTAATAAGGCTGGCCGATGAGTCATCAGCAGGGCCGAGAGAGAGCAAGAGAGCGAGAGAGAGAGAGAGAGAGAGAGCATGTAAGAGGGGGGGTTTGGAGTGGGGCAGAATTAGATGGGTATAGGTACTGATAGGAAGGGCAAAAGAGGGTGAGATACCTTTTACAAATGAAGATGAATGTGTAACATATGAATACTTGGCTTGGTAAGGCTTTCTTTCACACACATTTAGCCATGCCTCATTTAATAAACAACAAGAGTCATCAACAGAAAGATCACACTGTGGGCGTTAAGCCATGCATGCAAGAAGGTAGCAACGGACACAGACGTCATTCATACTTGTAAGACATAAAGAGCGTCTGCTCAAAATACAACTCTGTAATTTTCTGACCTTGATGGAAAGCATTGGCAGCTTTTCTAGTAGTTTATTAATTGTAAGCCTTTAGATCGTGATCTTATGAATAATCACTCTCACTCACTCATTATCTATACCGCTTAATCCTGTATTCAGGGTCACGGGGGGCCTGGAGTCTATCCCAGGAGACTTAGGGCACATGGCAGGGTACACCCTGGACAGGGTGCCAATCCATCACAGGGCACACACACACACACACATGCACTCACTCATTTACACACTACAGGCAATTTGGGAACGCCAATTAGCCTAACCTACATGTCTTTGGACTGTGGGAGGAAACCGAAGTTCCCGGAGGAAACCCACCAAGCACGGGGAGAACATGCAAACTCCATGCACACAGAGACGGGAATCGAGCCTGGCCGAGGATCGAACCCGGACTCTTGTGGTGCAAGGCGACAGTGCTAACCACTACACCACTGTGCCGCCTGTGAATAATCAACCCAACCCAAAAAAAAAAAAAAGAAAACTTTTACCTTTCTCATTGTGGGAAAAAAACTGCAATATTTCATTAATAATGAAAAAAAGGTGCTAGTGCTGTTTGTATAACATCGAATGGGTTTAAATTATGTTTATTCTTCTCAAAACACATGGCATGACATTAATAATACCTTTCTATTCGACACGTAATTTGAATGAAATAGTGATGCTATACAGATTCAAATAACAGAGCATGAAAGGAGTGAGAGAAACAAGGGAAGCGTTACCCCAATCCCAATCAGCAGGCGTCAGTCATGCTGGAGTGTTAAAAGCTAGAAGGGGAGGGGTGGTTGGGAGGGAGTGGCTGTCTTTTGTCTCTGAAGCCGGTCATCTCATCCAGGGGAGAGCTCAGAGGAGCATGAACCTGATGTGATGACGCACATGAGTTGCACTTGTAATTCTGCCCATGTGGAGAAAGCTTGGGGAAAAAAAAAAATAGAAAGAGGCAAAAACAACAACAAAGTGAGCCATGCACCCCGGTCCTGTGTTCCTGTCTCCTTTGCAGGAACACAGACGCTTGTTGAAAAAGTGAAATAGATGAGAGGAGGATGGAACAAAAGCTTGGTGAAGATCCTCTGTTCCAGAGTCATAACACGCAGGCAAGTTCGAGAAGCTCCGAGGTAAAAGGAGCGAAGCTGGAATCAAAGCTTGATGAATAAAGATTCCTGCATCCTCTTTTAGAATGTCAATCTCTTTTCAGCGTTTTTGATCCTGGAGCTCATTTCATGTTGATATTCATAGCTCTTCTAATGAAGGCGTGCAGTCTGTTCTCCTTTCCAAAGCAACACTCAGCAGTCAAAAGAATATTTCCATGAGCTGACGATGTTTCTTATAACATACATGTTTCCTGCCGGAATTGTCGAGGACTGGTCCAAGCACTGAACTATAAATTTCAGCTTTTAAAAACGTCACGTATTACAAATGCGGCTTTTAATAGTCATTTTGCTTGAGGTATGCCAACATGTTTTTGTGCGATTAGAAATTTGAACTAAACTGAAAAAAAAAAAAAAATTATGAAATCATATTTAGCAACATGAGCCTAAACTCATTTGGAGTGTATGCATAGACTAAGCCGGAACAAATGAGTAATATTATATTGACTTATTGAAACAGTGACTGTGTGACTAATGAACACTGTCTAATTACTCGGCAACTCTGTAATTATTGCATAATTCATGAACAACCAAACCATAATGAATTACGATGTCAAATCATTACTTTATTATTACTTACTGAGTAATTGCCCAGTATTTATTAGTAGGTAATAGTGGTGACTTAGGTGTTATTACAGTATGATTCATTTGTTCATGCTTAGTCCCTAGTTCCTCCTTAGACATTGTCACAAAGCAGCTTTGGGTGTAGATTTAAAAATCCTAATGAGCAAGCCAGAGGCAACAACAGCAAAGGAAAAAAAACCTTGAGACTACATGAGGACTAAAACTTAAAAAAAGAAAACTGCATCCTTTGAGTGATACCGGATTTAAAAAAAACTTCAAATCATTACTCTTATACAACTGGGTAGGTGGTTCAGTACGATCATATTGTGACTAAGAGCATTTAGCATCCAAAAGATTTATTAATCTATATTTTATAATGCAGTGATGCAGAGAAACTTGACATTACAACATAGCATAATACAACATAACATAACATAACACATAACATAGCATAATACAACATAACATAACATAATATAACATCACATAACATAACATAATACAACATAACATAACACGACATAACATAACATAGCATAACATAACATAACATAACACGACATAACATAACATAGCATAACATAACATAATACAACATAACATAACATAATATAACATAACACATAACATAACATAATACAACATAACATAACACAACATAACATAACACATAACACAACATAACATAACATAACATAACATAGCATAACATAACATAACATAACATAATATAACATAATATAACATAATATAACATAACACATAACATAACATAATACAACATAACATAACACAACATAACATAACACATAACACAACATAACATAACATAACATAACATAGCATAACATAACATAACATAACATAATACAACATAACATAACATAATATAACATAACACATAACATAACATAATACAACATAACATAACACAACATAACATAACACATAACACAACATAACATAACATAACATAACATAGCATAACATAACATAACATAACATAATATAACATAATATAACATAATATAACATAACACATAACATAACATAATACAACATAACATAACACAACATAACATAACACATAACACAACATAACATAACATAACATAACATAGCATAACATAACATAATATAACATAATATAACATAACACATAACATAGCATAATACAACATAACACAACACAACATAACATAACATAACACAACATAACATAGCATAATACAACATAACACAACACAACATAACAACATAACATAACATAGCATAATACAACATAACACAACACAACATAACATAACATAGCATAATACAACATAACATAACACACAACATAGCATAATACAACATAAAATAACATAATATAACATAACACAACACATAACATAGCATAATATAACATAACATAACACAACATAACATAACATAACATAACATAATACAACATAACATAACACAACACAACATAACATAAAATAACCCATAACATAACATAGCATAATACAACATAGCATAATACAACATAACACAACACAACATAACATAATATAACACATAACATACCATACCATACCATACCATACCATACCATACCATACCATACCATACCATAACATAACATAATACAACATAACACAACACAACATAACATAATATAACACATACCATACCATACCATACCATACCATACCATACCATACCATACCATACCATACCATCCCATACCATACCATACCATAACATAACATAATACAACATAACATAATACAACACAACATAACACAACATAACATAACATAATACAACACAACATAACATAACATAACACATAACACAACATAACATAACATAATAACATAACATAACATAGCATAGCATAATATAACATAACATAACACATAACATAACACAACACAACACATAGCTCAACATAACATAACATAACACATAACATAGCACAATACAACATAACACAACACAACACAACATAACATAACATAACATAACACAACATAACATAACAACATAACATAACATATAGCATAATACAACATAACATTACATAACACAGCATAATACAACATAACACATAACATAACATAGCATAATACAACATAACACAACACAACATAACATAACATAATACAACACAATATAACATAACATAACATAACATAACAACATAACATAACATAACATAACATAGCATAATACAACATAACATAACATAACACATAACATAGCATAATACAACATAACATAACATAATATAACATAACATAACACATAACATAGCATAGCATAATACAACATAACACAACACAACACAACATAACATAATATAACAACATAACATAACATAGCATAATACAACATAGCATAATACAACATAACACAACATAACATAACACATAACACAACATACCATACCATAACATAACATAACACATAACATAGCACAACACAACACAACACAACATAACACAACACAACACAACACAACACAACACAACACAACACAACACAACATAACATAACATAACATAACATAACATAACACAACACAACACAACATAACATAACATAACATAACATAACATAGCATAACAACATAACGTAACATAACAGGGAAACGGACACACAGATAATGTATGAATGAGTGAATTCTGGACTATATGACGTCAATATGATGAGGGAAGGGTCTTGTAAGTTCTCAACGTATTTGAAAAAGACATTGAAAAGTTTTCCTCCTGCACACTGACACAAGTGATTAAAAAGTGATTTTTGTGCCACAGCAAGTGAAACTACCCGAAAAACGTCCCATCTATTCTCTCTTTCAGTCATACAAGGGCGAACTAATAAATACAAAGACTTATTGGATCTCAATCACCTTTGTCGCTTGATTGTTTTGGCATAGCATCTTCGCTGCTTCTAATGAACCTTCCCTCTGGCTGTTCCCAGGTTGCCATGGCAACCCGGTGGACTCTTCCGCTCGGTTCCAATCACCCTGACAACCGCTCCTCTTCCTCACCGAGATCGCCAGCCTCGCGCTCCGCGGCCCGGGTGAGATCGGGCACCTGGCACATCCCTGGATCTTGATTGGCTGCTGCAGCAGGGCTATGGGGCCTTGCAAAATAAACAGCAGACTAAACCCAGTGCTCTGCTCGCTTCACAGTTTGCTTTTGCTATGTTTGCAGTAATGTGGGAGCGATGAGTCAGACACGGCACACTGCGCAGTTTCCTGATGCATCCACCATCCATCCGTACCTATACGCAGTGAACAATGTGTGAAGAGTCTTATTCATGTTGTGTACTGCGCATAATTTCTAATCACGCCTGACAGGCTGTTTGCAATTCCAAACCGGCTTTCACTTGATGTGCTGATTTGCGGAGAAACCTTTTTCCTGAAGCATCCATAGATAACAATAACACAGCCTGGGAATCTATGTGGCTTGATATTTCACAGTTTTCAGATTACATTGCATGTTTAGAGAGAAAACAGATGTCACCTAATCAAGCCCATTCTGAATGACTATAGCACTGCCATGCACAGATCAGTGGTTGGGAAACACTTGAGCCCGCCGAGAAATGTGTTTACATTGAAGTGTTCTGGTACCGAACTGTTGTTTGATGATTTTTTTTCATTATTCCTGTGTTATCTCACACTTTTTTTGTTGTTGTTATTCCTGTGTTATGTCACAAGGGGACACTGCAAGTGGGGTATAATAGGATAGAATATTTTTCACTGATCCCAAGCAGTTAGGTTTAATGTTCGCTCATAAAACATGTAAGCAAGAGCTTCTCATTTTCCCTTTATCTGCTTTCGGCCATGTTAGTTGTTAATGCATGTTAGTCAATGAAATCTATGGAATAATGAAAGTTCAAGCTTTGGAAGATGTTTGAGTAGGGAATACTAAAGGGAATAAATCACTGCTTTATCAGTGGATAAATCCTACTACAAAAGATGGGTGTTCAAGATGGGTGTGTCAAACCGGGACTTTTGATTGCGCATAATAACAGAAGAGTTATGAAAGTAACAGCTCCCTGTATTCCTCTATATAATCCACTGCTACACTAATACACTTATCGCAGTGTTTCATTAGTGCTTGGATAGCATCAGGAGAGATTCTCAGTACATCATCGAACCGCCTGGTTCAGTTCGGAACGCTGGCCCCCCAGGAACTCCTTTAATGTCTCAAATATGTGAAACTCTCGTGAAGCAAGGTCAAGTACTGTACAGAGATATGGTAATAACTCTCTCACGTCATATGATTTTTGCACAGTCCCCACAGACATGCATCTCTTCCGCAGGTTGGCGACAAGATCAGGTGTTCCGCTGGCTGAATGTTCACAAGAATGACTGCAGAGAGTTCTGCGCCTCCTCGGGAACGTCGGGGAACGTCATTCACGGACATGCGGCCTTATTTAAAATGTTTGCACCATTTAAATGTTTTACTGCGGCTGAGAGCTTCATCACTGTACTGTGTTTGAAGTCTTCTGTAAATGTCGCTTTTACGCCTTCGTTCACAAAAAATGTCATCACAAGTCCCGGATTGACTTGAACTCCCCTCACAGACCCACTATGAGAGGTAGATGAAGTGTGATGCGGGAAACCATTAACCGATTGACATTAACAGATTAACATGCTAATGAAACCTGCTTTGTTTTAATCCACTTTCATTTCATTCAAATAATCATAAAAAAACAAAAACAAATAAAAAGCTTCAGAACGGAAAAACATGCATTCGTGTTTCTATTAGCAATGATGAAATATGTAATCGCTAACAAATTTTCTATCATTGCTCTGCTGTCGATGCAGAAAACCAGTCTATATATTTCAGATAATAACGAAATAGTAGCTTTGGTACAAAGGCCGAAATAACACTTTCAGAGGCACTAATGAATAAATTCAACTTCAAATTGAACATGCACTTGACACATGCTGTGTGCAGCGTTTCTGAAATAGAAGCTCATCATCACAAGAAATAAAGATGACCAGTATTACAGTTTCCAGTCACACTTTCCCGGCATGTCCTCCAAACAGTTTCAATCAAAAACATTCCACTTGGCTCTGCTGTGCACCAAACACCTGTCAGCTCAGAATGTGGTGGTTTATGCTAGCGTGAGGCAACAGCCCAGCCTGGGCCAGACCTCTATATCTGTGTAGGAACATTCTTTAAATCTGACAGAAATGAATTCCAGCAGCACCGCGGTCACAAGCGATGGCGAAATGGCTGACATTACTCTTTTCTAGCTGAAGCCGTAATCGGTGTACCATGTGGAGGGGAAAAAAAAAACGTTCATCAAACCTGGACAATAGCTAATCTAAGCTGTTATTATTAGATAATGATCAAATAACATGAGAGGGGACTAAAAGAAATGCTGTGTGCAAAATCATTGTGCATATCAAATATCAAGTGCAAAAGTTTGCATCTACTTTATAATGGTTTGTGGATAGAAACATTATTATTATTATTATTATTATTATTATTATTATTATTATTATTATAGGTAATTTCAATTCAATTCAATTCAATTTAATTTGTATAGCGCGTTTACTAATAATGGTCATTGTCTCAAAGCAGCAATGAAAAATAAAAAGAAGATTTTCTATGGAAGTGTGTATGCGTGAGAAAAATGTGTCTACATCTACATCTAGAGCGACTTACATTAAAAAAATTTTTTTAAAAAAAATCTCATTACATCTGCGCAATTGAGGGTTAAGGGCCTTGCTTGGTGGTTGTGAAGCTTTGAACCTGGGATCTTCTGAACCGCAGTCCAATGCCTTAACCACTGAGCTACCCCTGCCCTATGCGCATAGATAATAGATAATTATCTATTAGATAATTAATAGATAATAATGAGATCGTCCCTGATGAGCAAGCCAAGGGTGACGGCAACAGGGGCAAGGAAAAACTCCCTGAGATGGCAATAAGAAGAAACCTTGAGAGGAACCGGACTCAACAGGGAACCCATCCTCATTTGGGTGATAACGGATAGCAGGAATCATAGAACGACATCATGTGTGTTATGCCGCTGGAAGTTCAAAAAGACAGAAGTTATTTAAGTTAACATGGAGTCCAGTTCAGCACCAGGATGAGTCAGCAGGTGCAGAGGGGTCTGAGGGGGTCTGATGGGGTCTGAGGGGGTCTGAAGGGGTCTGGATCACTGGGAGCTCAGGAGCAGCATGACTAGTTGCTGCGCATTGTGGCCTCGCATTCCCAGGGTCAAGGGTTCGATTTCTACCATGTGCGCATGGCGTTTGCATGTTCTCCCCATGCTTGGTGGGTTTCCACCGGGTACTCCGGTTTCCTCGCACAGTCCAAAGACTGGCAAACTGATGTTCCCAAATTGATTGTAGGCAGTATGTAGGCTTAGTGGTAATCACTGTCACCTCACAGATCCAGGGTTGGGGTGCAAATCTCACCTCTTGTCTTGATGTTTCCAAATTTGCTCCTAAAATACTGTATGATTGGGTTTCTGAGTGTACAGTATACTGCTGTATGTGTGTTTATCAGTCCCCTTATAATCCTACACAGGATTAATAGCAGGTTATAGACAATAGATGGATGGATGTAAATTTGTTGTGTTCTTGAGTCTGATTGGTTCATTACCTTTCGTTGACATCCATAATGGATACAGTGAAAAGCTATAATTAATCCTAGCATTAATCCTTAACATAACATCAGAACAAATATTTTACTACTGACAGGTTGCAAAGTGCCTAAAGATATAATTATTTAGAAAAAAAAGTGCTTATTTATGTAACATCCTTAGCAGCGACCTCATTTCCCCTCTTGTCTGTTCTCAACCGCTCAGCATTCAGCATCACCAGTACAGTATACTGTACAAATCACTGGTCTGATCATCTGTCATCATCTGCACCTGTTTCTCACTGGTTCATGCCTGAAGGAAGTTAGATGTTTTTTTTTTTTTGCTTTTTTTTTATGGTTGAATGATTCATAGGTCACTATGTGGCTTAACAAACAAAACACATTCCTCTGAAACTGCTCGGGTACAGGGACTGGAGTGAAAACAAGAGCCGAAATCATTGAAGCCTGGAGAACTGTTTCTCAAGACTACATAAAAAATATAAGAAGGTCTGGCTCCATGGAGGCGAAATATGAGTTGTAGCTCAAGACTTTTTCACAGTAATGGAACCTGCTGTGGTAAGAGAGGAATAAAACACTAAAACTCTCTTATTGGGAAATGATTGATTTTCAAATAATTTTTCCCCTTAGCATGTTACATTCAAAATAGTAATCTCACTCACTCACGATCTATACCGCTTTATCCTGTATACGGGATGATGGGGGGCCTGGAGTTTATCCCAGGAGACTTGAGGCAGGGTACAATCAACACACATACTGTACGGACACACTTGCATACTCATTCACACACTACGGGCAATTTGGGAACACAATTTGGGCAATTTGCATGTTTTTGGTCTGTAGGAGGAAACCGGAATACCCAAAGGAACCCCACCAAGCAGGGGGAGAACATTCGCAGAGATTCATGGCGGGAATCGAACCCTCGACCCCGTAGGTGCAAGGTGACTGTGCTAACCACTAAGCCACCGTGCCACACGGTTCCATTTTCCCCCCGCATTTGGTAGAACAGTACACCACCACTTTTGTAAATGTGTTTGCATTGAATTCTAAAAGTAGTTTTCCATTTCCACAATGACGCACTTTGTCCATCCCCAAAAAACATGATACTTCCACTTCCTGTGATCGTAATCAATTTCATTCAGCCCCATAAGTGATAAATCTGAATCACAGACACAGTAATAATGAGTCGCCTATGAATACAATTCCCTATGAATGGTGTCATGAATTACGTAGCTCCTGGTTTTACTCTCTTCAGGAAATGGTGGCAACAAATTTAGAAGCAGACTTTTTCAACTCGATTAGTCTTCCTGTCAGAGCCCAGGGCACAGACAATGAATTATTCAAACTGTAATTAAGGCACAGATTAGGATTAGTGACTGCATGACGAATCAGTGCAGAATGTTGTGAGGACGTCGCAGGATACCGAACATTATAGAAATCTTGTTTATTATGGCATGAATCCATAACCGTAACAAATTTAACGCACACAATGTGTTACTTGGATACTGATGCAAAAGCGCCATATGATGCAGTAACAGCTTGTAAGTAGTCAACAACTTCACTTACTAAGTAAAACTAAAATGTGTGTGTTTAATGTACTGTAAGTGTGACCGAACATCTGGATATAGAAGTTTCAAAGGATTAAAAATGGCAACAAAAGTGGTTTCCTTTTTCATCTTTTTATTTTTATCAATGTTAGATCATCCTCAAAAGTGTGAATGATTCACTGGCATTAATTACTTATTGTTGCTTTAAAAAAAAAACATTTTTCATGATTAAAATCCAATGACTTGTGTCTCTAACTTCATGTGTCTGATTTTTGACATTCAGAAAAAGAAACACAAAGAACCCTGAGATTTTTAATAAGTAAAAAAGTAAAAATAATTATTTCTCAATTGTACTGTATTAATATGCAAATTATTGCATATGCAAAGTTAAACTTAATTAACCAGTTTAAACCTTTTAAAAGTCTTTAGCTGTGTCCCTCTAAGTGGTCTTCGGAAGCTTTTCCCCTTCGCTGACTGCACGCGACCTAAAATCCAAGCCGAAATGAAACGTTCTGGTTCACGGAGGATTTCCGGTTTGTACTACCAGATGTTTCTGCCCTTACCATTACGTCATTAAGTGCCGCTCCTGTTGCCTAGCAACATTAACAGCTGTAAACCATGGGGGCAGTGATGGCTCAGTGTGTTAAGGCTCTGAGTTACGAATCGGAAGATCAGGTGGTTCGAGCCCCAGCTCCGCAAGGTTGCTGCTGTTGGGCCCTTGAGTAAGGCCCTTAACCCTGTCTGCTCCAGGGGCGCCGTAAAAATGGCTGACCCTGTGCTCTGACCCCGGCCTACACAAGATGCTGGGATATGCGAAGGATGAAGAATTTCACTGTGCAGTAATGTATGTGTGACCAATAAAGGCTGACTTAACTTAAAAGTCAAAGTAAAATTTAAGTTAAAAAAAAACATAAAAATCATGTTTTATGAACGTGTCTCTCAGGGAGTGGATTCCATGTTAGGACCCCTTGGTTTTTGAATATTTAATATTTAATATATTTTAATATTTAATAGTATCGTTAGCTATTCACCGAGTTGAAACCTTGCACTTATATTTGGAATTACGGTACTCCTCCAGGCGGCACGGTGGTGTAGTGGTTAGCACTGTTGCCTTACACCGCCAGGGTCCGGGTTTGGGCCCCATTCCTGTCTCTGTGTGCATGGAGTTTGCATGTTCTCCCCGTGCTTGGTGCGTTTCCTCCGGGTACTCTGGTTTCCTCCCACAAGACTTGTAGGTTAGGCCGATTAGTGTTCCCAAATTGTCTGTAGTGTGAGCGTGTGTGTCTGTGCCCTGCGATGGTTTGGCGCCCTGTCCAGGGTGTACCCTGCCATGTGCCCCAAGTCTCCTGGGATAGGCTCCAGGGCCCCCGTGACCCTGAATACAGGATTAAGTGGTATAGATAATGAGTGAGAGTTAGTGTACACTGCTCCGGTCGTACGCCTGCCATCGTCTCTTCCCTAGTGGGAAATAGGTTTGGCTGTGAAGGGTCCTTCTTTGTCAGAGGAAAAAAAAAAAGGCCACGCTTTTTGGGTGCATTTTAAGGATCCTTAGAAATGGGACGTAATACAGCCTTTGAAGGATGCGGCCCCCAAATTGAGAGACAGCAGTTATCATTCATCGCTGTTATCTCTGTTCATGTTTAGTTTGGGTCTGTTTATGACAGCGTTATCTTTACAATGATATTGGTTTACTCTTCAGTTAGTGGTTTACTTTATTAAAGCCATCATCTGCAATAACAATTACGATTACGGTGACATACGTGACACCAGGCAACCTGTTTTTTTTTTTTTTCCGTTCGTTGTTCATGACCCTGTTACTGATTTACTGGTTGTCCCTCCTTGGACCACTTTTTTTTTAAAAGTAGAAACCACTGCATGCTGGGAAGAACCCACAAGACCCGGCCCTTGCTACTCAAGGCACTCGGATCGTTATTCTTGGCCATTTTTTCTGCTCCCATCTGACCAACTTTAAGAACTGACTGTGCGCTTGCTGCGTAATATATCCAACCCCTCGACAACTGCCATGGTAATGAGATAATCAATATCACGCAGCGGTTTTAATATTATGGATGGATATTCTATTCCATTCCATTTCTCAACTGCAATTCAGCATCTAAGTACTACACGCACACACACACAGACTAACACACACACACGTAAGCATATGTACAAAAAGCTAAAACGAGTCGCCATGAGCACGTAGACAGCCATCCGTCCAGCGACAGTCTGCTGAAGAGAGAAGCAGTGTTGGTTTCCTCTCGGTACTATGTGATAGGGGCTAATGTAATAAGATGGCTGCTGTGAGTCATAGGTCAGCGGTAGGTGGGCAGAAGCGAGAAGAGCGGAAAGCCTTAAAGCAGTGAGGAGATAATGAGGCCCCACACTGTTCTTCTGCACCCAACATTAAGAGTTATTGTCTATGGTTTGGCGTGGCAATGGCAGAGAGAGGGAGGTGTGAATGGGCGGTTGGGGGTGGTTCGATGTGCATGAGTGTGTGTGTTTGCTCGAGAGGGAACACTGTGTTATTCCTGCCTATCATGCCACAAGCCATGAGTGACGCTTCCGTCTCATTGCTCACACGGCGTAAAGATGAATAACAACAATAACAATTTGGAACGGAAATAACATTTACTGTACCTCTTCACATGTGGCTCTTGTACTTCTCACCGCAAATGCTTTTGATCCGTTCTCACCTCTCACCTCGTCCTTTCAAGTCTTAATTACAGTTCATTATGAGAGGATGTCTTGGACTGTCATATGGTAACTTGCATGAGAAGCTCAGCTTAAATAGTGTAGCCTGCATACTGTGCAGACATTTATAGTCTTTTGGGAAATTCCCCCCTCCCTGTGAGGCAAATGTGCAGTGGTGGATAAGACGGGTAGCAGAGCAGAGGTTTTCCCAGCACACTCAGATAAACAGGTATGACAATCACGATTATCAATGGACCAGAAGGTACAAATATCAACTACAGCCATAATCAAGACAAATAAATAAATAAATAAATAAATAAAACCGACAGTGGCGTTGAAATACTGTTGGAATATCCATCTAATATCATCTCTATCTCTAATCTATCCAACAAAAAAGTGGCAACAAAACAAAAAGAAGTCATCTTAAAGTATCTTCATCTGGTATATATTTACCATGTGAATTTAATTGATGGTTGAAAATTTGCACTTGTTTCAAACCTGGTGACCAACATCCCCCAAATAAAGTTGGGACATTTGACTCTTAACCAATGTGCAACATTACCACTTAGGTAATAACAGTTTTAAAGCATTTAGGCACTGAGACGCAACTTTAGCTAGATGGATTGTTTCCCATTCTTCCATTATGCAGGTCTTCAGCTGCGCAATTGTAAGCGGTCTTCGTTGCTCTGTTTTGCATTTCATAATGCCCCACACTTTTCAACTGGAGAAACCAGGCCAGCCAAGATTCCATACTCTGGGTTCTGCAGCAATGTATGTAAAATCTGAGCAGAATGCAGTTTGTGTTGTCCTGCTGGAAAAGATAGAGATGTCTCTGAAATGTCTCAGAGATGTTGCTCCAAAAGAACATTTTTATTCCCACATTATTTTATATTGCCCTCACATTTACCCCTGCCATGGGCAGTGGCACACCTTCGTACCATGGCTGATGTTGGCTTTCGGACCTGATGCTTGGATAGTCCTTTTACTTTTACTCTTTGACCCAGAGAACAGGAAATGCTGACTCGTCGGACCACTAAACAGGTTTCCAATGTGCTGCTGTCCATTTCAGATGAGACTGAGCCCAGGGAAGTCTTTGGCCCATTTTCGGCCCTACCCTTTACTCATTGAGGTTTGACCAGTTTCGTTAACATTCTTGATGATATTGTGAACTAACATTGGGGAAAGTTATCCTGAAAGTATTGGATGATTTGCTGGTGCAGTCTTGCCTCACCTTTGGAACACCTTGTATACTACAGCACAATGTCTCATCACTTAGTAATTTCAACATATCTTACTGATATTAGTCCTAAATTGACCCTGACCCAACTTTTTGGGAGAATGTCTCACAGAAGACACAGGTAATGTTGCATCCACCAGATTCGAAAAGAGTGTACATTTTAATGGACAATCAAATGCACATGGTACATCATTAAATAACGAGTTGTTGTATTTCAAGAGTTTTCAATCGACACTTTACAAATGACTCCTTTTTGGCTTTATTGCCAATATCCAGACTGTCCTTTTTGGAATTGGGGTTCTGTCTGTCTGTCTGTCTCTCTATCTATCTAGCTAGTTAACTATATCATTCATGCTTTCATCCAACTTGTCCCCTTAGAGAAAATGACATATGTAAAGTTCCATCCATCTTGATGGCCATGGTCTTTTTCAGCATGACTCCATCCCATCATCATAACAACATAAGGGCTCCTTTATTGGCTCCGATGAACTCATATTCTATCGTCTTCATACCAGATCTCAGATTTGGCAGATTTTGGATTTGTCGCTCTCTACCACCATCATCAAAGAACCAATTTCGAATCTTTTGTATAAACACACACATACATACAGTGTACCCACTGTAAAAACAATCTCTGTGAAAAAAAAAAAAAGAAATTGGTTTTAGCTCTCCTTTTATGCATTTGGAAAGTTTTTTTGCTCTCATAAAAAGTTAATGTGGTACTAAATATTTTACCCTAACTAGACTTTTGTCCTCACGCTTAGTCACAGTTTATGATCACACTGTTGACTTTTTCAAAATACCAATTAAACTAGTGGCCTACAAATATCTCGGAAAAACACCATCTCACTGACGATCTACTTTTTAAGGCCATACCAACCAAATAAGTTACACAACTACACTCTGAGAAAACGTAGAACCCTTAAAGCTCTGGGGAAACTCTTAACCATTCTGTGTAGAACCGAGTGTTTCCCTGTCAGAAAGGGAGTTCAAAGAGAAACATAAGAGCCCTTAATTATCAAATGAACACTTAAAGAAGCTGGGATGATTTGAGCCTGTGTAGTCTTCCCGTGATAACGATGTTAGCCTAATACATTAGTAGCAAAAAGGCAGAGGCTGGAGACTGCAATGAAACTTTATATTCTACCCCAGAGCTGGTCGTATTGCCTGTTTAGGAGATATTTTTGGATACCTTTAAGATGTAAGTGCTGAAATTCATATTGATTACAGGTCTTTTCCAAGTCAGTCTCGCCATGTCTGTAATGTTTTTAGCATATGGCTGCAGTTGAAGCGCAGAACCCGGTTGTCAACGTAGCCTAAAGCAATGCTGGTAGTGGGGTCAGATATAGCCTATGACAAACTTGGGTGGTGGTATTGCAATTAAAGTTTGTTACACCAGCAAGATAGTTAGGTCTTGATATTAATTAGAAATTTTATCTTTATTACGTTTATCTTTATTCCACCCATTTATTGGCAGCACGTTGGATCCCAGCACTTACCTCAGGCTGGTATGACCCTAGTAATGCCTGAGTAAAAACCATTTCTCTGCCTCACACGATTTATTTTTGTTTTCTTGTTTTTTTTTTAAAGCCAACTTCTTCTATGTAAATGAATGGTTCCTCCAACATCCTCCAGTTGCAATGTTGCTGGCTCTACCAGCTGTACTGTATATCCTCTGCTGCGATTACATTTAGCATTGTCTTAACTAAGCGGTCAGTATATTCAGCATATTTGCATGCATAGTTCAAGTTTCAAGATTCAAAGAACGTTATTAATCCCAGAGGGAAATTGCTTACGTGAAGTTATTGGTTGTAACTTGACTAGGTCATTTTAAATGGACTACTGTCCTTATCAACCATCGGACATTGGTCCCAGCCTCTGCCCAAACCCCAGCCACTGGATGCAGTGCCGGTCTCAACTGGATGTTCTGTGGATCAGTTGGTCGGCTGTGGTCACCCCTCAATGGGAGCAGCCAACAGACTAACAACAACAACAACAACACCTGTCCTTGTAAAGCATGGCAGAGGAATTGATTTATTGGCTGATGCATGCCAGACTCTGGTACAATAAGTGATATGCCGCTTTTCAACTTCTTAGTACTGAACCTTTTCTCAGTTGACCTACAGTATTACGTCACACACCAAACACTCAACAAACACGCAAGCTATTAGTGAGTAACATTTCCTATGTGCTGTACGTTTTTTTTGTTGTTGTTGTTGTTGTTGCACACATCAGATGCATGCTATCCCATGTGGTTATGGTGCTGTCGGAAGGCAGACAATGTCGCCATATTATTAGCGGCTTCTTCCATCTGTTCATCTGTGCATTTTGTTTAAGTTCCAGGTCAAAGCTTAGCTGTGGAGTATGAGCGGAGCGCGTAGCCCGATTTCTGATTCCAATTCAGTTATATGTGCAGGAGAAGCTCGACTCCCAACCGAGTCTGATTTAGTGTGTTTTTTCCAGTTTTAGTCAGGCTGACACAGTAAGTCAGACTAACTCAATGTCATGTAAATTAACTGAGTGATATTACTGTTGCCTAACAGGAGTCATGAAAAGGATTCAAACAATTATCCTATGGATATTGAGTTGAAATGATGATGATACCACACCCAATCATGGCTATACTGTAAGTCTGTGCAGTCTAAGTGGAAGGCAAAGCACATGTAGAGTATGCAGATAAGTCCAGATAGTATTTGCTTTTTTTTTTTAGGGTGTTCTACTGACTTGTGATGCAGCATGAGCAGCAGTTTGAAAGAAGTGACTGGCTGGCTTTACTGTACATGTCATGCAGAAGCAAGTTAGCCTTCAATCTGCCTAGTGGGTATCTGTCGTTTGATAGGGGAGAGCTGGATTGTGGGTGTAAAACTAACCAAGCTTAAATTATGGGGGGAGAATTAATAATAATATAAAAGGAGAAATATGAGTGCTTCTTTGCAACATCTTTACCCGCCCCTGAGCTAGGAAGTGAATTTTCCTAGCCAATCAGAATGCAGAGACAAGAAAAGGTAAAAACATCCAACCCCCACTCCCCCCCCGCCCCGCCCCCATTTATTTTTCCAGCCTGAAAAGGAACACATGCCAGAACAACCTATACAGACTGAAATGTATCCATTTTAAATTCTTCCTTCCTCATTTGTGGCGTTCCTACATGTTCTGCAAGTTTATCTCCAATTGATGTTGTGACTTTTTGCAAATTGTGTGTGAATGAATGAATGAATGAATGAATCAGCCCTAAAGACACATTCAGGCTGAACAGAATATTTCACTGTGTATTCTTTGCCTTTTCCATCCATCTATTCAAGCTTTTCTCTTAAAGCAGAAAATCAATACTAAAGTCTTCATTTGACCCAAAGTACCTTGAATACTTTAACACCATACATTTATCGAAGCGGATTATATTGGAAATAAGCTCCTCATAGATCTGAACCTTATAAATATGTAAGACTTCACAAGGCGTTGATATGATAAATGTACAGCCTGTAGATAAGTTCTCCCAGATTTATGACCGGCACAACACCTCCGTAATGTCCCAACAAGATTGATAGACCTCCTCCGTCTATCTCTGGAGAGAGGTGAGATGGTTATCAGGCATGTATCGAACATAAAAGCCATGCACGGTTCTCAAATAAGGGTTCGTCAGAATACCGTAGCTACTTTATCTTGTCTCTTTTGTTATCTGTTCCTTTGGAACAGATGTGTGGAGGACAGGACGTGCATTGATATGCTGCGCTGCTTGCTGTCAACCATCAACTGTAGTGAAATTACAGCTGTGGGATTTTTTTCACTAACGGATGTTGGTTTTGTTCTCATGTTGTTCCCTTTTCCATCTGCCGCAACAGGTTTGATGTACCCCACCCGTGCCATTGTGTCAGTAATTAAAAGGATATGTTGATGAATGCGTTTGACTCTTTATGAACTTAAAAGGGTCATGACTGAACCACAGTGGCTGTCCCAGGGTACAAAGAACGCGAGACGGCAGATGTGTTTTGTTCCTATGGGCGGAGGTTGCAGGTGAAATTGAATATGTGGACATCCCTGGCAGACCCCTTGAGGCAGAATTATATGTGTGACAGGCGTGGAAATGCACCCAGTACCATGTGACTACATGTCTTGCATAACATATTTGTGTAGCAGGATTGATTTTGGCATGCACGTGCAAACGGCTAGAGATTTGCAGCATTCGATTGATGGTGAGGGAGAGTAGACTGGGAAATTTATTTTGGATTTATTTGTATTTGAACCTTTACATGGATGCTATGTTAGCATTTTGCAAAAGGTTATGTCAGTGCAGCTGGGTTAAAACAAATATATGAATGTATTTGGGTTAAAGCCAATAAAGCAATGACAATGATGATGATGATGATGATGACGACATGCTAAGGGTCTGCAACTTACACACGTGGACAAAATTGTTGGTACCCTTCGGTCAATGAAAGAAAATCTCACAATGGTCACAGAAATAACTTTAATCTGACAAAAGTAATAATAAATAAGAATTCTATGAATGTTAACCAATGAAATTCAGACATTGCTTTTCCACCATGCTTCAACAGAATAAAAAAAAAAAATGAACTCATGGAACAGGCCTGGACAAAAATGATGGTACCCCTAGAAAATACTGAAAATAATGTGACCAAAGGGACATGTTAATTCAAGTTGTGTCCACTAATGACCATCACAGGTGTCTACAATCTTGTAATCAGTCAGTGGGCCTATATATAGGGCTCCAGGTAGTCACTGTGTTGTTTGGTGACATGGTATGTAGCACACTCAACATGGACCAGAGGAAGCGAAGGAAAGAGTTGTCTCAGGAGATTCGAAAGAAAATTATAGACTAACTTAATAGTTTGTTGCACAACCTTTTGAGGCAATCACTGCAATCAAACGATTCCTGTAACTGTCAGTGAGACTTCTGCACCTCTCTGCAGGTATTTTGGCCCACTCCTCATGAGCAAGCTGCTCCAGTTGTTTCTGGTTTGAAGGGTGCCTTTTCCAGACAGCATGTTTCAGCTCCTTCCAAAGATGCTCAATAGGATTGAGGTCAGGGCTCATAGAAGGCCACTTTAGAATAGTCCAATGTTTTCCTCTTAGCCATTCTTGGGTGTTTTTAGCTGTGTGTTTTGGGTCATTGTCCTGTTGCAAGACCCATGACCTGCGACTGAGACCCAGCTTTCTGACACTGGCCAGCACATTTCTCTCTAAATTCCCTTGATAGTCTTGAGATTTCATTGTACCCTGCACAGATTCAAGACACCCTGTGCCAGATGCAGCAAAGCAGCCCCAGAACATAACAGAGCCTCCTCCAAGTTTCACAGTAGGGACAGTGTCCTTTTCTTGATATGCTTCATTTTTCCATCTGTGAACATAGAGCTGATGTGCCTTGGCAAAAAGTTCCATTTTTGTCTCATCTGTCCATAGGACATTCTCCCAGAAGCTTTGTGGCTCGTCAACATGTAGTTTGGCATATTCCAGTCTGGCTTTTTTATGATTTGTGTTCAACAATGGTGTCCTCCTTGGTCGTCTCCCATGTAGTTCACTTTGGCTGAAACAACGACGGATGGTGCGATCTGACACTGATGTTCCTTGAGCATGAAGTTCACCTTGGATCTCTTTAGAAGTCTTTCTGGGCTCTTTTGTTACCATTCGGATTATCCGTCTCTTTGATTTGTCATTTTTCCTCGTGCGGCCACGTCCAGGGAGGTTGGCTACAGTCCCATGGATCTTAAATTTCTGAATAATATGTGCAACTGTAGTCACAGGAACATCTAGCTGCTTGGAAATGGTCTTATAGCCTTTACCTTTAACATGCTTGTCTATAATTTTCTTTCGAATCTCCTGAGACAACTCTTTCCTTCGCTTCCTCTGGTCCATGTTGAGTGTGGTACATACCATGTCACCAAACAACACAGTGACGACCTGGAGCCCTATATATAGGCCCACTGACTGATTACAAGATTGTAGACACCTGTGATGCTAATTAGTGGACACACCTTGAATTAACATGTCCCTTTGGTCACATTATTTTCAGTATTTTCTAGGGGTACCATCATTTTTGTCCAGGCCTGTTCCATGAGTGTATGTTTTTAAATAATTCTGTTGAAGCATGGTTGAAAAGCAATGTCTGACTTTCATTGGTTAACATTCATAGAATTTTTTTTTTAATTATTACTTTTGTCAGATTAAAGTTATTTCTGTGACCATTGTGAGTTTTTCTTTCATTGACCGAAGGGTACCAACAATTTTGTCCATGTGTGTATGTCAAAAAGTCATGCCAACATTTATGCAGGAAATTATGTTTTTTAAAAAGGTAGGTTATGTAGCCCTGTGATGGATTGGTACCCTGTCCAGGGTGTACCCCGCCAAGTCTCCCGGGATAGCTTCCAGGCCCTCCGCAACCCTGTACAGGATAAGCGGTGTAGAAGATGAATGAGGTTATGCAGCTACTTAAGGTGATTTTCTGTGTACCCCATTCTTCAGGGATATAAACCGTGGATGGAATAAGGAATAATCATGGCCAATACTCACTGTACAGTACAATTACCACACTTTATCACTGTTAGTACACTGTGAACTTACAATTAGTCTTATTTCTCACACTCAAACCTTGGCTTCCACAAAATCCAAGCAATATTTCTCATTCTATTTCACTTCGCCATATAAACCGATCATATGATCTTGACTTTTATAATGAGTTATAATTTTTTATTTTTTATTTCTAGATTCGTCCTGTAATTGGCGGCACGCTGGTGTAGTGGTTGGCACTGTCGCCTCGTACCTCCTGGGGCTAGGTTCGATTCCCGGTCAGGTTTGATTCCCGCCTCTGTGTACACGGTGTTTGCATGTTCTCCACGTGCTTGGTGGGTTTCTTCTGCGGTGTAGACAATGTATAGACAGTGAATGTCCTGTAATTGTGGTGTTGATGTGGTTCCTTTTCTCCTTTCTTCTTTCAAACCATAAGCAACTGTAACAAGGCAATTATTTGATTCTTGAATTGTACCTTGAACCAGTGTTTCATGTCTGAAGGAATACAATGGAACAGACAATAATAAAAAATATATATTTTTTAAATCTAGAGGATAATAGAGTTCATTTATGAATGAACGGACAACAAGCATTGAAGCAAACCTCTAATTAGATATTTGAATAACCTGCATGAATAGTCCTACTTATAATTAGAATGAATTAATCATGATTCCAAGTATAATTAATACACGATAATACTCACTGCAAATTTAGCTGTACAGAACTGTCAAGGACAGAGAGGGTAAACAAGCAAGAGTTCAGATGATCTACAAGCACCAATACAAGGGCGAAGCGAAATCAGGAACGACAAAGATGGAAAGCAAAAGCAAAGCGGCTCGGATAAAAGTCAGCTTTCAATCACAAGGGCTTTAATACAGTAGCAAACTAATCTACTGTAAAGAAACACTACTATGAACAGCTTTGACACGTAACAGAGAGGAGACATGGCACAATTCATAACAAACGCACGTGGCAAAACAAAGAAACTTCATAGAATGCGGCATCTCCTCCATAGATTTATGTCTGAACTGCGTCATGAGTAATGCCGAGCTCGGTAAAAAGGGAAACCCGTTACAAAAATGGCCTCCGTATACTTTGAAAAATAGCACTTGATCCAGCACTCTGAGTTTTAACTTGATAGGTCAATAGGTCGTAGGTAAATGAAGATTAAAAACAAAACTTTGTGCTTATACGGAGGGCTTGTCTGGAGTGAGGCTTCAGATTTCAAACTGAGATTTTGGGTTTTTTGGATATGTCAGGTAAAACAAAAGTTACTTTTATAATGGATAAATTTTTACCACTACCAGGAACGAGGTTGCAAAAACGCAGAACTCTTAAGATGAACAGATGATTATTATTTTTGGTCATTAAAACAACCAAGGGGTGGTGTAGTGGTTAGCACTGTGGCCTTGCACCTCCAGGGGCCGGGTTTAAATCCCATCTCTGTGTGCATGGAGTTTGCATGTTCTTGCATGTTCATGGACTTGGTGGGTTTCCTCCGGGTACTCCGGTTTCCTCCCACAGTCCAAGGACCTGCAGATTAAGCTAACTGGCGCTGCCAAATTGCCCGGAGTGAGTGAGTGTACTCGGCAATGTATTGGCACCCTGTCCAGGGTGTACCCCGCATTGTGCCCTGAGTCTCCTTCGACCCTGAATACACGATAAAGCGGTATAGACTTTTAATGCATAAGATAAAAACAACCAAAACCACGTGATCATGTTTACCTGTGCAATGTGCGTCATGGTTGTATAGTCTATAGTTAAAATGGCACTAAAATTAATTTCATCATAAAAGCTATTTTGCGCTGAAAAAAGGACTTGTCACTAGAAATGACCCAATTCGGATCCTGTATGTTTAGTAAAAAGAAGAAATGAACATCAACACTGTGTCCATGGTTTTAAAGGATTCTGTAAGCTCGCCAAGCACTCATCTGCAAAAGCTCACTTTTTTTCGAAAGTCTTGGTCTTATTTAGGTATTGGATACCTGTCAAGCTGAATTCCAATCGTTTTTCAAATATATTTACAGACCAATCAATAAATCTGAAGTGGGAATAAATTTGAAATAAAGTGCTCGACTTAATACAACTCCTCACTCAAGGAGATATGACACAAGAAAAATAAGCCAAGAGCAGGACCGTGTATAAATGAAACGCAGCTCCTCAACACACACTCTTACCTCAACTGCATCAGCCCCATCTACCAAATGTCTGTACATGGTGAAATCAGAAAGACACACACACACACACACACACACACACACACACACACACACACACACACACACACACACACACACACACACACACACACTTCTTCTTCTTCTTTTCCCCCATGAGATAAACAGGGTGAGCTTTGCAGATCTTGGAATTTGCATACACTGCTGACATTTCATACCTTCTGGTAAAAGATACAAACAACACCACGTAATTGCACCGTCCTGTTCTCCAAGGAGAATTAACTGGAATCTGGTGAATGTTTTCTTTTCTTTTTTTTTCTTTCTTTCTTCTCTTTCTTTTTTTTCTTAAATTATTTTGTATTTTTGGTAAATACATTTTTAATGAGCAGTGAAATAACCGAGACAAAGACGGAGAGGGAGAAGATGATTAATTTATTTTCGACTTTACCTTTGGACCATAGTGATCACCTTGAGCCCTCGGATCAGAGTATGACTCATCGTCTTTTAGAAAATGCTTCATATCAGGAAATTGGCTTTGTGGAATAATTTGAAGTCTTCCACTGATTGCACTCGAATCTTACTTTTGTGACATGGGGACGTCGGGTTTTAATATGAAACTGCGCGCCAACAATTCACACGAGAGCCATAAGCCTCTTTAAAGGTGATGGGTTTTCTCCTAAAGAAGAAGGAGAATTATATACAAATCATAAAATACAGGTAAATAAATACATTGTGTGTGTGTGTGTGTGTGTGTGTGTGTGTGTGTGTGTGTGTGTGTGTGTGTACAGTACAAGGTCATAGCAGGGACAGACTCTATCACATAGACTGATGAAAGGGCCTGAGTCAGCTTTAACATACATATCTACAGTATACAACAGTTTATTATAACTGCGCAGATGCGCGCTCACATTCCCCCCTAATTAGCATAAGGGAAATGATCACAGCCTTCTGCATTGTTTTTTGGGAGACGGGAGGAAACCAGAGATCACCGAGGAAACCGATAGAGACCATGATGAAAACAGCTCCTCATGGAGAGTTGGCAGAGCTTCATGTAGGTCGATTCCAATTACTAAAAACGTTCAACACTAATCAACTAATTCAATTGCTAAAGCGCAGTTTCAACTCAAATGAAATGTTCAAGCATAGCATAGACAGGGCTAGTGATCACAGCCCTTCTAACAACACAATGAATGAATTTATTAACATAAAGCACGCTGAATTGCTACTATTTAACTACAAAACCGATTTATCATTTCACATTTAGTCAAGGATTGCCGCCACCCTGCCAAGAACCTCAACGATCCTCTTACGATGTTCGTAAGAAGGTATCCAAACGGAGTCGTTGTTAACAGGTGAGCTGACAGGACATCTATAAAAAAACCCGAAAATGGATTTTATATGATCAATAGCCAAAAAACAAGTAGCAAGTCTTGACAAATTGGAGGGCGGTTCATAGCACTTCTTGACAAGTCATATCAAATGGCGAAGTGTCACAGATACTCCGTGGGTAATTTGTAAAGCTTTGTAGACAGCACGGGTTCTCATAGGTATGCAATACAAAACCGTGGCAACTGAAAACCCTGCATGTCTTCATAATTTGCTTCCAGGATTTCGAACTCCTTCATTCATCGTGTATTCATACGCACGGTTTTAGGAATCCTGCAGCCTCTTTCCAGGAAACTTTGGGCACAAGGTGGCATAGACCCTGGACAGTGTGCCGATTTATCACAGGGCTCACATGCACATACCACACACTCATTCATTTCATTACAGGAAATTTGGGAACGCTCACTAATCAGCCTAATCCGCACATCTTTGGACTGTGGGAAAGATGAGGAAAGCCACCAAGCACGGGGAGGACATGCAAACTCCATGCACACAGACCCAAGGCGGGAATCGAACCCTCGACCCTGGAGGTGCAAGGCGACAGTGCTAAACATCGCAAGAATTTCTTGTATTTCTTAAACGTAGTCTTGAGTCGTTCTCCAGACCTGCTTTTTTCAAAATTTTTTTTTTTTTAACCAGATGAGAGGGGAAATGAGGTTGTTACATAAACAACCAAGTTTGCACAGTACTGTATATTGTTCGTAGCATCAAATACATTGTTAGGGATTCATGAGTAAATCAGGATATTTCTTGGGTAATGTGAAGCCAATTTGAAAGAGATTTGATTCGTGATGTCACATAGTCAAGCAACCAATAACTGTCAATAATTTAATTAGGTAAGTTCTCACAGACACTTTGGGAACATAGAATATGGGAAATGCGCCACACACTGACAAAACACCCACAGCTTGTTGTACAAAACCAACCAAAACTTTGCATTGACATGGAGCGCTGAATTGCCGCATTTAAACAGCATTATGTTAACGGTTGGTTAGGTATTATTGTTTTCTACCAGCTTAACTAACTATATTGTTTTCGGTTCCTAGTTTTCGTTTTTTTTTTTTTTTTTTTTTCCATGAAAATGGTTTGACTTCCATTATACTCAGTATGTGTTTGGATTTACAGTAAATTGATCTTGTTTTGATTTTTGTCTGAAGGTTCAATGATACTGTAGCTCCTGAAACGTATATGCTTAAAATTCTAAAGACAAAAGTACCATAAAGCTATTTTAATACACTCCGCTGTGTTTATTTAAAGAATGAAACTTGTTAGGATGTTAATACCACATCTAACAGAATTATCAGGTGCATCTGTTACCCCTTAGGCGAGGTTGGTGCATTAAACAAGAGTTCACACTATTCAATAAAATAGCATCAAAGCTGAGAGAAAAATATTGGCTCTAGGCGGTGTGAAACTTTAGTTTCAGTCTTTTTTGAGAATGGAGAATACATTGACACGCTTTAATTATCTTACAGATAGAAATAGTAACATATAAGCAGACATCTAAAGTCTACATACAGCACATACAGTATGAATCAGTCCGAAGACCTTCTCCATCATACACCATCATTATTAAATCGGGTACCAGCAAGATCTTTTGTTTTTGTTTTGTTTTTAAAGGAAATTATTAGAAATACTTTTTTGAGTATTATTGATTAATTATAATTAAACTCAATAATACTCAAAAAGTATTCTTAATAAAAAAACAATTCCCAAAAAGTCAACTTCCTAATAATTTTCACAAGAATAAAATTCCTATTAAGTTTATTATTATTAATAACAACAACAACAACAACAACAACAATAATAATAATAATAATAAAACATTTTGACAAATATTACATTTTGAAACACAAATTATGACAATAAATAAATATAATAAAATGAACTTTTTATGTGCTACTGAAATTTTTAATAAAATTATTACCTAAAAATGATTAGTTTGTGAACATGGGTCATTCATTAAGGGTTAAGACCACATCAAAAATACAAAAAGTTTTGCCTCTTTGGAAGCAAAATTTTGTCCATATTTCTAAGAGTTTTTCCAAATAATAAATCCAGAACCGCAAGAACTGCATGGGTGTAAATAATGAATGCACTTCTTGTCATTATGGGGCACTATAATGTCACGTATATTGTCAAATTATATTTATTTGTATGGCTTCAGGACATTAAATATATAATTAAAGACAAGTTACCTTCCTTAGAGTGTTTAATATTCTATTTTCTTTTTTCTTCTTCTTCTTCTTTTTAATGGAAAATCTCTAACCACTACACACAAAATCATACCAACCACAAAGCATATTAAACCCTCTATTTTTGGAAGATGGACTTATGAACCTCTATGGTTCCATAACCAGCATTAGGCAAATTTATATAATCACAGCGATGCTGATAAAAGATAATCCAGGACGGAAATGATGATTTGTGTAAGCAACTATCCAGCCGGGACCTGGATTTAAAGTGTGTGAATGCTATAGGAGCTTTACTGAGATTGGAGTATGGCTTGATGTATTTTATATTGAGGAACAGGATGTACTATGTAAGTCGACGACTTTAGATTAAAGACAGCCTGCTGCATTAATTGTAATGCGGATTATCACTGATTCAACATGCTAGAACATTGTACTGTAGTTTGTTAGAAGCAAGGAATAAAATATGATATGGCATGTTGTTGTAGGGAAATAATCAGGAATGCACTGGTGAGATTAATTAACATAACGTTCATGATCTTCCATTATTTGTAACTATTATTAATCAGTGTTTTACTCCACTTATGCTTATTTAGTATAATTTTCCATCATGGCAAAGTCTTTAACATATTATCATGAGAATGTGAGACAATTGCTTATTACTTGCCACGTGGATGACATTAAATGGAAATGTAATGTAATTGCATAAATAAATAGTAGCTCAGTTGCATGTCTGGCTAAACTGCAACACCCATTCTTGATTGTTTTCCATAAATGTCATACTTTATTTACTATGCAGAAATGAATACCAAGATGAGACAGTTAGGAGTTAATTTCATCTCATCCATGCATGGATATAAATTCTCATGAAACAGGGCCTCAGATGCATTACATTATACATATACATATACATATACATTATATATATATATATATATATATATATATATATATATATATATATATATATATTAGAACAACATTTGAGAATAGAGTGTAAATAATATCACTATTTACCCAAAAGTTCTCTCACCTACGATATTTTCAGCACGTTTTAACATGTTGTTAATGAGTGTTGTAGCAGTGAATTATTTTAGACGGTGATGGGGAAGAAAATGGAGAGGACGGTAAAGCATTCATTCAATTTATGCCTTGTTAGTTCCAGTGAGTTTCATTCTTGCCAGGTCCCTGCAGGCTGACTGGGTTGCTGCATTCCTCCATTTATTTTCTGAATGAAAAGCTAAAAATACCCTGAGCGTTTTGTGAATGAAAGTCTAAAAATACAGCTCACATTCATCTGTTTCTTGCCCCCCCCCCCCTCCCTTCTCCTGCTCCGTTTATCCCTCCCTCTGTCTGTTTCTCTCTTCCTCTTTCTCTCAGATTACTGTTCTAGTGCTAGATGGATGACACTGTATGCAGAGCCCTCTCAGACGTACTATTAATTTCCTGGGCCCGGGCTCCAAATGACAGTATACATTACCACTTGATCTATAAGAAAAACCAGAAGACCTTGGTGTAAGAATTAGTTCTGCAAGCCTTGTGTGGAAAGGGGATTGGGGGGGGGGGGGGTTGGGGGATTTGGTATTCGTGAGTTTCCGTTGTCATCTTCCATCTTTCCGGCACATGCTCAGATTCTCAATGGAGCCCAATTCCCTTCCTCCTTCTATTTTTCAGTGCAGCCCTGTGATTGGACGACGCAGTCTCATTCACAACTCCGCCTTGTTGCTGTCTAAATCACGACACCTCTGCTTTCCTTGGATGTGCGTTTACACACCATGGAGTGTTAGACATTTCGTTAATTATCACTTTTTAAAACTCACCATGGTTGAAAGAAACGTCACTTTAGTGGGGGGGTGAAAGGGGGTCGTTAATCCCCTAATCATATTTTGCTATGTTAATTACAGACTTGTACCAGAGTTATCCAGACTGATTAACTACGTTCTGGTTGTCGTTATAGCCTTATGTGTTAAGAGTGTTTATCCTTGACTCATTCAGGAGAATGGCGCTAGGATGCATGGAATGTAAACCACCATTATAGGCCTGCCCCCTCACACACTTGTGACTTCCCGCATAACTCAACCCCATGCCGTGCCAAGAGTCGAGCACAGCAGACTGACAGCCAACCGTCACAATATTTACATTCTGCACCTCTGCCACATAAAAAAGACTTGCAGACTCAACATGCATACCACGGAAAGCAAGAGAGAGAGAGAGAGAGAGAGAGAGAGAGAGAGGGAGGGGAAAACAATTCTTTCCAGAGTGGTCATCATTCAAATGGAAGAAGAATGGCATGATATCATAAAAGTAACTTGATCAAAATGCATGGCATCCCTGTTAATGTCTCTGCTACAAACGAGGATGCTTTGGCTTAGGTACAGAGTTTATTTTTACAAGGCTCGTACCATACTGCTTTCTACATTAGCTTGTACAGAGACCAGCAATCGTTCAAAGGGAAAAGTCCTAGACCTTCAAGCAACACTCTCTAATATGGTAAACCACTGAACTGTACACGTTGATACACTCCGAAGAAGAGGCCGACATAAATCCAGTCAAAATAAGTCTAATTCCAGATACAAACATTAAACTTAGGCTCAGTACTTAATCATTATTTAACACCTATTAGTGTAAAAATGTTGCATGGAGTCATTTAATTCCTTAAATTTTTTCCTTAGCATTCCACAGACCTTAGACAGTGGGTCTAACTTCATTACTACAGAAACAACAGAGTGTTCACATCTGTCAGAATTACTCTATGATTTTCATGATCTCAGACTCTTAACTCTTAAGCCATGTTGAGTTACTCCTGTCATTCACTTTATTGCAGGTTAGCGCTATTGTTAACTTTACAACAAGTTAGCTCTGTTATAAACTTTACCAGATTTTACCCCCATTATTAACTTTACAGCAGGTTAACAATATTATTATCTATACAGCAGCTTAGTCCTGTTATGAACTTTACAGGAATTATTGTTAAAGTTATTAACTTTACAGCAGGTTAGACCTATTATTAACTGTACACCATGCTAGCCCTGCTATTATCTTTACACCAGGCTAGTACTATTATTAACTTTACACCATGCTAGCCTTATTGATAATTTTACAGCTGCTAGCCCTATTGTTAACCTTACACCATGCTAGCCCTATTGTTAACGTTACACCATGCTAGCCCTATTGTTAACCTTACACCATGCTAGCCCTATTGTTAACGTTACACCATGCTAGCCCTATTGTTAACGTTACACCATGCTAGCCCTATTGTTAACGTTACACCATGCTAGCCCTATTGTTAACGTTACACCATGCTAGCCCTATTGTTAACGTTACACCATGCTAGCCCTATTGTTAACGTTACACCATGCTAGCCCTATTGTTAACCTTACACCATGCTTACACCATGCTAGCCCTATTGTTAACCTTACACCATGCTAGCCCTATTGTTAACTTTACACCAGGTTAACCCTATTATTAACCTTACAGCAGATTAGCTGTTATGAACTTTATAGGATGTTAGCCCTGCTATTATCTTTACACCAGGCTAGTCCTATTATTAACTTTACAGCAGATTAGCTGTTATGAACTTTATGGGATGTTAGCCCTGCTATTATCTTTACACCAGGCTAGTCCTATTATTAACTTTACACCATGCTAGCCTTATTGTTAACTTTACAGCTGCTAGCCCTATTGTTAACCTTACACCATGCTAGCCCTATTGTTAACGTTACACCATGCTAGCCCTATTGTTAACGTTACACCATGCTAGCCCTATTGTTAACGTTACACCATGCTAGCCCTATTGTTAACGTTACACCATGCTAGCCCTATTGTTAACGTTACACCATGCTAGCCCTATTGTTAACCTTACACCATGCTAGCCCTATTGTTAACGTTACACCATGCTAGCCCTATTGTTAACCTTACACCATGCTAGCCCTATTGTTAACGTTACACCATGCTAGCCCTATTGTTAATTTTACACCAGGTTAACCCTATTATTAACCTTACATCAGATTAGCTGTTATGAACTTTATAGGATGTTAGCCCTGCTATTATCTTTACACCAGGCTAGTCCTATTATTAACTTTACAGCAGATTAGCTGTTATGAACTTTATGGGATGTTAGCCCTGCTATTATCTTTACACCAGGCTAGTCCTATTATTAACTTTACACCATGCTAGCCTTATTGTTAACTTTACAGCTGCTAGCCCTATTGTTAACCTTACACCATGCTAGCCCTATTGTTAACGTTACACCATGCTAGCCCTATTGTTAACGTTACACCATGCTAGCCCTATTGTTAACGTTACACCATGCTAGCCCTATTGTTAACCTTACACCATGCTAGCCCTATTGTTAACGTTACACCATGCTAGCCCTATTGTTAACCTTACACCATGCTAGCCCTATTGTTAACGTTACACCATGCTAGCCCTATTGTTAACATTACACCATGCTAGCCCTATTGTTAACTTTACACCAGGTTAACCCTATTATTAACCTTACATCAGGTTAGCTCCGTTATGAACTTTACAGGATGTTAGCCCTGCTATTCACAGTAGCTTAGCCCTATTATTAACTTTACACCAGACTAGCCCTATAATATTAAGTTAGCTCTATTATTAATTTTACAGCAGGTTAGCCCTATTATTAACATCACAGTAGGTTAGCCCTGTGATTACCTTTACACCAGGCTAGCCCTGTAATACTAGGTTAGCCCTATTATTAACTTTACAGCAGGTTACCTGTGTTATTATCTTTACAGCAGGTTAGTCCTATTATTGACTTTACACCAGGTTAATGTTATTATTAAATTAACAACAGTTTAACCTTGCCATTAATGTTTCAGAAAGTTACTACTATTATTAACTTTCCAGCCGAATTGCCCTATCATTCCCTTTCACAGAAGGTTAGGACAATTAAAATGATTTAATTAGTACATGAATAACAGTATATTCTCAACCAGTAATTACATCTTGTGTCATTTTTCTACAAGTCAGAAGCTCATAATTACTGTAATTCAGAGCTATGACACTCAAATCTCGGTCATTAACACAGTTTCTTCTCTGAGAAAAACAAAGAGAGTCAAGATCAACAGAGAGCAATGTGTGGAACATGGCAGTTCTGAAAAGAATGTGAGAAACATCACTGTTTTTAGAGATGTTCCACCCTCTAGGAATCATTGTAAGATTTCTTACAACAAACAATGCTCATTTTTAAGCAGGAGATGCCCATGCATTTACAAATGCTATATTTAATTGCACAGTGAAAAAATACAATTTATTGCAGTAGAGAATGTTTTTCTATCCTAACAAACGTCCACAGTGACTTTCAGGCTATGCTTTTGAGCTTCCGCTTATTGCAGATCACGTTGGTGTAAAGGCAATAAAACCCTTAGAGATTTTAGAGGAATAATCCACTATCTGATGGTATCATATAATCTTGGTATGGATGATTTTCTTGAACAGCATGCCATATGTTTTATTCATCGCTTACTGCTGAATGACTGCTTATGATCAAACTGCAATAATACCTTTTGATGTTGTTTTAGTAAGTAAATGTAAACTGCATATCATTAATGGTGTACTGTCGGTCCAAATAGTTCATCATCAGTTGCCTGTGGTATCTGCCAGACATTTAGACTAGAGTTTACTAAGATGGCCTGGATAATATTCCAGTAAAAGGATGCTAGGATTCCGTTGGCATTTTAACATTTACTGGTATAACTTCCGATGACCTTTTTACTTGTTCACAGAAACAGCCAGGCTAACAGAAACATTCACCTTTTTTGGCTTAAGCTCATGAGGTCATCATTTGTATGTACAGTCAGTGTTTGCTAAGCTCGTTGGACCATTCTGCGCTTTAACTCTCACTGATTATTTCGAAAGAAGATGAATTGGGAGGATGTAATGTAGTCTTGTGTGTAATAGCCCAGGAATCTACAACCCCCCCCCAACCCTCCCTCCAACCGCTGGCCTGTAAAGCCAAAAGTTAATATTTAAATAATGACATAGCCGAGGTGGATTCCTAAGATTCCGCCGTGTGTATCCTCCCTAAAATGGCTCCAATGAAAACAGACAAAAATGGCCATCCTGACTGAAGGGATAGGCGTAGCTAACGAGAGAGGTGGTGGGAATTTTGTGCCCTCAGGCAGGTTCAAACACTGTGGTTTTCCGGATGCACATTTTTTAATGCTTTTAACGGGGCGTCCTATCTCCTACTAACTTAACAAATACTTTTTTTTCTTTTCAATATTTAAAAATGTCTTGCAATTTTCAAACATGACGTTAAATAGAATGCATATTCATAAATTATTGCAGGGTTAAACTTTATTAAATAATTTTTTTTTGTCTGTTTTCAACTACATGACAGTCCTTGTGCTAACATGATCTTTTTTCTTATCTTGTCAACGGCAACTGATGAGGGAACAGCTGCTACTGTATAGCATAATTGACAACATATCATTGTGTTATATATGTTGCACAGTGATAAATGTATAGTATAGTAAGTATAAATTCATTTTAAAAAAAAAAGATGTATTTTTTATCGCATATAAAATGTAATATTTGGCAAATGGTGCTGTTGTTGGAAAATTAACAACTTCAGGGTAGTGTGTTTTAATTTCTATGTAATAGGTGTGTTTGTAATTATTAGTATTTTATTATGATTACTACTAATTATAGTTACATGCATTATTTGCCCAGAAATTATATTTTTCATCGACCTAAGCAGATTAACAACGTCAGGGTGGTGTGCTTTAATTTGTACGTGTAATTATTAGTATTTTATTATAATTACTAATAATTATAGTTATTTGCCCAGAAATGGTTCATCAACCTAAGCAGATGCCTAATACTGTAATTTTATTCGACCTAAAGCATTTAAACCAGTTCTCAGAATCCGACGCATCCTCCGGAAAAAAAAAAGAAGAAAAAAAAAGTGATGCATTTGAATAGCTGCCAGGAAGTGGGTAGGCATTTGTTTGTGTTTGCATGCGTTCAAGACTGTTTTTAATGTGAATGCGTTTTGCTTTCAGTGTGTGCCTCTGAGCAACTTGCACATGCACATGCACACACATGTTGAGAGAGATGTTTTCAAATTGAAAAGTGATGCTCGCACCCTTTGGGGGAGGGGGTGTGGGGTGTAGGGGTTGAGCCCAGTGCTAAATATACACCGCCATGTCATCACACAAAAGAGAAAGTGAGAGAGGGAGTGTGTGAAGGGGAAAAAGAAGTATAGAAAGAAAAGTGCCTGCCAAGTCCACCACATAGGGAGATCACAGGCCAAGAGTGCAGGGACGTAAAAGTCAGCCAAAACAGGGAATATTGTACAGTAAATCTGGGAGAGAGAGAGAGAGAGAGAGAGGGAGAAACTTCATGTTAATCCTCACTGCCTCCTGGAATTAGTTGATGTCCCATCATCTTTCGCAAACCCTCACGGCTCTGGCGAGGGGCCTGTTCCCACCTCTGCAGATCATCACAGCAATTATTCTGGTGAGCGTTTCGTCATTCGCACTAAACCCATCACTTCAGCCAACACTGCTTTTTCGCAGCAGATTCGCTCCGATTCATCCACTCCCCAAGGTAGTTTCTGTAACTAACGATCGCGCAAACTCTCCAAGTGTTCATAGCAATGACCTCCATAACCTCTGGCGTTTGAAACAGCTAGCACGCAGTCGAGCCGGTGATGCATTTACATAAGAATTGTTCAGCTGTGCCAACATCTACCCTATGACCTCCAGAAAGGATCCATAAATCACACCCTTGTAGAGTTCGCAAGACGAGAGAGAAAAAGAAACGAAGCTGGCTTCGGTCCATCCTCCCGATGAGGACATACGCGACCTCTGCCCTTATGCGAATAATAAAGAAAAATAGCTGGTAGCTAGAATTGGGATTTCACAGTTGTATTTTCAACAAGAAACATCATAGCCATTACGGAGACCTCCTTTTCCTGCTGGTTTTGTAATGTTAATAATGATCTTTATTATTATTATTATTATTATTATTATACAGTTATACCTTATTTCTGATCTCTGCTGGAATGAAATCTAACATTCTTGACATTACAGCACTGATGGTTAAACAGGATGCAGGATAGTCCTAAAGGGGTCGGATGGAATTTGACGGTCCGTTTTATCATTGCAACACTTAACACATGCACGAGTGGCGTTCAAATCAAGCAGGGACTTTGTGAAGCGAAGCGAAGGCGTACAACTGATTGACATCTACAGAAGAATTCAAGCACAGTCCAGTGATAAGACTCATAGCTACAGGAAAATATTTCGCTGTAAAGAGGTCCACGTGTCCGTGATCGACAATCCTCGACAGTCCTGACCTCGGTCCAAGCCATGTCCATATGGTTGGGGCATTAAAGGAGTTCCTGGGAGGCTAGCGTTTCAAAGCAGATGTGATGCTGAGATGACTTTACACAGTACCTTGATATGTGCCGTGTTGTTCTGCACAAGTCCCGGAAGTCTTATATTCACAGCTATAAACTGTTATAGCATTCCTTCATTCATTCTTCATCTTGAATTTATTAGGAACAATAATCAAGCTTATCCGGTTACATAGAAACTGTGCGTTATTACTGTACATTTATACGAACCGTCCACCATAAAACTCATGCATGTGTACTGTATGTTGTCACTTGATGCGATACTGTAAATGTGAAAGATATAATGATTATATCCTGGATCAGTAACTGTGTAACAGCTACGTGTGCGATATGGAAACCATTAAGCAAATTCCTATTAGCTAGACGTTTAGCAGGGCATTATGTCCTGAATCCATGTAATAATTTATTCTATATTTTGTCTGTACTTAATTATATTCTTATACTGAAAAACGTCCGTGATACGTCTTATAGGCTGAAGGTCATATCTCTATCTATTATTACTGTATGCGTTGTGGAAGCAGCTGTTTTTAGGATTATACATGATAACAGATTACTTCTTCCTTACAGTAAAGACTTTATATTTCATGATGATAGAATACACCTCACTATCAGACATGTCAACTCTCAGTCACTTAAAAGGATCTCTCTCAGTCTCTCTCTAACCCCTGTATGAATCCAAATCCCCTATATAGATGTTCAACGAAACAACCCCCCCCCCCCCCCCCCGCACCGCTGTTTTATAGAAAGACTGTTCACCGAAACACTCAGTTCAGTTTTATAGAAAGCTCCATGGATGGATTATTCTTACCTACCTTTCCGAGTATACTGTATGATTTCCTCTCTCACTTAGCTAATCGTTCTCTCTGTATACACATGAGCTCTGGGAATGAGGCGCATGATCCTAAAATCAGCCAGCACAACAGCCTCTTTCCGGGAAAAACCGAACCAGCTGTTTGATGCGAACACTTTGTAAAGTGATTACAGGGAACAGCGTATCAGGGCTTACACAGTCTGGTTTGTTTTTAATCCTGGTTCAAATTAGTTTTTCAAATAGGAAACCGATCGTGTTTGCTCGATGTAACACAGCGTAAAAGCACCATTAAAGAGATTAATCGCCATTAAAGCCACAAATCCGATATTTCAAAAAGATCCTTGAAGATCCTATCGCGTGTCGTCGTCCCCTCCTCACCATCACCACCGACAAATAAATGTCTTCTTTCTAAAGCCAAAGAATAAAGCAAGGCCCCTAAGCTACTCTTTACTTATTCATATGAGTCGATTTGCATACTTTTATAAACAAAACTTTCAACCCGGAGTGGATCTGAAAAAGAAGAACCAGCATTCCCTCAGCGCTTGATTTCCGACTTCAACTTTCTTCCTCTTCGAAACTGTATTGTGCTTTTAAAGTTGCTGTCATTTTTTTTTTTCAGTTGAACTGAATTAGAGATGAAGTCAATTATTCATTAATTGATCTCTACACCTCCAGGGTCTGGGTTCGATTCCCGGCCAGGTTCGATTCCCCCATTAGTGTGCATGGAGTTTGCATGTTCTCCCCATGCTTGGGGGTTTTCTCCTGGTACTCCGGTTTCCTCCAACAGTCCAAAAACAATCTGTATGCAGGGTGATTGGTGTTCCCAAATTGCCCGTAGTGTGTGAATGAGTTTGTGCAGAGCGATGGATCGGCACCCCATCCTGGGTGTACCCTGCCTCGTGCCCTAAGTCTCCTGGGATAGACTCCAGCCCCGTCCCCCCCCCTCCCCCCACGCGACCCTGAATACAGGATTAAGCGGTATAGACGATGAGTGAGTGATCTCTAAAAGGTATCATGTACAAGTCAAACTGGGTTTGAAACTTCTTCTGAGTGAAGGCGTAGAACTGATACTGGTACAGTGATACAGTAAGACGCATACGTAGCTACAGTAAAACATTTTAGTGGTGCAAACACTTTAAAGAAGTCCGTGCATCCATGAATGTCAATCCTGGACAGCCCTGACCTCACTTTAAGACATGTACATACTGTACTGTATGGTTGGGGCAGTAAAGGAGTTCCTGGGAGGCTAGTGTTTCAAAGCAGATGTGATGCTGAGATAACTTTATACCTTATACACATACAGTAGAGTGTAACTGAGTGTGTATGTGTGTGCCCTGTGATGGATTGGCACCCCACCCAGGGTGTACCCCGCCTCCTGCCCTAAGTCTCCTGGGATAGGCTCCAGACCCTGTATACAGGTTTAAGCGGTATAGACGATGAGTCAGTCAGTCCAGAGATCATTTTCCCATCCTCATATTGTACATACTGTACATGATCCACATATGGGGATCAGAGATCAATTATAGCACCATGTAACCTCTCAACAGTACTCAGACACTCATACAAACTACTTAACACTCATACACTGCTATAATCAGAAGTAGAAATATGTGCATGTTTCCATTTGACCCCGAAACATCTCCCGGTTGCAGCTCTGCTCCGGCAGGCACAGGCTGATGCAAACTATCCAACTGAAATAAACGCCGTTTGACGTCATGACGGTATTTTTAGAAAGTAATACTTGGGGATGGAAGTGCCTTTTCATGTCAGAATCAAAGTACAAACACTGCATGTAAGCACACTAACGCTGATCAGCAGACGCGTATAAGGATGCTCGGATAATAAAAAAAAAAAAAAAAGAATCATTCCCGAAGAAAAACGCCTCGTCAGATTTATTCCTCCAGGAAATCCTCCGGCAAAGAAGGATGATCAATGACACCTGAAATAAGAACAACTTAATTGAAATTCCGGGCTGTTTCGTGTGAGGGGTCCCGTCTTCCTGTCTGTCTGGTCTGTGTCAGCTCAAGGAACGCAAATACCTCATGACCTTCAAAGGCTACAAAATGTAGTACAGTCATTCGTCCTTTCCTGAACATTTCAGAAGAGTTCCTAAATTTATACATACATTATAACTTTGACTTTATCTGAGCACCGAATTAGGCAACACCTTAGAAGACGATAATTTGTATGGGGGTGTGTTCAAGTCAAACCGGGACTTTTGACTGTACAGAATAACAGAACACAGAACTACGAGGGAGTAAATAAAAAAACTTTTATTCATTTATTTCATACACTAATGCACTTGTCCCGGTGTTTCACTAGTGCTTGGATACCATCAGAGTAGAAGGCTTTCTCAATACCCTACGTTTCGTCTGAAATTCTAGCCTCCCAGGAACTCCTTTAATGTCCCAAACATGTGGAAATGGATTGGAGAGAGGTCAGGACTGTATGGGGGGGCGGGGGGTTGTGTGGAAATGACTCCCAGCCGAGTTCCTGTAATGTACACATGGTGTTTCTGAATGATTGTGTTTACAGTTCCCACAGACAGACGCGTCTCTGGCAAGAAGTTATCCGTAGATTTTCAAGGAGCAGGCATTCCACTTTCTGAATTTTCACCGGAACGACTGCTGTCGGCTCCGTGCCACCTCAGTCAGGATTGTCATCCACGGACATACAACCTTCTTTGAAATTTTGCACCTTCCAATATCGTGCTTGAAGGCTTTTGTAAATGTCAATCGGTGATACCGCACGCCTTTGTTCATGAGGAATTTCATCACAAGTCACAGTTTGACATCAATTGACAACAATTACCAGGAAAAAATAAAGTAAAAATCACGGGCATTTCTGGCAGACACTCTCGTCCAGAGGGACTTATATTTATTCACCTTTATTCACATACTCCGATATTTCCTTCAACACCTTTAGCTTTAATTATAGTTCACAGTGTGATGGCCAGTTCATGTGTGAAAACGATTCCTCATGCTCCCAGAAACACACGTTCTCAATTTCCTGGAATATGCCTGTGCCATCACGGAAGAAAAAACTCCATAGATATGACGATCCAGTCATTCAGTAAATTCAGGTCGTCAGCTGACTTCATTCTATTGCTACATAACGTTGCTGAGTCTAGATCTGACCAACTGAAGCAACCCCAGATCACAACCCTGCCTCCAGAGGCTTGTACTGTACAGTGGTCACTATGCCTGATGGATGCATTACTTCATGTGATTCCCTTATCTCTCGATTCTTGACCCTATGACCTTTTTACATTGCCCCAAAGCTCAATCCTTTATGATCCCTAGCGAATTGAAATCTGTTGCTTTTCCTGGTTAGTCTCATTATGTGGTTTTCTTATGACAACGCAGCTGATTAGTCCCAATCCTGTGAGTTTTGATAGCATTATGCATGTGGAAAGGCTCTTAATTTCAGTTTTAAACATAGCTATGCCTTCTATTATAGTTTTTTTTTTATGATGCAACATCACCAACGCTCTGATCATTCATTTTATCTTGACCACGTTTCTTCTGCAGAATTAATGGTTTAACACTATTCTTCTTAGCTTTAACAATGCGTTGGACAGTTCCTAACCCAATTTCAATTTCAGCAATATCCTTAGTTGTTTTCTTTGCTTGAGGCAGACCACTAATTTGACCCTTCTGAAATGCATCCTTCGGGGTCAAAGGGGCCAAGGCAGAGTATTACTAAGCATTTGTTTTTGTTTTCATGTTTAAGTGTCCTGCATTTGCAGCTTGGGATGCTTCCATCAAAAGTCATGACCTTCCAATCAGGAGT
Source organism: Clarias magur (assembly GCA_013621035.1). NCBI lineage: Eukaryota > Metazoa > Chordata > Actinopteri > Siluriformes > Clariidae > Clarias > Clarias magur. Next base: position 515,690 of record QNUK01000222.1, read on the forward strand.
CCAAGGTCTTATTCACCGCGACTCAATAATCTACAGCCCTAGATCTTACACATATCAGCATTTCCACACATTCAATCAATTTACATTAAGCCCCAGTTCCGAAGACATAATCAATGCGATTAATCAGAGGCACCTGATTATTTTAAATAGACATCATAAAACAGGCCTCCGAGGAACTCTGGTTCAAATGGCAGATGTCTGCAGACTACCCACTGCTAGGCGAGTTGCTTCTTTCAATGTGCCGCACAAACGTCAATCAGAATGGGAGCTTGTCATTATTCTACCCAATTTCGGTGCCTGTCAATTCCCACCCATTGTCAGCTCATGCAGCTACCAGGGATGGTGGAAGGCCAACACATGAACTTGTGATGATAATTAGTGCTGTCGGCCCTCTTCCACATACATATCAAACATGTCATTGTACAAAGAGCATACAACAAAATGTCAAGTTAGCGCCACTATGATTCACAGGCGAGAGAAAGCGTGCCATCCCACCCACCAGTGCCAGAGCACAAACAGTTTTCTTTTATTGGCCTCTGGCCACAGATGGCTTTGTCATCATCCGAAAATGGTGAGTTTGAATCCCAACAATGCCACCGCCATCCAACAGGGATGGACAATAGGGTGACTGCTTTTTTGTTCCACCACTTAGAATCCCCTCCATCCTGCAATTGTTCTCCCACATCTGCACCTTGATATTTGTGCGTCCAGCAGCGAACCTGTATTTATCCTTCGTGCCATCGCTAGTCTTCCATTAGTGGCTTCAGAAGCTAAAAGTCTAGAAAGTGCGTCCCACAAACCAACCAAATAATAACGTGTTGGTACATTGTGGTGGGCATTTTATACCACAGCTAGAGTTATGCTGGCGAAATTACCGCCACTGTGACGGAGAAAACACCACCGGCTGCTGAAATCCAGTCGACACAAAGCTGGAAGTTACGAGAATAAACAGCTGCCTACTGAGTAAAGACGTTGGCCCCGTTTCTCCGAACATTTCTGCATTCGTAGCTTTGCTTACACTGTTGAGGTAGAGTTAAAGAATCCAAAATTGTACCTTGGTTTATACATAGCAGCAGATCCTGATCCAAACAAAAGTTATTTTTACAGCGATGAGATGCATATTTAACATGATTAGGAGTCCATTCCACTACTGTTTATCATCATCTCACAATCTTTGTCTTCTTCTTCGTCCCCTCCCCCCTCCTTCTTTGACCGCTGTGGCATGCTGTGTATACGTCTGGGTTTGTGTACGTGTGTGAGAGAGGATGGATCTGAGACGTGCTGGGTACTGAACTGTGTTTTAGTCAGTAGGGGGAGAAATCACTCTTCTCTCCGACATTGAGCAGTTCACTCATTCGAACTCCCTCCCTCTGTCTCTGTCTCTCTCTCGCTCGCTCTCTCTCTCTCGCTCCCTCTACATCAATAATAAATGAGGATTACGCACTTCTTCCCTCACAGTGCTCCACTCTTCTCTTTCCGCTCATCTTGCTCTCCTCAACAAGCCGTGTGCCGGACAAATCGCAGAGTAGCGCTCGGTGAAAAACCACACACTCTCGACACACGTAACATATACTAACTGACAGATGCACAGGGGCGAATGCAGCCAGAGCCACTACTAAGACTCTGACACTGTGTGCGCTCGATGTTCCAGATTCAATCCGGCATTGACGTTTCAGTTTGAACTCGAGTCAACACGGGTGCTCTGCGGCTCCGTTCTCCTGACCTCTTGTTAACCGTGAGACATGACGCCCGCATGTCATGCATGCGTCAGTCTTCTTATTGTCTTCCACTCTCTAATAAAGGTCTGGGCAAATCTGGCACCTGAAAATGTGCTTTGCAGTCCATTCTGTGAATTCGCAAGGTGTACCCCTATAGGCCCTCATCGCCGGCTCATTGTGGGCTCACGGAGGCAAAAAAAAAAAAAAAAACATGAACAGAACAAGACAAGCAAGAAACATTCCGAGCCTGAGAGTCCACTCAGAGACTGACATTCAAGCGAACAGAACTGTCCTCGGCACTTAGTCAGAGATCTCATTCACCCATCTGTGGCTTGAGAAATCGGAGATTAAAAAGTGGACGAGGAATGTTGGAGTGCCTCAGGCCAACTTCGAAGTCTTAATCAAAACTACAAGAGTCTGTTCTTGAACAGCTTGTTAAATGTTGCCGAATGTCCAAGCAATCTGCTTTAAGTGCATGATGACATGCGATCGGAAAAAAAAAAAAAAAAAAACCACACAGACACCTGTTGCTGCACGTGGTGATCAGCCTCACATTTACAGTACACATTGAGGCAAACCTGAAACGATCATGGAACCATAATATCGCTATTGTGAAGTTCCTACAAACTTTGTGTTTTATGCAGTTGCCTGAGGGCGAGTTTGAAAACACTTAGCCGTTGCTGCAGGAAGAGCGATGGTCCGTGTCATCACGCAAACCCCTGCTTAGGCCTGATTTATAGTAATAGGGCCAATTCTCCACAAATCAGGACCCCTCATCCACTCCCGGGCCCGTCTCATCACTCGCCGGCTTAGCAGCAGTTCGGTCACATTACCTCGTGGTGTAATTTACTTGCGTAGCTTATCGTTTCCCCACAAAGTTTATGGAATGAGTTATGGCGTGCTCCTGGATGCAGCAGGACAGCACAAGATTAATCGCTGACACTCATTCATTTGGATGTATGTTTTCATTGCTGCATCTTGCCAAGCTGCCCTGCTCCACTTCCTGATGATAAATCTGCTCTCATGCTAGCACAGCGCTGGCAAACGTACCACTGATGCCAAGTCAGTTCGGTAGCACATCACTCAGATCCTGTGCAAATGTGCTTATAAATATGCAATGTACGAGCATGCTATTCATTCAATTCTTCTATCTTGTGCAATCTTGGCATTGTGAATGAAAAAAAAAAAAAAGGAAAGGAAATGACTCAATTCCTTTGGTACTATTATGTTGATGGTCATGACTTTTAACCCGCTCAGAGTAAAGAGATTAGCCACCAGCACCAACTGCATAACTTTTTCAAAGTTAAGTTTTACAGTAGGTATTGCTTTAATGCAAATAAGTAAATAATAAACAATTTTTTTGAAAGAAGCACCAGAAAAGTTGAGACTCTTTCTATCTATCCCACGAAGCAATATAGGAATAACAGGTGTTGTCATGCAGTATCTACTGTATACTATGAACAGAAACTATGTCTAGGAATGTGATTGTCCTTATGCTATGAGGATGATATAATGTAAGCAATGATCCTTATAGCCACTAGAGTTAGTAAACACTATTTCCAAGTCCAATGTATGTTCTGATTGAGATGTGATACCAGTTTTAACATTAGGTCATTGACCAGATGCTCTTATTTAGAGCAACTTACAATACGATGCAAATCATCAAAGGTGCAGCAGTACAAAGGAACATGTGAATTTGCAAACGTTCCTAACTTGAAAGACATGAGACAAATGCCAGTGGTCTACTGTAGGTGGAAAGAAGAAGGGAAAAAAGCTTATCCCATGGGCACTGAGCGTGCGGCCAGAACACACCCTGAATGCGATGCTAGTCTATTTCAGGGCATCATACATACTAATACACATCTAGGGGCAATCCTGTTGTTGATAATTTGGGGGGGGGGACTCCACATGGGCGTGAGAAGAGGATGCAAAATACCATGCAAGCCAGTAATAATCACTAAAGTAATTAGTGCAAATGTAATACAGAGAAAGTAAGGAGTCACTATATAATCCCTGAGCAGGAGCTTTGTGGATAGAGCAGTAATACATGGAGGACATGAAGCACTAAGACTAGCATGCTTAGGCATCAGAAAGGACCATGTCAGAGACCCTGATGTTGTAGAGTTAGTGTATGAGCCTGCAGTTCATAGGCAGAGTGTGTAGATACTGTATTATAGTATATACATGTATTTGATTCTGAAGCATGGCTTTTGAAAGTGGTTCTTGCGGCAGCCTGTTGAGTAACCATCATGACCTCTGGGGTATCTTTTGAAGGTTGTGACCAGGAATCCAGATAACTATAGCCAGAGTCTATATTCAAGAAGGTATCCTGATGTCTTTTGATCAACATACAGTAGGAGGTGGTCAGGGGAAAACAGAAATGTTTGTGTCATCAGTGTACCAGTGATAAGAGAACAAATGAGACTTGACCACGCATCCTAACGATTTAAGATACACCACTTTCCCATAATATGAGGAAAAAAGAAAAAAAAAAACCTGTGTAATATTGAGCAAGTCCCTCTTGTGCTGCCGAAACAGCTCTGACCTTACATTAGTATCAGATGCTTTTAGTCATGCAAGTTGTGATGGACGATCTCCAGAGATTGGACTCGTTTGTCCAGAACAGATGTTCGATTTGAAAGAGATCTGGGGAATTTGTAAACCAAGGCAGCATTCGAATATACAGCGATTTGTGCTACAGGAGCTGTTTGGTGGGATCAGATTAGGCAGGTTACAGGTGACCTCAATATGTGTTCGGCACCCATGACCCTGCCACCAGTTTACCAGTTGTCCTTCCACCGAGCAGATTTGGTACATACAGTACCAAAAACTGCAGAATGAAAGCACACTGCAGTACCTGCCATAGCTCGGACCCACTCAGTCTTTTATCACTCTGTCCAATACACTTGGATACTTTTTCTGCTTTCAAAACATCAACTCCAAGAACTTGCTGTTCATTTGTTGCCTAATATATCCCACGCCCATCTGCAAATGTAACAAGATAATTAATCAGTATTAATCACTTCACCTGTTGGTGATTTAATGTAATAAGGCTATGGGGCAAGAAAAAAAAAATCATCTTTACCCCATATGATTAATCTAAACACATATATCATGTAATATGTATTGGGTTCTTATATGACACTTTTTCCGTTACGGCTTTTTCCTCTAAGGGTTCTCTTAAACTGATAACCAAAGATATGTTAAGGATTCTGAAGAGCGTCTTCAAAAACATATTAAAATACTATCTATACACTTATAGGTTGCAATGACCATTTGTTTCATTGTAAAGTCTTCATTATTTTCTTTTGTATTTACTTTTAAGGATCCTCCAGACAATTAAGCATTCTTGAACTTTCTAAAATGCATCTCATTGAAGAAACCCTCAACTATAGAGTACTACATAGCAGCATGGGTCTCCCCAACCTTATGGCCATATGGAAATAATTTCAGCAACAATAAAGAAAAAGGAGAAAAAAGAAAGTCAAGGTTACTTAGACTCCCCAAAACACTTCTAATAGGAAAATATGCATCTGATGGGTTTTACATATGCTCACCAACCAAGTGTTTTTTCTTTCTTTCATTATTTTTTTTTTTGCTTGGCAGACAGGAGGAGTTGTCTTCTGTCATTCTTCTAAGCTTATCCACCTCAAAGCTTGGGGAGTTGCACATTTTCAGACGCTTTTCTACTCATCACTGTTGTACAGAGTGGTTATTTGAGGTATGTAGCATTTATTTCAAACAATCAAAGCATTGTTCTACTGTATGTTCACACTTATCAACGAGGCATTTCTCCCCTCAGAACTACCATTGATTGGACGATTTTTAGTTTTTGGTGCATGAAAGTACCAAGAGATCATCAGTTTCTCAAATCATACTCAAACCAGTCGCCTAGCCAATGTAATCTCAAAGCCACCAGGATCACAGGTTTTGCCCATTCTGATCATTTATATGAACATTAAGGGAAACTCTTCACCTGTAGCTGCATTGGTACCACTTGATTGATTGATTGATTGATTGATTGATTGATTGATTGATTGCATAAACATCCAGGTATTACAGGGAACAATGAAAGTACGATTATAGAAACTTTTGAAAGAGTGTACAGTATATTTAAATCTATATTGACATAAACGCTATTTTGATAGCAATATTGATTCTCAAATCCAAGTAAGCTCACAGTAGAATCATACCTCCTTCCTAGTCCTGATAAATTCGTAATGACCCCAAGAATGTATAACTCGTTCATCTTCTGCATCTTTAATATATCTTTGTTACACAATATGCTTTAATTGTCCGAGACAATAATGAAAGATTTTTCATCTCACTCCCTCTCCCTGTCTGTGTTTGGACTTTGGAAGTGGGAGGAATGTGATTCTGCGGCTACTCGTCTGCCTTCACACACCTCGAACATTCTGTCCACCCTGTCTCCACTCATCTCATTTTCTCCAACTCATGTGAGGAGCGGGAATGTGTTAATATGATCAGAAGTCCATGTGTGAATAATGAAGTGAAGGATTCGGGGAGACACACTTCATCATCCCTAAATAGCTTGGCTATAATAGGACTGGGTGACTCAGAAGCTATGTGTGTTATGTCAGCTATTTTTCTGCCTCTTGACATCGCTATAGGCAGAGGGCTGCGCCCTGATTTTGGCATGTGGATAATTGCGATGGAACTATATTTAGAAAGAGTGGTGTGTATCGTGTGTAGCAACGCCTCCTATTTCTTCCTTTCGCTGTCATAACTATGAGGAAAAACACACACACACACACACACACATATATATATATATATATATATATATATATATATATATATATATATATATATATATATATATATATATATATATATATACACACATACATATACACACACATGAATAGCATCATAGTCTGTTTGAAGTTAGTCAGAGAGAATGTGTGATTTATCAATTGATTTTTCCCCCTTCTCCTCAGCTATGAATAACCGTCCTTAATTATTGATGTGCTGACGTTAGTGATCCATTTGAATGTTCTATGTGATGCAGACCTCTTTTTTTCATGCTGGCTGGCTCCTTTCTCTATCTTTTTCACCAGCCATCCTTCACATTTTTCCTTTCTCTCTCTCACTCACACACACACACACACACACACACACACACACACACACACACACACACACACACACACACACACACACACACACACATACAGACAACAGACACACACACACACGCACACATACAGACACACACACTCACACACTCACAGAAATAGGTTGACTGTGAGAACAAAGACATGGAGACAGAACAACACAGGATGAAGGATATATAGAGAAAAAGCGAGACAGAAGGGCATTAATGGAGCTCTGATGTCGCAGTTGGCATGCAGAGGTGTGTCAGCCAATCAGAGCGCAGCACCTGAATGTTGGGAGGGGCACAAAGGTCCATTCACAAAGCCAGCAGCAGCCCCGAATAAAGCAGTGAGGTAGAAGCAGAATTCCCTCCAAAACTCTTCCAAAACAGCACACAGCTAATGCTCACGTAAACACCCACAGCTGCGCCATGACTACTTAACGCTCGCATCCCAATCTCCATCAGTATCATGTATCTCCTGCAAGAGGGAGATTATTTTTAGATGCAAAACATCCTATGCGTATACACTATAAACTGTATTAATGGTACATAGCAGTGATTCTATCTCGGATTGCAGAGCGTGTGCATATATATATATATATAATTCTTGTTAAAACTCACAATGCATCTATAAAAGTCACAACAACACAACAACTTTAGACCTTCTAAGTTTAGTTTGGAACGGAAATAAAGTCTGGGAGCCGAATTTAGCATCAGACTTTGTTACCAGCGACTGACGTAGCCAGCTGTTGCTGTGTCGTCACACTTGTTTCAGCTGAAAGGAGGAGAGATTTGTAGTTTGCAGGCAGCATCTACCTTGCTGAAAAAATAAATAAATAAATAAATAAATAACTTCCTGGCACTGACTGTTCCCCGTTTTCTCTCCTCAGCTCGGTACACACACACCCCCAAACTATTCCAGGTGCTAAGTTGCCACCAAATTTATATTTAACTCAATGAAAATAGCAGGCTGGTTGAAAATTGAGTGCGTATTGCGTAGGTTGTGTCTTAGATAAGCTCAGTGAAGACGCACACTCTCTTTTTATAGGCACTGGGGAACATATGTGTCAGATTCTTTTTTTGCAACTGAATGGAGCATGGCTTCTTCCTGCTCCCTTTTTTTTCTTCTTTTTTTCCTAAAAAGATGAATGAGTGTGAGCGTGTGTCTGTGTCTATGTCTGTGTCTGTGTGTGCACACGTGAGCCTCATGAACTCATGAATTACAGTATGCCACATGATCCACATTGTTTCTTTAAAGAACTCTTCAACTGCCGTTTGACGTCAGTGGGTGTCTATCCCAAAAGAGCAATCGAGACCAGAGTGGGTAGTGGATACTGAAAGAAGAGAGGACGAACAGGTTCAAGATAGAGGGACAGCGTGCAGGATGGGTCGAGTAAGAGCGAGAGAGAGAGAGCGAGAGAGAGAGAGAGAGAGAGAGAGAGAGAGCGAGAGAGAGAGAGAGAGAGAGCGAGAGAGAAGTGCGGTTTCTTCAGGAGCCAGACTGAAAAGGTGACGAATATCAAGTCTGTCAGCACACTGCAGGCACTGACATACGGCCAATAGTACCCATCTGAATAATTGATCAGGTGAAACGTTAGGCAGAGATGTTGCACGGTCAGCTCTCTCTTCAATGCAGGTGAGAGAGAGAGAGAGAGAGAGAGAGATTTCCAACTTTTCAACCTCAACACACTGAGAAGATGGAGTTGAAAAGTTGGAGTTGCTCTGACCCAGTCATCTACCCATGACAATAACTCCCCCTGGACAGAGGCAAGATATATAAGGCAGTAAGTGAACCTTTTATCCCTAAAGTTTAAGTCTTGGAAGCAGAAAAATGGGCAAATAGAAGGATTTGAGGGACTTTGACAAGGGCCATATTTACATTTAGGCAGATGCCCTTATCCAGAGAGACTTGCATTTTTACATGTATCTCATTATTCGTCTGAGCACTTGAGAGTTAAGGACCTAAATCAAGGGCCCAACAGGGACAACTTGGTGGTTGGGGGATTTGAACCTGGGACCCTCTGAACTGTAAGCCAATGCCACAGTCCAATATCAGGACATACTAAAAGTGGTCAAAGTAAGGAAAACTGGTGAATTAGTGACAGGGTCACTCTGGATTCTGATCCAATTGACAAATGTTCTGTCTCTCAAATTGCTGAAAAGTTTAATGCTGGTTCTGATATAGAGGTGACAGAACACATGGCCAAAGGGAGGATCTTCTGTAGTAAGTATTAAGCAGGTGGTCATATTGATATCGCTGATTGTGTTGACACCTACAGAGAGCCTTATTTACTTACTTTGGCCAGACTCCCAGATTCCCGATAGGCTTGTTTGGGAATTCTGGGAATAAGAAAGAAAGGTTGATGAGTATTTATGCAGGGGGATAGGTAGGTTGGTAGGAGGGTAGGCTGGTACCTAGGTAGATTGGCAGGTAGGTAGATTGTTAAAGTAGTAGTGTAGATTGGTTTGTAGGTAGGTTGGAAGGAGGGTTCGTAGGTAGGTTGGTAGTTTGGAAGGTAGGTAGCATGTTGTTAGGTTGGTAGGTGGGTGGGTAGGTAGAAGGTTGATAAATAGGTGATTAGATAGGATGGTTGGTAAGCAGTGGTAGGTATTAGGTTGGTAGGCAGGTAGGATGGTAGGGAGGTAGGAAGTATGTTGGTAAGTTGGTAAGTAGTGGGTATGGGGGTTTGTAGGTTGATAGTGGGGTGTTATGTAGGAAGGTTGGTAGGTAGGGAGGTAGAAGATTGGAAAGTGGGTTGGTTGATTTAGTAGGGGGGGGGTAGGTAGGCAGAATGTTAATATAGTTAACATGTTACCACAACTAGCACTGTTACCACCTGCCTCTTATTGAGTAGCCCCCCAATACCCCCACCCCCCACCACCACCACCACTACATCGAGACCAAAACAGCATTAACCTTTTCAGCAGTTCAATCTCCAGTGGCTCTTCTATTAGCTCGGACTACACGGGTCAGTCTTTGCTCCTCATGTGCATCAGTGGGCCATGGCTGCCCATGACCTGGTTGCCAGTTCACTGGTTTACCTTCCTTGGACCACTGACCCAGTCAGTGGTCACATCCACATTATGTAACAGTTTTTACCCACAAGCCATCTGTCTCCTCAGCACAAAGGGACTGGACTGATACCGGTGCTGCTCTTTGCAATTTTTACACAATATCTATTTCACTTGCTATTTGCAGACTATCTTCATGTCACAATGTTAATTGTTTACTGCTGCTCTTCCCACTACCTCAACTCATACTTCATCAAAAAGACAAAGAAAAACAACAACAAAAAAAGTACTGTTATGTGTTACATTGTTGTGTTCGTCATGTAGCTCTTTGCGCTTTGTCTATCGTGTATTTTTTCTATAGAATTTGATGGGGGTTTTTTTACGTTAACTTAAAAAATGTAAAAATTTGTGTTGTTAATTTATTCTGTTGTATGAATGTAGCACCCTGGTCCTGGAGGAACGTTGTTTCGTTTCACTGTGTACTAACTGTATATGGTTGGAATGACAATAAAAGCCTACTTGACTTGACTTGACTTGACTTGACTTGATTGTCGTCTTGCCGTTACAATTTGACCCTTGTCAAAATCCTTGCCTATTTTTATACATACATTGTTATACATACAATTTAATGTTTTAACATGCACACAAAATACTGTATGTGCTTTAAATCTGCATAGCTTTACAGTTGTTTCACCGTTTGACAGATTATACTGCAAATTTCAGCCTTAGCATGCATGGCAGACTTGTCATTTTGTAAGATGACAAATAATACAAACAATACAGAAACTGAATCTAAAAAATATAATTAGGACAATTATAATTTCCAAATCCAAAAAAAAGGGGTGAATTCAAATACCCTTGTGGAGTGTGAATGTTGATTAACAGTGCTAAAAAAAACTCGACAGGCAGCCATGATCACTCTCCTTCTCTTTTTATTTCTTATAATTGCAGTCATGCCGTCTGACTCTCCCAGGTAATCATGTGAAATTTATCTCAGACTATACAGGAAACCTGACATAGGCTACTAATTTAACACAGCACGTCTTCTCCACTGCAACTATAAATTACTCTCAAAAACCATCACCTAGCGAAAGATTTTTTTAATTTATTTATTTTTTAATTTTTTTATTTAAAGCAAAAGCAGGGTACATCATGCACAAATTAATTTTCCTAGCATACCAGACTCTTGTTTTGCAACAGCACTGTTGTGTTAATAGGGGGAGTGTGTACAGAGATAATCGCTCCACCCAAATTAGTATGATCTGTATTATAGAATTCGGCAGGAGAAAAAGCCCCAGCTGCCTCTTTAACACAGAGATACGCAACACATTTGTAAATGATTTGTCTTGAGAAAGATTCAGACAGCAATTAGTTCAGCAATTACTCCAAGATCAACAGCTTGTGATCCTATTTGTGCTCAGATGTATTCAAGTTAAAAATTTACCTGAGATTGTTTTCATACTACAGTACCTGTTTCTTAGTATTTTGGACCATTTGGTCTTAGAGTTACAGTAAGTACATAAAGTGAAGCTGTTTTTTCGAATCCTGGAGAGGTTCAGATACCCTTCAGTCTCTAGAAATCGTGGTCTGGGGATCGTACATCATATACAAATGGAATCCAGTCCATTTAAATTCACTGCAATTCAATTCACTCACTCACCGTCTATACCTGGAGCCTATCTCAGGAGATGCGGTACACCCTGGATTCATCACAGGGAACGCACACATACAGTACACACAATCACACGCTTATTCACACTACGGGCAATTTGGGAACGCCAATTAGCCTAATCTGCATCTTTGGACCGTAGGAGGAAACTTGAGTACCCGGAGGAAACTTTCACAATTACTTTTGATTGTGTAAAGCTGCTTTGCGACAGTGACAGTTACAAAGCGCAATACAAATATAATTGAATTGAATTTGAATCGAATTAACTCCCACCAAGCACGGGGAGAACATGCTCACAGAACCGAGGCGGGAATCAAACCCAGACCCTGAAGGTGCAAGGTGCTAACTGTGCTAACAACTACGTCACCATGCTGCCTTCAGTTCGATTCTGATTTTTTTAAATTTTTAGTTCAATTCAGTTGAGTTCACTTCATTTCAGTTCAGCTCAACCAAGTTTAGTTTCGTCCAAATTAAATTTAAACTCGGTTCAACACAATTCAATGCACTTTAATTTATAACTTTCCAATACAGGCATAGAGCACCTATACAGAAATCCAGATATCTAAAATTAAATTTTATCTCTGATGAGTAAGCAAAAGCGTAAGCGTAAACTCTGATGAGTAAGCAAAAAACCTTTCTGAAACAACATGCAGAAACCTTGAGCAGGACTCAAAAGGGAATCCTCCCTCATCTGGGATTATGAATAATTAAGGCTTAAATGTAAAATGTTCTTAGCAATTGCAGTCCAAGGCAGTCCAAGTAACATCCACTGGCATATGTAAGGTGTCTGTGCGGTACCTCTTACAGTAATCCCATGGTGCGCTTTAAGCTTTCTATGCAGGTCCATCCACTCAAGTAGTTTTGTATTTTCTGGAGAATAAAGCTCCAAGCCGGAGTGGGGCATCAGAATGGATTAGGCAGACCTGGAGGGCAGAGGGAGTCATAATCTCATGAGTCACCTGTGTAACATGATTAGTTACACAACATCCTCTTTCAAGTCATGTGGCAGGGAAAAGATTGTTATGGTCAGATGAGGAGACGGAACATCTTATTGAAACCTTGTGTCCATTCAGTGAAATCTTCATCTTTCAGGGTATATGGACTCTGGACTGGACTCGTATAAATACTCCTGCGTGTTAATTCAACACCGGGGAATTTGCTGTGTACAGTCTGAAAATGGCATGTATTGAATTGCATAATTGATCCAGAAGGAATTCCTCTCGTGTTAAAGCAAAGGGGCATTTAAAAGTCCCGTCTGTCATATTAGCCCAGGACCATTGGTCCCTTGGTTACGGACACAGGCACATGCGCCAAGTGTGAAAACACCTTGAAGGCGTTTACAGTTCACCTTAAGTGATGGCCCAGATGTGCACAAAGCAAAAGTAAGTAAATATAAGAGAAATATCTAATGTGACTGCTACTTAATCTTAAGCGGAGCTTTTTTCTGTTTTTTTTTATTTTTTTAAAACCACCTATTTTTCTATCTCGGCTCCCAAGACTTGTGAAAGCCGAGGTCAAAGATCACCTTGCCAAAATCTGTGTGTAACGAAATAAACCATTCCCAGAAGCAAATGCAGGTCTTTCACGTCCCTAGTCTTTTCATGGCCTTTCCCCTTCAGTGATTTGACTTTAACATTGTGTTGGTCTGACCGTTTAGTTTCAATTACAAGTGGAAATTGCAGGGGATCAAAAAGATGGGAAATCATTGTTCCAAATGGCATTCGCTGGCATAAAAAAAAAAAGCTTTGTAATGAAGTGGATTTACAGTGTCGTAATAGTGGTGATGTGGCATAGCCTGATAAACAAGAGTTGAAATTGACCAAAATAAATAAATAAATAAATAAATAAATAAAATTTGAGGATTTCTTAAAAAAAAAATTTAAGTGTCTGTTTTTATTTGACTTTATGTTTATGGACCTATTAAATGTTTCAAAACCCTGTGTACCCTGTGTTTAATTTTATTATTCTACAATTTGTAAGATTTTACCATTCACCATAGAATCACCATTTCAAAAAAGTGTCAAATTAATCTGTTGCATCAAGCAAAGAAAACAACTAAGGAGATTTGAAATTACTTGAGCTGTGTTACGAAGCCTTCAACACATTATCTAAATCTGGAAGGATAGCGGTGAACTACTGTACTTGTTAGTGAGATTGATCAGAAAAAAAAAACGGAAAAAAAAAAACTGCTTAAGCTTGGTAGGGAATAAAAAGACTGAACTTTGGAGCAATGAAAACAGGTGCTGGGTTCAGACTGACCCTATTGAAGCAGATGAAGTGATGTACCCATCATGCATAGCGACCACTGTACAAGCCTCTGGTGGCAGTGTTATGATCTGGGGTTGCTTCAGTTGGTCAGGTCGAGGCTCACCAACATTATGTGGAAATAAAATGAAGTCAGCTGACGACCTGAATGTACTGAATGACCGGGGTATCACATCTGGAATCTAGATTCTGTGAGCATGACGAATCGTTTTCACACATGAACTATTGTGCTGTAATCAAAGCTAAAGGTGATGGAAGGAAATCTTAGAATGTGCATCATATGTGTATCGGTTATGAACATTAAGCTGGAGTGAGTTTAGTTTTGATGTTCAGCATTTATCAATTATCACTATGATATCACTCTGTCATACCAGAATCAAAAACAGGAAGAAATACTAAATTCATTGTTATAAAGTTCCAACCATAAGCAACCTTTTCATGACATTTCTTTTTTTTTTTGTAATTTCATTTAAGTGGCATGTATTTCCATACATTTTCCTGTACGGAAATGTGTTACAAAAAGCATTAACCCAGCTTAAACACACGTTATAATTTCATAGTGGAGTATTTTATGCAGTGTATGTGCTTGCTAATGCCTATATTCCCTTTCCTGGCAGGATGAACGAGCTTTGTGTAAAAGGCTCGCAGCATCGCACAGCGAGAAGCTCTATTGAGCAGTGCCTTATCTTAATGGCCTGGTCACTTTTCTAGGGGAATTCTTATCCACCTTTAAAAGATAAGAGCTCCTGAAGCTGCAATTCACTTCCCTCTTCTGTAGAGACCACACACTGACCTCTTTTCATCCTAATCTGATAAGCTTTCTTATTTCAAGTCAAAAGTTATATTTAAGTCAAATGCATTATTTGCCATTGTCTGCTGATGATGACTGTATTAAGCATTTCGACCTGTTGATGGAAGTGGAATTGTATGTGGAATGTATTGATGCAAACAGCAAAATGTCCCAGTGTGGTTAAACTACTCAAATTACTATGAATAATTTTAGTACTTGATCAAATAATCAGATTGTAATACAATTGTTGCTGTTCTTCAATAGGTCATGTGCTGTAATACACAACATTCATAATTGTGACCTTTTAATTATCATACAGCAGCTGCAATATGTATTCGTTGGCATTTCTTTGAAGTCCATTATTGTTTACAAATAATACCTTTGTTTTTGTCGTGTAAAGTGGAAACCTTTTAAGTAAATCCAGATTAATTATATACCCACAGACACATCATTTCATATGTCGATGCTATTGCCAAAAACAAACAAACAAATAAACAATTTAGCCAACAAGGGTCTTTGTCATTTCTGTATAAACGACGATCTAGATATTCATAATGTTTGTGTAACTGGTAAGAAATATTAGATTTTTATCATTATTCACAGGTCATATTTTTTCTGACATGACATGATAAATGATAAATATCTCATTGGTATTAAGGAATCAACCAAGGCACACTGTTTAAGCTTCATGAGGCATTATATTAGAGTTTATAAAAATGCTTATCACGTCCAATTTACAAAGAAGCTAAATCATACGAATGCTGAGTCATGATTACGGGCTTCATAGAAAATGCTAGCAAGTACAGTAAAATGCTAGTCAGCGACCTGTTTCTAAAGGGCAATTGTTATGAAAAGTAGGTAAATCTGCCTAATCCTCTGTTCTGGCCACAACCTGTTTTACATTTCCTATTGATAATCAGCATCTCCCGGGCTATGACAATTTGAGCGACATTCTGGGTTGTAACATCCTCTCCGTCTAAAAGATTCTGATAACGTTAACATTTATGTTAATGCAGGCTGACTCAGAAATCCACACTTCCCATCCTCACCACCCCCCACCCCCTCCCCTCCTCCTTTCCCTTCACTCCGAAGTGTGCCTAATGAGCTCAGTGTCTCAACCAAGTCACTTCTCTGATCAAACAATCGCTTAATTGTTAGCCAAATAGCTTCGTTCACATTATGTCCGGCGGAGGCGTGGGGATGGCGTATAATGCAGCTGCACGATATGAGGAAACAAGTTAGCCACAGGCTTCAGATGACGCAAGCCGCCGGACCTGAGGGCACACTAACGGGTTTTGCCTTTCTCAGTAATGAAGAATTATTGCAACCTTCAGAAAGTTCATCTACAGTTTTATGGCAAAGGCGGATAATATGTGCCCTCGTTGTTTACAATATGCCATAGATGGCACAGGAGAGGCATTGATAACAGCAGATTTCAGTCACATGCCGATTAGGGCCAGCGCACTACTCAAGTCCCCTTTTTGATGAAAAGCCAAAATGATAAAAATGAATTATACACAGCAATTTCCTGCATCCTGACTTCTGCTGCTTTGTCAATTTCGCAGTTAAAATGCTTGCAATATGTTTCAGCTCTCTGCAACATAAGGCTGGGATGGAAAGTTCTTTGTGTATACTTATTTTAGCATGTACTAATTGTATCAATAAAATATCCCAAACCCCAATTACTCAAATTTAGTAGGAGAATCTACATGCAATTTGATTATTCAACATTTTTTGCCACAGGCATTCCATAAAACTCTTTTTAGTTTATTATAAGTAATAAAATAATCATATATTAATTAATTTATTATATTACTTATAAGCATTTTGATGATGTCATTACAGCATAATACAGCCAACCACATGGTTTGGGTCATTATCTTGCTGAAAATGGACCCAGTGACGACCCATCTTCAGCTTTCGGGCAGAGGCCACCAGATTTTGCCTTAAAATGTCCTGGTATTTCAAAGCATTCACGATGCCATGCACCCTAACAAGGTTCCCAGGGCTTCTGGAAGAGAAACAGTCCCACAGCATCACCAATCCTCCCCCATACTTCACAGTGGGCATGAGGTGCTTTTCTGCATCCTCATCTTTTGTGTTCCACTTAGAGTGTTTGTTGCCAAAAAGCTCTATCTTGGTCTCATCTGACCAAAGAACACGGCCCCAGTTGAAGCCCCAGTTTGCATTTATGATTGTGACTGAGAAAAGGTTTTTTCCTTGCATGCCTCCCAAAGAGCTTGTTGGCAGGTAGATAGTGTCTGATGGTTGTTTTGGAGACTTTGTGACCCCCAGATGCTATCATTTGTTGCAGTTCTTTAACAGTGAGCTTTGGAGAATTTTTTATTTCTCTTACCATCCTCCTCACTGTGCGTGGAGGCAAAATGAACTTGCGTCCTCGTTCAGGCTTGTTTACTACTATTCCAGTTTTTTAAAACTTCTGAATGATTCCTCTCACAGTAGACATGGGCAGGTGCAGGCGGGTGGCTGTTGTCTTGTACCCACTGCCTGACTTGTGAAGGTCGACACACATCTGCCTTACATGAATGGTGTGTTCCTTTGTCTTTCCCATGTTGAAGAGTGGATAAGAGAAATGGCCTCAGTGTCACGTCATATTTATACCCCAGGGAAGCAGGAAGTGATAAATTACTAATTAAATGTTCCTAGATACTCTGATCAACTTTGAAACCTACTGGTGAAATGACAGAAATACTTCAATTACATTTATTTTCTAGGAAGTGCTAGGGGTGCCAATAATTGTGGAACAGGTTATTTATGAAAAATAATTATTTGTTAGTCAGGGATTTTTATTTCCCCTTAAAATTCACTTTATATCCACGTTATAATATGCAATAATCCAGTGTTGAATAAACAGTTAATATTGAGATGTATCGGAGATGCTACTTATGCTCTGTAAAGCCTTCAGCCCTGCATCATAGTGCTCGATGGGTTTTACACATGCACTTCACAAAACTGTTCTTGCAAGAACTGTGCCAGTGTGTTAAAATAACCATTGACTGCTTTTGTTGTTGTCACTTAATTACATTCTGACATTTGTGTTATCTCATAGTTATTAAAAATAAATCGAGCATTGTTCCAGAATGTAGAGAAAAAAAAATCCACTGTCGCACAAAATGTCATATTGTATCTCAGGAGATGCTGATTATCAATAAGAAATGTAAAGGTGTGTATAGGTTGAGGTCAAAACAGAGGATTAGTCAGATGTACCCAGTTTACAAACCTATCTAACGCCTACTTCACCCCTCCGAAGTTGACGATAAATTATGAATTAATTAGAAAAGGGAGCCGACTGGAAAATGTAGATTTAGGCCAGTTGTCAAGAGCTGCTAATGTACAGTACTGTGCAAAAGTCTTGAGTCACCCCTCGTTTCATCATATTAAATTAAATGAAATTACATTATGTAGATTAAATGAAAGAAATGGGAATAAATGTTTTACTGCGACAGGCTGCAAAGTGCCTAAAGATACCCATCAATCGTCTATACCATTTTATCCTGTGTACAGGATGGCAGGGGCCCTGGAGCCTATCCCAGGAGAATTAGGGCGTGGTACTGTATGGGGGTGCCGATCCATTGCAGGTGTCATTTAAAAATGTATTGTTAATGTAACAACCTCAGCAGCAACCTCATTTCCCCTCTCATCTGATTCAATCACTCAGCATCAGCAGTATACCAATCACCGGCTTGATCATTTATCCTCTGCACCTGTTAATACCTTAAGCTTGATGCTTTTTTACACTAGGTCACAGTGGCTTCAAAATATTCCTCTGACACCGGTTTTTGACAAAGACTCAAGACTTTTGCATCGTACTGTAGAAAATGATCTGCTACAGCCCAGATAAACCATATCCACCATAAATGTAATGTTGTTTGCAAGTAACAAGTGAGTGACTTAACGCAAGTCCAAATCTGTGAGCAACTTTTTTTGTGCAAAAGTCAAATCGGTGAGAATGGTTTACAAAAAGCGCTGTGTAGAAGCAGCGCCTCGAAAGCAAGCTGAATGCGTTTCATTTGGCTTTTAGCATGAACGGATGACACCACCAGCTGTGAAGCAACAGGTGGCTGGTGAACAATTAAAATGTGATTGGTTAGGATGTATGAGTCACGTCTCTGAAGCTGAACTCAAAGAAACTCTTAGAAAAGGCTGTTAATCCTAGCTTTTCTCCCCTGTTCCAAGATCGCCTTACAAAATAATAATAATAATAATAATAATAATAATAATCATCATCATCATCATCATCATCCTCTCTGCAACGCTGCAATATTTTGCTGCTGAGTTTTTAAACGTGTCAGTCATGACGATTTGAGATGATTTGTGTCGCATGAGCACAGCCGAGATGTCTTCCAGTCAACATACTGTAACACATTCACTGTAGATCATCAAAAGAAAGGAAAGGAAAATGCACCATTAGATATCAATTCATCTCTTCTGAAAGGGTTTCGTCTCCAGTGCCAAGACCGAGTATCAGATTCCTACGTTTCTAAAAATTAACAATTAGAAATGCACCAATAGTGACACTAGTGTAGTATCTGGTACTCACTCATTTTCACATTTATTTACTCTCACAGATAGAAAAAAAAGAGTGATACAATGGGATGCCTACTGTATGTTACCATGCCAATCAACAGGCAGCTCATAATACCAGTGATGTGGATTTCCTTAATAAAAAGGCCAATCATAATGTCACAAAAATGTATAAAAATGTAAAAAGGATGATCATCATGTTGTTTAACTAGACATCATCTTTAGAGCTCAACAGTGGCGGCTGGTGCAAAAAAGTTTGGGGGAGGCGAAAACAAAATTATAATTAAACTTTTAATACTCGCCTGTAAATAGCCATTTATAAGGTGATTGCGCATCATTACTACTATCCAGTCGGCCGACTCCGCTTGCCATAAGAAGAATTGAGAATGGTCCAATCACATGAGCCCAAATATTTAAAAACAATATTGACTCGCTAAGAACAAAAGTGGGAGGGTTCGGGGCGCACAGTGCTGCGACCCAAGGATGATTTGAAAAGATCCAATCAGAGCTCAGCCTCAAGTCACATGCTTTTCAAAAATGTTCGTACCTACATAGACACTCGTTTGTCCGGCGGCCCGCGTACACGAACACAAACATAATACAGTTTAGATTTTTTTTTTTTTTTTGAAAATAAATAATATTAAGAAATACAGCAGAATATTGTGACTAAATGACTTTATTTCATTATTAAAATAACTAATTCTTATGTTAAATAATGACATGTTACAGGAGCATTCTTCTCTACCTAACTTTAAGGGGGGCGGCGCCCCTGTGCCCCGGATTGACCGGCCGCCACTGGAGCTCAAGTGTGCCCACCTTACTCCAAAGAGATCAGACAAGCACGGAGCAGTGAAGCGGAGGTCCAGGAAAACAGTCATAGGTAAGAGAGAGAGAGAGAGAGAGAGAGAGAGAGAGAGAGAGAGAGCAATTAACTACTAAAAGCATTGTGCACTAAGACATGCTTAAGTACTTCACTTCTACACTTTGTCCATGAGTCAACATGCAATTCATGGCACTTTACGCTCAATTTAATGACTTTACTGACTGTGCTTGCTCATAATCAGTTTTACTGTTCACATCAGCATCTATTAAAGATCATATTGTTTAAAGTGGGATAACACAGACATATAACTTAGTATGAGGAGGTAATTGCTAGCAGCACACTCCAGCAACTAGCCTAAGCTTAATATTAAGTAGCTACTCATTTCAGTATAAGTATCGATGAGTTCAAACATGTGAAAAAAAAAACAATAAAAGCGGCTTAGTCATTAGCACCACCAGGGTAAGGGTTGAATTCCTGTCTCGGGTTCGTGTGCATGGAGTTCGCATGTTCTCCCCATGCTTGGTGGGTTTCCTCCCGGCACTCCGGTCTATATTTATACTTAGATCCTCCTTGGGATCCCTTATCTCATTATACATCTGAGCAATTTGCCTCAACCACTGAGCTACCCCTGACCCCGGTAGTGTGTGTGTGTGAATGAGGGTGTGTATGCGAGTGTGACCTGCGATCCTCACCTCATGCCCTACGACACCTTGGATAGGCCCCAACCTTGTACACGGGATAAAGAGGTACAGCATAGACGATGAGTGAGGAAGTAAGAACGATGATATTGATGCAACCTGACTAGTAATGTTAGTAATAATACTGATAATTACTGTATAGAACCCATTAAATAAGTACACAAACGTGTGTCTGGATGAACCTAGAGGAGTCTACTTTCTGTGTTTTCTTTTCTTCTTTTCTCACGGTCGAGCCCTTTCGCTATGAGGAGACCCTCAAGAGGCACGATGCTAAGATTGTTATTTATATTTATTTTGTCGGTGCAGCATTTTTACCATCACCCTTTTATCTTTTCTACTCTCTTCTTCCTGTTTAGTAGAAAAAGGTTGAATGAGCCATTCAGCAAGCGGCACCAGCTTTATTGAGATACCTATTTGTGAGTAATAGCCTCTGTCGCTGGGGCAAGAGCCCATGCACACAATGCTGACAGGATCATTGAGCCGTTGGGGCAATTTGTCCTACGATACTACACTTTTATCAGAAGATTGTCTGCTGCTGCAGAGGGAGAGCGAGAGAGAGAGAGAGAGATCTGAGGCACAAGCTGTTATCTATAATAGTCTGCGTTCACATAAAGCTCTGTACGAGCAGTGTAGTCAAGAGCAGCCACAATAGCATGTCTATAGTAGCACAATGTTACTATAAAACTGTATCTACTGCACATCAACATCCATTTAAAGTCTATTTGGGAATAAATATACTCTATATTGTCTGGAAAAACTTAAATATTTTACTGAAATATCACCCTTAATGCCTTTGTGATACCCTGCGTATGGATACTACCAAAGGATGCTGGTAGAAATGTACTAGCAGGGATAAGACTGTCTGAAGTGTCAGTTACTCAATATTCATTTCTTGTTTATAGAAGCTGTGGGTATATGAACACTGTGAATCACGGCTGTATCGATATATACTATGAGCACTCTCTTGCATGTGGGATATTGCTTACTTATAGCTTAGAATGTTTAATGTCTGACGGGACAAGGTACAAACCCTGTACCTGGGAAAAGTGGAAACAGCAACTATTATAACGGTAAAGGATTTGGCGATTGAATGTATATGCATACGTTTCTATTCTGAACATGCAGTCACTCACCATTTATACCGCTTTATCCTGTATTCAGGGTCCCCTGGGGGATGCGGGACAGGAGACCTAGGGCACGAGGCGGGTGCACCCTGGACAGGATGCCAATCTATCGCAGGTCTCACACACACAATCACACATCATGGGCAATTTTGGAATACCAATTAGAATAATTTTCATGTCTTTGGACTGTGGGAGGAAACCGGAGTACTCAGGGCAAACCCACTAAGCATGGGGAAAACATGCAAACTCGAACCTGGCCAGAAATCAAAACCGGACCCTGGAAGGTGACAGTGCTACACCACTGTGCTGCCCTATTTTGAACGTATCAAAGTTAATCATGAGCAAATGCTAGGCTACAGGGAAGAACTAGGCTATAGTAAAGGATGCCAACTGCTAGCATGAAGCTAATACAACAAAACTGCATAGATATAACTAGGTATAACACAACCAGACACACACGTACGTGAACTCAAATAATCAACAGATGATGGACGAGTAAACTAAGAAACACAGACACTACAATAAAAGAACTAGTAAAAACCTAAACAAGAACATCTGTCAGGAAGTGGACAGGAGTGGTCAAAAGAGATCTAGATAGGGAGAACATAAACATCGAAATAAAAGTTCTCAAAAGACCTACAAGTCCAGATGCATGTAACATGTTCCCTCTACTCTACGATGCTACTCACAGGGCGCATAGGCAAGTGCCCCAGGCCACTCCATCATCCAATACTGACGGTCCCACTGCTGAGGCTGTGATACAGTGAAATAGGGTTCACTCTGAGGTTCGAGCATGGTGTAAACACTACATTGGGACTGAACATGGGAGCTGTGTGGGAGCTTGGTATAAGCGTGGTGTCGGGGTCCCGCATAGTTATTGGGCAAGAACTTGGCATTTTCACAAGGTCTGCAAAACCAAAAGAGTCCACCAGAACAGTGTCCTCAATTCTAGAATGCATCGCAAGCATGATGTTCCCAGAGCTGGACAGCAGGGGGAAAATGGCTTTCTCAAGGCATTGCAAACATGGAGGCACTGAAGCTGGGGTGTGCTGCAAAAATGATGCTCTTGGGGTGCAGAGCAAGCATAAAATCAGCAAAGCTGGGGTGACCTGCAGGCACAACACCCACAAAGCGGCTGACATGGGATGCATGTCTACCTCCAACTTGTCAGGATATCATGATCCAGGCATATTAGAGCACGGCATAATCTAGGCATAGCGTAGCATTGCACGATCTGGGCTTAACATAGCATAAAGCAGGGCTTGATTTGTACCTGCCATGGAAGGCTGTCTTGACAACTTCTGCAGGATGACCTCAACAAGCAGCTAAGCACTCAAAATGGCTCTGATGCCATTCCAGGGATAGAGAACTGTACAAGAAGCCTCTATGTTGGTTTCACCCCCGACATCTTGGCACTCTATGTAATCAGTCTGAGATTAGAGCGCAGTATGTGCGGCTTCCTGGTTTCCCTCTTCCCGGACACCTATGCACTCTGTCACTCCTGATAACTCATCAGACAGTACAATGGGTATAACCTGACCCCCAAAATATTCTTGGGGAGGCACAGACCGTCTTAACAGAAAACACACTATTTAGCAACTACACAAATTCTGTTACATTTCCCATGCTTGGCACTGCCACTAGCAGATGGGCCCACAGACGACACAGGCTGGTGAGCAGCGGCAGCATAAATTTGACCTGGCTCACCTTGTTTGAAATCCGCCAAGCTCCCCCTGTAGAATTGGAATTAGAGAATAAAAACCTCCTGGGGTCATATTTAAGCCCAACATACTGTAGGGTGCTGGTATCTCCATAAGCTTTAAAAGCTCCACCTGGGGCAAGCTGATTGAGCCCACTGCCAGCAAGTCCCATGGCTCCTGCTAGGAAAGGTGAAGCATGCTAAATGCCACCACGCTCAACCCAGCATCGCACTTGTTCTTGCTGTTGTTTGCTACATTGATTTTGACAACTGTTATTTAGTCAGGGATTTAAAGGCTTGAAGTAAATGCAAACGTTTCTTTACTGAACATACCGACGTGAAGCAAGAGCAAGAACGAGAACCAGGCTATAAGCAAATGTTTGTATGTATGATCTATTCCCAAGATGTACCCATCACAGTGTGCAGTGTTTTAACCTAAAACTGCTAGTTGTTAGCTTACTAACATACCTCGAGTCACCTCAATCTAGCAGCAGCTGGCAACAGTACTGAACAGACGCAAGACGAGACTTTAAATGGACAAGCTAATCCAACTTAACAAGGTTCGGGTGAATACAATGGAGACAACTTCTCTGGCTGCAGTGAAGTGCATGATGGGAACTGAAGTCCAAAAGACAAAAGTCAGAGTACATCTAAGCTACCATTTGGTGAATGACATAATTAACCAACTAAGAAGAACTAACAAGTTAGTTGGCAAGGTAAATCCGAGTCTGGGATTTTTTGTTGTTGTTGTTGTTGTTCGATAGATGGCGCTGTCTCTGACACTGTCTCGACACTGAAATGGAGATGCCAGACATCTTTGATAAATCTACCCTAGAGGACAGAATGATGAGGACTGATAAAGTGGATTAATGTACTTCCACAACCTGAAGCTTTGATATTTTATACATGGGCAATGGTACAGTTCAGGGAGAGATCAATAAGAAAGTACTTGACACAACAGTAGATACTGTATACACAGTACGGTAGGTAACGTGGAAGCTCAATGTGTTTCATTGTTAACACTCATGCAAAGAAACTGCATTTTTATTTCCAACGACATAGCTACTGTAATATGCTATAACAAGCAATGATGACACGTATTATTATTATTATTATTATTATTATTATCATTATTATTATTGCACCATATGCTGAGATTTAGCTATTAAATCCAATACCCTCGTCTCGTTTTCTTTATCTACATTGTCATCATGTTCGGCAAATGGATGCAGATTTCCAGCGAGAGTAGAAACCGAGACGCAAAACAAAATCTTGCAGAACTCAGCCAGATGGCAGCCCTAATGACCAGTTGGCAAGGCCTCTTTACCTCTCCCACCCACTTCATCCTTTCTCTATCCCTTCTTCTTGTCTCCTGATTAGTCATTAGTGCCTTACAATAACACCAATTCAATAACACTGAACTGGAAAGGACACAGGTAAGCACCTGAACTTTAACGATCACGACTTCATACCCCAACTGCAGCAGAGATGTATTCAGGGCATCCATTTTGACCACTGCAGGCAAGCAGCTTCATCCTACTGCGCATTAATGAAAAATAAATAAATAAATAAATAAATAAAACCCATTCAGCAGAATGTTTCTTCAACTACATACCTGGGCTGAAAAGAAAGCAAACTGGCCTTGAACAGAATCCAATGCTGCTCTAATACATAAAATAATATGTTGCCTCTGTGTGTGTGTGTGTGTGTGTGTGTGTGTGTGTGTGTGTGTGTGTGTGTGTGTGTGTGTGTAGTTGAATTGAAACCACATTATTAAAGCAGTGATGGAGAGGGAATAAACACACACACACACACACACACATACACACACACACACATACACACACACACATACACACACACACACACACACACACACATACACACACACACACACACACACACATACACACACACACATACACACACACACACACACACACACACACACACACACACACACACAGATGCAGAAGAATGTCTGAGAGAAAAAGAGATAGAGCAGTAAGGCCACAGCCCTGCCTCTGACTCAGCCTGCTCTCAAGGGACCCCCGTACTGACGTCACGCCGGCTCTGCTGCATGGCAGCATGAGCCTCAGAACTACGCACGTACACAGATACACACAAACACATACACTGACACACAGTCGAACGCACCTCCGCAAGGACACTTGCATGGATTTGGTTCACCATCCCTCATTTGCACATTTATAATTACGGTTGTTCGGGCTGCATCCTCCTTAATTTAAGACTAAATATGTAAATGGCTTCAGGTCGTGATGGGCTGACTCAGTGCACAGGCTTGTGCTCTGGAAGAATTATTTTTGGAAATATCATGTTTGACACGCATCACACGCGATCACATGAAAAAACGTGCTGAACCTCATCAGACCCACACCCCTGTCATTTCTTCTCACTGTTTCTGTTTATTAGCACCTGATAATAACTACTGTATGGGATTTGAACAACGTCTTTCAAGACGAATGAGGTTAAAGAGGCAAAGCCGCTCTCGTATGCAAATCTTACAAGGATACACACACAATGCATTTGGGAGAAAATGTGATGTGCTTGTATGAAGACAGTGAGGTCCTGCGAGGTTAATCTGTGTTTCAGGGTGTTGTGTTTTTTTGAGGTCACGCCGATATGATTAAAGGACCATAATTATGTACTTTAATGCAGGAAAAACAGTGATGCCATTCTAAGCAATATGGCTTTGGGGTTCTGGCTGGCTTTTATTTTGTTTTTTTAAAGTTGATAGACCAAAAAAATATTTAATAAAATAAGTTAAAGTTGCTATAAAATGGTCTTGTGATTGTTTTGGTGGTTAAACTGACACACATCTTGAAGTCATTTTATTACTTGAGGTAAATTTCAAGTAACTTTCTATGACTCACCTGGCTGACCACTTTTCATTTTCAGGAACAATTTAGCATCAATTTTAAACTTATATTTGAATGAAAATCATAAAGAATCTGTAAACCCTAACAGTTTATATCCCATTGTTGAGGGCCAATTAATATATAGAATGTTTATGCACATTAATAAATTCACTCACTCTTTCTCTCACTTATCCTCTATACCGCTTTATACTGTATACAGAGTCTCGGGGGCCTGGAGCCTATCCCAGTGCACGAGGTGGGGTACACCCTGGACGGGGTGCCAACCCATCACACCCACTTACATATTCATTCACATAAACGAGCAATCTGGCAATGCCAGTTATCCAAATCTACCTGTCTTTGAACTGTTGGGGGAAACCGGAGAACCCGGAGGAAGCCCACAAAACATGGGGAGAACATGCATACAGAGATGGGAATCGAACCCGAACCCTGGAAATGCAAGTCAACAGTGCTAACCACTAAATGTGGTTAATTAAGCCTATTAATTAATTTATACAATAAAATTATTTAAAGGCGACACGGGGGTGTAGCGATTAGCACTGTCGCCTTGCACCTCCAGGGTCCGGGTTCGATTCCCAGTCTCTGTGTGCATGGGGTTTGCATGTTCTCCCCGTGCTTGGTGGGTTTCCTCCGGCTACTCCAGTTTCCTCCCACAGTCCAAAGACATGTAGGTTAGGTTAACTGGCATTCCGAAATTGGCCGTAGTGTGTGGATGAGTGTGTGAGTGTGTGTATGTGTGTGTGTGTGTGTGTGCCCTGCGATGGATTGGCACCCTGTCCAGGGTGTACCCTTCCTTGTGCGCTAAGTCTCCTGTGATAGGCTCCAGGCCCCCTGTGACCCTGAATACAGGATTAAGCGGTATAGACGATGAGTGAGTGAGTGAGAATTATTTAAATGAAAAAAAAAAAAAAAAATTTAAATATGTTTTTCTTAGCATTTAAACTCGAATTCTTTTAGTCACTATTTTGAGACCAAGAAACAACTGCAAAAGCAATAAAGAGCCTATTTCAGGAGACGTCATGCATGAGGTGGTGTGCAACCTGGACAGGGTGCCAGTCTATCACAGGGTACATATGCGCACACACACACACACACACACACACACACACACACACACACACACACACACACACACACACACACACACACACACACACACACACACACACTCTCATGCACTATGGGGAATTTGGAAACAGCAATTACTCTGCATGTCTCTGGACTGTGGGAGGAAATCCGGAGAGCCCAGAGGAAACCCACAAAGCACGGGGAAAACAAATCTACTTTTTAAATCATAGAATGACTCCCTAGACTCGTTTTTGTTGTATATTTTTGCCACTACTGGTTTTAAATGAAGAAAAATCGTACTTTTCAAATGCTGAGATTCTTGTTGTTTTGGGTCCAGTATAATGATAAAGTCTGTTTAAACAGACATATAATTATCAAGTCACTTTAGCTAGGGTGTGAAAAAAAGACTCATAGACAGCGGATATAAAAAAAAAAGTTTTTGTCATTTATACAGTAGTAATTCCGTTTGAACAGGATTGATTCATTCTCACCACAGTCACATGCCCTGTTATAAATGTCTATGCACATTAAGATTATTGTAACTTTCTTATTTTTCTTCTTTTTTTTTCCATTAAAGTGTTTCTGTTTGTTTGTATTTGAAGTCATTGCTATATCACTTTGAATGTGGAAACATCTGACATGATTTATCTTGGTTTAAATATTTACATCACAAAAGCCTACGATAATAACGTGGTGTGTAGACTATAATCCACTGTATACGTGTAATCAGGCAACATAAACAAAACACCACACGCATCTAAGGGTTATGACCTAAAGGTATAGCACATGAACATGCCTTGATGTGGGAACGCCTAGCGGTGGGGGGGAGGGGGGGAGTTGTGGCCTGGAGCCTATCTCAGGAGACAGGGCACGAGGCAAGGTACCCTCTGGACAGGATGCCAATCCATCGCAGGGCCAATCCACACACATACACTCTCATGCTTATTCACACACTACGGGCAATTCGGGATCTGCATGTCTTGGATGGAAACCCACAAAGCAAGAAGACTCCATGCACATAGACCCGAGCCGAGAATCGAACCTGGACCCTGAAGGTGCACGTCGACAGTGATAACTACCAAGCCACCGTGTCACCCATGTTTTTTTTTTTTTGTTTGTTTTTTTCAAGTTGAATCTACAGTATAACGTGCATGAAAATAAAAACACATTCCTGTACAGGAAAATGGAAAATGTCTACTACATGTGAAACATAGCTGAATACCGATGCATTATTTCAACAGAAAATATGTTTTCAATATTTCCACCACATGCATATTGTAGAAAAATCATGTGATTATTCACACATAACGTTTCCAAAAGGGAACTGACTTTGGGTTAGTACTGAAGATCTATGTGTGTTGAAATTAGTGAAACATTACTAACTTAAGAAAATAAAACTAATCCATGCTTAAAAACAAATAACCCTATACTGTACATTGACCCTAGTGTACAAGATCCAGCTTCGCATAAGCACAGGAGCAAAGCCAATGATCTCCACCCTGACACACTCCTACACACGCGCGCTCCTCCATTAACCAGACTCACATTAACATCCCTCAACCTCCACTAGATCACTCAGAAGCAAAATGGCTGGCCGTGACAGGTAAACAGTGTGATAATGAGGCAGCGAAACATTAGGGTTCAGTCCGCGTGATTAGAGCTCTGGGTGATCCACCGACTGCTGCACGCTGCGTCTAACCCTGGAGCCACAGGAATCTCTAAAGCCTCAGATTTCTATCACTATCACTATCACTATCAGCCTGAGTGTTATCAGATACACACGATGTTAGTACACACGGTGTTTTACCATGGCTGGAAGTAGATTAAACACTCTGAGTAAAATGAATTGTTGTACACAGAAAAAAAATACAATTAAATAAAAGTGAATTATTTTACAAAGGACTTTCAAGCTAGCATCCGCTTTTGCCTTCAGAATTTTTGCTTTATTCTTTGTGACGTAGATTCAACAAGGTGCTTGAAACATTGCTTAAAGGCTGCACATGCATGATGTAAATCTCCTGTTCCATCACATCCCAAAGAATTGAGATCCAATAGGATCCTGTCGGATTGAGATCTGGGCCCGTGTTATCAAAGCTTTTTAGAATTCTCTTAGAGAGCTCCTATCTTAGCTTAAAAAGTCCTAGCTGGGAGTCCTAGACTAAAAGTGATTTAGGAAACGTCTTAGAGAAACTCAGAGTAAGGAAAGTATAAAAACCTTTATCTTAATGAGGGGGTGTGGTTGATCCCGTTGCTAAGGATGACGCAGCAATTCAAGGACTGTGATTGGTTGATATTTACATGATTACAGGACAGTCTATTTAAGTTGCACTTTAGGATCTAATGCAGCCAACAATCCAGGAGAGATGGAGGGAGAAAAAACAACAAGAAAACCAAACTGGACAGAAGAGCAGTGTTTAGTTTTATGTTTAGTGTTTGGAGAATATTTCTTCTTTCTGCCATTTTGTCCTATAGAAACTCCAGGGCCTGTATTTACAAAGCTTCTTAGAATTCTCTCAAAGAGCTCCTATCTTAGCCTACAAGTTCCTAGCTGGGAGTTCTAGACTAAAAGTGATTTAGAAAACCTCTTAGAGCAACTCTGAGTAAGGAAAGTACAAAAACTTTTATCTTAGTGAGGATGTGTGATTGACCCCGTGGCTAGGGATGATGCAGCAATTCAAGGACTGTGAATGGTTGATAAAACATAACGTCTGACCTCAGCAAAGGTTTTGAAATGTGCTCTTTGTGAAAACAGAACGCATAGAACCAACAGTGAAATCATAATTTTTGTATATGAAGAAATTGTATAATCGTGAGTACAGGCTACTTTATGCAAAGTTTCTAGGCTAAATGTTGAAAATGTGTCTAATTTTGAAGCAACCAATTTCCACACAGTAGTTACTATATTTAAGTTCTCACAATTATTTACCGTACTGATTTTATTACTTGTAATCCATTTTAGATTGATGAGAGCAAATTGCCTCAGCTTTTACAATTTACTGTACAGTAAATTTACTGCGGGACAGTCTGTTTAAGTTGCACTTTTGGATGGTATGTAGCCAACAATCCAAGAGAGATGGAAGGAAGTAAAACAACAAGAAAACCAAATTGGACAGAAGAGCAGTGTTTACTTTTAGCTTTACCTTCAGTGTTTGGAGAATATTTCTTCCTTCCGCCATTTTGTCCTCTGCTAGAGAAACTCTTAAGCCTCTTAAAAGTCCTCCTCCATACACTTAACAAATTTGACCTTAGGAGCTGTTTTGTGAATCATTTTTATCTTTACAAAGATTTAATCCTAAATTTAAAGAAAAATGCTAAGAAAATTTAGCATTCTAAGAAAATGCCCTAATTTACTAAGATTTAGTCCTATATGTAATGGGAAATTCTAAAAGAAATTCATAATTCTAAGAAATTTCTAAGAACTTCATCACTAGGAACAACTTTTAGGCTTAAGAAGATTTGTGAATACGAGTCCTGGTGACTATGGAGATCATAGTTGAGAAGATTTTAGCTTTGTGACATCGCGTGTGTGGTCATAAATGGATGACTATGGTCAGCAACAATAGTAAAGTTGTGGTGGTGGCATTTACACAATGCTCAACTGGTACTAAGAGGCCAGGGAAATATTCATTCATTCATTCATGCATTCATGTTGTGCATTCAGAGATCCTCTTCAACATACATCTGTTGTAACGAGCTGTTATTTCGGTTCTCGTTGCCTTTCTATCAGCTGAAACCAGTCTGGTCATTCTCCTCCGACCTCTGGCATCAACAAGGTATTTTTGCCCAGAGCACTGCCACTCACTGCATATTTTCTCTTTTTCAGATCGGTCTCTGTAAACCCTACAGATGGTTGTGCATGAAAATCCCAGTAGATCAGCAGATTTAGAAATACTCAGACCAGCTCGTCAACCATGCCACGTTCAAAGTCCCTCAAATCCGCCGTTCTTTCCATCTGATGCTCGATTTGAACTTCAGCAGATTGTATTAACCAAGTCTGCGTGCATAAATGCATTAAGTTCTTGTCATGTGTTTGACTGATTAGATACTTGTCTTAAGACTCAGCTGAACAGGTTTAAGTATCTGGGTGAGGTGTATCTTCAGTACATCATCTGTCAAACATCTTTTCAACATACAGAAATATATCAAAATGCATCCTAACTTTTACTTAATCATAAATTTTATGTTTTAACTTGATCACTAACTTTATCATACTAACAATATTTTTATGTCTGTCATTTGCATTCATAAAAAGTTTCTAAATAGTAAAGTTATTATTTTAACTTGACATATCCCTAAATCCCTAAAGAAAAAATAAATAAACTGTAATAAAATGAACAGGAATTGTATTTATGTACATCATATAAATATGTACATAGCAATATAGAATATATATGTGCATATATTTTAGTCGCAATTAATGTGGCTGATGATAATTAAACTTGAACTTGAGGCGGACCAATAGCAGCGCGGAAATGCCGCGAGTTCCGCTTTTTTTTCACACAAGTGGTGCACGTGTAGTTAGGAATGTCTCTCGCACGCGGATGCACATTCCTAATGAGCGAGTATTGTATTACTGTATTGATAAAATGGCAGCTAACTATGTAATTATATGAAGGAAAGTGCTCAAATGACTACAGACATTGTGTATATAGTGTTGCACACTCTCTTTATTTGAGAAATGCATGTAAACATCTAAGTACTGTTTGGAATGCATCATGTACGATGAAGAGATTTATGATATTTTTGTGACCTTGTCTTTTCAAGGTCAGGCTTTTTTCCTTTGTTGAAAATTTCTGTTCAGTTGATTGGTGTCTTCCTTGGGATGAAATATTCTGTAGCCTGCATTCTGGATCTGTCCCGGCCTTCCGGTGGTTCTGAGTAGGGTTTGGACTGGCGAGCCTCCCTTCAATTTTTCTTGGATAATTTTTTATTTTTTCCTCCTGAAAGAAAAACCAAGTATTGCTGAACCCTGCGAACGGTC
Organism: Clarias magur; assembly: GCA_013621035.1. Classification (NCBI taxonomy): domain Eukaryota; kingdom Metazoa; phylum Chordata; class Actinopteri; order Siluriformes; family Clariidae; genus Clarias; species Clarias magur. The sequence continues at coordinate 548,101 of QNUK01000222.1, forward strand.
GGGAATCGAACCACTCTTCTTGTTTTCCAATTTGTCCTTGGAGAGACAATTTTTTGTTTTTTTCTTCATCAACAGCTCAGAGACATTAAATCTCACATCTACGTTTTATTTGAAGACTGTTCTCATGCGAGATTAAGATAATTTAAAAAAGAAGCGTTTCTTCTTTTTGTTGTTTTCAAACTGTAATTTGTATTTAAGTGCTAGTTGTTTAAAAGAAAATTAAGGGTGAAAAAAGGATGATACTGTAAGAATGTTTGATATTATTTGATTTACGTGTGGAAGGAAAGACAGTATAGTAAGTTACCTTGTGAGAAACCAATGCAGACAATGAGTTTGTGAAACGGACAAATTGAAAATTCTGTTACGGACAAATTGAAAATTCTGTTACGGACAAATTGAAAATTCTCATTTTGAATTTAAGTTCTTTTGTTGTTTTTCCTATCTTATACAGTATTACGAAATCCCAACTCGCCTGAGTTCGTTACAAATACATGTGAGGTCAGAGAAACGACTCTTGAGTCATTTCACGGTTGTTGTCGCGTCTTTCTCTGCAGCGAATCCATTCTTCTGAGATGCTGGTCCACAAATTGGCATTATGCTATTTATACTATACTAATATACTAAGTCATTAGCCGAAAACAAGCGCTACATAAAGGCTGTGCTGTGTTGTGTGTTGTGCTTTCCTGCATTGTTGTATGGTATGGCATGCTGCTAAGTAACTCTGAAGTGAATCAGCCTTCCAGGATTCAGTTCCTTCGCTGGCAAAATGAACATTCAGAATTGCGGAATTTCCCAAGAAATGCAAGCCTCAGAGAGAGCTTTAAAACCGACTTGTGGTCTCAAGATTTCCTTTCTCTTTTCAGGGATCATATTTCTAGAGTCAGTGTTGTGCGGTGTTGTGAACTGATGGGGCATATGTTGTGTTGTAGTATCACATAGTGTGGTTTGTTGTGGCAAGTTGTGCTGTGTTGTATTGTGGAATGGTGTGTTGTTTTGTGTTGTGGTAGGGTATATTCTGTTGTATTGTGTTGTGGTAGGGTATATTGTGTTGTTTTGTGTGTTGTATTGTGTTGTGGTAGGGTATATTGTGTTGTACAGTATGCCCTGTTTTGTGCTGTATTGTGGTACGATGTGTTGTTTTGTCTGCTGTATTGTTGTAAGGTATGCTGTGTTGTATTGTGATGGTATGTTGTGTTGCATGTGGTGTTGTGTGCTGTGGTGTAGTGCTATGGTAAGCTGTGCTCTTTTGTGTGCTGTATTGTTGTACTCTATGCTGTGTTGTGTTGTGGTATGGTATGTTGTGTTATATGCGGTGATGTGTTGTGGTATGATGGTATGTGTTTTATGCTGTATTGTGGTTTGTTTATATGATGTGTTGTTTCGTGCACTGTATTGTACAGTATGCTGTGCTGTATTTCGTTGTTTTGTGTGCTGTATTGTGGTATAGTACGTGTTAAAATAACTTACATTTGATGACAGTTTACGTCTGTTCCAAGAAAACTTTATAAATCGTTCAATTCATCCGAGTTGTCATCTCATGAAGGCTTATTTCCATGTTTAGATCTGTATCTCCATGAGCACTGACCTCTGAAGTGCTTCTGTATTCTGTAAGCTTTTTTTGATTCTAAATAATTTCCTATTAAAATATGGCAGAATGCCCAGACATACTATATGAATTATGCTTTATGGGTTATCTAAATGCATATTTTAGCCTTAGGTCCTATTCTTCAGTAGAAACTACTTTAGTTTAGATGGACTAATTTTTCAATGCGTAATACAGAAATCCATGTCACAAGCAAGGCCTGGTGTTAATTTGAATATAGGCTGAAGGGTAACCAAGTGGTCCTTCACAATAGTGCAATAATTTAGAATCATTACGGCATCAGAAGTGTTGTGGTCGGGAGGGTCGTGAAATCGAGTACAAACAGAGCAGGTCAAGTGCTCCCACGTTGTGTTTTTGAGTCGAACATCGTACTACGAGCCCTAAAGCTAACAAAGCTTGATAGCAATGAGCAGAGCACTGGAAGTTCAGTGGCAGTATTATTATCCAATTCAATAAGTGGCCCTCTTCAGACATCAAAATGCTATATAATTATCTCGCCTGTGCAATTAGCAATTAGAGCTAATTGCACGGGCACTTGTGACTTATTTACGAGGATGTGTCCGTTCCCAGAGAATCGTGCTAGATGTATGTGTTTGCCCATGCTTGATTGCGCACGCATTTTGATAGACACAAATATACAGGCGAAAAAGCACTTCATTTAATTTATTGCAAAAGAAGTGAAATGAAAGCAGAAACAAATCATCCAGGGTTTAGAGTCAGTCTGAACCCGTAGCATCTAAAATTACCCTTAGCAACTACAGCACATGCAGTAATAGGAAAATAATACAAGTATAACCCTAATAATGTAGAACTGGTTTTAGAGAAAAAGTCATACTATGATAGTTTGCCAATGAATATTGTTCATTTTATGTTATTTTTAACAAACATCATGAAACAAACATTAGAATTAATGTTCTGCAAATCGAGTTTGTCCCTGCTATCTTTTTTTTTGTTGTTGTTATCTCTTGAAGTGTGTAACACAAAGAGATTGTATTGGCCAGCCTATTAGATTTCCCCTCTCATGTGACCTCATATAAGAAGATACCCCACACCTGGCTTGTTGCATAGCTCTCTAGTGGGGCTCAGAAGCAGCTCATTTACGCAGACATTGAAACAACACATATGGAGGAGGAGGAGGAGAGAAACCCATGGATTTTGAGGTATGAAAAAAAATTACAGATACAGTATGGGAGGGGGGGGGGACGGTGGATTAATGGTTAGCACTGTTGACTTGCACCTGTAGGGGCTAGGTTCGATTCCCGTCTTGGGGTCTGTTTGCATGGCATTTGCATGTTCTTTGTTGGTGGGTTTGCTCTCTGGGTGGGTACTCCGGTTAGTTAGCTAATTAGGTGTTTTAGATAAGTTTGGTAATTTTTGTTGAATGTAGCCTTGGTCCTGGAGGACAGTTGTTTCGTTTCAATGTGTACTCAAATATATATGGTTGAAATGACAATAAAAGCCTACTTAACTTAACTTGACTTGACTTCCTCCCACAGTCCAAAGACATGTCAAGTACGCCACTTGGTGTTTCCAAATTGTATAAATGCACATGTGAATGTTGACTAGAGGGTCTACCACGGTCATAAAAATGGGAATACACCAAGGTACCTAGTTGGACTACAAGGGTTCCCAAATGGACTGATGGATGGATTCCATCCTATAAAAAGTCCAACTGGATCAATGTTAAATTAATTAATATTGTATTGTTGGCCCAACTTCTTACAGTGGTATTTGTTCAGACAACAGGTAACATTGTGTTCTTAAAAATTTTGGAGACACAGACTAAACAAAAGAAAAAATCAAGTTGAGCCAGAAATTTGCAATCATGCGATTTTATATATATATATATATATATATATATATATATATATATATATATATATATATATATATATATATATATATATATAAAAATCAGTAAGATACTGATAAGCATCTTAAAATCAGTAAAATCCAGGTGTTTTACTGATCCTTAAGAAAAGTAGAACCTGTATTCTCTGTTCTTCATGTAATTGTTGCTGTATTGGTAGCCAACTTGTTTGTTTTTCTATAAAATCACTTGAATTAACTACATCAGTGGACTACAATGGCAGGCAAATGACCTTTTTCGAGTAGATGAAAAGCTGGGTTAAGTCAACTCTAGACGAATATAATTAATTGAGTCTACAACCAATACTACTTTAGCTGACTTAAATATTTGAATTGAGTCAGCTTAAGATTTTGAACTGCGTACACAATGTGTCAACTATACAGTAATGAGAAATATTGAAATGGTAGCAAATTTCTCTAAAAGTGTAGTAAACTTTAAAAAATCTGTGCAACTTGTTACTAAACTTTATTCTTTCTTTCTTTCTTTTTTTATTTTTACAGTGCAAAAAAAGAGGGGTGTTCAAGTCAAACCGGGACTTTTGATTGTGCAGAATATGGAAATGTGGAAATGGCTTGGAAGCAAGGTCAACATGTGGGATGTGGCAATAACTCTCAGATGAGTTCCTGTAAAGGGCAAGTGGTGTTGGTGAATGATTGTGTGTAGAGTTCCCACAGGCAGATGTGTCTCACACGTTGGCGACAAATTTAGTGTGTTGTAAGGCAGCGTTCAGAGATGTCAAACGTTTGCACCATTCAATTGATATTTTACTGTGACTATGTGATGAGTCTCATCACCATACTGTGATGCTTTTAGGGTTCTGTAAATGCCAATCAATTTTACGCCTTCATTCATGAGAAATTTCATCACAAGTCCAAGTTTGATTTGAACACCACTTGGAGCACCTGCCATACAAGTCCTTACAAGCATATGAGCTGTTACCATGGAAACAATATGAAATTAGATTAAACTAATTAATATGAACCCTCATTTATATTACAGCCAGAGCTATTGACAGCTGCTGTTACAAAAAAAAAAAGAAAAAATCATCTGTAATTTTGGATTTGAGAATTCAACAGCATCACGGTTTAATTTGTTTTCTTGCCTTACATTCTTATACTGTAATTGGTAAAAAAAAAAAAAAAAGATAAATGAATCCAGAAATAAGGACATTATAATGCTTGGGATAGCACTGGATTCCGGCACATGCTGTAATTCCTTACCGAGGTAATGAGGAAAGCCACCAATAGACTTAGGAACAGAGGGGGGGTGCTAACCAATCTGATTACATGTTTATCTTACAACAAAAAACGCCTGAGGTTCACAAAAAATGCCGAACAGCTAATTGGTGATTTCATATACAATTAAGCCGACACGGATCATTTGTTCTTTATTATTGTTGTAATAATCAGACAGGATGAAAAATGAAGCGGCAGGGTTATTAGATGTAATTTAGAGAGCCAAGGCCGTAATAAACATTTTTATTTATTGACTCGATCGCATTGTGCAATTGAGCTTCAAGAACAGGTACATTAGTGAGAATTGATGGGAAGCCATGACCGAACACCATTCATACCTTGAGAACGAGGGCTTGATAACAGGGCCGGTCTCTGACTCATTCCATCCCCTTCTCTGGTGCTGCCTTCGCTGCAATTTCCCTTTCACACATATATCTCTCCGGCCGTCTTTCGATTGGCTCTTTCTCAGCTTGCAAATGTCAAGCATGAGGTGAAATAACCGACTGGCTGACTGGATGGTAATTGTGTTTGTTAATAATTGATAGGGGCGGCTCAGTCCTGCCGGTGGGCTGAGGAAAGGCCCGGGGGGAGATGGGGGGGGGGGGGGATGGGGGGGGGTGTAAGGCAAATACACAAATCAATGTTTTATTCTGACAAGAAGGACAAATACATCTGTATCTCAACTCTGCCTGTCTTATATCGAGTTGTTTAATAACATGACACTGACATCCTTTTAAGCTCTGCTATTAGTGCACACTCGGGGTGCACTCATTAATATTAATTATTGCTCATTACCACAAATCCGTCTGGAAGCCACGGTATTGTATATACACTGATGAGTCCAGACTGACCCTATTTCAGAACGATGGGTTTGTCAGGGTAAGATCATGTGCCGTATAGTGTGCACTGTACACGTCTCCGGAGGCAGTGTTATGACCTGGGGTCTATGGAGGTTTTGCTTCCCTGATGCCAACTGTATACCCCAGCAAAACAGATGGTAATCAAGGGCAACAGTACCGTGCTTGCAGAGGGCCAGAAGAACAGTATGGACATTTTGGGAATTATTGCGAAATCGACGCATGATTGTGACATATTGCTATGACCAGGGTTGCCAGATGTTTGTGGCAAACCCTCTCTAACGGTATTAAAACATAGCTTGCCTGAATGGAGTTTTAACTAATGAAATAATGAAAAGGAACGGGTTCAACAGTGGTCTAATTCTCAAGGGAGACATTAGCAACACAACTCCCAAACAAAGCCCACGGCACTAATGTACACCTGGGACGTGTTTTTAGGTCGTATTCCACCTCAAAAACTTGATGCCACTAGTCGCCCACATTTTAGTCCCCCACTTCACTTGTTTTAAGTAAGATGCAAGGTTTTGTCTCTACAATGCAGATTAAATGAGCATAAAACACCTTATTTCCTCTGCGCAGTTTAAAAATGTATGCATGATCAATTGGTTGCATTTATATTATGGTATTATTTAGGGGCCTATTTTTACTCTGTTCTCAAGAGAATGAGTTGTGTTAATGGAAAAATGAAAAGAATAACTTTTTCTGCATGCTCTTTTATACGTTTTAGGTGTATAAGATAGCACTTCTGGTGAATTCGAAATAGCACCGAAGCCATGAAAGTGTAGACTAACTATACTTTAACCTAATATAGTTTGTCAAGGTTCTTCAAAACTTTATGGTAATAGTGTTCCTGTGCTCAGACTTTCCATTGGATGAGCACATACTGTACTGTACTGTAGCGGGGGAGTTTATTTAGTGATATTTGAATCGGATTTAACTCACAAATTTCCCTTTGATTAGGAGTGGATAAAGATGGAGAACGAGAGAAGGAGACAGAGAGAAAAGGAGACGCCAGAATCCAGCGTGTGGCTTCTACGCCTGCTCGGACAGGTGCTCCATTATGCAGCAATTCAGGCCAAGCCTGATCTCAGGTCAGCTTGCCATCTGTTGTCTTTGACTTGGTCATCCACTAGGACATCCTAGCTTTTGTTTATTTTAAGCACATCCCGACTCTGGCACCACATCGGACATCCCAGCCAGCATTTCTGTCTTTATACCTAAAGAGGTCAAGCAAGTCATCCATGCCTGCGCGTCTTATCCGGCTGTCCGTGCATCAGTGCATCCATTCCACCGCCTGCGCGTGAAAAGTGGGTGTTTTCCCTAACTCGGTGTGATTCATGGGTAATTTACAGGGTGTTTCCCAGATTAATACACAACACAAGCAGGCAATCACACACCTATTAAGAGGAATTGATTGGATGAACCTTGCATGGCTGCCAAAGAAAGATGTCTTTCTAAGTAGGGTAGGAGGAGCGGGGGAGAAAAGGTGTCAAATAAGGGTCAGGGGTTTAACAGGCAGTAATGAGGGGCCAGGTCAGCCATTAGAAACCCCTTTGGCTGACAGCCAGTAAGAACTGGCCAGCGCTTCCACCGCTGTCCTCTTAGCTCGCCCCTTGTCTGTCTACACTGCTTTAATGTGCTAGTGTTGAACACACACACACACACACACACACACACACACACACACACACACACACACACACACACACACACACACACACACACACACACACGCACACACACACAACTATTATCACTGAGATACAGTAGTGATGTTCATAGGGCTACATAACAGCTTTATAATAGCTTTGTGGTTTTTAAAATGCATTGCTCTCTTGGAAAGCAACGTTGTGCGTCTCTGACATACCAGATAAACACTATGCTGCCATGTAAGTCATGTAATAGTCTTACGCAGCCAGGGACCATTTAACCGCGAAAGAAATTCAAAGGCCCCCACAGTACAGATATGTTTTATCAACACAATCCGATTATTTAAAAAATTAACCGTATTAACTAAATGCGTTTCGGCTCTTTATTGGACCCACAGCTCTTTTCATCCCTGAGCTTTCCGCTAATCATCTGAGGCCAAGCTTGACATTACTTACAGCTACTCAAGTCCAGGAACTACTGTATCGAAAAGGTTAATAGTTATAATAATTCCCGAAAGCACTGATTTAAGTCTGTTGATCTTCTCTAACTGATATCAACATTTTTATCTTTATATCTTTATCTATCCTTATGCAGGTCTGAGTCAGGAATGTCATCCGGAACTATATTACTGCTCATCATTAAACAAACCATGGATAGCGATTGAGATGCTGCTAATGCACTGTTGCCCAAAAATATTTTCATCATCATTAAGGGTGGAAGCAGAGCTGTTCTGGATACCTCCGTCAGCATAAACGCATAAAAAAGCTGACACCAACGATATAATGATGACTTTTGAAGTTGAGGCCAGAAGCAGTTGCATCATCTTGAAACGGGCTCTATCGTCATATCGTCTACAATATATCAACGCCCTGACTAGTCCTGATTCATATTGCACAAGTCCATAATCCACGACCAGCGGTCTAATCTGATGCACTCCTTTACTGGTCCATCAGCACCCGAGTCATCGGTATTCAGGCTCTGTTTCAGATAGAGCACTTCTTGCCTGCCCCCCTTTCCAAATTACATTAGTGCTTAACCAAGCAAACCATGAGAGGCAGGCGCGATGAACATTACCGGCAGCCGACAAGCTCGCGCATTGGCCCTGTTAGTAAGCCGGATGACAAAGCGAGGCCTGGCCTCGCTGATGGTGGCGGGGAGGCAGCGGCGCAGAGAGGAACAGCTTCATTGGCGCGGCCTGTTCTCCTCCACGGTTGAGCGACGTCGACATGAGGAGTAAATTGCAGCCTAGCCAAACCTGTCATTACCCGAGGGCACTCGTTACGGCTGCCAAAGAAATTTTTCCAATTTTTCCAATTCACCCCTGAACAGATTTACTGTCGGCCCCCCTGCATGGCTTGAAAAGGAGGGGAGGAGGGACAGGGGAGGCACAAGGGTGAGCGGGATGCTGAGAATATCACAGGCCCCAGTAGGCAGCAGGTAATTTTCATAGAGGAGGATAATGGAAGGCAAGTGAAGCTCCCGCTGTGAGGGAGATGATTCCGATCCGGCTCGGTCAAGCCCTCGGCTCTCAACAGTGGTGTTTACCGTCTCACTGACTGGTTTTTAGAGCACTTAAGAATCCATTCTGACATTTCCTTCATCTCAGTCCCCTACATCACACACACATACAAGAATGCCAAGGCCCTTCAGTGATCCCTGTCTACATTAATACCATGCTGTAAAACTACACTGCCATTCCATAGTGCTGCTGGTTTCTCACATCGGATCGGTCGGTCATTCAAAGCACAGGTTTGTGTTGATGCGCTCATTCTAAAACATTCTACACTGCCTGGCTGAATGATTTTTGTATTGAAAAAAAAAGAAGATTTTTTTTTCAACTTTGTGGAAGAATCTAGGAGAAATCTAGTCGGAGGGCCTCTGAGTGGCGCAGTGGTAAAAGCGCTCGCCCTATCATCCGGAGAGTTCGAATCCCGGGTGGTGCTGTAACCTCTCGCAGCCGGAGGTCCAGAGAGAGCTGATTGGCCGAGCTCTCTCAGAGGGGAGGGACGAGAGGTACTTAGTGCTCCGACATTAATTACGGCTCTACAGCCAGTCAGGGGCGTCTGTGAGCTCGCGCAGCGGAGGGAGCGGATAGCGCTGTCCTCCGAGTGTGTTACGCCGCCCCCAACGGTGCGCGAGCGAGCAGTTCGAAAAGATGCGGTCGGCTGGCGTCACGTGGTTCGGAGGAAACACGTGATAGTCTTCGGCCCTCCCGGCTGAGTGGTAGTAGTAGCCTTAATGTGGGAGCCCCCTAGTGACGGGGAGGAATTGGACACGACTAAATTACAGGAGAAAATCAGGGAAAAATCCCCCCAAAAAAAGAAATCTAGTCGGAAAAACACTTGGTAAAAAAACAGTATAAACCTTAGCTATGTTTAATAGTGACAGTTACATACACACCATACACACAATGTGATGAGAACTCACAGGTTTGGGACTAAACAGCTGTTTGGCCATAAGAAAACCACTGGTTGTTGAGACTCATCAGAAAAACTCTTTAATTTGGTAAGGAGCATAAGGATTGGAGCGATGGAAAAAGGTCAGGTCCGGACAGGGCCAATTCCAGAGCAATGGGCGTGTCAGGGTAAGAAGAGAAGCACATGACGTGATATATGCATCATGCATTGTGCCCTCTGCAGGCGCTGTTATGATCTGGTGTTACTCAGGTCTTGACTCAGCGACGTTACAGTACGTGGCAATAAAATGAAGTCAGCAGACGACCTGAATGTACTGAATGACCAGATTATATCACATCTGTGGTCTTTTTTCTTTCCTCATGGAACAGGATTCAAATTGTAAAAAAGTGCTTCTGGGAGCATGAGGAATGATTAATTCGAAAATCAAAGATAAAGGCGATCAATGAAATACTAGTGTGTGTGTGTGTGTGTGTGTGTGTGTGTGTGTGTGTGTGTGTGTGACTAGTGTGTTTTTTTTTTTGGCTGTGCAGTGTAGTTTCTATAGTAACAGCTAATTCAAAGTCTCGTATGGCTATATACTGTAATCCATAGATACTGACAAAGACTTTAGACATTAATAAAGAGGTGAAGATTACTGTAGAGAGATGTTTAGTTGAAATTTATGAAGAGCCTCCAGGGTCAGAAAGCATGCTTTTCCAAATCAGAAAAAAAAATACCTTCTTATAATCTTATTTACTTATATTAGGCATTATAAGTAATCTGATTTAAAGTACATACAGTAAATACAATCGGGATCACCATTGGCCTCCATGGTCCCTATTTGGACTTCAGAGCTTCCCGGATAGATGGATGGATTTAAAGTGTAACAAGGATGTGTGCAGGTTATATACAAGTACTACTGCATTATATATAAAGAATTAGGCATCTGCGGATTTTGGCCTCCACAGGGGTCGGGGACCCAATTCTCATTGGATACACAGACTGAAACTCTGATCAGCCATAACATTACAACAACATTACTGTACCAACCTGCTTAATATTATAAGAATATTATGAACCATTATAGTACTTTTGTGTTCTTCTAGAATTATTAAATTATTACTATATTCTCGTACACTGTCGTCGGAATCTATGCAGCTAACACAGATGGAAACCTCTATGGCGAGAGAAGAAAACACACACCAACACACACACACACACACACACACACACACATGGGTCTACCGCTGATGTCACTCTGGGAGTTCCTGCAGCTGCATTCTCTCGAGAAGGGCACATCCTGTTTTTTTGCATGCATGTGTGTGTGTGTGTGTGTGTGTGTGTGTGTGTGTGTGTATGTGTGTGTGTGTGTGTGTGTGTGTGTGTGTGTGAGTTCTGCAGTGTCAGTGCAGCATGTAGAAGCAGATTCACATTAGCATTCATCACGTTTGGAAATTAGCACAAATCTTTAGCAACAATAACAGTTTTAGTTTCAATCTGGATTTCACAGATGAAAGAATTCTGACACATGCTAAAGACTTAAAAAAACAAAACAACAACAAAAAAAACCATTTAAAAATCATCACTCATCAGCACCATCAGTGTGTCAGTGCGGTCCATCGTGCTTAATTAGCGCCAGCGCTTCCTACAGCTAGAGAACCACCAAGAGAAAAACCACCCGCTGCCCGAAGACGGCCTGAGCTACTGATCGATGATGAAAAGACGCATGAAGTGCAACGGCGATGATGCAAAAACGCTGAAATCGGCACAGTACGCGTGCTAATTTCACTTTCATAATAAACAAAGAAAGATCTGAGATGACGTGACTGCACGAGGCTGGAAGATTTCAATTCGCCATGTCCTCTTTAATACCGGCGTGTTTTTCTCTGCACCGCTCGCCGCTGCTTGATTTGTTCAATAAAAGATCACAAACAGGAATGCGAAGGAAAGTATGTGGACCCGAAAACACACACACACACACACACACACACACACACATACGCGGCACCCCACAGCGCAGCTTCATTTAGGCTGTTTTCTTCTTCATACTTTTTTCCCCACTGGGTTATCAGCAAGAAAAAGAAAAAAAAAGAATTTATTAGATGTCAGTTTAAAAGGTAGACAGGCTCCCAGCTGAGCTCGCAACATGGCTGTCACTTCTTTAGGGGTACATCTGCTTCCCATGAGGCCGCGGGGCTCTGCGTCATTCACAAAATTCATTCAAATGGCTGCAACCTCAAAGCCTTGCCTTCATTCTGAAATCTTTTTATAGCTAGGACTGTACCATGGAAGGGATGTGTGCCGAGAGCAGTGGACTGGGGAGGGGAGGGGAGGGGAGGGGAGGTGTGAGTGTGTACGTGTATGTGTGTGTCTGTAAGAGAGTGTGAAGAACTGCTTATAAGTACCTGATGAGAGACTGTCTCCGGTCTTACTGCGTCATCCCGGTCCGATTGGCTCCCGCACCTGTCCGCACCTGACGAGGCCCCGGATTGGACGGCCGAGCCGACCGGGGAATGAATGATGAGTACGAAGGCATGAGCCGGACTTGCAGAAGTCCGGTTGGCTGGAAGTAACGACGTCAAAGCTCAGGGACGGTGAGGGATTGGTCAGGAGGCGCAGCACGCTCTGCAAACACGGAGCTCATCAATGACACACAAGGCTCATTCACAGATACAGCGCGCAGACCGACAACACATTTGCTCAGGCTGAGTGATAATGACTGTGCATACAGGAAATTCTGTTTGTAAAGCATCTGATTTACCGACATGGAGGCCTAAAAACAACCTAAATACATAAGAAATAAATTAAACACACACACACACACACACACACACACACACACACACGCACACAGCCAATCAAGACATTGTGCCAAAGGGTTGCTTGAATCCATGGGTGCACGCGTATGTGTGCATGCTCACGGTGCCCTGCGATGGACTCCCGAGCGAGTTCATGCACTGTGAACTCCCACCTTATGCTCGGTGTTCATGATGAAAGTCTATAAAATAGACCCACTGGAGTGGTGCAAGTCGTCTTCTATACTGTGTATAAGACGACTTGTACCACTTGTATTGCCAAGAGCAAATAAACAGTTCCCTCAAAATAATCAAATCAATTAATAGGATTTTATGATACACTATAAGGCCAAAAGTATGTGCTTTGTTTATTTTATTTTTTCTCTCATTCCAGAACTAGTCCTTCCTGTCCTCCAATCTCCTGGGGAGGCTTTCCACTGGATTTTGGAGTATGACTCGGGAGTTTAAAAAAAATAAAATCTCTTTATACCAACACTATGGGCGCTATCATCACAACGTCATTATAAATATATATTAGAACGCTCATCCTGTACTGGGTCCCTGCTGGGTATGTAGTCGCTCATATTGTAAACCCCATGGCTCTGGGGTCAAGGATTATTTATTTTTATATTATGTATTTATTTATTTTTTATATTATGTCTATAAACTCTATTATTATATATAGTATAATAATAATAATAATAATTATTATTATTATTATAATAATACACATTTAAATAAACGCCTATCTGCAAATCTCCCCTGTAATAATTGAATAAATAGTATGTTGGGATAAAAGAATGTGTCATAATTCAATATCACGGACGTCACTTATTTTATAATATTAAGTTCAATAATACAGACTCAATCCATTGGTATTTTCATTAACATGTCCTGGACTGAAATACATGTATAAACTTTTTATAAACTGTTTTCCATCTCTAGACATTAATAACAATCGAGTTCAAATGTTTGCATACCCTTAAAGATAACGTAATGGGAAAATCTTATTTATTCCACGAATATTCCAATATTCCAAAATCCTTACTTTATTATCATAAAATTTTTTTCAAGTGTACAGTACAGTATATGTTGCCATACTTATATTGAGAAAAACTAAATTATTACAAAAAAAAAAAAAAAAAAACCTAAATATCCCTGTTTGCCTTCCTCTATGATCTTCCCTATAACTGCCTCCAGCCTCTTTAATATCCTTGCCGACTCTCGGATTTAATAATCGCTTTCTTATCTTTGCTCGTTCTTCTTGATGTACCTGCTTTGTAGATAAATCATAACATAAAACATGCATCTCCTTCCGAAACCACACACAGAATGCAGATGACATTTTTTCCACATAATATATACAGTAAGTATACAAAAAACAAAAACAAACAAACAAACAAACAAAAAAAACATCACGCTTCAGATTTTATTCAATCACCTTAAGCTTTGATTCCAGAACACAATGCAGTGACCAGTTTATGTCTAAAAATGATTCCTCATGATCCCAGAAACACTATTTCACATTTTGAGTCCTGGAATATGCCATGTGCCATCAGGGAAGAAAAACTCCATGGATGTGATATAAGCTGGTCATTCGGTACATTCAGGCCGTCAGCTGACGTCATTTTATTGTCACATGACACTGCTGAGTCTAGACCTGACCAGCTGAAGCAACCCCAGATCATAACACAGTGGAGACAGTGAGCACTATGCGTGACCGGTGCAATGAACCCATCACTCTGGAATAGGGTTGATCTGGACTCATCAGAGCACATGACCCTTATTCCATCACTCCAAAGTACAATCTTCCTGTTTTCTTATAGCCACAAAGCTGTTTAATCCTATTAAGTGCGTTTTCTTAAAATGATGTGCATATGGAAATGCTCTTTCCATATGTTTAAGGACAGTACCAATGACCGGAGCATTGACACAGGGACATGAATGAAATTACGGGCTACAAATTTCAATGGGCCTCGGGTTTCAACGTCAAAATGTGATTTGAGTGAGGCTGTGGGATTTAAGCTGGAGTAACTTGGCATTGGCATGAGCGAGGAAATTGTGTGTGTAAGTTTCAGGGTGTGCTTTCAGACACTCTCAGACTACTGGAAGACAGATGAGGTGGCACTAATCAGGCACAGTGTGAGAGGAGGGAAGGGGGACAACACAAGTGCATTAAAACCCATTAGCTGCCTCCAACACCGTTACGCTCACTTATTTTGACAGATTCATGCAGCCGGGTGATTCTCCGCACAGAGGGTGTACACACACACAATTCGTCACGTCTCTTGTACCAATTGGCCCGTTCATGCGTGACTGTACACACAAACTGGCAAAGTAGGTCTAAATGCAAAGAGATACCATAGTTCTTCTAGGATGGTTGGAAAGAAATCTAGGAATTTTATTAAGGTTGCCATTTCCATAAATTAACACGTTATCCATGTCGCGTAACTGCCAAAGATTTGATTTGACCGATTTAAGCTTTGATTACAGTACACAATGTCTGTGAGTCTGGGATAGCTCAGTGGTTAAGGGATCGGACTACGGTTTGGAAGGTCTCAGGTTCAAATCCCATGACTGGCATGTTGCGCCCTTGAGCAAGGCCCTGAACCCTCAACTATTCACAAGTGTAATGAAATCCAAATGATTCCTCATAGGAACACTATTTCACTCCATTGATGTGATATAACCTGGTAACTCATTATATTCAGGTCGTCAGCTGACGGTCTTTTATTGCAACATAACGTTGCAGAGCCTAGACTTTAAAAAAAAAATAAAAAATGAAGCAATCCCAGATCATAACACTGCCTCCAGAGGCTTGTACTATGAATGATGATGGGTGCATCATTTCATGTGTTACCGTCTTACCCTGACACGCCCACTGCTCTGGAATAGCCTCAATCTGGACACATCAGACCACATGATCTTTTCCAATGGCTTCAAAATCAATTACTTCGCTATTCCTAAAGACTGTTTTTCATGACTAACAAGTGGTCTTCTCGTGGCCACGCAGCTGTTTAGTCCCAGTCCCGTGACTTCTTGTCGCATGTACGTACAGTAGATCTAAACTTCTCAATGTGTTTAGGTGATCTCTGTTCATGATATTTTCCAACCACTCCAGTCCAGAGTAATAATGTGTTGGACCCAATTCCAGTCCTTTCAAATCTTCTAAGGTTTTTTTTTTTTTTGGCTTAATACAGACTAATTATTTGGCCATTCTGAATTTTTTTTCCTCTTCTTTTTTCTTTTCTGTTTCTCTCTCTCTCTGTCTTTTTTTTTTTTTTGCCAGGCAGCATACCAAAGCATTCCTGAATTCTCTGAAGGTCAGAAGGTGTAAATTAATTTCCTGTAATAGCAGCTCTGACAATAGTTCTGGCAATAAACCAAATCCCAGGTTTACACTAATATGCCTGTCCTAATACACGGTTGTCTCTACAGTAACAACTCCTTTACAATATGGAAAATGATATACATAATCTTAGCCTAATAATAAACAATTTGCTTAAAAGTGTTGCTTAAAAAAGGAAAAACCGTGGTTGTAATGGTTAGCACTGCCGTCTTGCACCTCCGGGGTCCGGGGTCGATTCCCGCCTCGGGTGTGTCCGCACAGAGTTTGCACGTTCTTCCCGATTAGGCTAAATGCTGCTCCCAAATTGCCCGGAGTGTGTGACGGAGTGTGTTGGCGCCCTGAAATCGATTGGCACCCTGTCCAGGCCCCCAACGACCCTGTATACAGGAGAAACCGGTATAGTCATATAGTAAGTATAGACGACGAACGAGTGAGCAAGTGGTAATATGGTGAGGTTTTCTCAAAGTGGGTGATCATTTCTGGAAGGAGTTTCCAGTGTCAATGTTTTGTTTTAGTCCATTTTCAATTACTGAAAGGTGAAAGAAGGGTTTTTTTGGTATGATATTATTAACTTCTAGGGAGAAAAAACAAAACGAGAGAGACTGCTACAATGTACTGTAATTGAAAACCACAATTAACTCCTTACAATGTAATTACTGGCAAGGTGCAGTGGTAAAAGAGGAATAAACGCTGCGATTTGAAAAGGTCCAACTTCAGGGTGCTAACAAGAACTCCACATCACACTGACTCATCATTTATTTTTGTACCCTTAATGATTTTTCAAAATTCCCCATTCACTTTTCGAGCAGAAGCTCCCCTGTTCCAAGGTGACTCCACCTCCACGAACAGCTAACACCTCCTGCCGAGCAAGCCTTTCCCACCGTCCAAGGTGGATTTCGCATAATAGATGAAAAAAGCCTCTAATTATAGCTAATTAGCAGGAATGCAAGTGTGGAACTCATTACCTGCCCCAGGATTCTGTTGACTCATAATTTTAATTAGTATATGGCAAGGGAGCCAGTGTGATGCTGGGGAGGGATGACCATATTAATTGAGGTTTGGAGGAACGTCTTCATAGCCAACGTACTGTAGGAGAATGAACCGCCAGGAATCGATCGCGCCCCCGGATTAGCGTACACCTGTTCGGATGACGTTCAGAAAACAGATCTGCAGATTCATGAAGAGAAATTACGAAGTTGGATCCAAACTCCTATCATTCTAATGACTTACTTAACTTTTTCTTGGAACTGCTGCGAGCTCGAACGACCGGATGAGGCAGAGTAGGAAGCCTATGCCTCTTCGATGCAACGGTTTTGCTTAATGCGTAAAACTCGATGATTAAGTCATCAAGGGGCTAAGAATATTCATCAGAAACATAAGAAACTTTCTTGGTTAGTCACGTTTACATGACTACCACACAGAGCCAACTCTCACGCCATGGAGAGAGGCAGAGCCAGAAATAAACCTGCGCCGGTGCCAAGAAACAAGCCAACACACACACACACACACACACACACACACACACACACACACACACACACACACACACACACACACACACGCACACGTCCACACGCACACACAAACACGTCTCTCTTTCTCCCTCTGACAGCATTACTGAAGAAACTTTTACAAAAAAAATTAATAAATAAAAAGATATTGATATTGCCAATCTTACAAGATTATATTATTTTCAACTAAAAATAAAATGATTAGTTGAACAGAACATAATTTAAAAGAACACACAAAAATGTCAATTTGGTGCTTTTGTAACAGATTTTTTGCATTTTTATATTATTTATGCAATGCTATAAGGATTATTAGTATTAGTATTATCATTATCATTGTTATTATTATTAATAGTATTTCATCAATGTCAGGACCTGATTCATAATTAAACTGCATATTGCACGTCATTTCAGATTTAATTCGACTCTAACTCCTCCTCTACTAATATTTGTCCCTTTAATCCAAATAAATCCCCGAAGAAAAAGGTGGACGTTGTTCAAGACGAGAAAGAATTAGCGTTTAAATGAGCAGAACTCCCATGGTGCAGTGTGTCTCTCGTGCATCGCGCTTACATTTACAAAGCGATGGCTTGAGCGCTTTGTGTCTGTCTCATGTTAGCACGCAGGCAGCTTGTGCGAGAGGCCGTGACGTGAGCGGAGAGGTGGGGTGGGGTGGGTTGGGGGGTGGGGGGGTCTGGTGCTGGGATGTTGGGGGACAAGGGGTGGGATTGCGAGAGGGAAGGGAGGAGCTGTGGCACCAGAGATCGCTGTGGCCCCTGAGATCGTGGGTAGGGGGGTGAATAAAATAAATAAACAGTTTTAAATGCTGTCAAGTTCAATGTTATTGGTAGTGTTTAGTTTCCATGGCAACCACGGGACGATGGATATTTAGAGCAGGGGCATCCAAGTGCAGTCCAGCACAGTTTGGTGATTTCTTAAGTTGCGCATCTCTGCTTTAGAGCCTGAGGACACAAGACGTTGGATGAGACGTGGGGAAAAAAGGAAGAAAAAAAAAAAAAAAAGGCGTGGGCGATTTATTTATTTATTTTTTAAATGGTGCAAAAAGGAAGATGAGAATGAGAGAAGACCACAGGGAGAGTCTAATTTGTGGTAGAAACGGCTATTATGACTCATTTTACTGATTCGGCTCTTCCGACCCAACCCGATTATTCAAAAGGAACACGATTCATTGTGAATTATTCGATTCCCCTGCTCGGACAGCCATCCAGAAATGTGGCTTATTTTCACAGCTTTTAAAATAGATTTGTCTGATTATAGTAGCATATCCAGCACCACATTTATAATCAAGAATTTATCAAAAAAAGACAAAGCTCTAAATCAACTGCGGCAAGTATTCCTGTGTATAAACTTTCTCGTGAATCAATCTGTTCAGCTTAATTAAAAGAGTTGTTATGGAAGAATCGATTTGTTTGCAAACCACTCATCACTAGTCACAGGCTCCTGCGGAGATGCTGCCATGTTTTGAGTCACTGAGTATTTAAAGCATCGGCACTCTACTGATTCATGCCAAGCAGAACAGTACAAACCAAGGCCGGGCAACGTTTAAAAAAAAAAAAAAAATTTTCCTCTCCCACTTCTAAATGTCATCTTAGCACTTGTGAAGAGCTCATGGACGTCACAAGAACACAGCGCCGGTCAGCTCCCTTGAGTGGACATTTGATCCGGAGTTATTTCTTAGTTAGGATTCTGGCAGATTGTATTTGTGAGACGTCGAATGCTAACCAGATTGAAGAGGAGGCGGCAAAATGAGTCCTGATGCACCACAAAAAAAGCTGAGAGACTATTACGTGAATCAGATTCAGATATATGAGGTGCAGGATTTTAGACCCCTAGTTCGAAATTACAGATAAGGTGGTTAAGGTGCTGGACTGCTGATCAGAAGGTGAGGTCCCTGGGTCGAGGCTCGACGTTGCCGAGCTGCCAATGTTAGACCCTTAAGCAAGGTCCTTCACCCGAGGGTACAGATATAAATCGGATATATCGTATGCGGACTCCCGCCATTGGTGACAGGATCATGGGTACCCAAGGCTCATTTATGTCTGTGGGGAGTAAAACCCATCTAGTCTGTTCCCCAGAAAAACCAATGCAGAACAAATGACCAAAAATGCCAATGCTGGCAATGATAGAAAGGTATCCGAACACCCAGTGCATCACAGCCTGCCGTGCATGTGGCCCGGAAGGCCAAGAGTTCAAGGTTCTTTGTCCACCTTCCAAATTCCCCAAATCTCAATCCGAACAAACCCGTCTGATCAAGGAACGTCCCACTCCGCAACCCACAGCACCCAAAGGATCCATTGTCAACCTCCTAGGGTCAGACACCACAGCAGACCCCTAGAGGCCCTTCAGAGCCACAGCCACCCTGGTATATACACAATATACTGTACATTATGTGTATATACATTACTGTATGTCCTACCACGGTTGTGAAAATGGGGAACAAATACAAGGCGTATGTCCCCATTGGCCTCCACGGTCCCTAGTTGGACTACAGAGGATCATATATGGTTGGATGGGTGTGTATATATACATTGTGTGTGAATGCGTATGTATGTCTGTATATATGTATGTATGTGTGTATCATGTGACTTGGCCAACAACACAAATGCACAAATCTAATCGGGGCCCAAAAGGATTATATTCATATTAATCACAGGATTCATGGCACCCATTCATTTGGCTGTTATTCCACACAAGCGGCGAGGTGTTTGGTGTCTTGAAATGCTGTGTTTATGCAAAGTTAATCAGATGTGATGTGACTCAGAGTTTGAGCAAGCGAGAGCGAGAGAGTGAGTACAGTGCACAAGGCGCAGTGCATCACCATGGCAGCCAAAGTCCCACCCGCGTCCTGCAGGTGTGTGACTCACCCATCAGCTCCACAAAGAGACAGAGGATGCCGCAGACACAATCTCCGCATCTCTCTATCTCGCTCTCTGACACATGTCGTACTGCCAACTTACAACATGGATGCACCGCACAGCCACAAACTCATTCACAAACGCACTCTGTCACTTTTGCTCACTGTGCAGGAATATGAAACTAGATTACACAGGGTATAATGTTCAACTTCGTTTTTACCACTGATTATTGTCACGCTCTGTAAAGCACAGATAAATAAAGCACTCCTACGCCTACCATTAGTTTCACGTTTAAAAAAAAAAAACAAAAAAAAACAAAAACAGGCAAAGTGACATGACATCTTTTTCCTGAGATTTACATGCTCCTGGCATGAGTTACTGGATTGTCGTGATGGGTGTAGCCATGGTGTGGGAGGGGGACAAAAAAGGACAAAGGTTTTATTGAAAGTTCCTGTTTATAGAAAAAGTGTGAGAAGTTTTCAAACTGGAACTCTTAATACGTGCTGAAATGAATTCAATGGGTAAAGTATGGAATATGTTAATGGATGATATTAACCCCCTTATAACAAAGTCTAGACCATGTTGAATGAGCCTGTCTGAACAAGTCTAGAAAAGTGTCCGGTTTTGGTGAACCTTTGCCCGCTGTAGCCCGTTTTGGGCTGGTAAAGAGTGGAACGTTCTATGGTTGTAGCCCGTATCCGCCTCAGGTTTGGCTCTGTTGCTCATTCTGAAATGCATCGTGGTTGTAGAGAGTGCTTTACCGGTTCTATGCATGCTCGACCAACCAGGTGGTAATGTTCCCTGGCCTCGGAACCCATAGCAGGCTTCCTAATCCGCCTTTGATCTGTCGGGCAATCTGAGATGCTTTTCTGCTCATCACGGTTGTCATAAGTGCTTAATTGAGTTACCATACCCAGCAAACATTTGGACGTCTGATGACCGCTGAAATGACGTTATCTGATTCATAACAGCTGTCATAAACGATCATCAATCCTCCAATTTTTTTGCTTTGAGGGTATATATTGAACAACACGTAGCAACCCCAGACAACTGTAGATATGTACAAAGGTATCTGATTGCATTTTTAGGAAATGTTCTGCGTTGCATATTTCTACCAATTAAGGCCGTCCCACCGCGTCTGGTTTTGGCCGGGGAGACGCCGTCGCCGTCTGACCAGCGTTTGCTGGGTAGCGTTCCTGTCAGGTTGAACCAGTCTGGCTATTCTCCTCTGACTGGACTTTTTTTTTTCTTCTTTTTTCCCCGACCTCCATACTTTGCAAACTCTACAGAATTCTGCGCAGGATAAACCCATGTCAAAATGTCAAATTGCATGGTTACACACATGCCTTTATATGCTACTGTGATCTGCAGTCGCTTACTGTGTATGGCTCACAAAGCTTTATGGTAGAAATGTCCACTCAGACGCACGACATGTTATGCCGTATTTCGTTTCTAGTTATTTTTATTTTTTAAGTATAAAAGAATCCTGAGTGATGTACTGCAGACTGTGGGTCTGAGTCCTGTTTCCAATTTGAAATATCAAATATCAAATGAAAAAAGCAACTAAGCATAAATGCACAGCCAAGTAAGCAAATACTCATGATGTTTTATCATCAAATAACCCGGGACAAAAGGGATCCATTGATATTTTATGGCCTTGATCTGAAAAGCATAGTGTGTGGTTGAGCTAAAATGCAATCAGAATAATGGCAGTTCTTATACAAGCATACATAATCATTTTGTATAAATGATGGACACCACACACACTAATTCATGACATCTATTATGATCCTTTACTCATGGAAACTTTGTAGCATCCAGCAGACTCTAACGTCACTGATACTAATCTCAGTGGAAGCTTCTCTTGCTTTGTCAGTTCAGGATCAGAAGCTCTACCTATCGCCTCACGGCTGCTCTAAGCTTAGCCGATCTTCCCCTCGGGTTCTCCTCGACCTCTTCCTTACTGGGAAGCACGACTTTCCTCTGCAGTCTGACCCAGTGGACACTCTCCCTGCCTCCTCCTTCTTCTTCATCTTCCTCTGCACAGTCACAGTCTTCCTCTTCCTCTAGTTTTCTCCGGAGATGGGCACGTGCCCTCTGGCGGACGCTGCGGCGTGGCGGGGCACCGAGATCCTCTCCTCTGAGAAAACGCTTAGCGAGGCGGTCCTCCAGCGAGTGGAAAGTGAGGACGCAGAGGCGACCGCCCGGCCGGAGCACGTCCTGAGCCGACTGGAGTCCCGCTACAAGCTCGTTCAGCTCATCGTTCACAAAAATACGCAGCGCCTGGAAGGTTTTAGTGGCCACGTGCGAGGGTCTCTGCAGGCGGTCACGACGGGCGTAAAGGGCGCCAGCCGGGAATGCACCTGCAGAGAAAGGAAACGAGATCAATAACTAACATACACAGTCAATTCAGGAGCAGGCTGACAGGGTATAAACATTTTTTACTGGAATCTTTTCAGTTCTTCTCTACACAACATGCTTATTGCCCCGCTACTTGACACGGAGCAGGATTTCATTTATTTATTTATTTATTTTTCTAGGGACAAATCCATTCCCACCTCAGAGCTTTACTGTAAAGGTCCAGAGAGGTCAGGGAGCACACGTTCTCCGTGGGGCTCTTTGGGCTTCCACCAGGTTTCCTGGGATTTCTCTCGACACCCGAAAACATGCCAGTACGTTAAGTTTCTACTCGACCTTGCTCGTAGGTGTGAATCAGAGTGTGCATGAGTGTGTGAATGCGTGTGCATGGTGCCCTATGATTTAGAATATTCAATATTAAAATGAATTAAACAGTGTTCATGATATTTTACTGAAGTTATTTTTTAAATCCTTTTAATTGTACAATTTTAAATATTCAGGACAAAATGTTAACAACAACCAATAAAAAGTTTGTCACCACAATAGTTACAAAATGACAATATACAGTGCTGTGAAAAAGTATTTGCCCCTTCTGTTTGTTTTCCCCTCACACTTCGGGTTATCTTCGTGTAATGTTGAAATCTGTTTGATGATTTAAGTGTGAAAAATATGCACAAAAAAAAAAAACTTTGCATAGCACTGTATAAAATAAATAATGATAAAAAAAAAAAAAAAAAAATATATATATATATATATATATATATGATTTTCTGCAATTTTACATTTATTAATGCAAATGTAAATTATTAACATAAACAACTGTTAAATTACAGCTCTAGCATTATAATGATTTTCATTGGGGTTATTAAATCAAAGCCAGGTCTTTCTATTTCTAACTGTTTCCTGTCTTCTTCTTAGCAAATAGCATTTTCTCCCCGAATGATTGCTCTTTGGCGGTATGGTTCCTTAGTGGTTAGCACTTTCGCCTTGCACCTTCAGGCTCGAGGGTTCGATTCCTGCGTCGGGTCTGAGTGCATGGAGTTTGCATGTTCTCCCTGTGCTCGGTGGGTTCTCTCTGGGTACTCTGGTTTCCTCCCAAAATCCCACAGTAGATTAGGCTAATTGCTGTTCCCATATTGCCTATAGTGCGTCAATGTGTATGTGTGTGTGTATGTGAGACCAGAAATGGATTGCCGATCTACCCCTCCCTACGCCCTGCCCTGCCCTGCCCCTCCTGGTATAGGCTCCAAGCCCAACCCACAGACCGTGTATTCAGGATAAAACGGTATAGACGATGGGCGAGTGTTTGCTCTCTAACAGGGATCATTTGTTTTCTTTTTAAACAAATAAAATGGATAGGTTTACCTTATTTAAATTCAACATGATTAATCTGCTACAACACATCTCTATTTGCCGCTGCAGCAAAGGGCGACTGTCAGTCCGTCACTGAACTTTATTGCTATAAAAGCAGAACTAATGGACATTAACAGCAGCACAGTATGTGCTCGAAAGTCTAAGATTTATAACAACCCTGGCTTACGATATTAAAAAACGGTAAGGCAGCTGTATATAAGCTGAAACCTCTGGGAACACATTTTCGGTATTATCGCGGCTCAGCATGGGTTATGCAGCCCCGATTCTGCAAACACAAGGACTGATGTACTAACAAAGCTCAGGCACAATGAACATGGCTCAGAGGCCATCATATGCTGTAAACCTGCAAACAATAGCAAAGCCTCACAACAGGCTTTAGATTTCAGATTACAAAGGCTTTTTTCCCTCTGCCTCTGCACCAGGAGGGGGAAAAAAAAAGAAAAGGGAAAAAAAAAAAAAAGGTTTATTTCCTGTGTTGTCAGTTTCTTGCTGATCTTGAGGCACAATTCAATCAAAGCACCGAGAACACGATGTTTCCCGTGTCAAGAAAATGAGCACGAACCAAAAGCACTGGTGTATATAAACTCAAATGCATTTCAGGCCAAAAGAAATCTTGAAGGACTTGTCACAAAAAACAAACAAATAAATAATTAAGTGAACAACTTTCCCAGATTGTCTTTTTAATTTCTGAAACATGTGGCACGTGATGCCCGATGATTGCGTGGTTTTGATATGTTCCTCGTGCCCTGTTCCACATATGACAGCTTATACGGCTATGACTGGCTGGTTTCACTGTGATTGACAGGGCAGATGGAGGGAAATTGAGAGAAGTCCTTTTATCCAAGCCACACCTCTAATTATGCTTCCTTGCTCCCTTTTGTCATCCCACGGGTGGTAGGTGGTAGATTTCTCGCCTGCCATCTGGTTAAATACCTACCCAAAGCCCAGACCTGATCCACTGGATGAGGTGCCGGTCCCAAGCCCGGATGAGATGAGAGGGTGGCATCAGGAAGAGCATCCGGCATGAAAACCTGTGCCAGTTGTTGTGCGGATCGGACGGTACGCTCTTGCAGCCCCTAGACGGGAGCAGCCGAAAGACTAACAACAACAACAATAACAACAACAACAGTGTTAACTATTTTCCAATGAAAGCACGTCCTGATTTGCACGTGCCGATCTGAGTACAATAATTCATAACATGGTTCTTCCTAACACAAAGTGTGTCCTGTTCCTAAGAAACCGGAAAGCACAAAAATCGACCATGCACCATATTGATGATTACACAATCCCCCGACCACCACCCCACCCCTTTGGTGAATAACTACACATCTGTTTATTAATAAGCTCAGATTATGTAAAGCATCTGGCTTTCCCGTCCCTGTGAATGAGCCGTTACTATAGATACAGTGGCGTATGAAAAACAGCCATACAAGCCTGTGATTAGTATTACAGCTGGCACTACTGTCTGAGCTGCTGTTGTAGGAAATTAATTAACACCTTCGGACCAATCAGATCTGCGGCGCGCTGCGCTGTAATTATTTTTCATAAATCACGTAGATACTTAAATTTCGGAAATTTCCACTTGAGCATGAGGACGGGAACGAAAGAGAGAAACGGACAGACGAGCGCGGGGTCGAGCAGCAGCCTTCTCCAAGAGACGATAAGAGAAACATGTGAATGAAGAGAACGTACTGTATATAGATGACGGATGTGAAAGGTGTAAAACTAAACCTACAGTAGGTAATGGCGCCTACGATACAGGGTGTGAGTAAAAATGAAAATGAAGGAAAAAAAAAAAGAGAGAGAGATGGATGAGCAGAGGATGGCACGCTGGAACAGATGGTGCTAACTTGCAAATGTGACCAAAAGAGCGCGCAGGCAGGAGCATGAAAACAAATAAACAAACAGAAACTCAACTTCGGGAACCATCGCTAGAACAAGAGTAGTACAAGTTTAAAAGTTAAAGCACCATGAGGTGGTAAAGGTTTTATTTATTTATTTATTTTATTATAGCAATGCAGGATATCATTTCCAGTTTCTTTTTCCAGATGAAATAGATTTAAAAACATTAGAACATGACTGACTCGATGATTCAGATTATTTTGAAGAAAAAAAAAAAGGAAAAAAACAAAAACTTCCATCGTTCTTTAATCGGTAAGGGGATTTGACTCATTCCCTGTATAAAAGGCCAAGCACTCACCTCAATAAAATACAAAATTTAAATATATTTTTTTTTGTTGTTGATATTTTATTAAAGTTGTTAGAGTGTGTTTTTACTTATTTATTTATTATTAATTTTTTATCCTTTTCATTTTTATGAACAGATGTTCACAGTGGCATTTCAAAAGGAAAAAGCCAGAATGTATATCTTTATTAAAATAAGACTTTTTTTCTGACAATTCATAGAAACATCATAATCCATTTTAACGAAAAAACGTTATGTCTAATGCAACAATTCATTCAAGATTTTTTTTTTTTTGCACTTTATTAAGGAAACTGTGTTAGATAACAGGCCTCATCGAGGATGTCTGGGGTTTTTACCTGCAGAAACAAGAACCGCACGAAGATCTGTAAGAAGCCTGGAACAACCTACCAGCAGATTTCACAGAAAACTGCAAAGAGTGCGCACGAGAGGATTTCTGCTGCTTTAAACCCAAAAACAAACTGAGTCGCTTTAACTTAAAAAAAAAAAAAAAAAATTATTATGTTTTCTTTTGTTTTACAGTTTAGTGCTCAGGATTATAAAATCATGTTATAAATAAAAAGT
Source organism: Clarias magur (assembly GCA_013621035.1). Taxonomy (NCBI): domain Eukaryota; kingdom Metazoa; phylum Chordata; class Actinopteri; order Siluriformes; family Clariidae; genus Clarias; species Clarias magur. The sequence continues at coordinate 574,739 of QNUK01000222.1, forward strand.
GATAGTGTTTTGTTTTTTGTTTAAAAAAAAAAGTCTACAGGTGCACAGTGCAATGTACATATTTATTAAAGTAAATAATTTAATTCTATATAATTATTATAATGTCAGTACAGAGCGGGTGTCCCGAAAGTCTCCATATAGAGGGGGAAATTAACATAATTAAGCAATTACATGCATAACACCAGATGTGTGTTAAGACGAGTTCATCGTGAGTGGGAGAGACGTCTCGGTATGTGTGTGTGTGTGTGTGTGTGTGTGTGTGTGTTTACAAAGAAATGCAATTATGTAGAAGAGGTTTTTGAATAAAATTAAAAAGTGTATACAGACTTTTATGGCATCCTGTTCTTTTTAATATTTATTATTTATTTATTATTATTTATTCATTATTATTGTATTTACATGGATCTTTATTCATTTACTGTTTTTATTGTATTTTCTTTTTCAGTTAAAGAAATAAAAAATAGATATTTATTAAACTGGTAATTCTATTGGCCTATGAGCTATGGAAAGAAAGGCATTATAGGAGCGTGTGGGTTATATAGAGCCGTCCTCGTTGAGAGGGGAAGAAGAAGAGAGTGATTATCAGATAACACGCAGCTGCTTGAGTGCTGGATAATTGCCCATCCGTCTTGCTCGGGGCTGGCTTTATATTGTGCGACGCCCTCCTGTCCTGAAGAGAGAGGGCACTCTTGAACAAGCCTCTGCCCTCGCACGTTTTAGCCTGAATAGGAGGCTAATTCTTAATCGAACCTGTGGACTCAATGACGACCTTCCTTTTGTAATACTCTTTTATTATTAATGGCCCCCCTCTTGCCCCTACAGTCAAAAAGCCCATTTGAAATTCAAGGCTACATTACTGTGGCCATAATTAGCCTTGTGTTCTCGGAGCTCGTGCACATGGACACGTTATCAGGTTGCTGAACTGATTGCGCTCTCGTCGTGTCTGGACGAAAAGTATGACATTTCTGCTTGGAAAACTATGATTGTGCTTCGGCTTTAGAAAAAAAAAAAATAAACGAATCAACAAAAATGCAAGTCGGTTTTGATTTACGCGAAGGGGGAAAAAAAAGGTTCTCGGGAAAAAAGCTCTTTAAATCATAACGCTCTTAAATCAAGTCTTTTCAGTTAAGAAAATTAGTTGCCACCCATACGTACATTTCTTTAAACTGACTTGGCATGAGGCGTAAGCAAGCATCAAATGGACGAACCCTAAAAAAAATGAGAAGGAATAAACCATGGCACAAACCTTCGGGATATTCCTACAGACTACGGGACAGACAGACGGACGGTGGTGTCAGTGTATACACTGGATAGGAAGGAGCTCACGCTGTCTAGGAGTTACAGCCCTGATCTGGATCCTCCTTGTACATGCATTAGAAAGGAAGTAATCCTATTTCAGCAGCCTTGCTCTGAGGGATGCTTACAGTACAACACACACTCCGTGGTCTTCTTCCACACTCTTCTACACTTGGGATGGTAACTGAATATGAATACACTACTGAGAACGAACAGATAATGTTTCCTAAACAGACGTAAACACAGACGTGAACGGTGGGGGGAGGGGGGGAGGGGGGATGGGTAGACTGTACTTGTTTTATGTTAGAATGATGGTTCAGGACGTTGCACATGGATTTGGGAGCTTTTAAGGGTCATGTGGTCATTTAATTTGCACATATTTAGGGAAATACAGTTACAAGCAATTACATTTGTAATTCCATTCCTTTTTTTTTCTCCTTGCGTTTTGTTCCTCTTAATCCTAGGAGTTGCCGCATTGGATAGTTTAATCCACATGACCTGGCACAGGTGACCTTCCTGTTGCAACCCCTTTCCATTTTCTAACCAGGGTTGTATGGGGCATACAGGTTCAGGGTCTTGCCCAAGAACCCTACCATGGTGACCAGGCGGCGATGGAACTCAAGCCCATCAGTACCCCAGAGGCAGCACTGCGCCCCAAAAATCCTGTTTAAATCATGGCCAAATTGGGTGTAAATTCAAATACAAGCATATAATCCAGAGATTTAAATTTGCTCTGTACTGTACTACACATCTATTCCACGTTACATGAGATCACTAATGTCAGGGGGTTAAAAGATGACACACATTGTAGCTGAAAATTGTTCCAATCGTTCCAATCGACAGATGTGAAGTCAGGCGTTCTTGTAGGCCAGATTTCATGCTGACTAAGAACCATTCAGGACGGAATCTCGGAGATTTTTGATTTTTTCGCTTCAGTAATTACTTCTTGCTCTCGAAACCTCGCTGAGTCACGATGATCAAACGCTTTCTGATCAGAGACTGCTGTGTGGAATTACATATACAGTATACAGTAGCACAAAGCCTAAATCAGATTTCTACTTACTGCACACGATAAAGTGTAGAGGAGGAACCGACCGCTTTGTGCGCCAGGGACGGAACGAGCAGCTCATTTTACCAGTGCATTTCATCTCATTCCATCTTTCGCATCATTGATCTGGTTGATCATATCCAGGTATCTGGTAAAAAAATTTTTTTAATGCAAATTAATAAATAACAGCAAACTGAACTAGAATCCGGGTCTATTCTGATTTGAAATGACACTGATAGGAGGCTTGCATATTCCTAATGCAGGACTGAATCCCTTGCTATGACAACAAACCGACGAGCCATCTGTGCTGACTGCGTCTCATGGACAAACCCAACATATTTCTGCCGGTTTCTCTCTGGGGACGAAAAGAGAAAAATGAGATACGGAGAGGTAAAATGAAGGCCCTCCATCTTGTCATTTACTCTGTGCGGCTAGCTCGAATGTGAACAATATCTTCTGATCGTGGATGAGCGTGGCTTTTTGCCTGTGAGACAGAACGCGGAGGATCTAATAACTGTCGACAGCTCCGATTGATACCGCTTCCCTTGAAAGCCCTATAAGGACCATTACCGACTGGCACAGTCAATGTGTCGCACAGGCATTAGGCAGTTTTATGCACAATGCTGGTGAGCAATAATACTTCATTATTAGACCATAAATCCTGCTTTAAAAAAGCAACTAGCCATGTAGGAACACAGAACTTTAGAAATATTGTCCAGGGCTTGAAATGGGGTGCTGTCATTGGTCAGAGAATCTCAGTGGAATAGGGATTGGGTATGCTGATAATAAAAGTGAAATGAGTGGATCAGCCACATGAAGTTTGGCCTCAGTTAATGTTATAACACTGAGCCAGACGAGACGCGTTAATACAACCATGCAGCCACATCATCAAAGCCTCTCAGCTGAGACGAAGAAGACGCCCTTATCCAGCGAGACTTATGCTTATCTCATTCTACATGTAAGCAGTTGAGGGATAAGGGCCTTGCTCAAGGGCCCAACAGTGGCAGCTTGGTGGTGTTGGGGCTTGAACCTGCGACCTTCTGATAATTCGACCAAAATCTTAACCACTGCCCGAATTAACTGTTAACCAGGCCAATTAGTCATCTTTGTTCTTGGATCAGGCGGCACGGTGGTGTAGTGGTTAGCACTGTCGCCTTGCACCGCCAGGGTCCGGGTTCGATCCCCGGCCAGTCTCGATTCCCGTCTCTGTGTGCATGGAGTTTGCATGTTCTCGCCGTGCTTGGTGGGTTTCCTCCCACAGTCCAAAGACATGTAGGTTAAGTTAATTGGTGTTCCCAAATTGCCCTTAGTCTGTGAATGAGTGTATGTGTGTGTGCCTGTGCCCTGCGATGGATTGGCACCCTGTCCAGGGTGTACCCTGCCATGTGTCCTAAGTCTCCTGGGATAGGCTCCAGGCCCCCATGACCCTGAATACAGGATTAAGCGGTATAGATGATGAGTGAGTGTTCTTGGATCATTACTATATCATTTTCTAGGATGGAGGTGTAATAAAATGCCAGTTTGATTCTTTCAAACCTGTAAAGTATGGCGCAGTTTTAGAGAAGGTTCAGCTAACACAAGCTTTAAGAATAACACGAGGACCAAGAGAAACACTGAGGGAGAAAAGAAAGTTGAACGATCAATTTTTGTCAGAATTACAACACTCCAGCCGGTAATCAATACCGCTCTGATTAGAGTCCCACACTCGTATTAACACGAGCAGAAGGCCTACCGCTCCGCTAACCCCTCCACTGGAAGGCGCGGTCGTTGCCAAATTAATCAGCTTTAGGGTTTTTTTTTTTTAAGGACCTCTGTATATTTTTTGCAGCGTAAGTAGGAAAGTGTCAGGTGTAGATGCATATGGTTTATTTACTGTATAGGGCAGAGAAAAACGGCAGCGAATTAAAATGAATTAAAAAAGAAAATTTATTCATTAATGTTTCCTTCTTGTTGTGAATCCGAAATGAGTGAACTATAACAAATCTTTTAACCTGGTATTAATTAACATAATTTATATATATATATATATATATATATATATATAAGAGGAGCTAGACATCTGACAGACAAATTCCCAAAAACAGCACGGCATCAAAAATATGAGCTTGCACTGAGTTTTTCAAGTGATATTTGGATAGTCAAGAGTTTTCTAACGAGGTTCTGTAACTGATAGGAACTCACTCGTATGGGTCGAGTTAAACGAAACGGTTAATGCCTATAAGACGATATAATAATACCGATACTGGACATTGTGACATTGTTATAAAGATCTTTTTTTTTTTATTTGGAAGAAAATGTCATAAATAATTGCAAACTGGGAACTGGTTTGATGTAAAAATAGTTTTTTTTCCCCCTTCAGTGGTAAATATTTAAAGTGAAATTAATTTCATTAACATTATAAACATCACTACAGTGCTGGAAAATTGTCCTACGTATCATAGAAATGTTTTCGGGTATCATATGACATTTGGTATTTATCGCCATATTATTCATCCTTAATTGCGATATAAACATGTCGGCCCTGGGAAAAAAAAAAAAAAAATACTGCCCGTCTTATGCCACGGGGTCCATTCAGAGTGTGCCTTTTTGTTTTGGGGGGGGGGGGTGTTGTGCATTACTGATTTGCATTTTCATCTTATCTGGGCTTCTTTTAGAGAATAAACGTGTAAGATAGTCTGTGATGTTATTTGATAGTCTTATGAACTGACCGTGTAAAAAATATAATCTATCAAAACAGGTCGGCAAAAAAGGCACTTTTAAAAATAATTAGTGAAAATCGGATTTACATTGATTGAGATGAATGATAACAAGAAGGGATGGGGTGGTGCTTTGGGCCTGGGTGGGGGGGTGTCACTTTTTTTTTTTGGGTTTGGGGGGGGGGGTGATTTGCTATTGGTTGGTGTCACTGAGAGTGTGAACAAGCTGTGGGCCCAGAGCCAGCATTTGGGCTGGAGCTCATTATCATTCAGCGTGGGCCAACACACACAAAACCGCGGAGCTGCGCTCGGGGGGCGGGGGGCGGCTCTCCGGTGGGACTGTGTGTAATCTCCTGTCACACCAGCTGGGCCCATATTGACGAGAATATTAAAGCTGTGTAGACCTAGCTCCTCTCTGATATGTTCCATTAGGCAGTGGCAGACACTAATAAGGGTATACAGACCTGCCAAAAAAAAAACAACAACAAAGAAATAAAAAACACCTTTGTCGAGAAATGTAATGGACGACAAAAATTAGGAGGAGGCAAGATGAAGAAACGTGTACGCTATAGAGGAGACCAATCTCCGGTATAAAAGAAGTGGAGAAGCGGATGCTGGATAAGAAGAAGAAGAAGAAGAAGAAGAAAACGCTTTTGTATGAGAATGCAGATGCAGAGACTGACCAAACGCCGGGGCAATAAGGCACCACGTTACGGGGCAGGTTCATCTGCAGAAGTTAACCAAAACAAAAAAAATCAGGAAAAAGTATGTGCGAGTCCCGTGATAGCCATCATCATCACGGTTGATAGGACACGTTTCCCCTCTCCTCCTTTCCTCTCTCCTCCTGCAGTGCTTCCTTCCCTGGGCAATGGCGAGGCTCCCGAGGGACCCGTTGCAGTCAGGACCTTTTGGATTAATTGGAATAAACACTGGTGTTGACTCATTCGGCACATCAAAAAAGATGAAACAACTGCCCTCACTCACACCTGTTCTCCTGTTGTGACGCACATGCTTGCTCCGACACCACCGTCATCCGACGAACCGCCTTTCTCTCTCTCTCTCTCTCTCTCTCTCTCTCTCTCTTTCACTCCCTCCCTCTTTTCTTAGCTTCTTACCGACAGTATAGGGCTATAAAAGCGGCAATGGCGCAAACAAAGCGAGTTGATAAATATAACACCGTATACTGTCATGAAGCTGCCGCAATGTGGTGTGTGTGTGTGTGTGTGTGTGTGTGTGTGTGTGTGTGTGTGTGTGTGTGTGTGTGTGTATGTAGGTACATGTTGAGACTGGTAGGTGGGGTGGGTGGGCTGCAACAAAAGACAAATCAGAAAAGGGAAAAGGGACATAGCAGATGTAAATATAAAACATAAAGAACGAAAAAGAGGGAGACTAACGAGAGGTGCAAGTTTAAATACAAATGCCAAAAAAAAAAAAAAAAATCCAAATGTATCCCTCCGTATCTATTAATAAGGAAGTCAAATAGGGGCCAACGGGAAGGAGGACAGGAATTTTGCATTATACCCAGCATTGTTCAGTTTTTTCGCCCTCAGCCTCCCTCGATCCAGGATAAATAGATCCCGAAGGGAGACTTCAAATTAATATTTCTCTCTCGCTCTGTCCCTCTGTGTGTTTTTTTTTTTTTTTTTTCTTTTTTCAAATTAAGCAAGATGGTGTGTTGAATTAATTTCGGGGGGTACCTGCGACAATGCTGGCCAGTTGCTGCGTCCGGCTGATGGGATACAGGCTGCGTGCCTGCACGATGGCCGCCGCGATTTTCTTGGCGTGTTGCTCCTCCCCGTACGCAGCCAGCACACACGCAAGCGCCCGCTGATCTAAAGCGCTGACGGCGTCAGCCGCGCAGGGCATGCCGGGGTACCTACGCACAAACATGAGCCCAATTAAGCCACTTGACGTCACGAGTTCCTCGCCGACAGGAGCAAAGGCTGACGGCTCTTCGACAACAGCGCAAAGAAAGAAGGATAGAAAGAAAAAATAACACCCTCCCTCACTCCCTCCTCCTCTTTTCTTCCCCTTCCCACTCTGGGAGATGTGGGCTCAAGATCTATAAAAAGAGCATGTGTGTATGTGTGTATGTGTGTGTGTGTATATGTGAGTGAGAGAGAGAGAGAGAGGAAGAAAGAGGTGGTAAAAAGCGAAAACGTGGATCTTAACCCCAATGTCTAAAATAATCCCACAATTCATTTGTCTTTAAGCTATGCATGCTGGAGCTCTATGCCGAAACCCCAAGCATCTCCAGATGAAAAAGTGTGTGTAGAGGCGGGGGGAGTGATGATGACGACGATGATGATGATGAAGAAGAAGAAGGAGAAGAGGTAGAGGAGAACGGCAGCGTCGAGGCAAATTAATCAAATGAATTACGCTAAATCTTTAACGAAATCAAGGAAGAAATTAGGAATTTGCACTACTTAAACAGAGCCCCTGATAGGCCCCGCCCCCTTTTCCTCGCACCGTTCGCCGTTGGAAAAATGAGCGATGCGATTTCAAGTGGGCGGAAAAAGACACCTAATGCAATCTAATGTAATAATGTCACCTGTGGACGCCCGACGGGAGCGGTGAAATCAGGCAATCTGAAAACTGAATCGTTCCTTTTGTCCATTTCTTTTAGGCGACTTTCGTTTTAGCAACTACGCGGGAAATCGGAGCGTAGCATGTTTTCTCAAATGATGTAAAATTTGGGCACAACTTTTTTTTTTTTTTCCCTGTTAGGAAATTCTATCCCAAAAATGCTTCGCGTATCTCTCTGTTGTGGAACGTAGCATCTAAACTCTACTAACCCTATATATAGATGTTGTATTGTAAAATGCTCATCCTCTACAGACGGCCCTTGAGGGGAAGGCAGTCGCGCAGTCCTCTTCTGTAATTGGCAGGGGGCCTTGAGATGTAGGCACTGCCTTGGCCTTTTTTGCTAACAAAAACAAATCGTGATCCTTCTTTTCCAGAACGCGAGGACATCCGCGGTGGCTTTAGCAGCGCTGTTTTGTTACTTACGTGGGCACAATACATGGCGGTGGAAGCATTACTCAGACGTGAAGGGAAAGAAGAAGAAAAAAAATCTAGTCTGAACCACCTTTTTTTTTTTTTTTTTTCCTTTTGAAGGTCAGTGGGTGTTGAACGAGTGCATCACGTGGCCAGAAAGTTTAGTGGCTGTTGGTAGCGTTGGACGATGAGAAGAAAAAGATTAGCATTTACAGACTCTGTGGGTTGGGCCTCAGTCAACCTGCTCAAAAAACTTTTCTCGCTCTATCTGTCTTCTCTCTCTCTCTCTCTCTCTCCCCACTCCATCTCGCCCCCAGAATAATTCAGGACTCAGTCATGGTGGGTGTTTTATCCAGTTCATTATCATGCTGCAAACTTCTCTCTGACTTCTTACCAAAAAAATTGTATCCATTTTTCAAAATGACGAGAGGGACATTAAACGGCGAGATAATGAGGCCTTTGTTAGATGAATAGATGTTCATCCTGGCGTGTACAAGAGCCCACGAGTAAACCAGGCAAATGGCTGCTATTAGCAATGGCAAACTGCTTTTCTTTGCGAGACTTTCTTATTCGCTTTTCACGCTGACACGTTATGCATGGAGACAAAGTGTGTTGCTTGGAGTTTTCACATAGTCACATTCTTCCCTAAAATTATGTAAAATGATCTGCTCATAGATAGTCATTTTAGATTGTATACTTGGGAAAAACGTGTTGCTCATCGAGTTGACTTATATCCTATTCTTCTGGCTTCTCTTCATGTTTGCATAAACAGTTCTTCTTCTTCTTTCTTTTTTTTTTTCCCTTCTCAAGACTAGAGCTTGATAATGTCGGGATTATTTTTTTATTTTTTTTGTAAGGGTGTTATCTCTCCATTAGAGAAAGCTTCCAGCGTGTGGGTGGCTGATTCATCTTGAAACAGCCTTACAGCTTAAATGAGGGGAGATTACCATCATACTCACACACCTACTCGCCCACACTAGCTTGTAAATACCCATTTCACACTCTCTCCCTTTCCCTTTCTCCCAGCGTCCCTCTCTTTCCCATCTTCCTTCCGTTGATGCGTTTGAGGGAATGCCCTTAAAGGGGGGATGCCTTAGCGATGTCCCTTGTGCTTTGTTTTTTTCGACGGGTTTTCAGAAAATACTCGCGCTTTCCTAACGTTGAGAACGGCTGATGAACTTACGAGGACTCCAGAGTCCTGTGTTACTAAGTACGTCTCTCTGGAGTACTTAGTCATCTATGTATGGCATCAAAACATAATTAGCTTCATTTCGTCATGTGCAAATCTTTTCTTTCTTCTGATTTAAGGCAGGAATAAATTGATATAGCAAAAAAGTACAAGATATACAAAAGTAATTATCATCATTTGTAAGTTTTTGTGTCTACTTCACGATAGATATTTTAATTCTCAGCAGTTAAAGTATTATTATTATTATTAATAATAATAAAGAAAACATCTTTTGAACGGTCAACATTTCAAACTTTTAAAACGTTTCACCCTGCCGAAAGGTTTTGTATACTTTATAGGAACAGCAATTTTGGTAGAAGTACTAACCGTAACAGTAAAACAACATTAACTACACTAAAAAAGCTGGTCTATGTGGAAAAGCTTTATAAAAAAAGTACCTGTCTGCATCCATTCTCATGTCCAGCGGTCCATCCTTGCTGAGGGAAAAGCCCCTCTCTGCCATGTCCATCTGCATTGATGAGCAGCCAGCATCCAAAAGAGCAGCATCCACACTCCTGTTTCCCAAACCAAGCTCGTTGAACAGCTCCTTTAATTCACTGAAACGCCCAAGAACGGGCTTGACCTGGCCCCTTCAGAGAGGAAATAATACAATGAGGCGAAGAACTTTCATGTCTTGTTTTTTCATTAAATTGATGAGGATTCCAACCACTGGCTTCAATTTATATTTAAAAAAAAAAAAAGGCCACTCCCCCGAAACTGCTCTGTGTGGCCCTTTTTGTGGACACCCATAATTCTGCAAGAGCCGCTGGCAAGTTATCCATTTTGTATTCTGTTGGCTCCAGCTTTTAACTCCATAAACCATGGCTGTCTTACTCATCACAAAGATCCTTCAGTTTAGTGTCATGGAGTCGAAATGATTCCAAGACACCTCAGGCATCACTTGGACCGAATGATTGCTTCCCCTGCTATGTTTATATCATCTATTAGTGATGGGAAGTTTGAATAATTCTAGTAACTCGGTTCTTTGAATCTCGTTCATTAAAATGAACGAATCTTCTTCAGCTTTCTTTTGATCAGAAGTAAAATAAAATGTTACGTTCAATAAACAGACCCCCAACACGTCTACATACACAAACTTTGGCTATAGTTCCAGTAATAAAAATGATTACAATGCAGCCAATGACATATTCTGATAAACAGAATGAGCAGCTCACCTCTCATATCTTCTGGTCTAAGTCATTCATTTAAAAAAAAATCTATTGCGCTGCATACCGTCTATGGGAGTCACGTGACAAAAGAACGAACGATTCGACCTAGAAGACTCATTGAGAAGAATCGCTCCATTCTGTTTCCTTTGTACTGCACTGCATAGCGTCTATGGGAGTCACGTGACATTTCTGGTTCCTGTACATAACCTACGGAGGGCTTGCGATGCTTCGTGCATGCGTGCCCAGTCGAAAATGAACGAATCGCTCTCTGAGATGACTCGTTCTTCTGAGTCACGGTAAAGACTCGTTCAAAAAGAACGAATCGTTCATGAATGACCCATCACTATCATCTATCCTTCTGATTTATTGTGATGAGAAATGCCACATCAGCTGTCTGGTGTTTTACAAAAATGACCTACTAGACAAGAAAATGATTTCCAAATGACCCAACCCTCGTGAGACGGTCCTGGGATCTGTCTTCAGCATTCAACTTAGTGAACAACGGCAACACAGGAACGGTTCAAGCCCTAAGATCTTTCAAGAAGGTGGGAAAGAGAATCCGAAACATGTCACCTTGGCCCTCTTCTCCTCACTTGGTCCATCACGTCAATAGAACCGCAAACATCCGCAATCACACAGCTTCGAAAAAACGACACCCAACTCAACAGGTCCTTTTCCCAGACATGTTCTCAGTCATGGCACAGATCTCAGTGTGTTTAACTCAGTGTGAATAAAGGTTTGCCAGTGCCAACTCATCCTAACAAAAGCAGCATCATGCAGTTGGTGTTACTGTACCTATATTTTTTAGTTTAAAAAAAAAAAGAAGAAGAAAGACAGCTCCATTGAGTTCCCAAAAGGGTACTTGGATTTGTTCCTCTGAGGGAACCCTTTAAGGTCCTGTAGAACCTTACTTCTAACAGATGAGAAAGGGTTCCTATCCCAATGTCTCTTTCCTGTGGAGAAATGAATTGTCCAGCTTTTGCATATTTGCTCTGCGGAATCACTCACGATCTGAAATGACTGAAGACTCAGCTCTTTCAAAATTGCTTTTATATCGATGTAGAAACACCTTCCGCACTCTCGCTCCGAGTGTGGTTTTGGTGTTTATTTTCTGTCTGTCCTCTTTTTATTCTCTGGAGCAAATTCTAACGCGAGATCCTCACTGTATGTGTACTACACTATTATTCATGTCATGACTATTATAACTATGATCAATGTACACAGATTCTTTCAAATTAGCCTTTCAAGATTGTATTTGGAGACATTTTGATTGGGTGGATGAATTTCTTCTGCAGTCTGCACTTGTTTCCAGTCATTTCTTGGTCATTTTATCTGGACAGCACTTTTGCCAATTCACCACTGCTGCACAATTAATCTCATAATCAATCTTTTTTTTGTTGTTGTTTGCATTTTTGGCAAACCTCCTCTTGATGAGATCAATTCGGGCATTATTTGGTGTTAGCCTAGATAAATATGTTTGAATACCTTTAATAATGACATATCGCAATATGTGTCAGAATAATTGCAATGTGATTGCGCAGCCCTATAATAACCAATATACAGGATCTGGATCCACAGACGTTTCTGGATTCACAGTGGAGACCCACATTGACTTTCCAACTAACAATGCAGTATCACATAGAACTATTTCCCATGCATGCAAAACAGGGTTGTTCACTTAGAGAATTTGCTGCTGAATTTTACAGCATTGGCTTGTTTACCTACAGTATATAAATCCTGAATAGACATATAAAGAATTTATTTCTAATCAAGAAGCCTAGAGGATCTTCCTGAGAGCATACTGTAGGAGGAAGAAATAATTCACGACTGTTCAATGAAACTTGAGTGCAAATATGTGTCAACTGTACATACAAGCACAGATCTTCGCACTAGATTCAGGGGCCACATGCTGCCTGCAGTCACACCGAGTCAGGAACGCAAAGCAAACTATGACAAGTGCACTTCTGCTGTAGTGTCGAGCTGGTTACCCAGTTGCTAAGGTCCTAGTGGGCATCTGATATCTGCAGATCATAACCTATTTTTGACAGAAAAGGTAAGAAAGAAAGAGAGACAGCAAGAGAGAGAGAGAGAGAGCGCGAGAGTGAGAGAAAGCATACTAAATAAAACCAAATAATATGCATCCCACAGGGAAGGTAACATTCCATTTGTTTATCACCTTGGAGACACCGAGAAAAAAGTAAGACTGGGTGGGGAAAGAGATTTGCTGCAGCATCCAAGATAATTCGGCACAAGCCGACACGCGCTGAGAGTATGCATCAATACTTGAACGCACTTTAATGCGTGTGTGTGGCCAGATAGTTGAATTTTGAATTGGAAACGTTAATTAGAAGGCGAGAATGGTGACTTTACAGACTCCTAATGCACATGCTTACACTTCCGGTTTAAACGTCAAGCATCGGCTGGTTGACTGGAAAATATACTCAAATGTACGGTCATAGACTAAGGGCACTTTCACACTAGGCCCGACTGATTTGTACTGTGTCCAGAACGATTAGCCCCCCCCACGGCTTCCCCGTTGGCCAGCTTTACATTACTATTTTTCTCTTTACTTGGGAACACCTGCATATTCTTTATCCTCTGATGGCAATATGCACCAAAGTTGGTTTGTGAGCCATCAAGCGTCGTGCTATACCTGATATTTTTGATATTGTAGGTCAGACAGTAGGCTGTGTAGGTCAGAGGACGAGCTCTGTTTTCAGGTACGATTGGCTTCCGTATCTGATTCAACCCGTTCCCGAATACGCTGTATTGCTCAGGAGGCCACCTTTTCAGATGACTCAGGCACTGTTCCCGAGTCCGGAACGATTGTGTTCTCACTGATCCAAATGAACGACACTTTGGAGTCAAGTGTTCTCCGAAACGATCCCGGGGCCCTAATGTGAAAACGCCCTAAGGGACAATGAGAGCACATTTGCTGCACTGGGTTTGTTTTTTCTCTTTGCACTCCCTCCTACCAGAATCCTGCCCAATTGATGAGAAGCCATACATTTTTCATGTGACCTTTCGTAGGTTGGTGTGCAAATGAAGCCTGACCAAAGTAAGCAGCTGCTGATCCCACAATTCAGCAAGGGAGGAGGAGGAGGAGGAGGAGGAGAAGCAAGAGCAGTATCTACATACAAAACCAGACAGGAATGACATCTTGGTTCAAGGTAAACCTGCTTTCTTCTGCCCCTGCTCTCCATCGCATACCATATCGGGAGATCCTTTGCATTCTTGCCAAACCATGACGCAAGGAAAGAGAGGGGAGAGACAGAGGAAAGAATCCTCCTCTATGCTCTGCATGAGCAAAAGTCTTCCTTCTCTCCCACACATTTCATCCGGGGGCACTAACCATCAGGCCATGCAGTGCCTGTGCGCCCACGAGCCAGCTTGAAAGATCAAGGGCAAGTCTGCGCCCACAGCCAGGGCTTCCCTTGCTCCTCTCTCCCGCCATTTCTCTCATTAATTTGTCAGAGAATCTATAGCGAGGCATTTTCCTGCTCGCCCACACACGCTTACGACGGGGCCCACCATGGATCAGTGGGCTTGGAGAGATAAAAAACAACTGCCTGGGCAGCAACCTCTACCCTTTTCAGTGACAATACACTGAAAATTTAAGGCCTCAGAGGTGCCAAGCTTCTCCCGGTATCTTAAGACCCTGATCTGATAGCTTTAATGCCTTTTTCTTCACTAGTTATTATCTCTTCGAGCAAAGCCCCAGGTGGTCAAACAATAAGACGACCAGCTAGGCTCAGACATGCTCACTTCCCGGGACAAGGGTTATGAGATTAGCATGATACAGGTTTTTTTTTTTTTTTGACCCGATGGTTTAAACAAAAACACTCTCAGGGCTCTAACCTCTATTAGTTAGATAACTTTTTGGTGTCTGGGAAAATTCTCAAATGATGAAACACTGGGTCATCACTTCAGCATGACACAACAGAAGATCAATAGTGGTTTTCTTGAAGCCTACTAAAACGTTGAACTTTGATAATAATAGATTGAAAATGTCAGTGAGCATTGGAACCTTTACAAATGCTTTGCTTGAATGATTTATTGGAAAACCGACTCATTGTGGCATGCCTTCAGACAGACCACTTCAGAAGGCTTAAACAAATATGATTTTAAAAGATTTGTAAAGCTTCCAACATACAAGCCAATAATAAGCCAATCACGTGGAGGGGTCTCCCAATTAAAGCGTTGAGTGGCGCTTTAGGGGATTTTGAACATAGATAAGCATACACTGAAGCTTCAGTGGACTAATATTCACACAGTACTGTGTAAAAGTCTTTTGCTTCCAATGAGTCAGAATTTCGTGCTTTTTTATGTCGTCTCGAGAAATAGTTCTCCAGACTTCCTGAAGGACTTTTTTTTTTTGTCTCTCATTTTCTGCATGGTTTTGGCTCTCATTGGTCTCAGGAACGTTTAAAAAAAAAAAAAAAATTTTTTTTAAGCCACACTGTGAATAAACATCTAACTTAAGGCATGAACCAGTGGGAAACAGGTGCAGGTGTTGACAGGTGATTAGCACTGTGTGATCACCGGTGACGCTGAATGATTTGTGTTTGGAACGGACGAGAGGGGAAATGAGGTCGCTGCTGAGGATGTTACATAAACGAGCAATTTTCAAACTGTAGCTTTCGGCATATAGTAAAACAATAATAATAATAATAATAATAATAATAATAATAATAATAATAATAATAATGTTGTTGATGTTTAATATTTACGATGTACGAAATAATACAGGTAATAAACAGATGGTCGGTAATCAGGAAAATTTGGTGAAAAGGTATTAAATGCAATGAACATCAAAGCATATTTAATCCTAATATCTAGTCATCAACATTACACTTGCAAAATATTGCAACATTTGTGTGTGATAACTATATACTAAAGCACTTCCCAGCCCAAAGAAATGCTATTCTGTGTATTAAAAAAAAAAAAAAAAAAGTGTTTCAAAGCCCTGAAAGTTAGACTGGGGGAATAAATAAATAACAGATAAATCACATAAAAATCAACTGCTGTGCAATCTCTTGCTCATTTTACCCATGGAAGGAAATCTCAGTGATATGCCCTGCAACTAGCAGATCAATAAATAACTGAGAAAAAAAAAAAAAGAAAAAAAAAAACCTCTGATTAAATTGGGAGAAAAAGAGAATCCCCAGGCTGCCACCCTGCACCCGCCTCGAAAGCTTTTCTCTCATAAACACAAAGCAGTTCACACACTCATTCATGATGATTATTAAACAGCATTAAAAATGCAAATGTTTTGTATTTTTTATACACAACTCAACTGCCTGTGAATTTCCCAAATCAAACAAACAAACTACACATTATTAAATGACTGGATTCAACAATACGTTCAATATTTATTCAACACAGACGTAGTATAAAAGGTTGATTCTATACTTCCTATAATAAGTTAGTAATAAGTTTTCCCTTTTTACAACACTGATTTAAGACGATGATGTCTAAATGTCTGATGACACTGACACAGCTTGTCGTGACACACACTGTCATGGCTGTTAAAGCCCAGTGTTTATGACACATCTATGCAGGCATTATGTCAAACGGTATCGAGTGGGATATTTGTTAAATGGCTTGATGTAATTAATTTGACAACGTGAGAGGTCTCAGGAACACAAACGCATTGTCCACCTTATATATGATAACAGTCAGCAGTCATAAAACCCACCATTTCTCACAGTACAAGTGACCATGGCAACATGTGATATGGTAGTGTTGTACAGTAGTTCTTCATTTTTCATTTCAGTTCATTCAGGTGCAGATTATATAAATAACTGTTTATATGTGGACCAAACGTTGATGTGAGGAAATACAGAATTATAGTGTATAATGTAATGGGCTGAGTTTTCATACAAAAAAAATTAGAATATGACAGAAAAGGATTTTGTCTTATATGAATTGAATTTAAACTCATATATTGTAGATTAATTGCACATTTCAAGCTTTTTTTTTGTTGTTTGTTTGTTTAATTAAAAAATGTTTTATTTTTTTTTCCAAAAATTTTCTACTTTTGAGAAGTATGTCAATTTATGCACTCAATACTTCCTTTAGCACAAAATCTACCCATCAATGCAGAATGGCATGGAGGAGATGATGACCAGGTTGCTTCAATAGCAGCATTCAGCTCGTATTTATTCCTGGGTTGGGATGTTTCTCATCATGGATTCTCTCTGGGGTTCAGGTCAGGAGAGTTGGCTGGCCCATCAAGCACAGAAATATCAGAGGCGAAAAAACACGTAGTAGGAGTTTTGGCACTTTGGGCAGGTGCCACGTCCTTCACTATAGTGGACAACACCAGTAGAAGACATGGCAGCCCAAATCATCACTGACTGTGGAAACCTCACACTGGACTTAAAGCACCTTGAATTGTGCGCCTCTCAACTCTACCTTCTCACTCTGAGACACTGATTTCCAAATGAAATGCAAAATTGACTTTCATCTAAGAAGATGACTGAGCAATTGTCCTTTTTTTTCTTTTTTTTATCTCCTTAGCCCAGGTAAGATGTTTCTGACATTGTCTCTGGTTCGCCAGTGGCTTAATACTAGGAATTTAACAGTTGTAGCCCATTTCCTGAAGACGTCTGTGCATGGTGGCTCTTGATGCACTGACTCTAGCCTCGTTTAAACTGAGACATGTGATGCCAGCCAACCACATCTTTTCAAACTGCTTGCTCATGCAGGGAGTGACATAACACACCTGGAGGATAACGTTATGCTTGCTCACATAACAGGGTTGCCATTATTGATGTGAGAGAGCTCCGTCTAGGCTCCCGGGCTGTGGGAGGCTACAGAATCACCCAGGATTCAAACTTGCAATTTCATGACTGCTGTGCCACTCGGGGAGCTACTCTCCCAACTTCTTGAATCGTGTTTGGTTGACAATCGTCTTGAAGCTATAGTCATTCTTGTGCACCTGTGCACCTCTGTGCACCTTTACCTAACATACTTTGTGCACACATGTCTTGCAGTAGGTTGGCACCATATCTAGGGTGTACATTGTGACCGCAAAATATATATGTTTTTTTAGGTTTAAAAGAGAATGCTTGTCTCCCGTTTCCTGGGGCATCTAGAAAATGTAATTAAGTATCTGCATAATCTGAGTTTGAATACCAACCAATGTTAGTAATGTTTCATATTTTCCAATGCAATATTGAAACTTTGGAGTTAATTGAGTAAACAATATTAATGTACAATAATTTTGTATTGGCCTACATGACTTTCATAACCTCCACCCTGAAGGCTACCATATTGTGATGGGGGATTAAACTGAGATTTGGGTGCGCAAAATGCCACTGAGCAGGGAATTGCTTATCTCTTCATGTGAATGAAACCATGGATTGTAGTAGAATTAGTCCATTCATTTATACAAGCCAACACTGCGGCTGGCATGCTCAACTACTACAAAGGCCCTAAAGTCCTTGCAGAACTTTCAGAGAGTTTACAGCAGCTTCCTTTTGGATTCCTGACTTTTTATTGAGAAAGTCAGCTCGCTGACAGATATATGTGCACATCCTGCAGCTCTTTATAGATCCGGTTGGGTATCAATGCTTTGCGCAATACCTGGGAATGACAAGAGTGCCTAGCAACCCAGCAGGAGTGGGAGGCAGCATGTCACAACTCACAGTGGTACAGAAAGTGTGGGCAGTACGGCAATGGCCGCTTTTGTCTGCTGCCCAACATCAAAAACACCTGCGAGTCCAAACTCTGACTGCAACTTTCACACAACGGTTAAATGACGCACATATAATCGACGGAAGCAAAGCTGTCGGCTTCTAAGGAGTGACTTTTACTTTATTCACCCATAGTGCATCCATTATCAACACGAAAAAGCCTATGCTTCACTGACGGTACAATCAGCAAAGCTTGAACCCATGCTGTAGACTACAGTCTTTTCACACTCCCATGGCTTTCCTATAGTAATACTGCTTTCTTTCCTCCTTTCCTTTTCAACTGATGCAAGATTCAGCTTGAACATCTTTACATCTCTATGTTAATTGACAAAACGTCATGGACATGCAGAGCATTTTGCATAACAGCTTAAAATTCCTAACTCCTTTGCCTAATATAAATGACTCACGTAAGCTTTGAGATTATTAAACACGCAATCGTCATCGGAGAAGGAGAATACGTGCTCGTGAGAACATATGCCAATGCGTGCACGTGTGCGCCAAATACAGCATTTTAATTGCTTTAAAGGACTGGTCTATTTATAATTGTGCAGCCCACAAAGCTGATGTCATTTAACGAAAAAGATACGCAGTAAGAACAGCATGCAGCTTGCCTGAATTGTTCACACATGGTGCTGGCGAGAGAGAAAAACGCACACTTTACATACTAAGATCAAGTTAAAAAAAAAATAATTCTCTGCTCAAGTTTTCACTAGAAAATGTCAATCTAAAGCTCAAGACTCCACACATGTTCAATCGCAGAAGTTGGATCACATGTCCAGCGTGCATCCCCGGATGTCCAGAAGCAAGCGCAAAAGCCGGTTTCATTTTTTTAGGTGATGAAGCCGGTACTGCTAGGAAGCTCGACACTGGAGACAATAGTGAAAATATTTCAGAGAATGAAGTGAGGTTAAAAGATGGCAGACATTGCTTGTTCTTTTAAAATAACCATTTTAGTGATATGCACGATTCTAAAGAACAAGAACAAAATCATAGAACATGCTAGTTTTATACTGTGTATAGCCAGTTGTGTTTTTATCCTGGTACCCAAACAATATTTGTTACATACGAACAATTTGGACTTAAGAACAAGCTTTCGTAATGGAACTTGTTCATATGTAAAGGACTTGATGTAATGTTCTGGATGATTTTGAGGGACTTGTGAACTGGTAAGTTTAGAAACTTTAAGGAATTGAAATTCTGTAGCATCATTTTAAAATGGTCCAAATATAGTGCAAAGTCGAAACAAGAAGCAGATTTTATGCAAAGTTATGGGATTCTGCTTGTATAAGGGATGGCATGATTCACAATAAGGATAGATGAATAACTGAAATGTTTTGCATTTCTTTAAATATATTTCACTATTCAGCAACATCCCTGGTCTTGGAAATTCATACATAAAATGGATTCATTTAACTAATGACACCAGTTACATGTTAATGCCATTATTAATATCCATTATCTATATCCCATTAAATTACATATATATATCGTAAACATTTTTCCAATGAAGTGGACACTTCAGCTTTATCATTCCAGGTTTCAATAATTTGATGGACAGTTCATACCTTAATTATCCTTAGTTGTTTTCTTTGCTTGAAGTCCTTCTGAAAAAAGTTTTTTTTTTTTTTTTTAATTATTATTATTTATTTTTGCCAGGCAGTGTATCTTGATCCTTTTTCAAAGACTATCAAAATATGACTTGGAATCGCCAGAATAAAACCTACCTTGAGCACATTAGTGACCACAACTGAGGACAATAGATGCTACAATTAATCCAATGTTTCCTGCTTAGAAAACGCTGATTATTTTTCTTTTTTTTTTTTTTTGGTGCTGGGTTTAACCCAATCATATTCTTTGGTGTGTCTGCATCTGGACTGCCGCTCACCATCATTTATTTGACTTTTGTTCCCCCCTCAATTTTCTCCCTAATTTAGTCGTATCCAAACCCAAACTAGCATGATCTCTAGAGGATTGGATGAGCACTGCGCCACTTGATGGCAATGACCGCAATTTAGATTATACATCCACTTTTAGAATAAATGAATCAGTAACCAAATACCTCTACTGGACACTTTTTACAAATTGAGAGCTTTTTATACTTACTGTAACTTACTCACTTTATCATGAGCTGTGCAAATCCTCTTAAGTTGGAAATAGTATGTTAGAAAATGCAGGATTCCCATTTGTCATTAAAACAGCACAAGCTCGGAAATATTTGATCAGAATGTCGGATTATTCATGATATCCTCTTAAAAATGAAAATTAATTGATTTGTACATTTCTTGGAATCAGTTCTATTTACAGGACGTGTGTACAAGGTTCATGAAATCATCTGATGCAGTGTGATTTGAAGATAAAGAAATATTACACATTGCTGCTAAAGAACATTAGTGAAGCTGAAAATGTTGAGGTCCATTACATTCCCCAAAACACACACACACACACACACACACACAAATTCCATTTATGAATTTGCAAAGTACCACATTGCCTTAAACAACCTGAGAATAATTCTGCTGTTGTCTGCAGGTTGGCAAAAAAACAACAACAACAACAACACACACACACGCACGCGCACACACACGCACACACGCGCACACGCACATGCACACACACACACACACACAGGAGCTTTTCACTGTAAGCTGTTAAGCCGGATGCATGCTTGAGTATCCACTTTGAATAATCGAAAAGCAACAATTTCCTGCTGGCATAATATAACGTGACCCCCTGACCGCCTCGACAACACCAATCCATAACGGTTGTCCTCAAATTCATTGCTCGTCTCGCAGCCAGTGAGCAGGGCAGCACAGACAGAGGGGGGGGATTAGAGATGTTGGCTGCTGAAGGACACAGCCTGAATATGTTATGTGACCACTGTATGCGCCAAGCCTGCTGTAGGATTATTACTCGTTAATAAAATATGTGCATCGTACTGAAAAAGGAGAAACTGCTCCGTTCCTGGTGACGTCCTTTACAGCTTATCGAACCAGCATGCCGACATGATGGATACCGCCATGCAGCTTTATCCACGAGTGTGTATGTGTGTGTGTGTGTGTGTGTGTGTGTGTGTGTGTGTGTGTGTCGAATGTGAGAGACGTGCAGTTCACTGAGCAAATCAAGCATGAATCCTTCCCTTGTACTGCGCTGCTCGGACACCGCACCTACGTCACTGCAGTCAAAGACGAGATGCTGATTGACGAGATGCTTTCAACAGGGGGATGCTGGAAACAAAAAAAAATCTACAGAACAAGTCCTGTCAGGCTCCCACACACACACACACACACACACACAATCATAAGCAAGCACACAGACAAAGACATATACAAAGGACAAGGGCGCACTGCCTTTAAAGAGACCATGTCTGCCACTGGAAGATTGAACTCCAACAAGTTTCCTTTTTCTACCCCGACCTTGAAAAATGGAGGAGCTGGAAAAGACTTTATTTAAAATCACGAATAAAAAAAATAAAAAATAAAAAAAACATTAACCACTTGCACGAGCCTTGGAGCGGCATTTGTGGATGCGTCATGGGATTTGGACCATTTGGTATTTATCACTTATAAAAACATTACATGGCCCTGGTATATACACACACACACACACACACACACACACATCATATACTGTGCCATAGTAAGTGCTGAAGTGGCTCGGGACAGAAGGTACTGCTGTCATTTCTGACGTGGTTGTTTTAGTTGACGTGTGTGTGTGTGTGTACACGTGTATGCATAGTGCTTTTGAATCTAATTAACATTAAGAAACATTTGGCGAAGTAAAAGTAGTGATTAAGGAGAGGACAGGGCAGGCTAAAGGGTGCGAGGAGACACGGGAAGGAGAGGGAAAGGAAGAGAGACATGGAAGGAAAGGGGGAAAAGGAAGAAGGAAAAAGATGATCGCAGATCAAAGGAAAAATGAGGGAAAGGAAAGGGGGAAAAGAAGGAAAGAGAAAGGCAAAGTGGAGAAGGAAATAGATGGGAAAGAAAGAGGAAGTGGGGAGGAAGAACAGGGGTGAAGGGGAAGGGAGTTTGGAAAAGTTGAAAAACAAAAAGGAGAAAGAACAGAGAAGGAAAGGAAAATGTAAAAAAAAAAAAAAGGTATATGGAGAAGGATGGGAAGAGAAAAGCAAGAAGGGAAGCAGTGAAGTGAATAGAAGGGAAGGAGGAAAAGGGAATGGGAAACAGGAAACAGTGAAAAAGGATTGGATGGGGATCTGAAGAGAAGTGTAAAGAGAAGGGAATAGAGGTGGAAGAGAAAAGAAGAGAAGATGGGAAGACTGGGGTGTGTGGGATGTGTAACAGGCCTGCGCACATTTGCTAGTTGCTAGTTTTCTTCAGCTCTTCTCACTCCTTGCGCGAGTGGGTGTCTGAGGCCCGATTGTCATGGTATACATAGCTGCTGATGGAACACCTTGTCATAATATTCCTCTCATCTCTCCTCCCCCCGCCCCCCTCCCTCCCTCCCTCCCTCCCTCTTGCTTGTTTCACGTGTTCCTGGAGCCGCAGCAGTTCCCCTGAGACAGGTTTCCCCGGCATCGACGTAAGAGAAGGCTCTCTACCCACTCTACCAGAATCAGGAACATCTCATTTCCATCCGCCCTCACATACTCCCTCGCTCGCACGAGGCTGAACGCCTTTCTCTTTCTTGTCTCCCCGTTATTAACCACTATCTCTCTCTTCTTGCCGGCTCTCTTTCCCATCCCTCTCGCTCCATCTCTCTCTCATTCTCTCTCATCATCATCCTCTCCCCCGAGCTGAAAGCAGGGAGAACCTGCGTAGGCGGCGGCGTCTCTCCCTGTCACTGAAGCCTTAGGCCCACATTGACAAATGAGGCATCGGGGCTTCTCTACTGAGCGTGGGAGTGAGTGGGGTTTCTGAATCTCTGCAAACACAGCAAGCCTGCCTGCTAGTTAAGGGATAGACGCAGAAGATGGAAGAAGACTTCGGGTGGGCGTGAAGACAAGGAAAAGACTTATGGTCTGTCTATCTTCGGTAAAGAAGATAAATGCGATGCCGATGTCGAATACGCAAACTGCAGCTCCGTTGTTAGCGCCTTGCTTTTAATCAAGTCCGCAGCAGCCTCAAACTAGCAGAACTGTCTAGAGCCGTCACAGGGACTGCTTCGCGGAGAAAGGAAGAAAGCAGAGGACTTTTGACATCATATATAAAAGAAAAATCAATCAATTCGAACGATTAATAATAGCGGCATCATGCCATAATTCCAGATTTGTCCATAATATGACATTCGAAATTGGTATCGCACCTTCGTTAAGTCCCCAGCGAGAAACCGAAGACACAAATCTAACAAGTAAAACTTTTTAATGAGAAAGGAAAAAAAGACTCACGGGTATTCCTCGGCGAGCTGCTGTGCGAAGCGAAACGCCACCGGATCACGATCGACAGCCACCAGCGTCACGTCTGGGACAGACCTCAGGATGGCCTTGCTGTGACCTCCGCCGCCGAAGGTCAGATCGAGGACAACCTGCGTCAAGGAAATAAAAGACATAATGGAGAAATTATGAAGCCAGTCTTCAAAAAGAATACCAGTGATTAACTATTATGGGAACAAAAAATAGATAGAAAGCTTTTTCAGTACGCCGGAGCCGTGGTCAAACTGCCTGCTTCATGCTTGAAACCCTGGCCTCCCAGGAACTCCTTAAATAGTCCAAACATATGAAAATGGCTTGGAGCCAAGTCAGGACTGCACAGGGGATGTGACGATTAATAACAGCCGAGTTCCTGTAATAAGCAACTCTGTGTGTGTGTGTGTGTGTGTGTGTGTGTACACGTGCTGTGCTGGACGTCTTCTGTAAATCTGAATCGAATCATTTGGCTCATCACAAGTCCCGGTTTGACTTGAACGTCCCTCGTATAATCAATGCATGATCACCTGTAGTTTATACTAGTAATGTATTTTACGGAATATTATTATTTGGTTTTTCAAGGTGGACTTCGTGTTGACAATCAGATTTCCTGTTTGCACACTTGACCAAATAACACACAGTTACATAGACAATTGTTAAAAGTAATATATAAATAAAACTGAATTGAATGATTCAATTATGAGTCAATTATCAATCCCCCTCCTCCCCCTCAACACACTGATCTTATTTCACTTTAGTTGCAAGTTTTCTCCATTACCCACAATGCACTTAAACACTGGTGCTTCCCTTCATGTCTACTTAAAGGGAGCGATGCAGCAGCTTCTTCTCGAACTCACCTACTGTTCTGTACACTGTGCTCAAACAGATCAGTTTACAAAGCTTCACCTTTCATGCTAATAGCTCCATGAACATCACAATCAAGCCTGATCTATGCTCTATGGACACCCAATGTTCTGGTGTCAGACGCCACGATCCACTCCCAGAGGTCTTGAGGAACCCCGCCCTGAGGGGCCAGGGCCACCCCGGCAGCACAAGCAGAGCCCAAAAACTACAGTAGGTTGTTTTAGTGCTGTGGCTGATCGATGTACACAGTTGCAGGACATGTGCAAAATATATCATACTGTAAGCTGTTATGCAGTATCACTACTCCATATGTCTTCTCCTACATTACAGCTTGGCCTAATCACAAACACAGCCTTCCACTCACTTTGTTGCCTAATAACTGCCCATAAGTCAAGCGCTGAGAGGTATCACAGACCATGGCATGTCATTAGCGGGAAAGCAAACTGACTGTTTAGTGTCTTTAATGGCTATTGGCCTTTATCGATCCGTGCCTCAATTATGAATTTGATTGAGTCGATTCCATCCTCGCAACGTGGAAAGATCCCCGGAGTTCCCTGGGTTACTCCTATCCGATCGGTTATATTCGAACGATCCCAAATAAACGCTGTCGAGTTCAAAAACAGAATGTATGTCTGCTTCAGAGACGTGTGTCACTCTGATCTCACGACTGATCTGAAAAGTGACCATGGCTTCCCCGGTGCTGCGGACGCCGGTGTGAAAAGCTCGCTCTAAAAGGTTACAAATTGTATCCGTGCTTTTACCCGTTTTATCGCTTTTTCTCCGGCGCGCACTCAAGCGCTCCAGACATGCTGTCCTCTTTTATCCTCCAAAAAAGTCGATGCATGAGTCACAGTCGCTCCTGCTGAAAAACGCTTTGGTGGGTTTTAAGAGATAGTCCTGCC